>AP028913.1:4818612-5511112 GCA_036186465.1 Nesidiocoris tenuis
TAGTTCCGTTGAGCTTCACACCGAATGTTTCTCGAAAGTTAATGCAAGCGTCCTTGGATAGATCTAGCTTTAAATGAATTGATAAACCGACCCTAACAAATGCGCAAACAAATTGTGTCGAAATGGACTTCGCTTCGGAAAACACGAACAAATTATGGCGTACCAAAACCTTATTTATGCAACGATGCTAATCATTATCGAATTCTCTTATACCCGCTTTTCGCAATTTAGCGTTGAGCCGGTGTCATTTATTTTGCTGTCTCTAAACACCCCTCGTTCTCGCATCCTCTCGCCACTTTACTGACGACTCCAACGAAATCCGAGGGATTCGAACTTGATAATGGACTCGCGCCTCGTCCTCTTGGCTCCTCCGAATTAGCCAGGGTCAGCAGATGGTGGCTGTTCGGGAAGAAAGACTGTGGGTCGGGCGAAGCCCCAGAGGCTTAGTTTAATCCAGTTTCCAACATTTAGCCCAGCACCCGACCAAGATCTCTGCTCCTCGCCCGTGGTGAAGGGAATCGAGGGGGAAGCCCGCGTGTTCGAAGTCCGAGTGAAGCGAACGAAAAGCGCCACTGGCGTGATGGGCCTCGAGGGGCCGTGGAAATTCAGTCCGACGTTGAATCCCCGTTTTTACAACTAAGTTGCCCCTAAATAGTTCAGTGTTTTGTTTGCTCATTAACAAACTTCCCCCGGCACCGAGTGAACGCCATCACCCCCTCGCGATCGGAAATGCAATTGGAGTGTTCAAACACGAGATTATCATCGTCACAACGCCATCTTGTCAATATCACTAGCGGGGCAATATCTCACGCTGAAAATGCCAAGACAACAAGGCAATCCCTGAAAATATTAACAGGCGCGTCGAAATAAAGGGCTAAAAATTGTGTCATTATTATGGCACCAATTCACCACCTATCCCCCGTTCTATCATTACTCACTGTCCGAATTTCCACTTCTAAATTGTTCTTCGAGGCAAAGGTTGCTCCGTCAGTTTAGCTAATATTCATTCATCCCGTTGGATTCATTTATTGTCGGAAACCTTCTAAAAGCAGACATCCTGCCCCTCGCCCGCGTTATTTTTCTCCTCATTTATTCCGCTCACGGGCCTGAACTCGAAGCTTTCACATTGCCCCTAGCAGCCCCAGTAGGTTTCTTTTTCCTCACAGACCCTCGGGGTTTCCATAGGCTTCAAAAAGAAAGGGGAAGGAATTTCCTGCAATTCCTCGTGCGTGCCTACGGGTTCACCTCAGTTTTAACATCACAAATGTCCCCCTTCTCCCTTTTCTTACCCTATTTTCCATTTCAGCCTGTTACAGACGTTAATACCTCCATTGCCACTCCTCAGAAATAAAGAGTGGTTAGTGTGAGGCACTTGGAAGTCTTCCGTAAGACTCGGTCATGAACATTGCTATTCCGTCCGCGTTTATCTTGCAATACCATCCTACATGTACGTCATAATGGCGCTATCCTTCTGTGAGGTGTCAGAATGGCGCAGCCCTGGAATATAGGTCACACGAATAAACGAACCAGTTGACCTACTAAACTTTTTAGACTTTTTTGCTTTTGAGGACAAGATTTACATAATAACTAATATAATTTTTCCGGAGCAATGGTGATTCTTCAAAAGTCTTTTGATCTCGAATGTTGAATTTATTTACGAGAGGAATCAGTGAAATAACAGACAAAGTTCGAAAGATTTTTCTGAGGGTTGTTGCAAAAGCAATTGTCAAGAAAGCCGATTGTCAAAGAAAAAAGATTGGAGGCCTGCGGTGAGGCCTAAGGAGTCTTTTCCCAATAAATGGCTACTATAAGAAGAAACCCATGGAATTTTACTCAAAGCTTCAGAAATTTTTACATTTGCCCCAAGTATCTTTTATATTATATTAATCAATTTGTCGCAACTTTATAATTATTTGAAACACAGCGATGAATTGATGTCTATTAAAAGAGAATCGGAATGAAGATTCAGGTAAAATTCTTGCGCTGCAAAAACTTATTAAAAAATCATCTCCTTCAAACATGAATTTGCATTTCCATAAATAAATTCGAGTGTACAAGCACTCGAACCTCTGTGCTGAGTGCTCATAATACTTCAGGTTGATTCACAGGTTCATTCATTCATAGCCATTGGCGATCAATTTCATTTACCGAATACGTTGGTGGGATTCCTCTCGAATTCCATTGACTGAATCGAGCGCGGATTAGCACCAAATATTTAGTTGAAGGCCCGTATTAACGTGGAGCAACCAGTATCCTATTTAGGATTTCGTCGAACGACTATCAGATGGAATCGGTTTATGTATAGAGGCGTAATTACCGGAATGGAGTCATACCGTTGAATGCTAAATGTACGAGAATAAAAGGCCCAAGCACGCGATGGAGTCGTTGGCAATCATTGGCAGTGATGATGAATGAGAAATGGCTTGAAAATACATTACGCACTTGGAGCGGCATTCAATCAAATCGGAAGATTACATCGATAGATTCGCATAAATCATATTATGAGCCGGACAGAGACGTTAGTATTGATTGAAAATGTTTTGTGATTTGTAAAATGGTGGCCCGAAAGTTCAAATTTTATTTTGGTAGAACGAAGAACCCAGCAAGAACCTCAAGCCAAGACCAACATTCAAGCTAGAGCTTGAAAACTCTTATGAGATTATTTCTGAGGTCAGTAGAAAATAAATTTGATAACGGTAGAAGTTTATGTGAACACAGGGGTCTGAACACTCCGGATATGTTCGGACAGGCAGTTCCCAAACTAGGCCCGAGCAAGTTAGTGAGGGTGCCAAACAATTCATCCGTAGCAATCAGATGGCATGGACAAGTGTGACTACCTGTACAAACAGAGACTCAGGAAGAAATTCCGCCGAGGAAATGTATTGCAGAAAACTCCTCTCGAATCTATCATACCATTGATCAGTCGTTTGGTGTTGTGGTCAATACGAGATTTCCAAGGTTTTCACGCGGCAAAATTTGCAAAAGTATTTAATACTTTTCATGGGTGCCTACTCGTGAATATTGAAGATCAACGCTGAATATACTGACGGCAATTATTGCGACAATCTAGAAACCTTAGAACTGTGGTAATCCAATGCTATGCGTAGCTTGGAATCATTGGAAATCCTGCCTTTTCAATTCTCCCGTGGTTCAATATCCCCATCTCGCTTTAATTGGTCGATTCTCTTTAACATGGTAAAACCGCAAAGCTTCTGTGCCTGAAGTCCCTCTGGTGAAACGCAGCCGTTCCTTTTGCCTTGGCCGACTTGATAAATTAACCGGACGACCTAGAATTAATAGGCTCGATCCATAGCGAGCCAACTTTCCAATTGGCTTTAAATCATTAGGAATTTCAATAGAGAGGAAAGTTGGCCTGGGAGTCTCGTGTTTTCTTACTAACAGCTAAACCTCAGTGACCGTGTCATGGTTCGCCGAACTTTGTAGTCCGTGGCCGACGCACAGTATTCGAATCAGGGTACTGGAATCAGACCATTAGGTGTCTATCAAGATTCATGAGAAACCAACTAAGTAAATGGGGGAAATTCAGAATGCTTTGCCATCAGCAAGATAGATTATCACGGTTAGCATCAAGGTGCCTACATCAGAACATGTATAAACAAGTTTTCACCACGCACTTTATTCATTTGATGGTCTTCGCTTTTTCGAACCTGGTTCACATTCGCCATCTTGGGATGCTCCTTTTTGTCTTTTTAAGGATTGGCTATTCGAACTGGGCCCACTATTATCGCTAGTCTCACCATTGGGGTCGATATTTGCATTTTCTGTTCCTCGCTGTTCCAAATCTTCAAGCGGCGATGCTTGCATGATTTTCGTATTTTTATTTCCATCTTCCCGTTTTCCAGAATCCTGACCAGAAGCCTCTTCCATTGAAAGTTGAATCGCCATTTCGATCTGTTCTTCTTCAGTTAACGAGCTTTGATTTCTAACTGTCGTAGAAGTACGTGGAGCGTCAGTGGCTCCTGTCGTGGCTGATTCCCTTAACGATAATTCTAGTGCCATTCGGAGCTCTTCGTCCTCCTCGTTCCGGCGTGACGTTCTTGCGTTTCTCGAAACCTGCAGGACCCCTGCTGACAAAAGGTAATCGCAAATACTCGCACCGGCAGGGATCTTCACGAATTTATTTTCACTCAGCGAATTTCTGTTCATCGAATCTACTATCACTTTTAGCAAGTCGAATTCGTCACCGTCGTCGCCAAATTTCACGATGTCCAGAAAAATATTGCACTTCTTCAGCCTCTTGCCCAACGTGGTGGCTTCACTTTCAGACAAATGAACCGGACTGCCTAAGAATACGATGATTCGGCATTTATGGGTCCTTACCGGACGATGTTTCAACATCAACTGTGCCAGAGCAATCCCCTGCGAAAAACGTGTGACTCCGCCATAGTTGATTTTGTGAATCTGAGTGATAAGCTGAGCTTCGTTGATCGACAAATTTGTGACTACTTGGTTGTTCGAAAATGTGACGATCCCCACGTGGTTTTCCGGATGCGTGGTAAGCACTGTTTGAACTATAAAACCCGCAGCTTCGCATTGCGCTTTCAAACGGGACGGGAAGAAATCTTCGTTCCTGGCATATTCGCTATTGTCAACACATATGACAATGTTCTCGATCACCATGGCTGTCCTGCGCACTTGAGACTGGCAGCAAGCGCTCTCTCAAAATAAGAATGTCATGCTGGTAAGTGTGTTTATTGCATGCCATCGCGAATTAGTTAAAGGATCATAACAACTGTTATCAGTACGTCGACGTTATCACATCGATACTTCGTTACGGTCATGTGGCAAACTTTAGTATTGCTTCATTGGGCAGTGGAGGTGGAAAAGGCAATAAGGTGCAAGGAGGCATAGCCCATTCAAGTTATGATTAGGCGAGGTGGCATCGGCGTGAAATCCAATCAATTCAATTGGCTAGGTAAAGTATGCTCCGTTTCACTTCATTTCTAATTGGCAATCTGCCGTAAACAGGACATTCCATAGCTATTACCCTTGAGAGTTGCCATGGTGATTGGGATCGGGTTGATTGCTTCAACAGTGTCCAAGAAATTAACTGATTCCATTTTCTCTGTAATAATGGACTTATGTCTGTTCGGTCTACTTTAGGGCTTTTTGCTGAAGATGGATCAGGAAATACTTCAGGAATTCATCCAGTGATTCTGGCTTGACGTCGTCAGCTACCTGGGATTGCCTAACCAAAGAGACCCATATGAAACCATACCCAGCTGAATATGGTGCTGGGATAGAATTACATTACTCACCGCTCTGACCTCATAATGTAACCTAATCAGAGAGTGATCCTTTTTTCTCACGCACAAAAATTTTTATCAATTATAATTATCAAGACGATGACGATCGAGAGATGTAGAGGCGCTAAGATTGTCAAAACTGGGCCACTGCTGCGTTGGCCTGGATTTTTTTTAATAGGGGTGGGTTTAATTTTCCGGATGCTTGACATTTTCGTGTAGCCTTGGCAAACTTTTGAATGGTCTTCTCCTTCTAGCTGACTGCACAGGCTTCCTCGTAATCCAGTGTCCAGAATGTTGAGTTCTGCTTCGAGACCGTTTATGAGGACAACAATTCTATTAGCAGTTGTGCCGTTCGGTTCGAATTCTCCCCAATAAGGCGACCATCGATCGTAAACCTTCTTCATGATGTCGGTTTTGTTGAGCTCACAATCCAAGAGCAATGAAAGATCCGTTTCGACATTCATTATGCAGCCGGGCACATAATGGTAGAGATCAGGCTGGATGAATCCCATTTCCGCGCAAAAATAGCAGTGTGAGAGGCATCCCAGTATAGCGAGCTTCATAGTCTGTCAATGCGTAATGGATTTATCAGCAGACGATGGATATTGCATGATCGAAAAAAACTTCCTGGTGCAACCAATAGATTTACCTTATTCGACTCCAGTACGTTGACGCAATTGTGAATGTAATTGCTGATGCAATAAGATGAGACGCTGCAATCAGCATGAGATTCTTCAGCTGGGTAGGCCACGAATTCGAAATCGAAGTCGATCAATCGCAACAATGTAGTCAGCAGAGGTATGTAATGATATTTTACTGCAAGCAGCGATCTAGTCACGCGTGGGTCGTAGAGAACAGTGATATTTAACATGAGATCGCTTCAGTCGAGAAATCAGTTTTTCAAAAATGGCAATCAGAGCTATCGAAGACGATCCACAATCCTAGCCCTTTGGTGTAGGGTCTATTTGGGAAGGCAGTCCCCTACTTGTAGAAGACTAGTTACTAAGTAATACTGAAGATGTCATACAAATTCAAGTCAAGTGGTTATGTTGGCTTGGCTGCGTTATGGTAATCGCCTGTTTTCTGGTGGTAGGGGTAAGACCACATTGCTAAGATAAGCAACGATAAGAACATTGCTGTGATTGGTCGAGATGGCGTCGGCGTTGAATTTCATTGTCGTTTTGAGGCCGTGTTCCCAGTCACATCACTCCAACAATCTGTTCTTCCATGAGTTGCTAAACCATTGTAGAAAAAAATGGTAGTCAATGCTTGAAAATGTTAACAGCTTCAGATCGATTCAATTTCATCGACTAATTGATCACTGGTTAAATAGCAGTGTAACAATTGCGATCTTTGCTTTCTCAAGTTCGAACCCGAAGGAATCTTGGAGAACTGAACAGAACCGAACCTCACTTCCCCAGTCAAGTGCTAACATCGCATCCCGTCCTCTAACCTCGAGTGATGTACGAGGGGAAATGAATTAGGTCGGAACAGTTATCCTCTGCGGACAAAAGGGAGGCGGTAGATATCATCCCCTCAGACATAATTTATGTTACCCTCCTTCCCCTATAACTCCTCCCCGCAGCACTTTCACCGGTGCCACCACCTCTTTACCTTCATAGCTGCTTTCTTCAGCCATCTCCTGAAGCATCAGCCGAACCTTCTCCAGACAGTCCTGTGCTAGAGGCTATTTTCATACCACACGCTAGCTCTTTCGGTAAAATACCTCAGACTGTAAGGAAATGCGTTGGGGTCGGGAAATCTTTTTATTTCCAGTGTGGAATCCTTTTCTACCCAAGGACCCTTTTTCTGCGGCTCCTGCGGCTAATAGCATGATCTTGTTGCTTCGAGTGATGAAGTTTCATTTTCTTCGGTTCCTCCTTTCCCTCGTTTAGTGGAGGGCTCCTTTAATCCAAATGAAATGCCTCAACAAAAATTGGCCTCTTTTACGGATTCCTGTGGCCACAAGTGCTTTTATCGCGAGAAAGGTGTCGGGGACCCCTCTAATTCCCCGTAAGGAATCCTTTTCTGCTATCGCGGACCTCTTTCAATCCTCATAATGTGATCAAATCGTTGCTTCTACTGGCTTAATTTTCTATAGTACTTAGGCAAAAACAAATTATCATCTAGATATATTAATATATAACATAATAATTATTCAGATTTTTCTGAGGGCGTTCGGCTCGTGAACTCAAGATGAAAAGGAACAAATTACACTTGACATGTCTCAGTTGGAGCCATACCTTGACTTGACACCAGGTTCGTGGTGGGACCAGGAAGCGGTGGCCTCAAACCTACTTGAGTGGAATTCCGGTTTCCTACGTCTATCTCACTTCTCAAAAATGCATGATTCGTTCCAGCAGGGCAGCCGATGGGTAATTCTTTACCGACCACCACATTCAAATTCCACATTTTGACCTATGGAAGATAGCGGATGCATACAACATCTATTTTGCAATATTTGCACGATCTCTCATTTTAGAATATAAAAAAAGAGGAAGATTTTTCCTAGGTATAAGCATCTTAGATTAGATTGCATGCGTAAAAACACTCATGAGTTTGACCTGTCAGGAAATGCCAGGTTGGCATATTCATACTTCAGCTAACAGCATTGACCTTATCCAGAATACAGCTGATGTTCCTTACGTAGGTATTAAGTAAAATCCAGTAGTAGAATAATGTAAAACGTTCATCATCTCATCACTTGAAATGTTCAATGGGAAGTTACACCAATACTATTAAATATCAAGTATGGGTACCTATTATTTATGTCGATGCAATAATTTATCCGTGACATTTGATTTTAGTGAATGCTCAATTCCTTATAGGTAGGTATGAAAAAACTGCCTTCGTTTAAGAAAATTTTCCAAAAACCGATAGAGCTTTTCTCGGCTTCCTGAATTTTCATACTGTCTCACAATAGTGCGATTGCTAGAGCGGATCTCTCGGCTCTACTATGTCATCATAAGCCAGAAACGTTCCATTCGCCGGGACCCCATTGATCATTTAATGCGCCGGAGTTATATCTCATGGGATGCCCCACGTATACTTCCGATCCATCCAAAAAGCTGGTAAGTTTTGAATTACTAATTCTAACCCACCAAGTTTCCCAGTCTGGGAACATTGCAACCGATAGAAATTGACTTATGCTGCGAGCCAGTTATGGTGGGTTTTACCATCTCAGATTATGGTTAAGGGGGAGTTAGTTGCTTTGCTTAGAAATATGAAAGGATAGCAACAATCTAAGTCCCGCTTACCTTTCATCCGAGATGGTGAAATCGTTGGATTTAGTGTCTAAGGATGTTGTGTTACTTTACTAATTTCACCGGATAGGCCGGAGCTTCCGAGAAGTTTCCTGGTTCCACCACATCTCTGCAGCCACGTCGCGTCGTCCTCGATTCTCAAAAATGCTAAATTTCCATTTTGATCGTTGGAAATTCGGTATAATAGAGAGTTTTTGCAAGCCACTAACGGGCAACGTTTCACGGGCGACGTTAACTACGACTAGGGGCAGCAACGCCAGCGGCTAACGCCTAGGCCCGTTAGAAAAATGGCATGCCCGTTAGAGTCTACGATTGGAGTGACGTGAACGGCTAGTGCTAGTGTAACGCTATTTGTTTCGCGGGGCTTGCGAGTTGTGTGAAGTTTGTGAATCTTTGCGAATCGAGAATCAAGCAAGTTTAATTAAGTCGGAATGGAAATCGTAAGTGATTTCATCGAACTGCATGAGAATGGTTTGGTCTCGTGGGAAGAAGTGGAATCGGCCATAGAACTTCTTGGCCCTTGGCGAGAGACGGCCTCCTGTGCCACTGAGGCGGCGCTACCGCGCGTTCACATTCGACCGCCTGAGCGACGAAGAAATTTTAAAAAATTTTCTATTCCGACGAGAAGATTTGCCTCGGCTAAAGAGATGTTTGGAGGTAAGTGTGATTAATAAAATTATAGGTAACGCAAGGTATTGATTTGCATTTTATATAGGCAGGTGTAGGTAAATGTAAATGCTTCGTTAATCCAGGGGGAACCCCCTATCCCTACCGCTATTTCTGGCATATTAAAAACCTCTTTTTCTTTGTAGCTTCATTATTCTTCCGAAGGATTTCAAATATGAATCCACAACTATGCGACACCGACACCAACGTCGTTTCTTCAATTGGCCTTTGTTTTCACAGATCCCTGACGATGTGTACATTCCTGGCAGACGGTACAGAGTACCTGGGATGACCGCCCTCGCTGCCCCTACTGCTTAAAAGACTGGCGTATCCCAATCGCTTGTCAGAGTTGGAGCATAAGCAACACCTCCTACACTCGAGGATTACCTTCAGCATGAAAGGAGGCAGATTGTGTAGAAAGAAGGCAGATTGTGTAGAAAAAAGTCAATTGTGTTGAAAACCAGTGATAAGTCTTTATTGGTCACTATTAAAATTTTTATTAAAAATTTCGATTGACAATTCTTGCGTTTTCACGTCCCTCCCTCTTCCTCCTCACTAGTTCGAAAAAATTTACTAAACCAGTGGTGCGTAGATAACACACAATACTTCCATATTTTGAAACGTAAAACTGTGACACAATTTGATCATATTTTGACTGCTTTTGAAAGTGTTTAGGTCAAAAATATCAAAAAATTCACAAGTAAAATTTTAAAATTCGCCCAAAATAAAAATACGCTACATTATTGTAATATAAAAAATATCCGCATATTCTGCAAGGTAAAACAAAGATTTTAAGACCAAGAACGCTCAAATCGGTTCATTTTTGGAATAAAATAAAATAGAAAACATTAAAAATGCCAATATATCGGAAGTACTGTGCGTTATCCAAATTCCGATTAAACAGGGTTCGACTTGATGAGTATTTTAAGGACATTAAAATAGTTAACAATGTGTTTTTATTGATTTCAGTAGGTAATCGTTTAATTTTCCGAAATAAAAGTGAGCATCAATTTATTGAAACCTTTATTTTAATCGCAAAAAACTTATATAATGTCAGACTCATGTATGCCTGCATTTATTTAATCAATCAATCACAGCCAATCACAACCCATATATTCTAATGGCAATGCAACGGGGACGAGTACAATTAGGTAACAATACGTATCATAATAAGGTGACGTTGGTGAAGTTGGACGGAGCCGGTGGAATGGCAGAATCGGACGTGGTGGTGTTTTCAGCGGCTCGTGCTGGTAAGGACCACGGTTGACCCTGGGAGCAGCTAATTTCCGATTCCGTGCAGAGATCTTCATGCAAGGCGTCTTCATGAATCACCAGTTCTTCTACCACATCCTGTAAATTTAAAATTTAAACTTTCAGATCCTGGATGCGTGAAACGGATTTTGAGTGAATTCACGGTCGATTATGACGACGTGTCAAATTTCATTACCTACGAAGTACTTTTCATAGAAATCTCAATGAAACTATATTCAACACGATTACTAACCTTAGGAATAATCCTCTTCATCTTCTCCGCTATCAATTTCCATTTTCCTCCGTCTTCGAATGGGTTTTCCCCAGCCACCGTAACACCACATCGGCATCGCCGTCGAATTTAATTTTCGTCCGATTTTTGGCAGCCTGAATCCATACAGTATATATATTTATGATATATATGATATTATTCGGTTTATTTCGCAAAATATGAGATCAACTTTATCCATCCATTCTCTACACTCGACATTACAACACTACGATCAGTTCAACGTAGGGCTGCCATCTATCCTGCTTTCGCTGGACACGTCCTGCGCGTCCTAACCTGATTTTGGAAGTGTTCTTCCGGAAGATTAGGCTGGGTAGCAGAGGTTGGGGAAAGTTTGGACTTTTTTCATGAGTCCCGCGATTTATCCTGCATCCAATAGGTTTGCGTGCTGATTTTTGAACCTTCGTCCTGTTTTCTTAAACACGGGGATGGCAGCCCTATTCAACCTTTTGATATTCTGGGAATGCACGATTTGAGAAATGTGAGAAGAAAGATTTCTACAAAGACTTCTACACAACTTGAGTGAATCACTTACCGTATCTTCCATCTTGTTTCGTATAAAATTAAATTTGATGCAGGATTTCAATTTCACTAAAATTCACAATTTCATTCACTCACAAGTAAACAACCTCGGGTTGACGGCCGATTGCGTCTTGGAATCGAACTGTTGGTTGCCATGGTAACCGTATCACCGTAGGCGTGTTACAAAACCGGAAGGTTAGGCATTCAACGGGCCCGTCTCTTGGGCTCCTAACGGGCAACGTTGAACGGACCATTTTACCGGCACCCGTAGCTAACGTCATGTCGAGTTAACGTCACCCGGCTCTCACGGGCTCTGTCGTGAGGTTCTACGTTGCCCGTTAGTGGCTTGCAAAAACTCTCTAATATTGTTAAACAAGTAGCGGCTCTCTTACCCAGTTTAAAAGCTACTGTATGATGGAAGGCATGTATGATGGCGTAAGAGTTTTCTTTCCTGTCGGCTACCTAACCGAATATGGGGCCGGAGGGAAAAGTCGTTCGTTTCATTAGTTCAAATCGAATCGAGCGGGAAATCCCGGGAGGCGCAGAAGCGCGAATCGTGCAGCATCGGGCTAAGATTCGGAAGCCTGGGAAGCTTATAAATCGAGAGCCAACGGTTCGAACAGAAGCTGCGTCTTATCAGGGAGAAGTCGCTCTGGGCGTAAGATAAGCTGCTCTGTAATAGACCACCTGTACTCTCTCCTTCGGCCCAATGCCTATACATTACTGCCCTTGGCAACACTAAACCGTCCTCCTTTTTCATCCCTTCGCCGAACCGCCTACTTTTCCGCCCCGTCCAAGACCAATTGAATAAATCTTGCAAACCTTATCTCAAACCCTTCTATTAAAGCTGGAAAATTAAGAAAAAGAAAAGAATCGGCCGGCCGAAGATTTATACCTTTTACCTACAGCCTGTTCTCCTAAAGGTAATACTTTTCCTCCCCTTCTCGCCCTGTGGCCGCAGACCGGCACCGTTTTCCACCCCTTGCCCCTCTGTCAGCCACAAAAAGCTTGTAATTTGTGAAATACCATCCTCCCAGTAGAGCTAAAGGCCGCCTGATGTATTAGACTTGTGCTCTTGAAAGGTTTTATCATGTAAACTGCTCTTATAAATGGGAGGGCGGAGGTCCATGGGATCGACGGAGGAAATTTTTCCGCATGAAATATGGCGCGTTCACCTCCTCGAATTTCTTATACGGCGCGAGTCCCAAGAGATTCAACCGCTTCCCTGACCTTTTCCTTAGCTTTTATCCAGGCCCCTATAACTTTTGGTATTCGCCTATTTCCCGGAATTGTTATGTTTAGTACCGAATCGCCCGCTAGGTGTGCGAGTGCCCCCCGAATTTACACCATAAAATATTCGATTATTACTTTACCTATAGAAGTGAATATCTAAGTTATTACTAGTAATTTTTTGCTAGCTCATACGAATGAAAATAATATTACCTTAAAATTGACTTCTATTTTTAGGCGTTGCCCAGCTTGTTTTAAGTAAAGAAGTTCCAAGGTCCGATAGGGCCCATTTACTTAGGTGTCCCTCAAATCTTGTTTTTGATTCACAAAAATTCTGTAGATGTCAGGCTTTACTCTTACCTACTTGAATTCATCAAAATAAAATACAATTTTCTCAGAAAAAAAAACTGATGGGAACATTTTTGTCAGAGTTCAGCGAGAAGGCTGGAGAACTTGCACACCTAGCGGGTTCAGCAGTACCTACCCACTCCCAGGTCATCGTTCCGACCTCGAGTGAAAACACTAGCAGTCCATTACATCGTATTTTTATCTATTATGCGACTATTCTTCCACCTTCGATTCCCTTCGTGCTGCTAGTTACAGACGTAGTTTGTACCACTCCAGCCGCGATTTACATAATGTTATCACACGTCGTAGGAACGAACGGCTGCATAAAAGAAAACCTGCTGAATCGCAGTGTTGATCGTTGAATTACAAATAGAGCGCCGACTAAATCATTTTTATTCGCAGTGGAACGGGATTTACATCCATATTTACGAAGCGAAAGATCTGGAAGACGGAAATCGGTCAAGAGGTTATCACGTTCTTTGCAGGCATTACTGGTATAAGATCTGGGGAGTGCGCGTCACATTGATTCATCAGTGGAGAGGAATTGAAAATCGCTTCAAATGGATTTGTGTGATTTAAAAAAAGATGTCCTACTTACATAGGTAAGCACTTTTGAATTTGTTTCTCAACCACCCTCAGTCGCTGCGGTATACGATGATTTGAAGTCCTCTTGAAGACTTAGCTGACGGTCCTCACTCTTCACCTCACACTTTCACCATCACCTATGGCCAGTATACCTACCAATCGCACTTCACAATAACTTAGCCCTCAATCATGATAATCTTAACGCGGCGGTGGGGGTCACATTAAATTTCCACAAGTCTCACCTCCGACGACGCCTGATGGGAATGGAAGCCGAGCAGACAGCCTAGATACAGCTGGAGCTCGGCTACACAACAGGCTTATGTGCTAAGTCCAATTATCGAGGAAATGCGGAAACACTGTTGCCGCACTATCTCGGAGAGCAGGAGTGGCCAGATTATATCGATCCAGCGTTGAACCTGTGCCTTGGAGACGGGGGTTAAGTTAAGGAACACCTGGACCAGACCATCCGACAGACAGACGACACTGAAGGGGACAGTTGCTGCCAAGTTTTCCCCTCAGGTGAGAAACGTGAATTCCGTCGGATGATGACGTCGAGCTTATCTTACCTTTAATAATGTTCGTCAAGATTAGATTGGCACGAAGTTATGTTCAGGTTGGGCGACATTGTTTCAGCTCCGGTACAACTCGCTATCGCAATAACCGCGCGCGCAGGGACTTCAAACCCTCTTTTCGAACCATACACGCCTTTGTAAAGCCCAGGGGTTACAGCGTGCGTATGGCTGGAGTATGGATATTAAGAAGGAAGATGTTTTCGCCATGGCGTTGAAAAGGCTCGATTCTATTCAGTTCTGGCAGGTTAATGGGACTACCAGATAATTCAATGATGATTCAGATGATTCAATGATATGGGACCAATCAACGTATGATTGCTTTTGAACGGGATTTGCCTACATATACCTAGATACCATCCACCACAATTCAGATACCTACCTTTTTCAAGAATATTGATAAAAAAGGTTTCTGCGTAGAAGAGGAAATTGCTCATGTTCAGTCGTAGTGAAGCAGGAGTCTATTCCAAAAGAAAAATCCTCCGAGTGATTATGAGCCAATAGGCCGTTCCGACAAAATAACTCAAGAGATAAACTGAATTAAAATTCAACGGAAGATGTGCGGGAACTGGGGCTTGGAAGATCTCCATTTAGGCCTAATAGCCAAGAATGCCCTTACCGCTCCCCGAACTGCGGCTCGTCGGTCGGGTACTTCCACCCCTTTCTGTCGGCCGGTTTTCTTCAAAAGAGCCTTGAACCTTTGCCAAAAACCCAAATTCAATAGGGCTCCTTGGACCCCGGTGAAGATGAGAGCGGGGGAAGATATAATCTGATTCCTGATTTCACGCGTTTCCGAGCAGTGCGGGCTCAACTTCCATCGTAGGCTTTGATTTTCCCTATAACGCTAGCAACGCACCCTGCATAGAAATGAACGAAGGGCATTTGGCATACTGGAATGTTCCGGAGAGGGTAACTTCTCCATAACGGGAGGCGTTCTTTTGATTGAAAAGAGGTTACGCACTGGAAAACCAATTGAGGTAGAGCAAAGAACAGGAAGAAGTAGTGCTTTATGAGGGATTATTCAAAATACCCAAGGTCTATAGTAGGTAACTATTTAAGAAAGTTGAAAAGCAAAGACTAGATTGCAAGAAAGAAGAAAAGCAAGGAATAGATGTTCTATTGTGCACTACAAATGCCAGGTATTTTATAATTTTTTGTGACATCTCTGAGATAGTGACTGGTCAATAAATCTGAGTCACACTGCAGCCGGTGGAACTCCTTTATGACAAACGAGCTTCACTCAATGTTTGCCTCCTTGATCAGATGTAAGAAAGCGAAGGTTATAAATTAAAGGTGCGGATTCGCTAAATCCACTTCTACATTTCCCGATGAGTTGACGGCTTGCACAGTAATTCCTCAGTCCGCTTCTCTCGCTGGGTCTTTCACGAGATTACCAACGGAATGATGGATGTCAGCTTTCTGGTTTGAGAGTTGGAGACCGTGGGGGCTCTCGGAGCTGATTATCACGGCTTCGGAATTAAGCTCCTTCTCCGCTCTTCGCCATTGACTTGGGAGAAATGCCCAGACCTGGTGATCCACTGACTTTTATTCCGGTCGAATGATGTACGAAATTGTCTCGTTCGTGATGAATGTCCACAATTTCGAAGCTTCCGTCATCGAGCATCATCAGCGTGCATAATGAAAATCTTTCGACTAGAAAATTCTGTTCTCTCGGTCCATCTCCAAGCCCTGAAGATATTATGGAGATTATCAAATGCTCGGCAAATGAGACAGTGTTACAAGTTCACGAGAAACTAATAGGCAAAAATGGAGATGGTCGAGAAAAAAATGTGCATCACCAAATTTAGACCCCCATACCTCCACTTCCTCTGTGGCCTTATGTAGTTATTAGTTATTATTAGTAAATTTATTTAATAAACTCAAAAAACAGAGCCTGTAAATAAATAAAGAAAAAACCACCGATAAATTATGAAACGACAAATATTACGACTCTAGAGCGAAATTAGACAACATTAAGCAAATGCCATTTTATTTTGGCGATCGCGTGAGGTTCCAAATTATTGAACCTTTCAAATTTCTCCGCCATAAAGAGGATTAAATGAGTGAACCCATCGAATCACGAATTGACGCTGTCAAACATTTCAATTGACGCCACTCTTCCCATCATCTGTGTGGAGATTGTGTCTGTTATGCGCCCCGGCAGGAAAATGAGATGGGCCAACCCGCGGAACAAGAGGGGAGAATTGGCTAGCGAGAGAGTTTTTTTCCTATCCTATGACAGGCCACCGTTGGATCTACAGTGTAGCTCAGCAAAGGTTAGATAGGGTGCCAGCTAAGGGTGGATGTTGAGGCAAGGTAAACACCCTTGTTACGAACGGTTGGAGGCCTGACGTTCCTCGGTAAGGGCCACTTTCCAAAGGTAATCTGTATGCAGGGAGACGCACCGGCCTCGCAATGCAAAAACACGGGCGGAAAAAATACGAGAAAAAGGAAAAAGACACTAAGAGAGAAGAAAAGAAAGAATCCAACCTAGCTGAGCTACGCTAGATAGAGTTAGTGTCTGAAAGGTGGGTTAGAAAAGTACGAGTTAAAGGGTTAGAAGGGGAGTATGATGAGTTGTATATGGGGGGGGGGGGGTCCTGGAGAACCGACCGGCATTACAATCACGTCATACCGGTTAGGTCGCCTGCCCCTGCCGAGATTCGCCTTTCCTAAGGCAGCTCTATACCCAAAAACGACTCACCAAGAAAGGGAAATCTTTTTCGTAAATCTTTCCCTTTACTCGAGCGTTGATATGGATTTGACCAAGTTCTTTCGTTAAACCCGGTTTACCAAACATCAACAAAATTGAGTAAATGTAATAGAATTTAAAGAATACTGCAATTTCAAATTTTATTTTTCTCCAATTCGATGGCTCAAGCACAATCAATTACAAGAGTCTCGCCAAACTGAAACTCAAAGTCAAACTCAAAATGGCACTCATAATCAAACTCAAACTCAAATTCATACTCATAACACACTAAAATTCTGAATAGAACTGAATAGTCGTAATCAAACTCAAACTGAAACCGAGCCAGAGACTCAAAAACTGAGCTAAACTCATGTTCACAATCAAACTCAAATTGAAACTACAAACTCAGAATCAAGCTCAAACTGAACCTCAACTCAAACTATTAATCAAACTGGAACTCCAACTCAAACTGAAAATCAAGATCAGACTTTAATTCAAACTCGAACTGAAAGTCGAAGCTAAACTCAAACTGAAGTTCAAACTCGAAGTCAAACTCAAACTGAAGTTCAAACTCGAAGTCAAACTCAAACTGAAGTTCAAACTCGAACTAAAACTCGAAGTCAAACTCAAACTGAAGTTCAAACTCGAACTGAAAGTCGAAGTTAAACTCAAACTGTTATGAGTTTGAGTTTGAATATGAGTTCGCGTTTCAGTTTTAGTTTGAGTTTGAATTTGACATTGAGTTTGAGTTTGAGTATAGTTCGACTATGAGGTTGAGTGGGATTATGAGCATGAGCTTCATTTTCAGTTTCGACTCCATTGTGAGTTCGAATTTGAGCTTGTGTTTGTGTTTGAGTTCGACTATGAGTTTGAGTGTTATTATGAGTAAGAGCATGAGTTTGATCATGAGTATGAGTTTCAGTTTCGGTTCCAGTATCCGTTTGTATTATGTACAATATCCAGAGGATCCGTTTGAGTTGGATTTTCATTATGACTTTAAGTTTCTCTTTCATTTTGATTCCAATTTATGAGAATGATTTTGAGTTTTAATTTCAGTTTCGGGTTCCGTTAGAGTTTTAATTGGAATTTCAGTTTGAGTTTTATTCTGTTATGAGGGGTAATTGAGTTTCAAGTTTGACTTTGGGTTTAAGTTTGATCATGACTACAAGATTCATTTTCAGTTTTCGTTCCAGTGGGTATGGGTATGGGAATGGGCATGGGCATGGGCATGGGTATTGAATGGGCACGGGCACGGGTATGGGTATGGGGATGGGCATGGGAATGGGCATGGGCATGGGCATGGGAATGGGCATGGGAATGGGCATGGGAATGGGCATGGGAATGGGCATGGGCATGGGTATGAGTATGGGTACGGGTAGGTATAGAAAATGTTTTCCGAGAAAATGAGAGCAAAAAGTTCGAGAGGAATTATCTCCTTGTTCAGATTTAATTTTCACTCCATGTACGGATACCTACTAAGAATTCATTTTGCTCTGAGAAGGTAGGCGTGAGTAAAAGTCCAATAAAATGTTCAATAGCCTTTTATAGTGAAGTGAGTGGTTCCGTTTAATGCATCTGTCGAGCGCCTGCGACACACTGACAGAGGGGAAGGGTGTATTGAACAGAAAAAGCAGATAAAAAAGAGTTCCTCCTTTAACGGGTGAACAGCCATTAATCGACTTTTGTTTTCGCCCGATTGTCCCGACGAAGAATGGCAACACTGGGCCGGCCAGCGTTTCACGATTCATTGACTTCAACGCACTATCGCATATGGGAGGGAGGGGGGTGTTAAAATTACCTATCAATTTCACGCATTCGGTATTCACCTGCGGACGAGGGAGGAAATTCAATTATCTAATGACTTGGAAATCGTGGGCTGGTGGCTACCCTGACAGGGGCCTTTCATTGTATTACCCCTCCCGTATTGGCAGTCGTCTATTAGTGGCGAATGATGCACATTCGCGGAAGGGTAACCAATGACATTTCTAGGGACGTGGTAGACTCTGCATCTCGAATTGGCAGAATGTCATCATCGGACGCAATTTACATCAACTTGAAGTCCATTCGCAATCAACCCGCACTTCGGGCCGATATTGGAGAAGCGACTAGCAATTCTTACCTGTACGAATCATTGTCAGCGAATATACCGTTATACAGGGTAGAAAAATCACCGTTTGATTCTTCAATTTGTCTCCGTCTTAGATTGTTGAAACAAATTGATTGTTCCTTGGAAAGCCTAGGGCTTGAGACCAAGAATGCCAAATCGGTTCAGTAGTTCAGATAGGTAATAAAGCGGCTATAGGCTGGCCTATTAATTTCACTGTATAGCAACCATGGAAAGTTATATTTGTTTTCACACCAGAAATTTATAACAGGTTTTTGTCACATATGGATCTTTATGCAGTCTTTGATACGTAATAATACGCTTTAACGTCACGTAAACCACAACATTTTCTGGAGGGTCGGAAATTTTTTCAAATCGGTTTCAAACTACACTTATTATTAAAATAATAACAAATAAAAATTTATGGTTTATAAGAATGAGATTTGAAGTGCATTAAAGCATACCAGATATTTCGGTCGTTAGTTGCAGTCACAAGGGATGGCCCTTGATTGACGGTTCTGGCGGGCCCGTTATTCAATAACGTATTCCCGACCTCCCAAACGGATGGCGCCATCTTTAGAAAAAAAAAACGGGACCAGGCATCGCGAACTATTCAGCCAATCCCGCGGGAACTCCGGGCCCGCCGACTCAGGAACGTCCATGCATGTCAAATAGCCGCGAGCTGCTGATCTAAGGCAGATTAAACGGGCGCAATCTCCGCCGTCTATTGGCGGCTCTCATCGTCGGTGAACGAATATCGACCGGCCGGCGAAACGGCTGGAATCCGCAATAACGAGAATCGCCGATTGTGACGTGGAACGTGAAGGATTCGTCAGAGGCGATCGTTGAGAATCTGACGGGACCATTCATCACAAGGGTGATGTGATTGGATATGAATTACAATATTGTAGCACCGGCGAGATGGCAATTACCGCGATTGCGGCTCCGTGCTCCGCCTCTTTGGGCGCGACGGCGGGATGGCGCCTCGTTTCCATCACCAGGAAGCGGAATTCCAAAAAAGGGCGTTTCAGGAAAAAAACGCTGCAAATTCTTACACAAGGGTTAATTACCTATTGACGTGGTTTGTTCAATTTTTACTCACTACCTACCTATGTTGAAAACTAGACTAATATTATTGGTACATTATTTCCAGAAATAATGTACCTATGTAATTGTTCAAGAAAATGTTTTTTACAACACCCCCTGAAAATTTGTTCTTTCACGTTTCAGAGGTTCTAGAACAAGAATCTGCAATAAAAATTTTTTGTCCGTCCGCCGTACGCCGTACGCCGTACGCCGTACGCCGTACGCCGTACGCCGTCAGCAGCAAAACGCATAGAAGGAGTGGTCCGATTTCAAAAAAAAAAAACGAGCGTTTAGCAAATTTTCCTGTGACGTGCACCTCCTATAAGGGAATCCTCTGAATCAACTCTAGACTACTCAAAAACGATCAAATGTAAAAAAAGTCATGATCTCAAAAACAGTTTTTTTGGGTTTTCGACCCCTTAAAATTTTTTGATCGGATTCCCCTGACAATATGCCTCAAGTTGGAGCAAAACACAACTTTTAGGACCAACCGCACCAAAATCGGATCAGCGGTTCGATACGAAGTGGACGGACGAAATTTTGGCCAAAAATTTCGTCCAGCCACTTCGTATTGAAATACTGATCCGATTTTGACTAAATTAGTCTTGAAAGTTGTGGTTTGCTCCAACTTGAGGCATATTGTCCGGGCAATCCGATCGGAGAAGGTTAACGGGTCCAATTCGGCATAATTAGGGTATATTTTTGAAAAAACACAAAATCTCAATTTTGAAGGTGATGCCGTGGGTTTAGAATTTTTTGAGTATTTTTCCCGTGTTTCTCGCTTGATTTACCATAAGATAGGGTGGTTTTTCCGAAAAAATTCGAAAATTTTGTTTTTAAATCGGTTTGGCTTGAATTTCTTAATGCGATTTCTGCGTTTTCGCGTTTTTGGCAATTTGAGGGAGTCCTACTGAACCGATTTTGAATTTTTTGAGCTCGTTGGATTCCTTGAAGGTTTTTACACATTTTTCACTCCCTATAAGTCAAAATCGATTGGGGTTTAGTAATCAAAAACTGGTTTAAAGACTAATTTTTGACCTAAACAAAAAATATTTTTTTGACCCTTTAAAAAAAATGTTAAAATTCCAAAAAAAATATTTTTGAGTAGGTTTTGGGCAGGTACATGACACAAAAAATTTGCAATTTTCTACAACTCTCCAGGACTAAGAAAAATGAAAAAAACCTAGGAAGCCTAGGAAAAATTTCAAAAAAATGATGGATTTGACTTCGGGGTTTTTTGGCGGGAATCTTTAGATATTGACTATGAAACATGAAATTTGGCATTTTTTCGAGATTTTGGTCAACAGGGTCAATTTTGGGGGCAGTGACACTGCTGAAATTGCGGTTTTGCAGTTTTCTTGGGTTCACGGCACATGTTCCAATCGGTTCAAGGCGTGAGGAATACGAAATGGCGGCTGTAACATTCCCACCCTTGATCTTGGTAGGGTGGGGAAGTAGGGGACTTCCCCTACCCCTACCGGCTCTTTCGTCGTCTATTGGCTCAGATTTATTAGAAACTGAAAGTGTGAAGCTGGGATTGGACAGCTTATGTTAATGGGGCGGATCTTGATAACAGTTGTCACCTGTTAACGCGGTTAACAAAATGGCTGCCTTCTTGCCGCCAGGCCTCAGGAAATATTTCTTTGAAAGCAGCCGCCAGGTATTTTCTTTTTATACCTACCTATTTATTATCATTGTGAAAACGTACCTTTTCGGCATAATTGAATTCACGATTGACCATTACTCCACAAATGATATGATGATAAACCGACCTACTCCAACTATTTGAACTTTATTTTCTGAGGTACCCAGACAAATAATGTACCCATGTCACTAATCTACTTAGCAGCGTTTTCTAAAGGTAATTAGGAACAAAATTCTTGACATTGAATTGCATTCCTATAGTTATTTAGGCGCACAGTGCATTGCTGTGATTGGTCGAGGTGGCGTCGGAGTTGAACCCAATGAAGTTTATTGGCGTTTTCAAGCCACGTTGCCATGTCCATTATTCTCCTGTAAAGTTGGGTCTCCTGTAAAGTTGGGAATGTTAAAATATTTGCTTTTCTCAAATTTCTTGAGCTGGAAGGCAAGTTTTTGAATTCTCTAGTCTAACCAGAAGCCTTCTTCTTGTTAAATTGCATTTTTAGTCTCCAAATTGGTCAAAATAAAATCAATTTGATTCCAAAATTGTCTTACCAAAATTTAGTCGTACTGTTACCTGCGCACGACTGGTTTAGGTTGGGATTCAAGCCGATTCAAGCTTAAATCGCACTGTTGAATTACCGGTATTTATTGCGGAACGGTTATTGCGTGCCGGTAATTGCAAAACAAATTAATATCTCCGGTACTGGGGCGGCCGGTTACGGTGTGACGGCGAACACGCTAGAATCTTGTTACCCTTTTGAAGCAACCGTGTGATAGCCAAAGAGTTGATTATGGCTCCGTATTAAGGATTAACTGGAAGTATTGCAATCGTTAAAAAAGTAAAAATTAGGCACTTTTTTAAAAATATATACCTATTGCTTTCTACCTCCGAATCACTTCTTGATTGCGGCTAGCTAAATTTTCGATTTCGTAATGTATTTCCCAGTAATTGGCATTTTTGTTATTCTCTAAAGGGTTTCATCTTGATTTCGAAAAAAATGGGGTTTAGTACCTTTTGGAATTAACATCCTCAATTCTTATGTCAAAGTGTTATTTTTTACTGGTCTCAAAAAAATTAACCGATTTGAGCGTTCTTGGCATTAAAATATTGCTTTTGGGGCAAATATTGTGTGTTATCTTCGCACGATCAGCTCAAACCATAGGGCCCTCGACTCGATCTAGAAGTCAGCATCCCTAAATTCACTTTTCAAAGGGGGAATACTCGACACTTCCATCTGCGCAGGTTAGCGTTGCTAATCGGAGCTCTCCATTGAGTAGGCGCGAAACGTGAGATTTTCCACCCTTAGCAGAGGGGTGCACTCGGAAAATCCCGTTAGCCGATTAAGTCGTCGGCAAGAGGTACCAACTGAGTCAACCATTAGCGGTCGGCCGCAACTCTGCTTGCTCGCAGTACTGCAGGTCGGAAGGCTTTCGGTGACTCGCGGTTTGTTAAACTAGTGTCGGCTAGTGGGTTTAGGTTAGCCCCTACCGGCATTCCTCACCTATAACTATCGATTGTAAAATCTGAGACTGAGAAAATCTCGGGGGAATAAATCGAATTTGGTTGCTAAAATTTGAAAAATCTCCATTCCTCGAAATTGTTTGATGGGTTACCGACGTTTTGAAGTATTATATGCAATGGATTTTTAGGGGATTTGAGGACCGGTTTATTTTACCTGGAAAGGGTGCAGAGTTAGTGGCGGAAAGTCTAAAATTTCTATTTGGGAACGTGTTCCAGGGGGTTACAAGACATGCAATGTATGTCATATTAGGTAGGTCATGTAGGTCATATTTAGGTCATGTATGTCATATTAGCCTAATATTATTAGGTCATGTACCTATGTCATGTGTGTCATGTATGTCATGTATGTCATGTATGTCATGTATGTCATGTATGTCACGTATGTCATGTATGTCACGTATGTCACGTATGTCACGTATGTCACGTATGTCACGTATGTCACGTATGTCACGTATGTCACGTATGTCACGTATGTCACGTATGTCACGTATGTCACGCATGTCATGTATGTCACGTATGTCATGTATGTCATGTATGTCATGTATGTCATGTATGTCGTGTATGTCATGTATGTCATGTATGTCATGTATGTCATGTATGCCATGTATGTCATGTATGTCATATTAGGTAGGTCATGTATGTCATATTTAGTATGTCATACTTAAAGTCCCCACGTAGCTCAGCTAAGGAAAAGAGTGGGAAGAGGGAGACAAGGTCCAGTTTCTCAGTTTAGCTCTCATAACTTGGAAATAGAGAGTCGAGCCGGAAAAGCAACCCTTTCAAAATGAAAGTTGGAATAATTTAGTGCAAGTTATATATAACTTGGAATTTATATATATTGGAACTAGTTATAAATAACTGGAATATATTCCATGAGCTTTTCTCCTAACTCAAAGCCTTTCTCCTGAAATATCTCCATACGCTATCAAGAGTGACGATTTTTGAAAAACGCTGAATCCCAAGTGTCGGTTACAGTCTTAGCCCAAAAGTTGTAATATGAAAAGTTGTAGAAAATTGAATTTTGTCCAGGAATATTTGTAGGCCAAGTCACTACCTCAACCATAACGGTTTTTTAGGCCTCTGTAGTTTAACCAATGCCCGTATTAAATACGAAACTATTGAGCTGTATACCTACTGGCTGTACTCCAATGTGAGGTAAACAAATTTAAAAACATAAATTGAAATTCAAGTCAAATAGACAGTAAAGTTGAAATAATGTTAATTTTGAAAAAGATCTCCGTTATCAAGTACCACCTATATCGGCAAAATTTTCGAATACATTCGCATGAATTGGATATTACAAACTAATAATTTTCTACCTCAATAAAAACCCCGTGTCGGAATTGTATTCAACGACGGATACATCGACACAATGATCGTATCCCCTTTCTGCATACACGTACACCTGATTGGATTTCGGGCCTACGCTGAATTGGCGACGCCATAAAACGGCTATAAACTTATGAGCTTATAAAAATTCGCGAAGATGAAGTCGGCGGAAAATAAAAACCCGAGCCATTCGACCGAGGGAGTGGGGAAAAGGGTGACAATTTTAACACGGTCGTCCCTTCATTTCCATCGCTATCGTCCCGCTGTGCCTGGCCCTCGGGCGGCGCTCGCAGATCTTCCCCAGCTACCGCCGCTTTCGAGGGAAAAGTCTCCGACGGAAATTGCTAGCTACCTTTTCATTTTTTCCAATTTACTTAAGTAGATTGGAAAAAGACGGGTTTTCCCAGATAATAAAAAGCGATGGACGGGGGGGGAGGGGGGAGAAACAACAAAAAATATTCCTAACGCCTTCACTTAATTCTGCACCTGTCAACCGGATGATGAGATCGATTTTCTCCTTATCGCGAGTTTACATTTTTTCGCCTCCTCCTGAATAATAATGAACGACTGCAGTCGGACGGTCGTTTTTCGCATTATTCTCCCTTGTATCCCCCTGAAATTGATCTCATTGGAAAAAACCTTTTTAAATTGTGATAATAAAAATTGACGGCGACGTTTACAAGAGGAAGAGACTCGATATCAAAAACTAATACTCTCGAATCTAGAAAATTGTCCTATCTAACTGCCTTCCTTTGAAAGCGGTGCAGCAGGGCAAGTGCAGTTACCTATCATGTAGGTCAACTTAGTTGACCTCAGAAAAAGCCAATTTTTCAGCCAAAATGCTCACAATTTTTTCATAGTTTTATGCACTCCCCTCTAGAATCAGTCACGTTATTTCAAGGATTTTGACATTTTTGTGGTTCATCAGAGCAATAATATAAAAATTGCTGTATTCCTCACTTACCCCACGAAAATACAGGAGATGGGGTAGGTGCAGATTATGGGTTTAATGCAGTTTGAGTTGTAATTTTGTAGCGAGAAGAGTGAAAGAGAGGGTTGTCGACATAATTTCCCGAAATTTGAACATTTAAAATTTGACAAAAATTGACTGTGTTACCGGCTTCCAAAACTTTCGACCAGTAGTTTTTGAGTTTTCGGAGTTTTGATTTTTAGTAAATAAGAGTATTTTAGTTCGACAAAGCCGGAAAATTTGATGTTTCGGTGCACAAATCATCTGTAATAGCTATTGGTTTGAAATGAATTTCATCAATGAAAAGGACGGTGGTCATCACGGCTTGACCACGTAAACGCTGTCTATAAGCCCCGAAGAATATATCGATTTTTTAAAGCACAAAGGGCATACGTCCAAAAATGGCATAATGAGAAAAATACAAAATAAGTTTTTGATCAATTTAAAAAAATAAAGATTTCACCCATAGTTTTCAATTCTATTAAAAATTCGCTAAATAAAAAATGTTCGTCTGGCCAAGATCCACAACCTCGTTTAACCAGAACTTTGGTAGCACTTAGCACTTCCAAGATAAACGCTCTTTAAATATTTGTCATTTTTCTATTATATCGTTTTTTGTCCCCAAAAATAGATAAAAGGATCATGATTCTTGGAGCGATTGATAGGTCCTGATGAGTAGATTCTTTCGGTACCGAAATCTCAAAATTGATATTTTGGGACATATGCCCATTGTGCTTTAAGGTATCGATGTCTTATCAAAAGCTAGGCGAAGGAGGCAGTTTTTACAGTAGACCCTACCCCTGATTTGCTTTCATCATAAATCATTCACGGGTCGATCATCCATCCACAATAATTATAGTCTATAGTTATTATAGGCAGGTTACAATACTTCCAGGGGTACCATAAGTCGTGAATTCAGAATGGTGTCACTTTTATTACGCTCCGAATTCCTGAGATTATGCTACCATCAGTATTGGATTTCGAGCAATCATTTTTTGACATTTTTAAACATCTATACACTTTCAATCGTTACGAAAAGGTTTCCCATTAAATAAGTATTCCTCGCAGGAGATTCTGCGCGACATCGACGCCCCATTGGCTCGATTGTGCCAAGACGGACCGGCAAATTGAACAAAGCCGCGCTCCGTGACATTTCTCGAGTCAAACTGCATTATTATCGGCCCTTCTTTTCGTCGTCCAAGTCCATTCCGAGAATTGGATGATTCGAGCCATGGAAAGGGGTCCTTGTCTTTCGAAGCCTCCTTTAATTTATCTCTAATCCAAAGCCCTCTCCGACCATTATCTCGGAGTTCAAATGAAATTTTGCAGTGAATAAACCTTTCTTCTAGATTCCCTCCCATTCCATCCACTTCGGACTTTCGTAATGGAATTTTCAGCGAGTTTCGTAACAAGTCCTTTCACTTCCCGCTATGTATCCAACCCATCCCCTTTTCGCGGTATTTCCCCTAATTTATCCGCCTCTCCCCCTTTTCTCTCTTCTTGTTTACCTTTAAAATCAATGCGTCTCCACCTCTGTTATGCCTGCGCCGAGGGTAAAGTCGAACGAAAATATTGATGTTTCTTTCGCGCCCAGCCAGTGACACGCTCGTTAGCCTAATGCGCAAGGTAAACCGTTTCTTGCCCGTTCTATTGGATTCCGACGTTTCGAAATTCATGTCGTTCGAGCAACCTCGTTAAACAATGCCGCAATGCAGTTCCACGTTTCTTCGCTTAGAAAATTCCAAAATGCATTCTCCAAGCTCCGCTTTGAGTGTTGAGAACTGTTCGATTGGAAACATGTTAATCGAATTTGGCGAGTCTGATTCGTACTAGCTGAACCTTCTCATCTAGCCTTCGCGATGTGATAGGATGATACCAAGGCAAATTTGGTATCTAATAACATTCAGTAGTTTTCGCTTGAATTTTCAGTTGTTGAAGTTGTTGAGGGGTTTATGAAAATGACATATCTCCATTTGACTCCGTAGGTATCTATTACTTATTTCTCCTGTTTTTTTTTTCTCTTACATGACGAAATTCGCTCAAGTCAGTCTAGTGAGGTTTTTGATAGCCAGTTGATTTCCTGTTCAATCCCATAATAGATAATAATTAAGATTGGTAATTATTGGCCCTCCTGTTTTGTGGTGTCTGGAACCTCATGTTTAAACCTCATATTTAACATTTTTAACCGACTTCTACAAGGCGGAGGTCACCCAAATTGGTTTGTCCTCGAGAATATTAAATATTTTTATTATTAATTATTTTATTAATAGTTTTAATTCTTATTACTTATTCTTTTTTCTTTTTTGCTTTTTACAGATTATTTTTGTCTTTTTACAGTTTTTACAGAACTTATAAGTTCTCGGCCTAGTAATCAGCGATTATGCGTATATAAAATTCGTGTTAAAACCTTTTCAAGAAGGGCACGCCCCGATAAGCGTCACTCCGAAGTTGGGCCAAAGTGAAACCCAGGCACATTTGGTCCGCATTGTTTAAACTTGGGATTCGGAAAGAGACGATTTTCCGGTCTTTGTGCGAACCTGGAACCCTGCGATATGCAGATACTGGAGGCACTTAAACAGCCCTAAGGGAGCGGTGCATTTGGCAAGGGAAGCAACAATGACAATGCTAGAAAATCTGCCATCGCCGAACCGCGGGGAGCGTAACAAAACAAGGGGCATTGTCGGTTGGTAATTACCCTCTGGGCCCAACATCTACCGACTTAAGCTGAAGGTATAAACCGAATGGAAAGTGCATGGAGGGCAAACCGATAAGAGGATGACGGAGTAAACAATGGATACAGTTGACAAGGTATTCTCGAAGTAGGATTGAGCATAGAAGTCATCCGAAACAAAAATATCGTCACTTAAGCGGCAACATGCGACTCAATTTTTGACCAAAATTAGTTAAGCTGGGTTCACATGTGCGTTTTAGTCTGCGTTTAGTGCGTCCTGCGTACAGTGCGTCAAGTCGGTTTACGCATCCGTCAAGTGCGCAACAACGCAATGGCGTTCACATGTCGGTGATGTGGAGTCGAACTGCGTAAACATTTACCTAGTTGGTGTCATCGATGTTCATGTTCTCAAATCCGACAGAATGGATAAGAATTGATAAGATAAAATAGATGAGAATATACCTCCCCCTCCCCCTCCCCCTCCCCACCTCCTCCTCCCCCTCCTCCCCCTCCTCCCCCCCCCTCATCCTCACCCCCTCCCCCCCCTTCCCTCCCCTCCTCCTAAAAACCCAATAAATTTTATATCGCTTCCAAGCCACGTTTCCATGTCCATTCATCTCTAACAGCCAGCAATCAAAACAGTATTTTGGATCTCCAGTAAGTTGTGAAAAGTGAATTATCGCAAGTGTCGCTCAAGTCTCGATTTCTTCCACAAATCTTCCCTATTTAGAAATTCGCCGAATTGTTTGTCTCCCCTCCAAAATCTATAGAGCCTGAAGACATTAAAATTACAAAAACTGAACTGTCGACCCGGAAGCTTTCTTTCTTTAGATAGCTTCGTTTTCGGGGAAGAAAATTGAAACTTCCCACCCGACAGCGGTTTCAAAATTATTGATAAGCGGATTTTTGAGGGAATAAATCAATAAAGCCGCCATTAAGTCGGTTCGCTTTAACTCCGCGCGTTAATGAGAGTTGGGGAAAAATCTTTCGGACAGCTCTTCACGAAAATTCCACTTTGACTAACATTGGATCCCATTTCCGAGTAACAGGCTATTTTTATAATGGCTGGGGTTTTGAGCCCCCGCCCCCCCCCGCCTTGTCTACAGTTTTTTCTCGCTCGTTATCCAATTACTAACATGAAAAGTGGCCAGTGATAAATCCAAAGGGCTCTTCCTAATTGAAAAAAGTTGAAAAATAAGTCCGCACTCCCCTCGTTGAAAAAGTTTCTCCGCTCTGCAACGGACAGATAGCGCGGTCAGTTGGTACGAGCCAGTTTGAACCTGGTTTACCCGTGTTGGTGCCACTGAATAAGTGGCACTAAATGAGCGGCACTGAATGAGCGGTCCTGAGGTACCGGGGACTTTGGATGAAATTGGACAGGTCCCATTCATCTACGGGCTTCATTTGGCCGCGTGGTCGTTCGAAACGGGCCGAACTTTTTTCAACGGGATCCCGAACTGACCTATTTTTGTATTCGAATTGATTATTGAAGAGGTGATGAATGAACTTCAATCGGTGACCTCCAAATCGCTCCAATTAACGCGATTCGTGTAAAAATCGATCGATTGCAGCTTAAGGCCCATTTTAACTAAAACGATTAACGAATCGAAAATATTGCGTCATTAGGAATTTCATTGACATGGTAATTGACAGCAGCTGATGAAACGCTGAATTCAACGAGTCGTTGAAAATTCAGGAAAGTAGCCCTCAGTGATGATTATTCAACCTACTGTAGCGTGAAAACAAAGCCAAATTTACAACTTTCAACATTCAATTTCTCGAAACTTTGACCACAACTTGAGACTTGAGACTTTCTGTGACACTATTGCATTTATGCACTGAAAATGCAAGTTTCTTCAACTTTTTCTACAATTTTCTCATTATTTTTTCCAATCTGAAAACCAGTGGTGCGTAGATAACACACAATACTTCCATATTTTGAAACGTAAAATTGAGACACAATTTGATCATATTTTGACTCCTTTTGACCGTTTAGGTCAAAAAATTCACTATTCAAATTTTAAAATTCACCAAAAATAAAAAACCGCCACATTTTCGGCATATAAAAAATATCCACATATTCTGCAAGGTAAAACGAAGATTTTAAGACCAAGAACGCTCAAATCGGTCAATTTTTGTAGCCGGAAAAAAATAAAATAGAAAACACTAAAAACTCAATTATATCGGAAGTACTGTGCGTTATCCAAATTTCAATTAAACAGGGTGTTAGGTCTTGGCGAGACAAACATTTCAGTTCAAGAAATTTGAAAAAAGGTTGAGAATTGAGGGAGTTATGGTCATTTTTGTAAATGACCACAGACGGACAGACGGACAGACGGACAGACAGACAGACGGACAGACGGACAGACGGACGTAACGGACACACAGACACTTGTTCAGGAAGTGATTCTGAGTAAATGTGTATAAGAAAAAGTTTTTTCTGAAGCTCCGTTCCGATTCTCGATTTTAGGACGATCACAATACTTCCATTTACTCTGTAAATATGGAAGTAAAAACAATAAATACACCAGAAAAGTTTCCAAAAAAAATTTGTGACGCTATCAAATTTTATGCTGAAGTTCAATCGAATTTTATGCATGAGATTCAATACAACTCAAAATTCGATATAATTGACCTACTTTTGGTCTCATCTGTCCAGGGAGATATTCCAAACATTTAGGTGGCAGAATCAGCCGGAAAATGAAATTAGAAATTTCTATGAACAAAAAAACTGAGGTTTTAGAATAAAAGCTACTTTATAAACATCGTTTTTCTCAAAAGGGTACGATTTTTAGGAATTTTTTCCCCATTGAGCGTTAAGACTAAGGTTTTTAAACATCCAACGGCTGTAGTTAGGTCACTTTTGAGACGAATGAGACTAACCGCAAACCTGGATCTTGTGTAATGAAGGAGATGAGCCTTTTGAAGTTGAAGGGTGCAGGGGAAGAAGGCGCATTGTCAGTCAGGGGAAAATTTTGGGAAATCAGCTTTTTCGTTCAAAGTTATCGCTTTCTTCCCGAGTGCCCCAAAACTTGTCACCCCTCTTTCTCCGAACCTTGCGCTCTCTTCCCCAAAACGATGATACAGAGTTGTAGATCTGATCATCCTCCACTAGATGGCATTACTATCTCATTTTCGTCCTGAGCTTGACATTGCGCCTTCTTCCCCTGTGCCCTTCAGTTGTTTAAGGCTTGATGGAAAATTTGATAAGCAGAATAATTGGGTAAATTTCGAAAAAATGAATTGAGCTCATGCAGAAGGAATCGTTATCGGTTTAAAAACGTGAGATGTATGGCCGTCAGCTTAACAATCCGACTTATACGGCAGATAAGGAAAATGTACTTAGTCGTAAAACGCCAGATATTTTCTCACCCACGATTCACCGAATGGAGTGGAAGATAAAAATAATGCGCCTACCGACCGAGAGGATGTTGTATTATGTTTTTATTTATGTTCAAATCGTGGCGCGGATATTGCAGTCGTGAAAAGGCCGTCTCGAATATTGCATTCCATAATATGGCAGTTTTGAGTTCACGGGCGGGGAGCAGACGGAAGCGGTTATCGCGCCTACGCCAGGCTCACCTTTTCTGAAGTGCTCCGCTCCGTTCCAGGCCCGTTGTTCGGTTGATTAGATGATCTTCATCAGGTTACATACGGAAATTTCATTAGCTCGAAAGTGCGGCTCCCCCTGGAGAGTGAATGATGGCGCAATCAGGGCTCCCAATAAAAGAAGAGAATCAACCCGGGAGGATGGGGAGCCACCCTTTCCTCTTACGGATTCGATTGAGGTTGGACTAAAGTGGGGGAAAATGAAAGCTTGGAAACTTGCGGGTTCGAGTGCGAGCGCCTCTGCAATAAAGGGGTCGTTGATGATTCCGGGGGGAGGGGGCCCGTCAGTGGCCGAGGGAGAAGAATTCATGAGCGATATACAGGAAATCGATAGTGGAGAGGTGCTAAAGGAAAGAATAGCCTCTCACATGGGCTGTACAGTTTGTTCTCATCGAGTTTATTCGAGCCTTTGAAATTTCAATATTTATAATAATAAAAAAAGCAAGTGTAATGCGTCTGTCTGTCTGACCGAGATCTCCAACCAAATCTATCGCACGCTGGGACCTGGAGTTTTTTACACGGAAGCACAAAGGGGCTGGCCACCAGACCTCGAAGCCCAATTTTCAATGTTTAAATTAGAAAAATTAAAAAAAAAAATTTTAATTTAAAAAAATTGACCTGTTCACATTTAAACTAATTTTTTAACAGATTGTTTCTTTTTATCGACGGGGAATGTTGTGTGCAACTCAACTCAACTCAACTCAACTCAACTCAACTCAACTCAACTCAACTCAACTCAACTCAACTCAACTCAACTCAACTCAACTCAACTCAACTCAACTCAACTCAACTCAACTCAACTCAACTCAACTCAACTCAACTCAACTCAACTCAACTCAACTCAACTCAACTCAACTCAACTCAACTCAACTCAACTCAACTCAACTCAACTCAACTCAACTCAACTCAACTCAACTCAACTCGGACGGATACGTGACCTTTTGATGGTATAGCCGCACTTTAAGCTCAAAATAACGTAGGATTTTTTCCATTTTGGTTGCCAACTATTATGAGCATCGATCAAGCTCATAGGAAAGGTTGAAAAAATGCAAAAAACTAGTTTCTCCTCGATATGGATATGTCACCTTTTGATAGATGAATCCTCACATATGGTAGGCCCCTTTCTGCTAAATAGCTCAGTAAGGCCTGAGGCTCCTCATTTGAACATCCTACGTTGAAGTCGTCCTTTAACTTCATCTGAAATTTAAGTTTGCACTAGAATGGAAGGCGCCTTCTTCAAAAATGCTGTTATACCTATTGTGATGAGTACTATCAATTTTACAACCATCATGGCACTGATGCCCAATCAACGGAAGGAATGTCCATTAAGTAGATAAATTAAAATAAAGCATCCGATTCTTTAATAGGTCGATAAAACGCGATATTTCCTCGGAAATAAATCGAGCCATCACAAAGGTTCTTCTACCGGTGACGGGAAAAATGGGATATTCGCCATTTCTCGAATCAAGCACGAAATGCCATGCCCCAGAAGGTGGCCCCATTGGCATGAAATGCTGCGTGCCTAGTAACGGCGGTTATGTCACACGCAGTCTGGGAGAATCTTTCACCCCGGCCCGTCGACTCAGGGGAGAGAAGCAGATTTTTCTTCCCTTCCTTCTACTTCAACTTCCTCAGTCGCATTTTCTCCGAATTTATCGCGGGCATAAATTTTCCGTCCCACTCCTTTGCGCGTGTTGTTAGGTGAAAATACAAGCGAGAAATCATATTCGGATAAAGGATTCCTTCACGTTCCCGCAGAACCTAGGGAAATCCTGTTCAGCCGAAACTTCATAATTTTGGCGACTCCATTATTCTGCGGGTAAATCGTTGCGGAACAGAAGCGAGCAGGAATTTTCACTTAATTTTTGGATGCGGAAATACCTGAAAAATCTACGTTTTAGGTTGAAAATCGATTTTTTCCTCCTTGATTTGAATGAGCATTTTGTACCGCAGGGCGCGGCAATTCAGTAAGTCTGGGATCACATTAAAAATTACATTAGCTGAATGATACTGAATGATAAGTTAACCAGTGGTGCGTAGATAACACAAAATACTTCCATATTTTGAAACGTAAAAGTGTGACACATTTTGATCATATTTCGACTGCCTTTGAGTGTGTTTAGATGAAAAATATAGAAAAACTCACTATGCACTTTTTAAAATTCACCAAAATGAAAATACGCCGAATTATAGGAATATAAAAAATATCCACATATTCTGCAAGGTAAAACAAAGATTCTAAGACCAAGAACGCTCAAATCGGTTCATTTTTGTGGCCAGAAAAAATAAAATAGAAAACATTAAAAATGCAAATATATCGGAAATACTGTCAGCTATTCAAATTCCGATTAGACAGGGTGATAGGTTTTGCCGAGACAAACATTTCAGTTCAAGAAATTTGAAAAAAGGTTCAGAATTGAGGGAGCTATGGCATGTTTTGTAGAAAAAAAAATTTTATTGAGTAAAAGTGTAAAAGTAGACGTTTTTCCTGAGGCTCCTATGCGATTTTTGATTTTTGGACGATTACTCACAATAATTCACTTCTTGTATATGGATGGTAGCCTTCGAGAGGGATGAAAAGTGTAATTAAAATGGAACAAAACGAGGCGAAATTAGCAGATGCGGAATGTTGCTTCGTATCTCCCCCTCTGTCGTCCGAGGCGGTAAAAGAAGACAAAAGCTCATTTGCCAGCTAATACACAGAACTCTGGTGACGATTCGTCCTCAAAAACGCCTTTCGCCTTTTGCCACTTGAGCTACACTATCTGCGTCACGATCTAATTGCTGACACGGCCCCTTCTCGTTCAGCTGAGGTGGAAAATTCACTGTTTTCTAAAACGTTGAGTTCCCTCTTTGACTCTTGGGTTTAATTGTGTGTCAAGAGAACGAGGAAAAAGTCCGACCTATGATAGCCATATTGGAGTTGCACTCTGTTCTGAACGAGTTCTCTTCTTGTTCTGGGAACAATCGGCTGATTAAAGTAGGCAGTTTTTATCGTTTTGTTAGCAGAGCGGGGAGACAGTCAATTTAAAGGCTCGAATTATTTTTCGCTTTAGGCCCTCTTATATGGAAGAAGAGAGTGGATTTAGGACTAGCTAAATTTTTCGCACTGCCAGGCTTGTCAACTTTGAGCATTATTCGAAACCTGCACAAAATGGAAGTAGGTATAGCCCAATCCAATCCCTCCCCATTATTTCAGTTCCCTTCGTAGTTATTGAGGTAAAACAAAGATCAAGCGCTCAGGAATTCCACTTAGGTATGTCATCGTCAATTTCTCATAAAATTTATGTATGATAAATTTTTTCGCGATTCTTGGGGGTAAGTATTCATTGCTTTACTTGGACCTTAGGTATGGGCATATCCTACTCAATTTACTTCGAATTTTCAAAAATAAATAGGTAGGTATGTGCTCCCCTCTTTTAAATCCAAGACATTTGGCAAAATTACTTTTTTTTTGCTAAAATCTCAAGAATTTCAGAAAATCAATGAGAAAAATAATTCAAGTTTTTTAAACTTTTTTTCACTCCCATTGAGTAGGTACATAGGTAATCTTGGAAAGGTTCGAAAACGTCAAAACCCGAGAAAACTTGTCAAGTGGTAGGTCAGTTCAAAACGTATTAAATACGTTCAAATTTTGAACCTTGAACCTTGAAGCAGTTTGCATAAGTATACATTGAATGCAGCTTTGCTGAAATTTCAGGACGTAACCAACATTTTTCGACTAAAATACGCCAGCGTCCGGAATAATTCGTCCGCTTCAATATTTTTAATTAACGAAAGGAAGAAAGCTGTCCGACCTCGGCAAGCAAAAGGCAGGGCCGTCCAGAGGGGGGGGCAGGGGGGGCAAAATCCCCGGGGCCCAAGGGGGCCCGGGCCCGCCCGTGGGCCTTTTACGTACTAATATGCAAATTAGAAAAAATGCTTTTATTGACCGGGGGGGGGGCCCGGTCGAGTCTTTATCCCCGGGGCCCGGCTTGGCTCTGGACGGCCCTGGCAAAAGGGCGCCCTGCACCAAAATCCGCACTGCTGCGAGCATCGGGGAAGTTTTCTTCGCAATCATTAGGCGACTCGGTGACTAAACAAAAAGCGCTATAATTTATCGCCAGTACAGGAACTATAAATTTAACCTTTGCAGTCTCCCCGATGGCGTATGTCTCTCCGACTAATTACACTCACCAGGAGCCGAGCTGACAAAGGGATATATACGGCGTAACTGGGAAATTGGTCGACTCTTTCGGCATTGCTGATTGCGCAGGAAGCTCTGTCGCCATTTTGGCTCGACGAGTTTTCCATACTGCGTATGATTCACTTCAATAGGTAATGGTAGACATTTGTTTAGTGTTTTCTATTTCATTTTTTCCGGTCACAAAAATAACCCGATTTGAGCGTCCTTTCTTCGAATCGTGGTTTTACCTTGAAGAATATGTAGATATTTTGGTTCATTTTTCTATAGAAATGAACCTTTGTAATCGGTCAGGAAAAAAAAAATTTTAACACCCCCTGAAAATTTGTTGGTTTACGTTTCAAGGGGTGTAGAATCCGAATCTGCAATAAAAAATTTTTGTCCGTCCGCCGTCCGCCGTACGCCGTCCGCCGTACGCCGTCCGCCGTACGCCGTACGCCGTCCGCCGTCCGGGGTTTTTCAGGGGGAAGGAGTTATCGAAAAATTTTGAAATTTTTACCAAAAATCAAGTTCCGTATCTAGTTGGTCCTAACGTCTCGGCAGAACCCTACCTTAATTTTAAGGACAGTAAAACAGCTGTTGAAGTGGTAAAAAATTCGCCGTTTTAAGGAAATTTGCAACATAGGCATGTGAGGTATCATTTTCTATAGATTTTTCTATGCTGAATCGAATGAGACCATCGCCACGCCGGTAGCTTCAACCGTTTAGGAGTTATTGCAGTTTTAGTGAAGCATTTTTGAGTTTTTTAAAATTTCTCCAATTCTGAATAACTCGAAAACGACTAGAGCCACAAAAATCGTTTTCCACTCGTTGGAATCCCCACAAAAACTTCTGTCCTCCCGATATCTTCAATTTAAAGAATTTGGTCGCATTATACAAATCAGCAAAACAAAAATTGGAAAAAGTTGAGAATTTGGCCTCGGCTCTTAGATACGGTTGATTGAACTACTTACGACCACTAGCCTATTACAACAACAAGGTGACGCACTCACACTACGACCAGTTGCGCTTGGCAACATAAGAACGAGACAGGCTTTAACAAAGGTTCTGAGGCATTCTCAGAGGCATTCTGAGGCAACGTTTTTCTAAATCCCCATCTAAAATATCTACCAATTTATACTGAAATTCTAGAATAATAACAACTAAATTCCGTGTTTAAGGAGAACCTATATATCGTAAGATTTGTCTTTGCAATCGAAAAATGAACCCCTGTGCAAAATTTGCAGAGTTCTTCGGATATACCGAAAACTGATGTGCACATGCCACTGATCTACTTAGCAGCGTTTTTTATATTCCGATAACTTGGCGTATTTTTATTTTAGGCAAGTTTTGAAATTTGCCTAGTGAGTTTTTTGATATTTTCGACCTGAAAAACCACAAAAGCAGTCAAAATATGATCGAATCGTGTCACACTTTTACGTTTCAAAATATGGAAATATTGTGTGTTATCGAAGCACCACTGTTTTACTTTTCAGGAAGCCAAACATGGAGCTTGGAATCCTGATGACCAAAAGGCATTTTTTCAGAACTGTACCTATTCTTCCAGTCTTTTGTCCTGCCCTAGGGCATGTCGGACTCTCCCTTCAAGAATGCTAAAAGGAATAATGTATTTTTCCTCTTCTAAAAACATGAGCAAGCCAAGAAATCTTGTTTACGATCATTATTTTATTATGATGGAAACCAGCCAATGTGGGATTTCTATAAAGAGTAGTATAACTGAATTCTACATCAGCTCATTTTAACGTCTCAGTTGGACGATAACCATTTATCTAGTGCTTGTTGAGGTAAAACTCTTGCCGAACTTGCATCGTGAATTTCCCCTAAGCGAAGCATCCAGGACCTCTCTGTAAATCACCAGGAGGTACTCTAAGGTGGAGCCAGGCTCATAGAAGAGGCCGTCAGCTGCATATTTCAGGCGGTTACTCCCCGCCAAGCCGTTCCGCGAGAGCTAAACGAAAATGGAAGGCTGCGTTGCGGTTTTATACCTCAATTTCAGGTTATTTTTAAACGTTCCGCGAATCGAAACACTTTTGTCGGCAAATGATTCAGCGCACACGGATCCTCCATTTAGGGCCACTTTCACCAAATTTCTTCCACTAGTTCCAATCCATCAACAAAGCTCCCAACAGCAAACAATGGATCAGCAACGTTAATTACCTTAAAAAAATAGTTTTGGTGAAAGTGGCCCTTAGTAGAATGATTCTTCCTCTTGTTGTTTTGCATATAAAGTCTGCCCGCAGACTCGAGTCCTCGTGGACATTGCAGTTCTTCCTCTTGCTAGTGATATCGATCTTGGTCGTGGTTTTGTTCTTGTTCTTGCCCGTGTTCTCTTTCATGTTCTTGCTCTTGTTCTTGTTCTTGCTCTTGCTCCTGCTCGTGTTCCTGTTCCTATTCTTCTTCTTGTTCATGTTCTTGCTCTTGTTCTTGTTCTTGCTCTTGTTCTTGTTCTTGTTCTTGCTCTTGCTCTTGCTCTTTCTCTTGCTCTTGCTCTTGCTCTTGCTCTTGCTCTTGCTCTTGCTCTTGCTCTTGCTCTTGCTCTTGCTCTTGCTCTTGCTCTTGCTCTTGCTCTTGCTCTTGCTCTTGCTCTTGTTCTTGTTCTTCCTTTTCTGTCTTTATGCCTGTCCTTTTGTGCATCTGTCTGTCTTTCTGCTCGTCTGTCTTTTGGTCTTTTAGTTTGCCTGTCTTCCTGTTTGACTTTTTATGTAATTACCTCCTCATCGGTCTGCCTGCCTGATGGTCAGCTTGTATGTTTTTTTTCATTATTTTATTCCCCCTCTCTCTTGCCTGGCTTGCAGCGAGTGGTCCACTGCTTTTCCCAGCTTGTTCTACGCGCTGGCGATTTATCAGGAAGGAAATACGTATTTACGTCGAGTCATTATTAATATTATTGGCTAATAATCTGTCGTAACCGAGAAAATTGATTACCTGCCGTGGTAAGTGGATAATTACGAAGGCAAGAGATAATGTAACGGATATCAGCCAATTCCACTGAAACTGCAAGGCAGGACAGCGTCAGAGGTGAAACCTGAGCAACATAAAACCAACAGTAATTAAATAATAACGCGTGCGTAAAACAAAGCGAGCTGTATCGGTTTTTTCAAAGCAACCGCAGAAAAATCTCTATTTCCCGCTCTAGCTTTTTTCTCTTTCCGAATACTTCAAATCCCAGAGATTGAGCCATTAAAAATCAATGAGACCATAATGTTGTCAAATATCCACAAATAACTCAATACCAGACATACAAATAACAATATGACATAAATCATGGTGGGAGTGGATTGGTGATTATGTTTTTGCTTCACACCCAAATCCTGACCTCAAGTGAAAATATTAAGCGGCATGCACCCATGTCACAGTGGTATTTATTCCCCCAGCATATTTTTCCTGGGCTTTTCACACTCGGGGAAAGTTTGCTCTGAGGGGAGAAAACCCTTCTGTTTCTCTTTGTGAATTTCCTCTCTTTCCTCGGCGAGAAGAAAGTCCTGGGTGAACGCTTCTTACCCCTGGATCTGATCTCTTGTGCATTCAGACCCTCTCGGGAAGTCACGATCCCGGACCCAGGACGGAGCCTTGGGTTCCATGACAGGCTCGAGTATGGATGAAGTTGGAAACCAATTCGGTATAAGTGATGTGTATTCTGAAAGGTTGTCCAAGGAGAGCATACATGATTGATGAGGTTGGCTCAAGCTTCAACTTTAGCCTCCCCCCTTCATAGCATTCAAAGCTGAGGAAGATTGGATGGAAGAGGAATGGAAGATTGACTGGTGCATCAGCCGATTCGGAATTTTCGAGTTAGTGAGTCCTTTCAAGCATTGGACAAAATCTGGTAATAGGTATAATGCAATTTTCTGTGATTTGGCAGGTATTCTTTGGGGGATTCTACGAGCATGTCGAATATTAATTTAGGGGCTCAATTGCTTGAAAAAACTTGCCTTCGTTAGTAGAATACGTTGACGTTTCTTTGATACCCTCTCAGAATTACGCCCAGAACATTTTCAGGCAGGTAATTGATTATACAGGAAGGATAGGTACCTATTTTACAAATTTTTAATCGTTTCTTTCTACAAAAGATAATATTTGGCCAGTGGAACTGAGCGTGCAATTATAAATATTGCGCATAATTGAAGAGTTTTCCTTCAAAACTGCATATATCCACTTTCGAGTTTTGTCGGTATCGATTTCGTTTTTCGATTTCGATTCATAGCAGTTTTGGTACCTATAAGCAATCAAAAATCGAAAAAACGAAATCGATATCGACAAAACTCGAAAGTGGATATATGCAGTTTTGAAGGAAAACTCTTCAATTATGCAATGCTAACTGTACCTACCAAACATACCTGATTTGAAATGGCATACATATTCATATCACACAAGAGCTGCCGGCTGCTGATCGAATTTCTCCCATTGTGGTCTTAGAACCAATCATGTCGGGGTTTTGTAAGTAATAATTTAACATTACATTACGTAGTAGTCGTTATACGTTGTATTCGCGGCTGTGAATATTTCTGTTTGATCAGCCGAGACTGGTCGAACAAAATCCACGTTATCAATTCGAACGCATCATAATTCCGACTGAAACTATTCAGCGGGCAATATTGATCCAATTTCCATGCAATAAGGCAGTGCATAGGTATTTCACTAGTATCGATACAGCGAGTTAACTGCAGCTGTGATGGCAAAATTACACAGTTGAAACTCGTGGGAAATGTGTGCCACGGACACCAAGTCGAGACTGTTGGCATAACTCGCGATACTGACTATCTAATTTAAGATCAAATTGAGTAGGCAGTCTCCTCAGTTGTAACTCGTAACCAGCTGCAAATGCTCTCTGGAGAGAATTGTGCATAATATGCGAACAATATTATTGTTTACGTATGTAATCAATCTTTTCCAAGTGCAACTCGAATAATTCGATAATTATTATCGAAATTTAGCCGCAAGTTTTGTGAAAAATCATATAAAATAATCATAAAACGCAATTAAAGGTTAGGTTACTTGGAGGAAAAGATTTATTTAACAGAAATTTTGAAAAAATTGGGGATTGAAAAAAACAGGTTCGGTACAGAGTGGCATCTGCTTTAAAAGTCATTGTTCCCCGCCTCAAAACCATTTTGGCGAAAATTTTGCAGAGGAGTTTCGACTCAACAATTTAAAACATTGCTCAACAAAGTTGTCCTGCTCACTCCCAATTTCTCATTTCATCCATCCATGAGAGGGCCCACTTTTCCATTAAACCTGAGGGTAGGGCGGGGAGACGAGGGAGAAAAAAAACAGACCGTTTTTCCACCTTAGCAGTTGAGAAGGGAAAGGTTCAACTTACATGGGAAAGTTTACCACTTAAGGGCTATACACGCGGTAGCGTCACGCTGCGCAGGGTAACTTCAGTGGCTACCGAGGGTATGGAAAAGTAGGGTGCCCTATACCCTTTGATTTATGTGTCCCAGCTCAAAGAACATGGATTTACAAGCGCGAGTGGGAACGGGACAGCGGAACTTCTCTCCTTGGCACTTTTTTCGCTTGCAGAACTTCTCCCTTTTTCATCGCTCGTCTTCCCCTTCCGAGGTATCGCCTTTTTTTACTTTGAAGTTCCTGCCAGATGTGCGACGTTGTCAGTCATGTAGGACAGACGTTATAGCTCGAATTGGTCGATCCATTGATTAACAGAAACCAGTTAACTTCAACATTTAACATTAATAATTAACGTTAAATGTTAGAGTTAACTGGTTTCTGTTAATTGAAGAGTTTTCCTCCGAAACTGCATTCATCCACTTTCGAGTTTTGTCGATATCGATTTCGTTTTGAGATTTTCGATTTCGATTCATAGCAGCTTTGGTACCTATAAGCAATCGAAAAACGAAATCGATATCGACCAAACTCGAAAGTGGATGAATGCAGTTTTGGAGGAAAACTCTTCAATTATTTACATGGTGTTAATTAAAGTTGTTAGTTGATTAAAGTGTTGTTCAAGTGTGTTAATTATTAACGCTTTAACAGAAACCATTGGTGCGTGGATGACAAACCCAAAAAATTCCTGCCAAGATGAGGGTTAATACTCATTTCACAAAGTGGACTCTGTATTGACAGTTTAATTAATCGTACAATCCAATCAGTTCGGACGAATAAGGGAAACAGTCCCAGTCAATCATAAATCTGGGGGAGGGGGCATTACCTCCGACAAGGATTCTCGTTCAACTTTCCACGATTGTCAATACTGATTCAACACGGATCGTCGGCGCCATTCTTTCAAATGAGATGACCAACCTCCGCGTTGAAACTCGTTTTTGCCGACCCGACGAGAGAGGAAATTAGCAAAGTTACCTACGCCTCTAACTGAATACAGCCGTTTCAATTTCGACTATTGCAAACTAACTTTTGACTAACTACTTTAATGGCGAACTTTTCGTTGCCGTCGGTGAATCAATTTTGCAACGGTTCCAAGGTTATTAAAGCTCGGCCCATCTAAAAGTGTTTGATGCTTGACTTTTCTGAGGAAATGTACGAATAGGGGAGAGGAGGGCACAATGAGACACGGGGCACAGTGAGACGAGCGGATTTTTAAAAAATCTTAGGGTGCCAGTGCCCCCCCAGCGCATTTTTACCGATGAACAGATAACAACCCACCATAATCAGCAAAAGTTTCCGGTGCACGACCAGTAGAAGTCCCCTAACCAGCACTTCAGCAGAAAAAGTTGTATAAACCGTCTTTTTTTCAAACTTTTGAACTTAACTACCTAATGCCTACTTAAGTGGGGCACAGTGAGACAAAAAACCGAATTTTTTGAATGTTGAATTTCTTAGAAAATAACCCGTTTACGGCGGTTTCACGAAATGCCATTTTGAAGCCAAAGAGTTGCTCTAACTACCTTTAAAATTTCAGCTTTCTTAAGGCATTATTAGCGAGCAAGGGCGCGAGTGAACGTAAATAACGAGATTTGCCTCCTTCAAAAATAAAAAATTTTCAAGTCAAATTTTCCTAATGAAATTGATAAATTTCCAAACCAAAATGAGAATTTTCCAAATTAAATTGAGAAATTTTTGAATAAAATTAAGAACTTTCCGAATGAAATTGAAAAATTTCCGATCTCAATGCTGTAGGTAATTTCCCATTGACAAATGTTCGCGTGACCCAGCCCTTGTCCCAGTGTCGATGTAGCGGGTAGTTATTCGCTCTTTGGCCTCTCGTTTCGATTTGGCAAATCCGTTCTCGAATCCGAGCTCCTTCCAAGTCTGCCATCCTCGGCCAACTTCAACCCGAACTACCTCCGCCCCGCCGAAAATAAGCGGCCGACGATTGAAATGCTGATGGCTGAGCACGAAGGGCGGTTGAATGTTGATGGGCTCCCGGCCAAACGTGACTGGCTGACTGGGGCCTTCAAGCCGGGCAAAGTCAATGTTGCAACGACGTTAGTCGAAACGTTAGTACATAAATTGTTAAGGGCCTAACCCTCCCCTCTGATAGGGGCGCCTTTTCTTCCGATCAATTGACTACCGGCCGTTTTGTTAACGAGAGCTCTCTATATCCGCGCAATCTGATTCCGAGAAGATTGCGCGCGCGGATCGTTCCGATCGCCGGGCGGATAAAACCAATCCGCCCGCTATAATGAGCGGTGACTCGGAAAATCAAACCGGCGGCGGTTGTATTATGAAATGTTCCACCGACAAATTTGGAGCGAGAAGATTAAAAAACCGCATGCGAGTTTAACAAAATGTGTAAACCCACATTTCAGTCCTAAGTAAATCGTGATTTTTGCAGCATTTTCCCCCCTCCAACATTAAAAAATGAGAACATAAAATTATCAAAGTCAACTTCAAGTTCAAACTCAACTTCGATATCAAACTCAAGATCGAGTTCAAACTCAACTTCGAGATCGAACTCATTTTCGAGATCAAACTCAACATCGAGATCAAACTCATCTTCGAGTTCAAAATCAACTTCGAGATCAAACTCAACTTCGAGATCGAACTCAACATCGAGTTCAAACTTGAATCGAGTTCAAACTCAACTTCGAGATCAAACTCAACTTCGAGATCGAACTCATTTTCGAGATCAAACTCAACATCGAGATCAAACTCATCTTCGAGTTCAAAATCAACTTCGAGATCAAACTCAACATCGAGTTCAAACTTGAATCGAGTTCAAACTCAACTTCGAGATCAAACTCATTTTCGAGATCAAACTCAACATCGAGATCAAACTCATCTTCGAGTCCAAAGTCAACTTCGAAATCAAACTCAACTTCGAGATCGAACTCAACATCGAGTTCAAACTTGAATCGAGTTCAAACTTGAATCGAGTTCAAACTCAACTTCGAGATTGAACTCATTTTCGAGATCAAACTCAACATCGAGATCAAACTCATCTTCGAGTTCAAAGTCAACATCGAAATCAAACTCATCTTCGAATTCAAAATCAACTTCGAGATCAAACTCAACATCGAGTTCAAACTCAACTTCGAGATCAATGTCAACTTCGAGATCGAAGTCAACTTCAAGTTCAAAATCAACTTCGAGATCGAACTCATTTTCGAGATCAAACTCAACATCGAGATCAAACTCATCTTCGAGTTCAAAGTCAACTTCGAAATCAAACTCAACTTCGAGATCGAACTCAACATCGAGTTCAAACTTGAATCGAGTTCAAACTCAACTTCGAGATCAAACTCAACTTCGAGATCGAACTCATTTTCGAGATCAAAGTCAACTTCGAGATCAAAGTCAACTTCGAGTTCAAAGTCAACTTCGAGTTCAAACTCATCTTCGAGTTCAAAGTCAACTTCGAGATCAAACTCATCTTCGAGTTCAAAGTCAACTTCGAGATCAAACTCAACTTCGAGATCAAACTCAACATCGAGTTCAAACTTGAATCGAGTTCAAACTCAACTTCGAGATCAAAGTCATCTTCGAGTTCAACATCAACTTCGAGATCAAAGTCAACTTCGAGTTCAAAGTCAACTTCGAGTTCAAACTCATCTTCGAGTTCAAAGTCAACATCGAGATCAAACTCATCTTCGAGTTCAAAGTCAACTTCGAGATCAAACTCATCTTCGAGTTCAAAGTCAACTTCGAGATCAAACTAAACTTCGAGATCAAAGTCAACTTCGAGTTCAAACTCAACTTCGAGTTCAACATCAACTTCGAGTTCAAACTCAACTTCGAGATCAAAGTCATCTTCGAGTTCAAACTCAACTTCGAGATCAAACTCATCTTCGAGTTCAAAGTCAACTTCGAGATCAAACTCAACTTCGAGATCAAACTCAACATCGAGTTCAAACTTGAATCGAGTTCAAACTCAACTTCGAGATCAAAGTCAACTTCGAGTTCAAACTCAACTTCGAGTTCAACATCAAATTCGAGATCAAACTCAACTTCGAGATCAATGTCAACTTCAAGTTCAAAGTCAACTTCGAGTCAACTTCAGGGGATATGAGAACAGTCGCCAATGTCAACTTCGAGTTGATTAAATCAACAAATTTCGTTCTCTGGGGAAAAAATCCTCGCAATGTGAGTACATTACGTAGGAATCCACAATTTTTTGTTAGAATGACTACGTTCTTCATTGAAACAACCCTTCATTCGAACTATCAATGTGGATTTAACTACAACTGTTTTATTGAAGTCGCCTTTCGTTCCTCGGTACCGTAACGTTTTTCGCCATTTAGGTCAAGGCTAAAGCATGTCCCACGCTGAAAAATGTTGAAGTAAAACTTTTAAAGTCCTTCCTCCCTTTTAACGTCCGGCATGTTATCGGCGCTCTGTATGACACCGGCGTACGGTCAGTGTGCAAAACTCCGCCAAAGGGCCCGACTTTGCGGTTCCTGAAAGGGTAAAGGGACAACTTGGAAACGAGGGATCGTCCGGCAGAAAAGACTAGACAGGCGAAGCATCCCCTGTGTAGGACGAGGATGAATGTTGAGCCAAGGTGGCAAGGACTGGCCTAGTGGCTGAGTCTCGGTCGCTCCTATCGATCTCCTCTCCGTTCTAACTTTGTCTCTCCCTCGACTGTCCTCCCTGTCATCGCGTATAGTCTTAGACGGGAATCTAGGCTGAGAGACCTGTGCTTTTGGACCGGATTCCTTCCGGGATGTGGAAATCCCTTCTGACTTCAGCTCGTTGAGCAATGGATGACTTTTTTTTGTAAGGATTAGATACGGTAGGTAGGTAATTTGCCAGCAAAAATTTGCCAAGAGAATTTTCCGGTTTTTGAATTTTTATGTTTGTGTTTTCAATTTTCGTCTTTCTTTTGGTACATTATTTCCAGAAGTAATGTATCTATGTAATTTTGACTGGATTTTTGATTCTGGAATTCTTCAAATTACGTAAAATACAGGGTACCTGCCCCAGGCAAGCTTTCGATTTTCGACTACACATTTACTCAATAACATTTTTCCCTAGCTTCTAAATGTTACGTTCTGGCCTGTATTTTGTAGTTCTAAAAAATTTGCTAGAATCTCAGCTCTTCAATGGTATAATGGTTGTGCCGTAGAATTGAGTTAAGGATACCTTTTTTTGAGTTAAGGTCTTTGAAATACCTCACAGTTTTTTTTTTTAATAATCTAGGGTCTATTGTGATTGGAATTTTCACACTCTCCCCAACCGTGTAGTCAAAATTGAATGTTCCGAAGTTATTAATGGGGTTATGGCTGTTTTTGTGCATCAAGATCGAAATCTCGAAATGAATCTTGAAAGTAAAAAAAGTTGGATTTAGGAGTTGGTAAAAATGCCAAAGAGTAATTTTAGTTGAAAAATCGATTCTCATTAGCAAATATTTCATTAGCAATTTGTAAAATACGGAAGTACCTGCGTATAACGTACCTGCTCCCTTCTTGCTGCAAACGGCATCTCGGTGTTGAAAATCAACTTATCGGATATTTTTGAAAATTTTGATGTTTTCTACTGAAAAACATGCCTTTTGTAGGGAAACTGAATTATTCCATCGCTCAAGTCAGTGGTCGATACAGGGCCTGCCATAAAAACAATGTCTTCCCCAACAACTCCAAGGATACGAGAGGAGATGGCAAGGTTTTACAACCTGCCAAGTGTGACGGCGACAGGTGCGGACTCGGTTTGACTGATGCAGAAGTTTACATCCCAAGTTTACTACCGGGGCTTAGCTTGCCGACTTTCGACTCGCTACCAACTTGTGACGTGTCAATGTTCGATGGCGAGATGGAAACGTCATGCTGTGGCTGAAGGGCAACCACTCACGTTTTAAAGGGGCGCAGCTCGTATTCAAGCGCGCGTACATTTGTATAGGGAAGTGTATAGGGAAATGATGCCGATGAAAATTTGTTAAGGGTCGTATTCTTGAGAGTTTATTGCATTACCTCATTCAGTTGTGAGACGTAGTCAAATAAAGCTCTAACATGTATAGAAAGAAATAAATTCCAGATTTTGAAATTATTATTATTAATTTTTTTTTTTTTTGTGGAAAAATATTTGTCTTCTTCTCTCAGGATCACTTTCTGAACAAATAAGTTATATACTCCGCTGTGTTCTTTCGTCCGTGTGCACTTGGTCTCTAAAACGATGGTAGGTAAAAACATCATATCCGATTCAATGTAATAATATTATTCAATTCATATTAATTTTTGTCAATACCGTATCATCAAATTTTAATATCACCACAATAATTCCTCGATTTTTATCAATTCATATTCATTCGCCATCTTATTCAATTCCGACTAATCTTTTTCACTACCATATCCTCCAATTTCCTTCGATATCCTTCCAATTTATTTCCTCAATTTCTACATCCATATTCATTTTATATTAACTTTTTCAACCCCATTTCCTCAAAACGATGGTTAAAATCCATATTAAATTCAGTCCATAACTATTCACCATATTCAAGTCATATTGATTTTTTAACCCCATACCTTGGGGTTGAAAAAATTAATATGAGCTCCAATTTACCTTCCAATTTCAAAATTTCCTCAATTTTTATCAATCCATATTCATTCAGTCATTATATTCAATCCATGTTAATTTTATTTCAATCCCATATCCTCAAATTTTATTTAAATTTTCATTTTGAATTAGGACTATCAAGCCCTTTTAAGCTGAACTCTTCGAATTTTTTTAAACGGCAAGTCCGTTAGCATTATTGGGTCGTTTGAAATACAAAATCGTCAACCTTCCGAAGAGCTTCATGCATTTTACCCTTTTGTCAAGTATCATTGGGGACTTAATTTACCGAAGGTCGTGCCCTGATCGCATCATATCACGCTCTTTATTCGGGCAGGTGGGATTCTCTCATGCATTCTCTTCACAAGTCTTCATCGCTTATTCGCCTTTATCATTTTGTCACAATAATGGTGGATGCGCCCGGCTCAATAGTATCGCGCCACCTTTCATCGGATAGTAAATAACCGAACGCCTCAGGTTCGCGTGACGGCAGTGCAGCTCCACCTCTACCATGTTTTTATTCTCAAGCTCGACGACGACGAGTAGAAAGGGATGATAAACGAGTGGTAGCTTGCCGAGGACAGCGTTCGCCATAGAGCCAGCAAAGGAAGAGAGGGAGCTCAGGATCCGCCCTGGGTATTCTTTGTTTACCGTCGTCGACCTATTATGGAACCGACCCAAAGCCATATCCATTCAATTCGTCGAGTTTTCTATCCGTCCATTCAGGTTCTCAGTATAAGGCCGGGCAATTACTTACCTTTCTAAGAAACGGGCAAGAAATATACCTATATTGTTGAGAGGGAAAGGTATGGACGAGTTCGCAATTATTCTCCGCCGTTGCGACTGCTTGACCCGGAATAGTCAATATCTACCGAGAATCGTTCGGATATGGCGAAAAATGATAACATGATCGAGTCAGTATTGATTTCGGTGGCGGAGTTGCGCAATTTATGCTTTTTAATATATCAAAAAGTGTAATTCACAATTCAATTCACAGTTTATTTCGCAATTTATAGTTTTGATATATTAAAATTTCTCAATTTTGGCGTTGACACGGAATTTGCTTTTAGAGAGCGTATCGCTCGCGTCAAAATGGAGCAAGATGACGTTTTAATCGCTTTTTTCATCCCCCTGTCATAATTTTCGCAGTAAATCAAATGTATTGATGATGAGGACTTTTCAACTAATTATGATGAAGTTTTGGACGATTCAACGCAATCCAGGTAAAATAATTGCCCGAATCGCTCATCTCGGAGGACTAGAAAAGATCGTTGAATTGGCACCAGCGGCAATTGAGATTGCAACTTACGGCAATATTTCCGAGCCGCCCTGCCTGAATCGGCAATATGGAGCAACAAAAATCGCTCAAGTAAACCCCCCCTAAACGTTTCGAAAGCACTGTGAAAGTACTTAATCAGCAATTCAGGCAGTACGAAATTCAAGGAAAGGCTAAGAATAAGAAAAAATGCTGGAACGAACGTGAGGGAATAATAAAACAAAAAAACGAACAATTATTCAGCGCTAGCGAGGGCTAAATCTAGCGTAAAGAAGACCGAATCCGCCGTGCGACGAGTTTTGAGCCGAAAATGGCGCAAAAGGGAGGGCTCGTGGCGCTTTTCGAGATAGGGAAAATCCCAAAGCTGTAGTACAAAAGCCACAAGTTGATTTGGTGAAGGTCCCCCGAGCGTAGTTTGCCTTAACGTCACCGCGGCTCCTTCAGCTCCTCCGCCCCGAGGACTTACTGCCCTGCTCTTCATTCGAAACGGTACGGGGGGATTCCATTGGCGGAGAAACGCGCAGCAAGAGGAGCATCAAAATAACCGGCACACCCTTAGCTTTAACCTCCGACTTCATCCCCGAGCTTTAATATGCAGCTTCGCCTAACTAGCGATCCTCCTGCTGAGCTCAGTCCGTCGCTATATCCACGATTATGGGGATTTACCTTCTTAGCCAGTGGGTCGTGAGTTTAATTTGAAATTTCGCCCGAAAAGAAAAACCCCTTTTCCCGCGGTCGGGTTTGAAGAGATCACCATAAGTTAGGGTATCAATGTCGCGCTATGTCCTTGGAAATTAGCCGTCTTCCTCAAGTGAAGGATTCGGGACCTTCGGGTGATTCTACAGTATGCTGCACGAAGAGCCTTGATTGGGGATTTCCCTATGCGTTGCGTAGAATGCCGTCTTCCATTGAGGGCTGAAGAGCGTGGAGCTCATGAGCCGCTTGGATCCTGATTTTTGCCGTTGTTGTTGAAGGCGCTGAGGAAAAAACTGATATACAAAAATAGTTTAATGCACCTGCCTACTGATTGATAGGTTGATCAGCAGGATTGTGGATTTGATTCCAATAACCTTATGATGAGTACCTATTCCATATAACACTTCTTGAGCCGTATTCACAGCACTTCCTAGGCATAGGAGCCGTTCGATGAGCCAGCAATTATTTGAGTTGTTTATTGAGTCGTCTCAACCAATTAAAGCAATGAACTGTCTTGGAACGACGACCAGCAATCGGATAGCGAATGTATGGGCACCTTCAACAAAATGGCAACAAGCTTTAGAACATTATAAACTATTAAATAACAATCTGCTTAAGAGACCGTTAAGTGAGAATAAGAGCCCCTTACCCCAGTCAGCCGACAACGTAAATCAAATCGTGTCAAAAACTCAAGTAGGTATAAAAATATGGAAGTATTGTAAGTGACCTACGGACCGCTCTTTCAGAATCCCTACGCCCGATCCAGTTTCCAGCTATAATAATTCTTCATTTCCGGCAACGATTCTTCACCTAGTGCTAAAATATTTCTTCCGGGGGGAAAACGCGTATTATTTGTTCATCTGTAGACGCATCTATTATACGAGGAGGTACGTGTGTAGCGAAGCCATTAGCGGTCGGTGCGGTGGCTCTGAACAGCCTCGCCGAGAGAAACACGCACTACGGGTGTTGGAACGTAAGGCCCAAGTCGATAACTGTCATATTACACAAAGCAGAATTGATCGCTTTCCATAACCAACGCAGCGTCTCCTTTCTCCCCGTGTACTGCTGAAGTAAGCCGCTATCCCATCCCGACGCCATCGAACACCTTTGTCCCGCGTTACCTTTTAGTGTGAACTACAGTTATTACACCTTCCAGAAAGGAGCACGTTGAGTGCTCGCCCCCGTACGTTATAACATGAGGTAATATTCGCATCCCCGGAATCGCGTGGGAGGCGATATGCCATCCGTTATGGGAAACAATTCAACTATACTTCGATAATCCGATATTTCTTGCATATTTTTTTCCTCGTTCTGTTATGGGTTTTTATTTTTGATGGCGCTCCTGTGGCCTCAAAAAAGGCAATTTGTGCCGTGGGTCAAGGTCAGAAAGCGGAGCCTTAGAAAAATTCTCATATCGGTTAGGCCTCGTCAGAGTACGAGTCTTCAAAATTTTACAGCATTTTACTAACGAATTTCACCTTAAATCAAAACCTGGTTTTCAAAAAATTAACACAGTTTCACCAATAATAGATCTTTTTTGAGATCTAATACCATCCTTCAAAAAATATGACCAGAACGCAGTCTGAAACATGTCACCACTCTTACAATACCAACAATAGCTCTAACGTCTCCAGATAAATGGGGAAGATTAATCTCTATATCCAAATTGCAGCTCGCCGTCACAATGCCATGTCCAATTTTGCAAATCCCATCGCAAAATGTTTACAGAATAATAATTTAGTGTTTCTCTTCCATTTCTCCGTTCAACGTTTAATGGAAAACTCTCCTCTGGTTTTCCTATCCGTTGTGCTATTAGCGCGGTAACAATTACCAAAGGGAGCAAGAAGGGCAAGTCGTTACAGACTTCATTAACATTAAATATTTACGCGCGGAAGGGGTGCAAGCGTTGGAGCAGTTGGTCAACAATAGATTGAAGTGGTAGGTAAGTATTTTTCAACGTGGAAGTTGTGAGAACTTGAGGGTCGATTTCGCAATTTCGTCATCGCCTTTTGATACTATTCACGTTTGACCCAAGGGAAGGTGATTTTCTATCGATCAGTTAACTAGTTGGCTTGAAACGATGCCAGTTTATAGACTCGGCTCTACAGGTGGCCTGCAATTTTCTGCCCAAGACTTTGCGGTGGAAATTAAAAACTGAAAACCTCCTTTCGATCCTGTTTATTCTAGGGGATGGACAATGAACGGAGGATATTAGGGATGAATGCTGAAATTGAGAATTGATTCTAGCGTTTCTATTGTTTTCCCGTAGATTCGATTGGTAAACGCGCCGAAGTTTATTGTGAAGAATTATTCAACGGAAAACCCCATCCCAGCAGGAAAACAGAACCAAACACGGGCACCAAACCTCGATCAATTCGCCGTTCGCCTAATCCAATCAAGACGATTTCGAAATCCGTAGTCTCTCGGGCGAGAACGAGCGATTGGAACGCTTTTCCCCTTCTCCTTCGATTCCGTTCTCTCGGTTGTTTGACCAAGAAAGCGAAATTAGGCGAATAAAACATGAGGCTGCCACGCAGCTATTCCAAGAGGAGATGAGGCGAGAAACGAGGAGTTTGGAGGATAAGGAGCTCCTTGGAGGAGGCATTCGTTCCTTCTTTCTCATGCTCCTTGCCAGCCCTCACTTCTGGACCTGCTACTATTGATTCAACTAGATGACTCGCCTTAAACCGACTATTTTATATTTATATTCCGACTTTGTATACTGTTTAAGTAAGAGTGAGCGGGATATTGAAATGTTTCAATATACCCTTTGACGATGATCGTTTTTCGCATAGATTGTAAAGATACGATCTGAGCTATGCACCTCTTCTCCTCCAATAGAACTTGCCGTCCGAAAATTCTCCCTCAGAACTTTCAACGAAAATTTGGCTTCTTCGCTAACTCAGTCCTAATAGTTTTTCAACTGTTTCCAACCAATTTCACGCCGAAATTTCCAATTTAAATTATCAAATATTTAACTAGTATTTATTATATTATTTTATTTAGTACCTATTTGACGGGAAACAAGTGAACCACTACCTCCGCTAGATGGCAGCACGGCCTAATTGACAGATTGAAGGCCTAACTGGAAATTCGAATCTCTCGCTAACTTGGCGGGAGTTTGCTGGCCAATCAGTCGCTGAAGCACAGTGATAAACACTTTTTTGCCGATCGGCCATTGGCGCTAAATCTAGTTTGAAACTAGGTTCAAACGTATTGATAAACCAGCCCTTAATCGAGCCCCGTTCCTAAAAATCGTGAACTTCGACTTTTTTGACTTGGGACCTCGAAAATTGTAGTTGCAATTGCCACTAACTTGGTTGCTGTGGTCGTCTCCATATTTTTATGGGAACGACATGTTGGTTTTTGAAATTTACCTATCAAAAAATGCAAAATTCATTTTGGCGCATCGAACAGCACTCGTGCAAAGGAACTTCTGTGAATACGGCCTTGAAATTTCCAAACACAAAAAGCAGGCAATTTCTAGAACACCATGTAGAATTATCTCGTCCATGCTAAATTGCCTTGCGAAAAACTAGCACCGGGAATCTTCGAAACGGAGTTGCTCTGTTGTCGAGATAACGAGACGTGCTGAAGAGAGTTCTTTTATCCTTTCAAGAGACGAGGAAATCCAATTAAAGTGATAAGATGTGCCGAGACCATTCAGAACCGTTGCTCAAGTAGGTAGCGCTATTGGCTGCTGGCATTGCTCAATTGCGTTTTAGAAACCTCTGTGGCGGATTCAAAGCGAAAAGAGCGTCGATCCTCGAGCAACGATTTAAAAGTCCCTCATAGGGCTCCTTGATCGAATCAACCTGCATTCATCCGTTTTTATGGTTCCGTATCAGACCGAAAAAGTTTTCCGAAGCCGGGGACGATTGAATCACGTTTCAAGCTCAACAGAAGCAGATGGCCAAAAAACGGTAAACAAATATAAGATGGTAGGATAGGTGAAATGTAGATTAGAAAAATGCTCAAGAAAACATAGGGTGATGACTGAATTTGATATTTGTGATCTAAACACCCTTAAAAGCAGTCGAAATAGGATCAAATTGTGTCACACTTTTACGTTTCAAAATATGAAAGTATTGTGGGTTATCCACGCACCATTGGTTTTTAATTGCCTCATGCTTTTTCGATATGATAAACTGGAATTGGAAAACAGTTTGAATTCTAATTGTTTTGGATTGTCACACCCAAAAATGTTGAAAATTCCGTCGAACGTTGGGCTCAAGTTTTTGTGAACAGTTAGCGTGAAAACCAAATCATTCAATGTTCAGTCGCCCGTGTTGCTTTTCGGCAGAATCGGATCAAATCGTTTCGGTGGGCTGTGTAATGAAATAACATCCGAAGGTCCACTCTTACGACCCGCGGGCATCAGCTGTTTATTAGAGATTGGTTCGCCCTCTGACCAAAAAGGCCAAAATGGATCGAGGAAGGAGGAGGGTGAACTATTGGGGGTCGCTCTCCCTCCAAAGGGTACGATGAAGTCCGACGCGACCGCTCGCTTTTTCCCCATTACTATATTGAATTTATCGTGATCGGATTGGACGACAATATTTCCCCGGCGGACGACTATTGTGTCAAACTGTAACAGTCGTTGTTCCACCGGGAGAGCGGGGAATGGACCGGCGGTATGCAGATAACGCACAATACTTCCAATCCTGGTCGGCAGAATTGATGGGCTAAATTGATTAGGTATAAAGGGTGATCACATTAATGGTCTCACTTGAAGATGGTGATTCCATATCTCGTTTGCTACGATTTTAATTCAATGAATTGTTTGTGAGCTCAATGAAAAGTAGGTACAATTTTTCGATTTAGAGATTTTTCGTGTCCCAGTTAAATGGCCATAAGTCCCGTGAATCTTGAACTAACTTATTTCCACCGAATTTTCTGCAATCGTAGAGCATTATTGCAGCTTTCTAACACCATGTTAAATAAGCAGGAAATTTCGCCAAAGTTTGCTCAACTTTTTAATTCTAATTTAGCGAAAACGATTTGATAAAGTCAAATGGGGGGGGCCTCTTTTGGAATTATTCAATAGTCGAATCTTCTTTCAAGCTGAGGGAGAGGGAGGTTTTGACGTAGTATGCTGCAAATCCGAATCTTTTCAACGTTTGAATTCCATATACATACACAATATATATCGCAGAGCTCCGCTCGTTTTTATTTAACAACAAAAAGTCCCACTAACGAATTTAACCGTCCCTGTTCTACTGAGGAGATGAGTTGCCTGTAAATACGAATGAAGATGGTCTACCGCGGTTTCCGTTTTCATTTCAAAACCTAATGGGATGTTTTCTAACGAATTCGAGCTTTTTACTCTAATTGTGCCTGCTCTTACCGCCTTTGCTCTCTAACGTTGAGTCATGGAGAGAAGCAGTCTCAATGGAGAAAACCCGAGCTTGATCCTTTCCGCACTAATTCGAGCTCTATGTCAAATTTTCCGTTCTGATAAAAATATATTTCTTTTTTTTCCTCTTATGCATATAAAAATAGAAATAATAGCGTGGGATTCCAGCTTGAAATGTAACTTCCTCCTCTCCTATACCTCTATATACTCACCTGTATTCCCCCTCGGGAATACTCCCTCTCCCTAAAATAATGAAGCCTGGAATTGATGTTTTTAGATTTACCATATCTCTTAATGGAAGAGACTTGAACCGACGTAATCATTCGCTCGACGCAAAAACTTGACGATTTATTGATTTTAGGAAAGCATCGGTGGGCTGAAAGGTTACGTCTGTCAGATTCCGTGCGCGGGGGCGATGACGTTGGTTTTCGGAAATGTTATTCCATAAGGATCTGTAAAGGTTGTCACAATCCTGCCACAGGACGTGTGGGGTACAGCCCATTTTCTGTATTATCAGGGAGTTTTTAGAGATACGTGTCCCGATCAGGTAAGTTAATTTAGGATTACGCAACTTACATGAGAAGAGGTAAGCTGTAACTCAAACTTCAGTCAAAAATCACGTGCGAATTTTCCCAAAATACGTACTAGATTGTTTGTGACCCAAGTATGAGGTTGTTGCTTCGTCACTTCGCTGGAGTGCTACCCAGAATTCAGGTACTATTGAGAAAAACGAAAAAAACTGAATTACTCTCCTCAAATAAAATTCCAGTTAAATCCTATATGGCTGAAATGTTACCTATTAAGCAGAATTTATCCTTCTTCGAAAATTAGCACATTCAGACGAGAGGAATAAGCAAAACTGGGTTATTATTTATCTTGAACCATCACTGGGTCCGAAGTCTGCGAGGCAAAACTGCAAATACGGGAGGAGCCGGTAAGCAAAGTGGATATTCATTGTTGGCGTTTTCTCAAGTGTCTTCCACTGCTTTGATCTCGACCAGACTTGATAAATGGACATTTGCAAATTTCGCTCTCGTGCCAAAGCTTTGGTATAAAATGGCGTTTTCATAGGATTTTCCTCTCGACGTGCGGTTATTTATAACTGAACTAAATTAAAATTACTCAGGCGGATAGTGAAGAGTCGGTTTCTGTCATGCTTATTAATTATTGGCCTGCTTAATCCGAAAATATCACGGGGCTTTGTAGAATCTGCGGAACATTTATTCAAATTTAATTTAGAATATTGGCTGGTATAAGATACAAAGGCTTTGAGGATTCAACGCCCTTCTGAAACGGGCATGCAGATGCGTCTAATACAATAATTGTATTATAATTATTATTGTGGGTTTTGTGTACAGAATTCATTTATTATCATAACGATTACCTTCGACAAAATGTTATAAATAGCAGACAGTACAAAAAGTAGAACACACCTTTCGAGTATAGCATTTTTTGGTAATAAAAATCAAAACCTCACAAGCCTCTTTCCCGCTTCTACTTGTCAGAGAAGCAATTTTCAAGAAAATGCTCACGGCGGCTAAGAAAACTATGTACCCCAAATTCGATGGAGATGGCAAATTGCTATCACTGAATTCTCAAACCATCGAATCGAGTCAGAACATACTTTTCCCCATTTCGCCGGGCGGTGGATCGTTCATCGAATTTCCACTTCCTCGAATTGCGAGAGGCGCTAAAAGGATTTCACCGATTTCTCACTAATGGCGAGCGGCTTTAAGATTCCATCGAATATAGACCGATCAGTAATCGATCGATTCGCGATACAAAGCGAAGAAAAGAGGACGAAAAACGGGGCGAAAAAGAAAAGAAACATTTGATTCCAAACGTTGTCGCAACCGAGGTGATGGAAGGAATGATTCAGCTCCGTCAATGTTTCACTAGATCAGAGATAAAGCTAACCGAGAAACGCTGGAGGGCTGGGGTTGGGGGCGAATCATTCTTGGAAAGGAAAAGCTAAGAGAAGAGCATTCCGTGAATTGTCCAATCTAGAACTCGATTTCTCATTCCTGCGCCCTCTTTCTCGTTTTCTTTCGGTTAAAAATGAGAACGGATCGTTTCTCGGTTTTGTTGCTACCGAGTCGAAGACTGACCAATTCGTATTTGAAAATAAAATTCCTTCGGCAATACTAAATGGAAGCGATCGAGCCGCAAATTCATGCCGGATTTTATATTTTTATAGGCAACCCTGAGCCAGAAAAACATGATCTTTGGCAGTATGCCACAATAACCACGTTTTGGGACGACGTTTTCCCACAGGGGTTGAATTCGTGGAATGAACGTTATACCTCTAAAATTACTGCAAAAAGTAACTATAGGAGTAACTATAGTAGAAGTGAACTATCTTTCGCAACGTGGCGGTAACGCGGCCTGTGCGTTTTGGCCTTTAGAAGGTCACCGACGATGTATTGATTTGCAAGGTGTTTCCACAGCTTGGCGTACGACTCTTCTATACCTATTTTAGTAGGACAGGATCTGGTGAAAAAGATCTTCTGTTGGAAAGGTCCTGTGCTGTTAGACCGTAGTCTGAGCTCAAGTCAAGGAAAGTATATTGTTGTCTTCCAGCTCCCTTGCGTCGACTCAAAAATTTTGGCCAGAAAAACTGTTATGTTAAGAGATTTTAGGGAACCCTGAACTTGATTTTGCGACCACTCAATGTTGCAGACTGGCGGGTCTTTCCCATTATACAGTATTGCCGAGCTTTGGTTTCTACTTTGATATCACTCATTGCACACTCGAAGACTCCATTCCCAGCTAATGCGAGCTGGAAAAGCGAAGTACGTGAGATTCATTTCAACCTTCCGACATCTCGAACCACGTGTTCCGATAGGTACCCGAAAAACCTCCGTAACAAATGGAGACGTAAAATTTCCCAAACGAAAAGGGGCCCGCTCAATGAAAACGGGGAAATAAAAGCCGAGGAAGACAAAAGAGGTTGATCGTGGGCTAGGACTCGAGATAGGTTGATATCCGGACAGAAGCCTGGATAGACTGGAAGTCTAGTCCAATCGGAAAGTGCAAAAGAGCACAACGGAGGCGGAGGGGTCCATAATAAAACGCTCGAATAAGCCAACAGTTCTGGGGTGGGGGAAATGAAGAGACGAGCTTATCTTCAGCGCCAACCTCTGAATTCGAGATCAGGCTCACGACTTCGTGCTCTTTCACGTTGGGACCAACGTTGGGAAAAGGCCCGGAGAGAGTATGTCCAACTTTATTCGTTACGTACCTACTGATTAAACCCTTGCGTTCGCTGGTGGTTTTCCAAAACAAAAAAGTCCTCAGCCTCGAGCGTTTAAGTGGTTTCCAACTGATTGGTTGCAAACTTCCTAAAGCGAAAAATGAGAAATCAATTCAATTAAGGGTTTTAAATTTCAGAAAAGAATTTAAATTGCAAACAAAAGTCTAATTTAACTAACTGTTGTATATAAATTAGAATATTCATTCAAACGCCTACTTAAGTACAAAGGCCTAATTTTGAAAAAAGGTCTACTACTTATTTCCAACAAATCTTACTCTGAGGGCCATTTGCACCAAAACATTTTTAACTCGTCAAAGTTGACTCTCGTTGGTTGCTATTGGTAGCTTTGTTAATAGATACGTGAATAACATTAACCAACGCTTTAACGAATCGGTAAATGTTTGGTAAAAGTTGCCCTTTGACGATATTTCCAAGCTGGAAACCCGTGGTTCTATTTGAAGATAAAATAGTCGAGCACAGTATAGTCGTACAATGATTAGCCGAATACTTGTTTCACATTTCCAGATTATTGTAGAATACCTTTCTACATTGTGAACATAATTTGACCCCGATCCGGCGAAGGCTCAACCTCGGTCATTGACCTTGCAAATCCCAAAGGAACCTGTAGCGGGTTAGGACTGAAAACGGTTTTTTAGGTCCGCATCTCTCCCTCGAGATGGAAAGGTAACAATGTACCTACTTTGGTTGCGATAAGGTTCACGAGACCCCTGATAGCGCGGCGAGAGAAGATATTGAAAGGAGAACCCAAGGGTGGACGAAAGCTCTCAATGCTGGCCGTCGCAGAATATTGTCTGAGGATCCTTAGGAAATATCTGCTGGTATTGTTTAACCGCAACATGGAAACTCGAGGAAATTTTTTAAGCCTCACGTATGGTTCACTTTTTGCAGCGATGAAAAAGTTACTGAAGTCACGATCGGGGTTTCGGCGTTAGATCTGGCAAAAGATCTAGGTTTTGGTTTCAAACCACGAGAATCAGTAGCACGCTAGCAAAAAAATCGTCCATTCAAATATGCCGTATTTTAAAGTGAGCTGGATTGCGCAGGAAGTGGATCCGAGGCTAGCAACTGGCTCAAGGATGAAAGAGGTTGATTAGGGAGGCTTTAAATGGCCAGGGGGTGTGATTGGGCCAGGGGACGCTTTCCATCCTGGAGACCTTGCAAAACAACGAAGGCTGAGTCCCATGAATAATTCCTTTGGAGGATAAGACGCTATCAACGGCGAACAGATCCATTATGCTCAACCTTCTCTTCTAAGTCCCCATCAATTGATTCACCTTCTCCTGTTCTCCCGAGGAACCTGCGTCTTGAGGAATGCCTAGTCAGCGCGAAACTTAGATCTCCCATCGAAGACGGGAATACTGATTATTATTTATAAGGACCTGCTTCGTCCAACATTTTTCATCAACAACAGAAGACTGAGTTCAGCCATGGTAACTTTGTTGATGGGTAAGTGGTATCAACAGTAACCGGAAGCTGTTTCTCAATACTCTGCAGAAGTGCGACGCAATGCCATGGTAATTATTAGCACATAACAAACGCCGGATCTTAGGTACCTCGGAAGAATTCATTGGTTTGGACCTAGATTCGGCGTTTGTTATGTTCCAGTTTTACTGGTGGTAACCGCTTTTTGATGCAACCCACTTCCTCAGCGTATAATCTCGAACAATTTTTGGGTTAAGGACCTTTGGTCGGGTAAAGTGGTCGATTTCATTCAGGCCCCTATACCTTTCGAAAATGGAGAGGACGCCGCAGCGTTTCCCCCATGTTCCCTTCAGAATTTGATCGTTTTGTTATTGAAGCCAAAGATTGGCGTGCTGTTAGTGCCGTACCTCACATTAGGGCTCGTGAGCCATCATTTAAATGCCTTTCATTTCGTCCTTCCGAGAAACCAGTGTGAAAGGGCGATTCAAACTCGAGCGGCAGACATAGTCGGAAATATCTGGACAGTAACAACCCGACGTTATTGAAATTGGCTTTTGAAACTGATTCAGGATGAACGATGGAAGCAGGTTGTTGCAGTACAACTCTCGATCGGAGTGATTTGTTGAATTAGGCTGAGTGTATAAGCCGGACAGACTAGGGCAAGGAGTATTTTTCAATCCCTCTCGGCTCCATTCGTTAAAAAACAGCTCCGGCTTCACTATAGCTAGCCAACTTCGCCCTCGTTGTCCTCAATACAACCCGTTCATCCTAGCCTCTGTTTCCTGGCCCCGGTCCGTAACCCAATAATTCTTTTTACGCGCTATAGACGTTGCTCAAGCCCGTGTATCATAGCCAGTGACGCAAACGGCTTCCTATTTCACTTAATTTTCCGAACTGGGTCTTTCGGATTTTTCTCGCAGATGAACGAAGGATGCGAGGCTCGATATTTTCTGTTGTATCCGGTGGCAGTAGCCTTGTAAAATCCCCTTATATGGGCCGTGTACAATTCAGATTGACTTGCAACGATCATGCTTTACGACCGTGATTCCATCCAGCAGCATTTTGAACGTCAGATAACCGTCGGCGGAGTTGATTCACTTTCACTCAATTCTTTACTCAGCGATTCTGTTAGTGAAATTCCTCACCAATGACATCGAGTATGAGGAAAATGAGTTCCTGAACGTTTCAGCAGTGTTGAAGATGCAAGTCTCTGAAGCACAAAATTCCATTGCGGCACCTCGATTTCTGAGTCAGTCCATGAATCATGACGAAATCATGATGGATCGTGGGTCTGACGTGTCCTGATAGTTTCATGGTCTTGTGGTCTCACGTCTGTAAATTATGTCACCACAGAAAATAAATAGGGTGGATCCTCTGTGCTATTAATCGTTACGCGACTTGGATTTAGCCTGAGTCTTTGGTTTAGGCAATGGTCTGCAGAACCGTTCCAGGAACTTTCGACCCGATTCGTACTGGATGGAAACCTTGACCCCATTTCAACTGCTCCCTCTCTTTGAAGGAAACATAATCAACTTTTGGATACCCCTCCACCGTAGTTCTCATCAATCGACAAGCTTTTCGGCTGCCGGCAGCAAAATTCTCATGGCTGGATTCAAGAGATGTTGCTCCATTTCAAGTTAAGCGACCTTCGAGTAGGTACTCATAAGTGTTAACTCCGCTGAAGTAAAGACGCTTTGCTGAAATTGCCTTCATCACTAGCCCGCTCTCTTCGTCACGCTATTTGTCTCTCTTTTCCACGGCGAAACCCGTTTTTGATGAAAATATTAATTAGCCGGAGAAATGATTCTAAGCAGTCTCCAGTGGACTAATCCTCTTGTTTAATGTTCATCTCAGCTCGGCTGAGTAAAGATGCTCTTTTGTTCAAGTTTTAATTGGCATAAACCCGAGGATTGAGCTTCCTACGGGAAAAGATAATCAGCCCTTAACGAATGTCCCACTGTGTTTCCGTCCGGGCCTCCCGTCCTAGGTTGGGTTATCTGTCGGCCTTTTCCTGCTTACCTCGTCCCTCCCAAACCACGACCATCATCTTTCCCGAACTTCCGAGCCAGTGAGGCCTTGCCCTTTATTAAAACGCTCGGCGAAATACCCGATTATTCTTGTGACCTTTTTCTAACAAGAGGAGGGTTGAGAGCAACGGAGGAGCTTAGAGTTGAAAAGTGGTATGATTAAAAAGAATAATGCCCTGCGTGGAACAAGGAAGCCAATACGATCCGTGATCCGATATTGAATGATGTCCTCGTTCGAGTTTGATCATTATCCAGGAGTTTCTCCAACTCGCGAGGGGGTCTTACATCAAAGGGGAATCTGTCGCAATCAGTTTTTTGGTAGATTCTAACCCACGAAGTATTATGGCAATACGCAGAGCTCATTTTCGAGTGTTGGTTAGGAAGTTGGCTCCAGCCAGATTTGGGAGGTAGGAGCCAGAGGTGTATAAGGCGACTCGCTTTTGACATTCCTATTTGTTCAAGCCCTCCACTAAGTACAACAGTGGATCAGAATGCATCTGGAAAATTGTAGTTTCGTTCAATATAGTGTAGTGGTGTCGATTCTCTTTACAGAAGAATATCTATATTCTTAGATTGATGAAAAGAATCCTGCGTACTACACGAATATTTATTATGCCTATTGCATCAGACTCAGGAAATATACCTAATTCATTCGTAAAATCGTGGGAATATTTTGCATTTTACCGGTCGAGTTGAATGAATACGAGCGGCGATGGGGTAATTGAGAAGAGTTAATGAACGGAGTAGGAATTCAGGTTGTTGGTTGAATATAGAGAAAAGCGGGAAGTGCGAGCTGTTTTGAGTCCCGTAGGAAAAGGGTCGCATCGTCTGGGTCAGACAATACGAGCTTTTCATCTACCAGAATGGGAAAGGAAAAGAGCCGGGGCGACGAGAGACTCCAGGTCGAGGATGTTGATGTAGGTATGCTTCCTACACCTCATACGACCGGCCCTCCGTATGCTACCAGCTGGCTCACCCCATTCATGCAACGGAGGGGACTCAGGAGAGTCGAGATTGTTGAGGGTATTTCCTGCTATTAAAACGACCGTTTCTGGACCAAATCCGAGCAAAAAAATCGCTTATTTTCTATACTTTCATCCGCTTTGCCTTTCCACGTAAGAATTGGAGAAAACGTTGCTAGGCACAATCATGTGATGCGATGAGCACTTCTACCGCGAAATGTAAGAGATTATCAAGACGAGGCCTTTTGCTCGTTCTCGGCAGAGCCTCCAGCCATCGTGAACATGCGGCCAAAAAATCTCCTTCGATTCCTTAAAAAAAATTGATTTAAAAAACTGGAAAGTAGGTACTGTTTTTCGTTTAGAAAGTTTTCATGGTTTTACGATAAAAGCGGTTGATATAAACAGACCTGCGGCAACAAGCTCGAGTTCGGTCGCGAGAATATGGCAAATGAAAGAACCGGCAGGTACATGTTTCGGTCCCGGGGGACCTTCTTCCACTTCTACCCTCGCATCCCTCTATGGCCAATGTCGCTTCTTCTGCTGCGGCTGCTGGGTAATTTCAGCTGACGATACCACCTTCATTACGCTCCATCGCCAGTCCCCGGTCCCAGTGCTCTATTCAATCTTCAACCGCTACGCAGCATCTCCATCTAGCTCTATTTCACTTGTTGCCATTTTGCAAGGGAGGCTACCGCCTATTATTGAAAACCGTCGAACCAAGATTGAAACAGACGGAATAGATCTAAGGATTGTCGGACGAAAAGTAGAAGAGTATGCCATAAAAATGAAGAAGCAATTCGACCGAATTCATCCCAGAGGCTTACCGAAATTAGAGAGGAATGGTTACATCTTGGTCCAAACGGGATATCAAAGACTTATCCTCAAGGGACCATTTCTCCTGAAAGATATTGTATGGATGGACAATTATCCAAAAACTGGTGTACGAAGATAAAAAAAGGAAAACTCTTGTAGCATCCTGTAAAAACTGTGCTCCATACCATTGCAGGAGCAATGCTGATTCTTCAGCTCCGGGGTGTAACACCACTACTTTGGTGTTACACCATCAATGTTCACCGTGATGGTAGCCAATATGTATCTTGCAGTTACCTAATCAGGGACAGGGTAACGCAGAAAAACGCTGCCTCCTTCGCAGATATTTTGATTAGTTTATCATTTTCATCAGAGGAGTCGGATTTTTTCTGCGTGACTTTACCCCTGATCAGATGATTACATTTCAATGGCCGATCAACAACCATCTATACAAATAATTCTATCTTTTAATTTTTCAGATTATTGAAATCAATTTTCCAAGAAGGGTTTCAAAAATTGAATTCAATCCTTTTTCTTTTTACTTAATTAAAAAAAAAAGATATTCCAAGAGGGACAATTAGATGAAACTCGTCGAAGATGAAAAAGGAAAAACTCTTGTAGCATCCTGTAAAAACTGTGCTCCATACCATTGCAGGAGCAATGCTGATTCTTCTGCGCCGGGGGTGTAACACCACTACTTTGGTGTTACACCATCAATGTTCACCGTGATGGTAACCAATCCTCCATGGGCAACCCAAATAGTATCTTGCAGTCACCTAATCAGGCAGAAAAACGCAGATATTTTGATTAGTTTATAATTTCCATCAGAGGAGCCTGAGTTTTTCTGCGTGACTCTACCCCTGATCAGATGATTACATTTCAATGGCCGATCAACAACCATCTATACAAATAATTCTATCTTTTAATTTTTCAAATTATTGAAATCAATTTTCCAAGAAGGGTTTCAAAAATTGAATTCAATCCTTTTTTTCTTTTTACTTAATTAAAAAAAAAGGATATTCCAAGAGAGACAATTAGATGAAACTCGTCAAGATAACGGAAGGAGAACAATAAGCCTTACCAGCGATCTCTTTTCAGCGAAATGAAGCAACAGAAAAAGATGGTAGGTAACTAAGATGTAGAAGATGCTCCTGAGAAACGCTTGATTGCGACTTTTCTGGGCCTTCGGCAAGAGGGGTCGAGGTATCGGATAAAAATCCCGCTACCCCTCCGCGTCAATCTGGATCGGATGGAATCTCTCCCAATGGAAGAGAACAAGAACGAAAGAGACAGATGCTAAAGCCAGAATGGTGAATGTTAGGATCGTGCCCGCCGCTCGTCTTCGGTGCAAAGACTCAACCAACGAACCACCCGGGGAAAGCTCCTTTAGTTCAGGTCGTGGAATTATCCCCATTCAATGCAGATAATACCCCGTCTCAGCGAAGGGGAGATGACCAGAGAACATCCAGCGCTCAGGTTGGTTTCTTTTCTTCCGAAACAACTGATGGTGGATCACGATTGTGATATACCTAAGTAATATTTTGACTTTTCATGATGAACCCCATATCGAGGGCAAGAGTTATTTACGGCTTCCTCTGGGCGAATTTTTTGTTAATCCAATTTGAGCTTTTATGGCATTATTCTAGCACAGGATCTATAGATACTATTTGCCACTGTATTGCAATAATACCAGAATTGCACCCCTCCTCTGGAGGTGGGCTCGAGCTGAGTGGGACAGGTTCAAACCTAAACCCTTGCAATTGTAGTAATAATTGTAATGTCAGGAGGAAGTCAGTATGATCTTTCCTTCGCCTCACAAATAACAGTGATAAAACAACAAATAACCGAAATAGACACTGTTTCATTTTTGCTGGGCATGTAGTTTTGGACATGGTAGCTGGACATGGTAGGGGTTTCTCAGGCTTGGGATATAAAAAGAAGAATGCAAGCCTGAATCGAATCGAAATTTTCGGGCATAGGCGCAGTTGGGTTTGGAAAACAACTGCCAAGAGCAGATTCGAATCCGGTTGACTTATACAGGTGGCCAACTGCCAGACGTGGCATCACTGTGACAAGACCTGCTGCTGCATAAAATTGTCATGATGCCGTTCTCATTACGAGTCAGTCCCGCTGGTTGCAAATCGCACCAAGAAAAATGATGTAATTCGAACCCCTAAATGAGACACTCCACGCTCACTCATCTTGCAATGGGTCGTAAGAAGAGCTGGTAATTGAAACCCAACGACGGAGGACGTGGTGCGAACGTCGAGCATCATGGACACTTTTTCAAGGCGATTAATCTTCGTTAGTCGTTGGCTTTCGGCGGGGGATGGGGTTATTTTGTCCAGGCTCCGAGGATTCGTCGAGATGGCGAACAATATCTTCCATCGGAGAGACGGGGTCCTCTAAGTGAAAGATGAACGGGCGAATTATTGTTTGCGCTGATATTAAAGGCCGTACATGAAACGACAGGGGGACACACATTATGTGCTTCACTAGGCCGTAATAATGGCCGGCCATGGATCGGCTAGAAAAAGATGGATACTACTAAGAAGGATTATAGTACCCTTTCAGACAACATATGGTAGAATCTCTGTGTAAATCAACACCTGTAATATCAGCCATTGGTTCATTAATTAATGATAAACCGCTGAATTCGCCCAAGAAAAAACATTTCCTTATCCGCCAGAAATTTTACAAGACCGGATCTTCCAAGCCAATCGATCAGTTTTTATCTGACTGATATTTTTCCAATATCTTCTTTTCCACGCAAGTTCAATGCTCCATTTGATAGATTTTTTCATGCTGAATTGAATGGCCAGATCGGTAGCTTTCTTCGTTCAAAAGTCATACCTAGCCTTTTTGGTAAGTGCGCAGGGCTGCCTGTAGGAAAGACTACAATGATTTCAAGATTTCATCACATTTATAGAAATGTAGTGTTTCAGCAAATGTTTGGAACCGAATCGTAACAGTTAATTTAGTATACGGTAGAGTTTCAAGCCATTATTGTGAAGTTATAGCGCCTGGAAATCTAGTGAGATGTCCTATTCTGAGCATGTTATTGCACAAATAGACAAGAACATGTAGGGTCAAGTGGGGTAATTATGAACATGGGGTAATTATGAACAAAGTATGTTTGCGCTCCTGTGAGCAATGGAAAAATCAAAAAGATGTAGCAATCGAATGTTCATTCTCTCATTGATAGGTTACGACTTTTTTTCTCCAATTTGGCAACGCCGATGACGCCATTTACGTGTTTATCAAAAACCTTGTTAAAAAGTTTGTGAAACAGTTTTTTAGTGTTTGAGGTTCTTCCCTCTTCTGGCTGAAAAATTGTGTTAAGTTATTGTTTTCAATATTTTTACATGCGTTAATTGTTGCTTCAACAGGATTTCACTCAAGTTTTGCCATATCTCGTTCTCAGTGACTTACAGAGGGTGTTCATAATTACCCCATACTTTTTTGGGTATGGGGTAATTATGAACATTTTTTTTGAGAGTTTTTTTGCACTTCTCGTCCATTTTTAGCAATGAAATGGTACAAACTAGGTGATTTTCGTTTGAATTATGATATTTTGGGAGTATGTAAGTATATTGACTTGAATTATTTGGATCTTGGGGTGATGGTGAACTATGCAATGGGGTAATTATGAACATCGTCTTTTATATCGCATACGCCTAGTGTAACACATTCGTGCTAACTGTCACATGTAACAGTGTGAAATGAATCAAATGTGACCTTTTGAACACCTCTTTTAAACGTCAAAATCGCTGTTCATAATTACCCCATACCCTATGGGGTGATTATGAACATGAGGGGTAATTATGAACAGTGGTTTTCAAAGACCATACAGCAGTCAAAAAAATTAAAAAACTGTCTCACAGTGTATTAGGGATGTAAACCAATTGTTTTAGAGAGGTTTCCAGGTTTTTATATGGACTAGGTACTTCTGAGAGCTGTCAGTTTGTAAAATTGTTGCAATTTGTTCATAATTACCCCACTTGACCCTAAAGCTTGATAATGATATAACAATATGTTGGAAGAGGATCGGTGGTTTTCCGAAAATATTGACAAGCTCTACACACAACTTAAGGGTACGACACGGTGCATGCTAAATGGAACACGGTGTGCTTCCTAAGTTCCACCCCAACATGTTCGCTTTTGATAGACGGAGAACGCACAAAGCCGTTTTGTTACACGCCTAACCGACATGTTGAGGTGGATTAGAGGGATATTCAAAAACAGGGGTCTGCCTGGGAAAGGTGTAACGAAAAAAGAGGATGTTATGAATCATAACTTACGGCAGGGTATTTGCCAGCCTGGGAGCCTTTTGATGCTTCCATAAATGGCCCTTCAGAAGGCTGAAACGATGAAACCAGAGATGTACAAAAGTGGTGAAACTCAATTCCCTGCGCAAGAATGAAAGGTTTTCCCCATTCTTCGAATTATTTTTGAAGCTCCTCTACTTAAATATTGGAATGACGGATATAAAAAATTCCCCTCCTCCTCCTCCTATTCCTCCTCCTCCTCCTCCTCCTCCTCCTCCTCCTCCTGATCCACCTTTCACTCCTCTTCCCAAGATTCAAGTTCGTGTTACTACCTGACTGTGTGCAGTGCGATATCATATGAAATAAAGGGCGATAGCACACATCAAAGCGCTACGTGAATGCTAGTCGATAATGCAAACACCACCTCAGCCTGTGTATGCCCTTAGGCCGGCATGTAAACTCCACCAATGCACCTCCAAAGCCTCGAACTTGATTGTTCGCCTTGCATGGATGACATTAGATGCCATTTGTGCCAAATGTTGTCAGACATTAGGTCAGATAGCCTAGGCGGAATGGTTATCTGAACCTTTGACCGGTTTTTAATTCGCTGCGCCATCCCAATATTAAATATTGGGAAATATGAAATTTTCATGCGCTCGGTAAACAAGGAAAGAAATTTGATCACTTCAAATTCTATTTTGGATTATTCAGTATCTAATTTTCTTCGGAATTTTTTTCACGATAGGTAATCGTCCTTTCCCTTCATATATCACAACATTCACAACTTATTTATCTTCTTCGGAATATATTTAATAATACGAATAGGTAACTCGCAGTGAGCAGATATGCCTACCTTAATTATCGGCTAATAAACCATGGGCTGAATTCAACTCATCCATCTTTCTTTTTAGTATCAAAAGAAGAGTACCGAGAAGAAAACCTTCCCTCGTAATCGGTGGAATGTCTCACATTTTCTAAACCAAGAGAAGAAGATTTATGTTCTCTCCTCTAGTGCACATTATGAACTTGACTTTTACCGTCAATGCTTGAATGCTACTCCCCCGAGAGTTTATAGTGTACTCTTGAGATAAGGAGAAAAATACCAACTTGTTAAGGTTACATTTATATCTGGAAGGGTCAGTGTCTGAAAAAAGCCGAGGGACGGTCGTCGGTTTTACGTGGTATTTCGCCGGAATAAATCATACGAGGGGTAGATCTAATCTGGTAATGATATTTTAACAAGCTATCTCCCTACTCCGCCCTTAGTCCATAGTGCTAATGCCGCTACAAATACTCCGACTGCCCTCTTGATCGTACATCATTTTAAAGGCGACAGTACGGCCTTATCTTTCGCTGAATCGCTTCACAATAATTATCAGCATACCCGTGTCAACTTACTTTGATCCACCCGTAATCTGGCGGCACAATGTTAGCGAGATAATCGTCGTATTTAGCTGTTTCTCTCTCGTCCATCTCAATTATAATCGTCGTCCTGCTCATTGTAATCAGTGTACGTCAAGATCAACAAACAGCTGGACCGTTATTGACAGTGCGGGAGTTTCGGCACAATCCGTGTAAATGTTGTATATTTGTGATATACTTAGAAGGTCTACACGGTCACAAACGTTTCCCATTTAATATACCTTGGAGATAAATATATCCAAATTAACGTATCATGGCGGGTTTCATTCATAATTTTGAATTGTGAACACTTGAAACAGTCAAGATGTAATACTAAACACGACGTAAACCCGACCATCTTGCGAGTATAGTCTCAATTAATCATACAAAAATTTATGAAAAATGGTTGGTACTTGAAACGACGCTAACAATTCTTCACAATCATTCACGACCAAAAGATATTTTGGCCCTTTACGTACTGAAGAGACATCTCTTTAAAAAAACTGTATTCATTGATCAAAAATGTCCAAATCGGTTTATTAGTTTAAGATATACAGATGGATAATAATTTACGAAATTGCTCAATCCATAATTCAGAATGTTCCGATGAAAAATAAAGTAATTTCCCATTTCCGGGTATGTAATTTGACTGGTCTGGAAAGGTTTTTTCTCGACAGCAACGAGCAATGAATCAGAGCACAAAATAATATTCAGATTATGGTAATTTTTTAAATGCATCCGACAACCGAAACGAAAAAGATTTGTTGCATCGATAACAATGTCGAACTGAGAAACTTCCAACTACAATAGTGACCCTGATCAGGGTATAACAGGATTCAATTTTGGTGACGAACGTCCTGTGAATCATCGTTTAGTGAGGAAAGGGGAAGGAAAAATTGGGAGACTATTCAGTCGAAGGAACTGCGTTTTCGGTTCTATAGGAAGAATACCATAAAGGAGAGAAGCGGAACTGACCAATTTTCCTCGGTCTGGCGAGGGTGAATCAACGGAGGTTGCCGCCCCTTTTTATTTGTCACAGATGAACAGATAACCGTAGATGAACCAGATCGATAAATGCATCTGAACGCCTTTGGTAAAGATAAAACCTTCCAATCTCTTCGTGAAATAAACTAAAACTGAAATAAACTTTCCATGGATATCGGATGGATAAATTTTGTTGATAAACCAAAGAAAAACTCGACTCGTTGAATTGACCGACTGGTTGGTCACTTATCCATCAACAGAACTACTCATACTGAAACTCATACGTGGACTCGAACACAAAGTGAAACTGAAAATCAAACGCAAACTCATTCTGAAAATCAAGCTTGAACTTATACTGAAACTCATACATGAACTCGAACTCAAACTGAAAATGACACCTGAACTCGTACTGAAACTCATTCGTGAACTCAAACTCAAACTGAAACTCAAGCTTGAAATCGAAGTGAAAATCAAACTTCAAATCAAACAAAAACGCATTAGTAAACTCAAACTCAAAGTGAAACTGAAAATCAAACGTGAACTCAAACTGAAACTTAACCGTGAACTCGAACTCAAACTGAAACTCAAGCTTGAAATCGAAGTGAAAATCAAACTTGAAATCAAACTGAAACTCATTTGTAAACTCGAACTCAAACTGAAACTGAAAATCAAACGTGAACTCAAACTGAAATTCAACCGTGAACTCGAACTCAAACTGAAAATGAAACCTGTACTCGTGCTGAAACTCATTCGTGAACTCGAACTCAAACTGAAACTCAAACTTGAAATCGAAGTGAAAATCAAACTGAAACTGAAACTCAACCGTGAACTCGAACTCAAACTGAAAATGAAACCTGAACTCGTACTGAAACTCATTTGTGAACTCGAACTCAAACTGAAACTCAAACTTGAAATCGAAGTGAAATTCAAACTTGAAATCAAACAGAAACGCATTAGTAAACTCAAACTCAAAGTGAAACTGAAAATCAAACGTGAACTCAAACTGAAACTTAACCGTGAACTCGAACTCAAACTGAAACTCAAGCTTGAAATCGAAGTGAAAATCAAACTTGAAATCAAACTGAAACTCATTTGTAAACTCGAACTCAAACTGAAACTGAACATCAAAAGTGAACTCAACCGTGAACTCAAACTCAAACTGAAAATCAAACTTGATCACATACAGAAACTCATACGTGAACTCAAACTCGGACTCAAACTGAAAATCAAACTTGAACTCAAACTGAAAATCAAACTTGAACTCAAACTGAAAGTCAAACTTGAACTCATAGTGAGAAGTCTGTGTTTCAGTTTGTCACGTTTTATTTTCAGTTTCAGTTCGAGTTCACGTTTGATTTTCACTTTGTTTTCAAGTATGAGTTTGATTTTCAGATTGAGTTCGAGTATACAGATGAGTTTCAGTTTGAGAAAATCTTTGATGTCCAGTTTGAGTTTACGTTTGATTTTCAGTTTGAGTTTAAGTTCGAGTTTCACTTCGAGTTCGAATTCACGTACAAGTTTTACAATGAGTTCAAGTTTGATTTTCAGTTCGAGTTCGAGTTTCCGGTTGAGTTTCAATATGAGTTCACTTTTGATGTTCAGTTCCAGTTTGATGTTCAGTTTCAGTTTGATTTTCAGTTTGACTTCAAGTTAGACTTTCAGTTTGAGTTCGAGTTCACGTAAGAGTTTCAGTATGAGTGCAAGTTTGATTTGCTGATTTAGTTGGAGTTAAGGTTTAGTTTCAGTTTGAGAAAAAATTTGATGTCCAGTTTGATTTTCATTTCGATTGAATACGATTTTTGTTTGGTTTACAGTTCGAGTTTCACTTCGAGTTCGAGTTCACGCACGAGTTTCATAATGAGTTCAAGTTTGATTTTCAGTTAGAGTTCGATTAAGTTTCAGCTTGAGTTCACTTTTGATGTTCAGTTTTAGTTTGAGTTCGAGTTTACGTATGAGTTTCCGTTTGATTTCAAGTTTGATTTTCACTTCGATTTCAAGTTTGAGTTTCAGTTCACATTTTCATTTTCAGTTTGAGATTCAGTTTCAGTTTGAGATTCAGTTTCAGTTTTCGTTCACGTTGGATTTTCAGTTTGAGTTCAAGTTTTAATTTCACTTCGGGTTCGAGTTCACGTATGAGGTTTTCATACGTAATTTCGATTTTCAGTTTGAGATTCAGTTTCAGTTTGAGTTTCAGTATGAGTCCAAGTTTATTTTCAGTTTGAGTTCACGTTTACGGTTGGGTTTCAGTTTGAGTTTACATACGTTCTGAAAGAGTGCTTCGAACATAAAGTTGATCTCAAACTCAAAGTGGAACTAAAATGTCAACTAAAATTCAAACTTTACAGTAACAAGGGTGGAAAAGGAGTGTGTGTTCTTAATTTAATATTTAAATGTGGACCGAGATCACGTCTTCGTAACGGATAAATTTCCGATTTCGACCCACTCACGTCGGCCCACGCATGTTCAGAATGACACCAACTCCGTCTGACTCGTGGTTGGCCCAGGATTCCGTAGCCCAGTAACCCCTGACCTGCTTCCCACGCGGTGAACAATCGACCACGGCCTTAGTAGTAACCTTTGAGTGCGTGTACCTGGAATTGTAGGATTTTACTTCTATCTTTACAAAACTTTGCCAGTTTCAGGCCGATTCGATCAAAGAATACCAATTATTTCTCATTACAGTGACAAGGGTGGAAAAAGGAGTATGATCTAATTGGGTCAAAAACTTAAGTATCAAAATATGGAAGAGTGTTATCTGCGCACCACTTTAGGTTATCTACGCACCTAAATAAATTCACATGAATGTTGGTCTAAAAATGACTCAATTTTTTAAAATTAAATTTTGGCACTCAGTACCTTCAAACCTTTTCTATATTTCCTGACTTCCTAAATTGATAACCGGGTCGAGTATTAAGGTTCAGGGCCTTGAAATTTTCGTCTTAGCTGTTACGTTACCACCATGAGTTCGATCATCATTTCGTGTGTCTACAAGAGCCATGACCTCTCAATCCTCAATAATTGAGGACAATTATTGTGCCGGGGCGAAATATTTTTTCAATAAATTTTTCCTCCAAGGACACCCTCGAACTTTTTATGAGTATACGAATATAATATGCGCCTCCGAATGGTACGGGGGAGTTGTGAGTGCGAGTGGACGAGAAATATTCGAGTTTTGATGCCAACATGAAAGAAGGGCGAGTTTCCATTAACGCCCCTCTCAGCGTTGATGCCCGTCCGCAAGCCTTTACACCACCGTATAAAAAGCGATAAGAAAAATACTTTGATGTGGGAAAACGGTAGACGTTGCTGCTACTATGGCAGCCAGCCGCCAAGTTTGCCCTCGGAAGATGAAATTTATAAACACTATGAACGGCTTTTGCTGGCACTGGATGGCGAGGTTTTTTCCCTAATATTCTGCAAATTTGCCTTCCGTCGCTCCGGCTTTAATACCGAGAAAACATCACGGAACGACGCGCAGACTTAATCTGGGAATAGTTTCATCAATTCCCTTTTATATGTATTTCGGTACCTATTTTCTTCGTAGACATTTCAAACATGAACCAGTTTATTGTAGGGGTCACACGGTTACCAAAGTGTCTGAAACAAAGCTGTAAGGCTGTATTTTTCTACAGGAAAATAGCAGGAAAATTCATTCTACTGGGTTAAACCTAAATTAATAAGGATCAGACGAATTCCTGTCTGCTGTTAAGTAATTTTTAGATGGGTGGTTAGAATGTTAAGCAAGTAAGCCCCTGCAATAAGATCAAAATTTTTTGTTATTGTTGTTTGTATTGTTGTTAACCAACCTGATCTTAAGGTAATACAATTATTGTAATATTGCAGCAGTCATCGATTCCATAATCGATTCCATCATGTTCTGATCATCATCTGACTAAGGCCAGGGTCATTGCTGTTATTGTTGTTGTTGCTGTTGTTTGTGTTTGTTGTTGTTGTTGTTGTTGTATTTTATTGTTGTTGCAGCAGTCATTGTTGTTTGTATTGTTGTTAACAACCCTGATCTTAAGGTAATACAATTATTGTAATGTTGCAGCAGTCATCGATTCCATCATGTTCTCGTTCATCATCTGACTAAGGCCAGGGTATCAGATTTGTAAATAATTTGTACACGCCTCACCTGTAAACAAGCAAATATGCAGGATGACCTTTATTTGCTTGAACCCCCTTCTCCGCAACGCAAATATATTCGCGGAGAGCGTTAACCTGCAACTTTAACAGGTCTCGTTGTTATGAAGGAACCCCGCACGAGGAATATGGAAAAGCTATAAATAAAACATAAGGACACAGTAACACTGGATGGTTATAGTGCCATGAAAGGCGAGTGAAAAAGCGAGAGCGAATTTGAGCTATGTGCGTATACAGGAGGATGAAAGGAGAGAGAAAGAAGCTGGAAAGAAAAAGAAGGGCTTTATCAGAATGGATAGGGGCAATATGTCTTGTATAAACCTTTGGAATATGTGGCCCCTCAGTCTGCACTCCACTTCCTACACTTTGGGATCAAATGAATTATGGGCCCTGACACTCCTCCATCATTTTTGTGTCCCTTTTCCGGTGTGAAAAGATCCGTTTTCTTCTCTTTGTGCGAAGAGACCTATTGAGTTCGCCAACTGGAGTTGGATTAGTTTGAATTATTGAGCTCCGCTAGGATCAGACACGTCGCTGCTGTGAAACTGTTTCCCTGAACTGTTGGCGATCTGAAAAATTTAGCGACACGGATTCGCCGGATTGGGACAAACTGATTATTCAAACATTCAGCAATCCTGATCCTGCGCCACTCTACTGAATCAAACGGACCGGCAAAGAGCGCGTGTGTAGTAGGATTTGTTGGATTAGAGCGAACTATTTTTTGGCAACAAATTTCGTAATGAATTCATGATAAATATGTTTCTCGGCTGATTTAGAGTTTACTGTTATCCAAATTCGGAAAAACAAACTTAGCAAATGTTAAAACTTGCATAAAATGGAAATCGATTGATTGGCCAGGATGAAAAAATACTTTTTTATTATTATCTATTAAAAAAATCGTTTTTCTGGCCATTGCGGGATAAAATAGAAATAACCAAAACTCCCACATGAGTAAACAAAATCGAGTAAAAATATGGGACTTGCAATAATAATTATTATTCTACTCAAAAATAGGCAAATAACTGAGTGGTGAGTTCGACATAGAAATTCAGGGAATGTCCAATTTCGAAGGCAAACCCAGGGTGTTACACTGCTAACGCATGGGGATCGTATTACGTTTTTAATGTGTCACTCGTGTTACAGATAAACGTACTATATCTAGTTGAACGTGCATGACAGAATGCGAACGAAGATTTACAGCTCCGTAAAGTGGTTTACTGCGGCGGTTTAGCTTCAGTGCGAAGGAGGCTGAAAACGCGGTTACGGCGGTTGAGCTATTCCAGCTCGGCGGTCTAGCATGCCGCTGAGCCAAGCAGTTCTCCTGAGGCAAGCAGCAGGACCCTCGCAGAGTACTTCTACGTCCTATTTCATTGAATGCACAGTAATAGGAATCTTTGGCTTGAATAAAGCTAAAATAGTGAGTCAAAATGGATCTCGAACAATATATTTTTTACCATATTAATTTGCGATTAAAATAAATATAACGAAAATGCTTGCTTATCTCGGAAGCACTGTATGTTATCCAATATTGAACCGATGTGTTATCTTGGACAGAAAAATATCTATGCTGAAAAGTTAAATCAGTTTTCAATACCCAAAAAATCGGAGAGTAGTAAAATTAAAACAGGTAAATCGACTTAGGGGTCTGAATGTTTAATAGCAAATTGCTTTTCGATCATTTAAAACTTCCAGTGGGTAGGCAGATCATGGTACACCGACAAACTTTTGAAAAAATGAAAAATAATAAAGTAATATACTTGAATATAAATATATATATAGGCCATAATTCAAGATGGATATAAATAAGCAGAAATAAATATTGAATCAATCAATAATATTGAGGATGTACTTGCAATATCGAACACTTGTTGAGTCACATTGAATTTATGGTTTTAAGGGAAATTCGAAAAGCGCCGATCCCAGTTGATACGCTCAAAATAACACATATCTGTCCCATTTTACACGCTCGTACGGCAAAAAGTACACTCTTGAGATTCTTGTCACACCGGGGATAACTCACGATTTCATAACACCTGCGGTCCGCCCCTCCAGCTCCACCCGCCTGCAATTTCCGCCTGCAAAAGAATATACGACATACGAAAACGTAGAGAGTGCGCCAGTGAGAGAATATATTACATTCCCGTATTATTTGAAATATGAGAGCAGGGATGTGAACCGTGTGTGTGCGGCTTGTTAAAGCAGCCCCTCCAAAGAGGAAGAGGATTGGCTGTTATACGACGGGGCGAGATAGGATGGTACGAATGTGGTATGAGTACCAGCGTGGATCTTGTATGCAGGGGCTGAGCTTGGAACTGAACTGAGAGCCGCTATGGATGCTGGGGATGCTGGGGTGCTGGCCCTGGCCAAGTGAAGGAAAACCTCGAGCGATGATGTTTATGGCGTTCGGAATGGGCTGCGCTTTAGCTATTCTCCTACTCCTAGTTTGTGGCCGCAGCTCCAACCGACCTAGTTCCCCAACTATTCCGACCGTACAGCTCAAATCCCCTATTTCTCCTTGCCGGAGAAGTTTTCAAATTCGACGTACCCTTTACTCATTTGGTTGGATCTGATCAGATCCGCCCGTCATAATGGACTCGTGTAATATGGGATTTGGCGTCTCCCCGCTTCACCGTCCAGTATACAACGCGGTTTCACGTTTCATTATATAATTAAATGAGTAGAGATTGAAAGGGTAATATTGATCGTTCACCAGCAAATGTTCTAGTGGGGTTCTCCTCCATCCAAGTTGATACGAGCCAGGTAAAAAAAATTAATAAATAAGAGTGTGAGTGGCGTTTTAATTTTTTACTGGGTTTACTTTAAATTTTTTACTCCGTTTTGTACGACTCAGGAACGCGTATTTTTAGGGGATGATTACCTTGCCTGCATCTCCTAGGCTGATGTTTATTTGAGTGCCTCCTTTCAAGCCTTTCAAGTTTGGAAAAATTCGTAGGCAATTCACCATAAAATTGTGTCATGCCAGGCATCAAGGTTTGGAGAGTTTTGGCTCCCTATTGATTCGAAAAACAGCGGACGGACGATCAATTCGGAGCACCCAAAATAGGCACACCACGAGGAATAATTTTTAAATAAATAAAATAAATTTTATTAAAAAAATGACTTCAAAAATACGCTATCGAAGAATAGTTTTAAGAGTCGGTTCTATTTTGAGTTAAAATTATTTTTGTTTTTTACTTTTTAGTAGCGTTGGACAATGAAAAACAAGCTGTCAAAAGCTAAATTTTAAAAATAATTTTTTTTAAATATTCGCTACATTTTTGGCAGGGGTTCTATCAATATTTTGATTAAAAAAATTGAAAAAATAGTGGTGCCAAATGGCAGATTTATCAATTTGTTAAGAAAGCTTTTCAATTTGGTTTGGAAAATTCGTAAGTGACATCGAGATGACTGAACCAACAAGCAGTGCTAAAATGAGGCTTGTACAAAAATTAAATCATCGTCATTCGTCTTTGCCGCATAGTGACATTCGCTTTTCACAGGTCGGTTCTATACGTATAATGCAGACTCCAGCTCAAACATTCCTCCAAATGGGACAGCCTCGGAGGGGAGAAAAAACCCCTCAACGAAGCCCAGAGCTGACACAGGACTTTCTCTGCTCATCGAGTAATTTTCGTCAGACGCGAGCATTTCTTCTGTAGGTATGTCGTATAATACGTCGGCCCCTCAACTTGCTGCAGCTACCCTCCCTCGCATCATCATTTGATTCTTTTTTCCCTTATCGCAGGGGCGTTCCTTTAATCGACCTCACAACTCTCATAGCGACATCTCATTCTTCCAATTCTCATTAGTGTTAATGACCTTCTCCTTCCCATCGGAGCTCGCCCAACTTTTTCATTTTTTCCTCCCCTTTCGCCCTTTTATATTTCCTTCCTCCTTCTTCTTGAGACGCCATACAGAGTTGCGAGGATCTTCTTTTTCCGGCCATCAAGATATTACGAGGTACGAGCAAGAAATCAACACACGCCGAGTTAGTTCTGCTTCGAGAAGCTCGCGCCCTGCACCTTCAGCGATTCCAATTTCCTTTCAACTTTATCTCGCCCGTTTCAGCGACTCCTGTTCCTTAAATCTCTTCATCTCGCAAGCCGTTCAGCAAGGGGATTCCAGTCACTAAAAGCGAGCGTATTATAATGATCTCACGTGTACATTTACAGAGGAGAATTGTCAAACTGTAGTCTGATTTTCGCTGAGAGTGATCAGAAATATATTTCAGGAATCAGCTATAGTTGTCAGATAACATTGTGAGATTCGATGTTTCTGTTCTTCGAACGGGCTCAACACCAATTTTCGCAGAATGCAAATTTCCGATGAAGTTAAACTCCGACTTTATCGTTTCGAGGGGTATAAAATTAATGAATGTAGAATTTCCATTCAGTAAGTTGGCGTACCCCTTGGGGTAAGCTGGCATACCCCTTGGGGTAAGTTAGTTCTCCACACATCCCGCATAGGTACTGTAAAAACCATGGTTCTTTCGACCTCCCCATAACGCTCATCCGATTTTGGACCGGTTCCTTGGGTTGTACAGATATGCAACCTGATCCAGGTTCCTGATCCCACCGTAAATAACTGAGGCTAACGACCTCTATCCTCCAAATTAGGAACTGTTTTAAAGCGAAATTCATTCCACCCTGATGAAGGTAATCGACTTCTCTTATAAACTGATATCCCCCTGATGCGCTCTAGTTTATCACGCCCGCATCAAAAACCGATAAAATAGCGCGAAGAGTAAAACGGACAGGAATTGGATAACTTTCGTGACAGTCGGACAAGAGCAAATGAGAGAAGCTGGAAGACCTCGTGTGTTTTCCTTTGCTTGCGTTGGACCGCCTGACGGACAAGCAGGTCGGGTTTTAAACCGAAGGTTGGCTCAACGTACGTGACTGATGTTTGAGTCACGCGTGATAAACGAGGGCCTCTCCCTCGAAGAGCAACTGGAGATCTCCTCGGACTGAAGGCTCGTAAAACTGCAGACACGGTTTTATGGAGTCGGCCAGAAGTGCAAACGCCCGAACGTTCAGCTCTTGGGGAATACAACTTAACCTAACGGACGAAGGGCGGACTCGTACTACTTGCCCATTCCAACTAAAGTGCTGAATTCCATGTTTCGTTGCAATTCCAGCACTTACTCAGGCTCGTTCGAGATGTGTTCCATTACTCATTGGAGATGCGTACGGATTTGTACATTCGGTTCAAAAAAGCATCGGAGAGGCTCGCAGTATTGACAAAGACAAAAGAATAACAATGGCACTAATCAGTCAAATTCATTTTCATTGATTAAAAAGAAAAACAACTTTATTGCCTTAACAAAAACAAGAAAGCGGTCTGCCCACATTTTTGGGATGCCTTTTGGGACACAGAATACTTAAGTGAAGATATTAATCTTGTTAACATGGCCAGTCGTAGAAGAGCAACAACAACAACAAAGAATCTTGTTGTATCGGTTTGGGGCCTGGTTAGAATCTTGTTGTAACCACGGTCAGTCAGAGAAGAGCAGCAGGAGCAACAACATCACAAACAACAATTAAACTTGTTGTATCAGTTCAGGACCGATTTAGGATCACGAGCGATGATGTATGATCTCCGAAGTGCACTACTTATTCCTGTGATCTGACGACATTGGCCCCTAAAATGTTTAGTCTGAATCAATTTCACCAGGGGGGGTGATGTGGTGACCTCCTCGCCGGGTCCGTTCGATTTCTTGGGACCTATGTTTTCTCTTTTTGAACTCAGTAATGGGCTGCTAGTTATCGATCACAGGACCATCGAACAATATGACCTCTGTCCTTCACCCCATAGGTTTCCTAAGTCTACTTTCAAAAAGTTTTTGCGAGGTTTCTCATTAAGAGCTTGCCCCTTGGAAAATATGAAAAAATTCATTTAACCATTTTTTTAGCACGTGTTAAACAATATGGCTGTTTTAGGGTTGTTGAATATTTAAATTCGAGCCCGCCGACTTTCGAGACTAATTACTGCTGAACCGGTAGTGGTTTAAGCAGGGCAAAAACTATAATGTCGACAAGGCATTGTGAAAAATGGGGTCAGTTCGTGAAGTGGACGTGCGTGTTTCGGCCTTTAAGCGGTTTTTATCGAATAAGGTCACGTTATTTCCTCCGCACGAGAACCGTTACATTCGCACTCAAACAAATAGTAGCAGTGAACTGTATATTACACGTATGGCGCATGCAACCAATTAGAAACCGCAATAGGTGGTTGAAATGCTGGCAATTATCGAGATGAATTATGCTCGTCCAACAACCAACACTGGGCTGGTTTACGAGTGAACGTTATCTGCATCGGAAGGCATTATCAGAAGCTACAAATCATGCAGGGAGGATTTTTAGATTTTCGATCACCTAAACCCAGCCATTGGGGTGTCGAACAAAATTCAGTGGGTGTCATGTTCGATTAGCTAGATCAAAGATTAGCTGTCATCAGTTGGGTCAAAATAAGTCGCTTTTTTATGGTTATCCATCTAGCGGTGCGAACAAATTCGCAATTTCTCTAGGAGGAGGTAATTTCTGGACAATTCGGACACTTTGACAACAACAAAAAAATCTAATGGTATTTTTGGTAACAATGTGGATTCAAAATCGACCGGTCAGGCGGTCAATAGACTATTTTCGAGGAAAAAATTACCGTAACACGAAATTCGTGCATTCGTTTCGACTACTTTTCCATCGTAACCCCATACCTAATTATTTGGGCGGGTGAACAAAATTTGTCACCTCCAGGCATAGTATCTCACATTTCGACTTCAAAAGTTCACTTTGACGTAGCCGACTTCCCCACAGTTCCCTTCAACTCGTGCCACCCTCTCCTTGTTAAGTTTTGTTCTCAAAGTTATACCAGCAAGAGAGGGAGACTCCTAAAATTTGCCGAGCGCCATTATACTGAAAGCAGCCAATGGCATAGTTTTCTCTCTAAAGCTTTTTGAAACTAATGGCTACGACTCCCCGGCCTGGTGTCATCCCATTTTCACTTTCTGCTTTCAAGTTAACTCACCATGCAGTTAGTAGCTCATTTATTCGAGCAACGGCCAAAAATAATATATTCTTATTCGAGAGGAGGACCCATTCAGCGTAGTGGAATTGTGATCATGTTTAATGTGTGGTGATGAAATATGCTCTGCTATTACTCGGGATTGGGCACCCGTATTATTGCTCTTATGGTTGGTGGAATACTTCAAAATTTCAATATTCATCCTACTGATACCGTCGTTCTACAAATAGCGGAAGGGAGTGGATCAAAATTGAGTTCAAAACCCCATGCTACTGCATGCTAATGCATACTGTAGATCAACTATTGGTAAAATTTTAGATCTACTATGATATTAAATTAAAAAGCTAAAGATCCGCCGAACTAAACGCAATTTCCAGAAACATGAGAGATCTTGGGGTTTAGAAAGAATGTATATCAGAAAATTGAATTAAAATATGAGATACTCTCAAAAACTCATCTATCTCTCAAATGGGAAGTTTTCTTCGAGTGATCGCATTCTTCTTACGGGTTCCTTACATCGCTGATAATTATATTTAAATCAAGAAATTTTTTAGGATCAGAGAGATAAACAATTAATCAATAAGTGGAGAAATATTTTTAAAAAAGAACGCGTTGTAGAGACAAAGTAGGGAGAAAAGGGGCTTTCACGCGTGATACGTGTATCAGACTGATACAATCTTATCAGTGACGTCATCCCCACCTCTCCCATCCACCAAATCTCAATCCGCCTTGTGTGACGTTAAAGACCCCTCTCCCGCCCAAATATGACGGTATCAGCGTGATGTTGTTGTTATTTCTTCTCGGAATGTCTGTCCTCTTGGTTATAACAGGCACAGATTATGGTTTCATAGCGGTGAGCAGATTCCATTTTGTGCAAACATGCATATTCATTATATTATTTTGAAGGTAGATCGTACACTCCCGTGTAGGTTAGTGGAGTAAAACTTCACTTTGAGCAGCTTCAGATAACCCCGGCTCAATGGATAAATTTCTTCCTCGGAAGCTTAATTGGCTTTTTAGAGGGTCGAACGCGGAACACTGTTTTGAAGGGTCGGCTCCCAAAATACAGCCGAGGACTCAACTCAGCTCAGGCTCAGGAACATTATCTTTTGTTGTGTAGATCATGTCACATTAAACTCGAATCACGGACGGCGAAACCCTTCGGTCCTCGTCGATATCGAAATCCCTTTAGCCAGGGCTAGGCGTCCCGCATCCATTTTTATGGTCTATCGGACCAAACTCCCCTTTTCAACTTCCTCTCACACATCACCCCCTGGAAAGGGAAAAAATCTTTTTGTATATGGGGTTGTTCCCCCTTCGCAGGCTGGCCATTTGGCGGATATATATCCGCCTCTTCTATGCTGGATTGCCCTACCAATAGGGGACGTCAGAATCAGTAATATTTCACATTTATCACGGAGGGAGAGGCGGTTTACGGTAGCCGTAAATCGAATCAAACGTCGTTTATTTATTTATAAATTGTTTAAAAGCGAATGAAAAATACCCTCCCGACGATATAAAAAACGAGCGATAAAATCTTGAGCCAACGTAGCCGATTCGAGGTTATCCGTTATATACCTACCTATCAACTTTTTTGTAATTTTTAAGGATTACATGGATACCTAACGTTTTTAAAAATTATCAAACGTATCTTGAGGATTGTTGCTCAATTTATTTCGCTGTTGACGTTAAGGTAGGTACTTGAACTTGATAATATTAGATAGCATGATTAGGTAGTTATCAACAGTATTATTAGGTAGGTAGGTGTTTAAAAAAACCTTCGGGCGTTGGAATTTAAAACTTCAATTTGTGCCGCTCTTGGGATTCCGAAATAACGAATCGTACTTGCATTTTAGGTAGTTTGTAGGATATTCTTTGAATTCGAGATCTCTAAATTGCAAGATGCTCTCTCTTTTTCAGTTTTTTGCATTTAACTTGAAAGGTTCTAAGATGGCAATTCAATGTTATATTTTTTGAAGAACGTTGAGTTTTTTCTGGAATGCCGTTTGCAACAGAAAAATCGGTCAAGCCGTTTAGTCTCCTTTTCAAGAGTAGGAAAGTTGAAAATTGGATTGACGAGTTCCAGTTTAATAGATAATAGGCCTTACGATCTACCTGGCAATTCTTATTCCGTTGTATTGTACAGATCTGTGGAAATCATTACAGCACCTGCGAATACCTGGAAGTTTTGAATAATTGATTGGTGCCTTCTTTGTTATACCCGACGGATATTGATTCCGAATTATAGTTACCAACCTAGAAATGGGCAGCATTCGTGCGGATCGTTGAATAATTAAATCCCAATGACGTAATATTGCAATGGTCTCAATGCGGTGTTATTATCCCGCTTCTGAACAATCGAGGACGGTCAACACTGCGGAAGCCCATAAGCGCACTGTTTCATTTCAGAGGTAGGTATTTCATTTTCACTGAGGTGAGCCCTTTCCCCCATACACGTACCATAGTTCCGAACAGCACGACCCTTATAGTCGTGTTATCACCACAGTGCCGTATCCCACTTTTGTTAATCGAAACAAAAATGGTCACCAGAGAGGATGAAGTCAATAAAACTGCCCTTTTCAGAGCCGTATTGGCTTCTAGGAAAGTCCCAACGCGGCCGAACATCAAAATAAACCCTAAAAAACCTGCAGGTTTCATCGGCCTCGGATGAGGCGTAGGGTGAAAAAAAGAGGAGTGGGTTCTATCCCGCAGAAATGGAATGGACCTGCGAAATAGGGCGATGGCTGGGCCGGTCGCAAAATTAAAAGGCACAAAACGCCGATGCTGGCCGAAATACATCTCTGTTCGGCTAAAAGCTAAAACATCCCTTCAAACTCCGCATTTAATACGTTACCTGCGGGGTAGTTGCGGGGGAATTGGTAATATATCTAAATAGAAAATTGATAGAGTAATTTCGGATGTCTGGTAGTGCCTGAAAATGCCAAGGCTGCGGAATCGGAAGGTATGACGAATAGAGCTAAAAGAATTGTATAGAATAGGGCCATTGTTAAAAATGTCAGTATCCCTTTTATTAATTTCTTAATTTTAAGTGTTTGTGCCAGTCTGTGGTCATTTACAAAAATGGCAACTGCTCCCTCAATTCTCAACCTTTTTTCAAATTTCTTGAACTGAAATGTTTGTCTCGGCAAGACACCCTGTTTTATTGGAATTTGAATAACACACAGTACTTCCAATATATTTGCATGTTTAGAGATTTTCATATTATTTTTTTCCGGCTACAAAAATGAACCTATTTGAGCGTTTTTGGTCATAATTTTTTTTTTACCTTGCAGCATATCGTCGTCTGAGGCGCAGCATGGCACATCTAACAATTTGGCAGTTTTTAGGTAAAACAGAAAATCATGTTTACTCTCTGTGCCACATCACTGCTCGGTTTCAGATTCGCTAAATTCGTCGTGGAACCCGCTGAAATATCTCTTAGATACGCTTGGATACCTATGTTAATGCATTCGAAAATAATTGATTTTTCCTTTTTCCTGAAAATTTGCCAAATGTTAGATGTGCCATGCTGCGCCTCAGACGACGATATGAGGATATTTTTTATAATCCGATAATAAGGCGTATTTTTATTTCAAGCAAGTTTAAAAATTGGTGACGTAGTGAGTTTTTTGATATTTTCTACGTAGACACCCTCAAAAACAATCAAAATATGATCAAATAGTGTCACACTATCACGTTTCAAAATATGGAAGTATTGTATGTCATCAAAAACCACTGGTTTTACTTTTTTTTTACCAACTGGACGGGAACACTCGAGGGGTGAAGACTAATTTATTGACTTGATTGGGGTCGGTGCTGATATTTTATTAGATAGTCGGAACTAAAGGGTAGGTCGTTCCGAGGCACCGTAGGGTGTAACAGTAAATTAATTCTTAAGCGTTGTTTTCTATTAAGGAAGAAGGAGGTTGCGCGCGGTAGGAGTGATTCACAAGCTTTCATCTGTGAATAGATGAGCGCCCCTGCTCCTCGCGCCTGCCCTACGGGCTAAATGAGGTAAAGGGCTTCCCTGCGCGAACGCTAAATGGGTGATGAGCTAAGGGGGTCCCTCGACCCATTTATGAAACGACACCGCGCGCCTGGAGTGCTACGCGTACAATTTTCATTTAGGTTTTTTGATTTTAAAAATGACAGTAATTCAGGGCTAAATACTGGTTCTTGAAATTCGAATCGGGGTTTTATCTATAGCCAATAAATTGAATGATGAAATAGTAAACGTTTTTCTGAACCATCCATCCGATTTTCAACTTATGCTTACAAGTCTTCATTTTACCCTGTAAATATTGAAGTAAATATCACTCAATAGATAGGTAAACTTTTACTTTGAACTTCTTTCTGATCAATTGCCTGAGGGCCGGTTTATCGATTTATTCAATTTATCAATTAAAGATATATTTATCCAAGGACGCTTGCATTAACTAATTTCCAAGAAATTTACGTCATCATTGAAAACATGTCCTAGGTGAAATGTAGGGCGAGCAGTCCTTGGATAAATCTAGCTTTAAATGAACTGATGAACCCTGGATCTCCGACTCCGTTGGTTAATGGATTTTACAGGGTGTTAACCTGAGGAATATGCCACCGGCTAGGGATCGATTCTCCAACTAATTTCCTACAAAAATTATTCCATAATATTTTCTTTTACTCGCTTCTAAATGTCACTTTTTGACTTTTAAGATTCGAATCTTATTAATATCGATATTAATATCTGAATTAATATCGATATTAATTCACTAAAACGGCCATAACATCCTGAATTTATCAAGAAAATTCAATTTTGACTATAAATTGGATTAATTGGGTATATTCACCGTTCATCCTGATTGGATAAGTTCACGGGATTCATTGGATAAATCTTGGATAAATTGGGCAACCAGGGCAAGCTGCTGCAGTACCTTGACAATCGTTACTCAAGAACTAGCATACCATAACTTATGTCTATGGTTCTTAAGTTACCAATTTCCTTGGCACTGCTTGCCCTGTTTCTAACTGGGAATTCCCCACTGTATATGATATGGAATTACTGTGTGTTATAACCATTCTTCAAGTTTATTTAAGCGTCGGAAAATCATCATCGTTGCCTTTGTTTCTCGGTAAAAATAAGTGAAACGTGAAATTGATGACGTTTATCGGCCGTAATTACGCTCCCACAAATTGCACGGTCATTCGACGTAATCGATACAGAATCATAGTATCGTCGGGTGAAATTGTCTGGCATCATTTGCCGGCGGGGAAGTGTATGAGTAAGCGGAGGGGCATCCAGTGTTGTAACGAGCAACAGTGATCCGTGAAGAACCCTTGTTAAAACACTATCATTCCACTTGATTCGTCCCTTTCAACCCCCAATTACCCCAAATCGCCCCCTCTACGCCCGGTCGACCCTCTCGAGCAAAGTAAAGACGTTCGTCTTCGTGAAAGTCTGCCTTTCGTGGGGAGGAAACGGAGGAAAAAATCATTGTTGATGGAAGGGGGTGAATTCGTGGTAGACAGACGTACGTCTTCGTTATAGGGTTATATTTCAAATCACGTTGTGGTGTTTTCGAGCGATTTCAACTCTAATTTAGTGGAATAATATTTACAGCATTGCAGTTGATATTCCGTCCCCGGATAGCGGATTTTTTTCGAAAATATTACCATCGAATTGGGGGAAATTTCATATATACCTGGTATTGTTAGCGAACAGTATGGGGTTGACGCATTTTCGTGCTCTTCGTACCCTGTTTGAACTGAAAATAAGGAATTGTTCCAGAAAAATGAGCGTATTGTCCTTCCGAAGGCGCAGATCACGTTTTGTAATGTTTTTAAGGTTTTTGCACTGCGCATGCGTAATCCACCTACAAATGCCTACGCTCAAGTTCTTGGAACAAACCCATTTTGGAATAATGCGAGTGCAAAGGAGCAAAATTTAAATTATCGATATCTCAGGATCAACTATACTGATAACTTGGCGTATTTTTATTTTAGGCTAGTTTTTAAATTTTCATAGTGGGTTTTTGATATTTTTGTCAATTTGACGTTTTTGTCATTAGTGGCCATTTTCGGGACGTTTTTATGAAAGTTTCAAGTAGAAAATTGCAATGGTTTTAGTAGTACCTCATTACTTAAGTACTTTGTCAATTTATTAAAACATTTTACCAAAAAATAAATTCGGATTACAGCATCAAAAATTTTGATTCAAAATACAGTTTTTCTTATTGATAGTCATTTTATTTATCTGATAATTTTCATTCTAAAATATTTTCGGAAAATTCAATTTTTCCATTTTTTATATTCAGCATGACGCCTGGATCCCCTTGAAAGATCAGTCAAAAAAACCTGTCTTGACGATTTATGTTTTGAGCGATTTCTCTCTGCAACATGGATAACTCTCATGTTTTCATGTCGCAGTTTAATCTTTCAATGGCCTCAAACGAAATTCTGTTACCGTTTTCCAGGATGGCGATATTGAATAAACTTATGTCAGACGCTGGAGGTGAGGCTAATAAACCGTCAAGGACAACCTCCCCTAGTTTCTCTTCGCGAAACTTCACCCTTTGAAACTTCGGCGCGCTTAGGGCTACGGTAGGCGGGGGTGGCTTCCAGCGAAATAGCCGACCCTCAAGTTGATTGGAGTGACGTGAGGGGGGTGGGGGAGCCAAATTATTTGGACTCAGGTTGAAAGTTGGAACAACAGCGGCTTCAGGATAATAATGCCAATTATGGCGAAACGCGTCAATAGATTCTGTGAGAATCGGCAGTGTTTAAAAACTATGGGATTTTTTTTTCACTTTAGCCTGATTTTTGTGAAAACATGCTTTTCCTTAACCAACTCACCCTATTCAACACGTGTTCGGCGTAAACGCCATTCGCGCATTTTCCACGCTCAAAATTGAACCGATCATTTTTCCGTTTCGATTGTAGGTAAATCGTTCGACATGCGGAGCCAGATGGAGGCAAAGCACGGTTACCTAGGGTTGGTAATCGTCTTCAAACCGTGAAACGCTTTACCATGAAAAACGAGTCGGATAGGATTACCGTGGAAAGGATCGTAGGGCTGTCAGCTCACGTATTGGCCCATTCAGTCGGATTATGTTCGATACGTAAGCGCCGGGAAGATCCGGGAAAAGGAGTCACGTGGAAGGATATTATTTCCACGTTGTTACGATTTTTCTCCTCCGCGATATCTCGTCTAAGCTGCCTATACTGATCCGAAATCCGAGTTGTGTCCTATGACCCTTGGAGGGGATCCACCTCCACCAATCTGCATGCGATTCGTCGCGGATTAATGTTTGAAAACGTAAATCCACGTATATCAATGGCAATCATGTTTACGGTATCAACGTAAATCGTAATTTATTGAAATGCACGTATGGATGTAAAAATTGATTAGATACTCGCGTTTGACTCAAGATTTTGTCGCCATTAATGAAGTTTCACTATTTTGGTGAAAATTTAATGATGCATGAAAGTTACAGCAGCAATGTTGATGTTGATTCAACATTTTGATACGATCAAGTATCGTAGGTCCATCAAAAGCTGAGTTTTTGGGCTATGTTTTTTTTTTTAAGTAGGTACGCTGTGATTATACATATAAGTGATTATATTATACCTTTTGATGAAAATACGATTGAAAAAATCAAGCTTTGAGTACTTTCTTATTATTATTATTTCCCCTACTGCTCCAAAGGAAACTATTGGTGCGTACATAACACAGTTCCATAATTTTATATATTTTGATCTGACACAAATTGATTATTTAAAATCAGAAACTTAGTTAAAATATATTTTATCTAAGTTTATAGCTGTTTAGGTCAAATGTTTCAAAAAACTCACTACGCAAGTTTTGAAACTCGCCTAAAATCGAAATACGACGAGGCATTGGAATATAAAAAATATTCAAGTATTTTGCGAGGTTAAACAAAGATTTTAAGACCAAGAACGCTCGAATTGGTTCACTTTTGTGGACAGGAAAAATAAAATAGATATATACAGACAAAATATATAAAATAGACATGAAATAGTATAGATTATAGTTATAGTATAGGTACAATACATAGTAAATATAATATATTATATTGTTAGTAATTAGAATTCATGTTGAACAGCATGATAGGTCATACTGAGACAAACCTACCAGTTCAAGGAATTTGAAAAAAGGTTTTTTGTTAATGGCCACAAACGGACACGCAGACACACAGACACTTGTTCGGGAAGTGATTCTGAGAAGATTACAATACTTCCATTTACTCAGTAAACATGGAAGTAAAAAGTCACATATCGATTGTAATTCCGGACAACCTCGTTTGACTAAAACCCGGAATTTCACGGGAGATGAAAAAAACTTCCAATTTCCGGCTGGGCGAGTTGGGATAGCCATGGGGACGTGGTTTGGAAACGCCAATCAAATTTGATGGATTCATCTCTGAAGGCATCTCGACCAATTTAATTAATAAATTGTCTCAACGTCTCGATCTGTTTTTGGATAGTGGGCCTTAAAAATGGCACACGTCCATTTTCTTGACTCGAGGATCTAATGTATGTAAAATGACCAGACGTCCCGCTTTGGGCGGGACAGTCCCGCTTTGAAGGGTTGTGTCCCGGTGTCCCCACGATCTCGTAGAGGACGGCCAAATGTCCCGCTTCAAGGGAAAAGCCCCGCTATGGGGAGGCATTTTCTAAAAAATTAGGTACCTTCCTACCTATTTAAGTACGAGGTTCCTACTCGATGACCGCTAGATCCAGTGTTGCCAACTCGTCACATTGCTTTCCCTCTGTCGAGCACGGAAAAAACCTCAGAATTCGACTAAAAACCTTTGACTTTCGAAAAGTTGTGTTCTTACCTCCAACATTAAAGAATGCGAACATTAAAAATCAAATTCAACTTCGAGTTCAGAATCAACTTCGAGATAAAATTCAACTTCGAGTTCAAAGTCAACTTTGAGACAAAGTCAACTTCAAGATCAAAGTCAACTTTGATATCAAAGTCGACTTCGAGATCAAATTCAACTTCGAGATCGATGTCAACTTCGAGATCAAAATCAACTTCGAGATCGATGTCAACTTCGAGATCAAAGTCAACTTCGAGATCAAAATCAACTTCGAGATCAAAGTCAAGTTCGAGTTCAAACTCAACTTTGAGATCGAACTCAACTTCGAGATCGAAGTCAACTTCGAGATCAAACTCAACTTTGAGATCGAACTCAACTTCGAGATCAAAGTCAACTTCGAGATCAAAGTCAACTTCGAGATCAAAGTCAACTTCGAGATCAAAATCAACTTCGAGATCAAAGTCAACTTCGAGTTCAAACTCAACTTCGAGATCAACGTCAACTACGAGATCAAACTCAACTTCGAGTTCAAACTCAACTTCGAGATCAAAGTCAACTTCGACATCAATGTCAACTTCGAGATCAAACTCAACTTCGAGATCAACGTCAAATTTGAGATCAAAGTCAACTTCGACATCGATGTCAACTTTGAGTTCAAACTCAACTTCGACATCGATGTCAACTTCGAATTCAAACTCAACTTCGAGATCAAAATCAACTTCGAGATCAAAGTCAATTATTTTGGTGTGGTTCCTACCTATTCTGTGTCTTTTTTTTTATTTTTATTGATTCGTTATAATTTACTACACTTGTTATTAATTTTTATAGGTACCAACTTTGATAATACCTATTATACAAATAGTTATTATTACAAATATATACTATACCTACCTATTCTGCCGTCCGAAGTAGAAACCTCTTCTACGGCTTTTCTCCTTTGAACGGCTACAATAGTTCATATCATAGCGTCCCGCTTTTGAATTTCGGATAGCTGGTCACGTTAAATATATGACATATAATACATATATATAACACATAAAATTATATTAATTTCAATAACCTCGCATGTCAGAAAACCCACTTTTCAGGAGGGATAACAAACTGTTACCAGTGACACAGTGCCCCCTTGAAAATCGAAATACGAGTTTCTCAAAAAGGGCGCTAGAGAACAGAAAAATGTATTTTCCGAAATTTTTCCATAATTGCCGATTTTGACTTCTTGGGCTCGTTGGGTTCCGCGTATGCTTGTGCAAAATCTAACAATTAGTAATAGGACAAAATATCGTACAATATGACATTGACAAATTTCGACTCTAAAATATTTATTTTAGGTACCTAATCGTTCATCTGAAACGTAGCCGGGGTGGAAGCGTAGCGATTTTTCCGCCCCCGGATCATGCGGCTGCCACTTAGCGGAGCTTCGAAATAAGATAAAACGTCGCTGTCAGATCCGTTCGGCACGAACACCGACTTTTCCCTCGCCGGCCGAGAAGCCGCCCGGGAACAAGAAAATCCCCTTTCTCGCGGGGCCCGTCTCCACCCGGCGGCCGCTTCAAATAGCAAAAACCGCGTCAACTTCAATTGGAAGAGAAAGTCGGGCCGCCGGAATAAGCAGATGGCTCCGCCCGGAGATAAATCAGGCTCGGCGGCGCGTAGGAGAAGCGTGACGACGGCGCCCCGGGGCAAGAAACGGCAGGGCAAGAATTGCCAAAGTCGCGAGCAAGAAATGGAGGTGGAATGCAAGCCGCCGACGCAAGAAATGGCAATCGGAGCCGCGCGGTTCGTGTTATTGGACCGTTTGCTATCCGGTAACAAGGTCGATATCCCCCCCCGCAATCCGAAGTTGCCTAATTCGCTAAAAGGAAGAAAAAAAAGGCACTTTGTTACAGGGGACTTTAACGAGTTTTGAACGTTACCTTTTCATAATGCTCTAATTACTTCGAAAACAAATGAAAACCGGTTCAGAGGTTCGGACGAAAAAATTACTGCTGGAGGGCGCGACCGTTGGAACCGCAAAATTTTCCACTACACTTTCCGCAATTCTGTGACAGAATTAATTAAATTAACGAGAAATTTGATAACTCACAGTTCTGTTTTGTGTTTTATTTTTACCGGGCCGATTGGTCTTAAAAATGTCTTTCCATGTTTTAAAACAGATATTAAATCTTTCGGAATAATGGAAATTGGATCGGAAAAAAGCACTTTTATCCCAAATAAAATTTTACTGTTTTCTATTCCATTTTTTCCCAGCCACAAAAATGGACCGATACGAGCGTTCTTGGTCTTGAAATCTTTGATTTACCTGTTTCCATATTTCTTGAACTGAAATGTTTCCAAGACCTAACACCCTGTTTAATCGGAATTTGAATAACTCACAGTACTTTCTGTATACCTATCATCATTCCTAGTGTTTCCTATTTTATTTTATTCCGATCACGAAAATGAACCGATTTGAGCGTTCTTGGTCTTAAAATCTTTGTTTTGCCTTGCAGAATATCTAGATATTTTTATTACCTACCCGAAAACTTGGCGTATTTTCATTTTAGGCAAGTTTTAAAATTGGCACGGTGAGTTTTTTGAAAATTTTGACTCAACCAGTCTCAAAAGCAGTCAAAATATGATCAAATCGTGTCACACTTTCTACTGGGTACTCAAATAAAGACTTGTAGGAGATTAAATACAAATTTTGCATTGATGTTTCGACTGACTCTGGGAGCTACAGTTGTCAAAATAATTTGTCGAGTTTAAAGGTTCCTATGTAAATTGGATGGTAGGGTGTCGGAAAGAATCGGCATTGAATAATTTATAGTTTCAGGTACGATTTTAAGATGTATAATATGGAGTTAGGTCCTAATTTATGTGAAATTAATTTTTAATTCCTCCCTAACTTTTGGGGTTTTTTCGGGGATTTGTTTTTCTCATTTGGGGGATTGGGGGGTTTTTTTGACGTTGTCTCAGGGGTTTTCGACGTCCGCACATTGGCAACACTGCATCGATGTCGTCAAGCAGCTACTCCTTTGAAAATTATGGTTCCCGGAGCTTTGAAAATTGCCTTCCACGTGCAATGGACCTTTTGGCCTCAATAGGTGAACCGGGGGTGGTTCAATTTGGCCTAATATAAGGAACCCCGTCTTTTATGAGCCCATCTTGCCCTCGTTAAATAATTAGGTTGAAATTCATCGAATCTTGGAATACTGAAGATGATGCTGCGGCCTATCTGCTCACCAAACCCTGACGATGGAGCCCATCTTCCTAATAGATTTTGCCTTTGATAGAGCCTTCGTGACTACGTTACTAATTAGTAGAGCGAGCTCGTATTCGATTATTATTAATTTCAGTCCATTATCTCGAAGAGAGCATTTCTCAGCTCGAGGTATAGTGAGGGGTTGCTTCGTGTAATACTGATGTCATCGCTGGCTGTAAATACCTAAAACATACGTGTCGGTGCGATATTATTAAACACTAAGGAAACCCAGTTCCACAAAAAAATGTTATTATCTCGAATTCTGTCAATTTTTTTTAATTACATTTCAATAGATTTCTATATTCAAAAGTCTGGTTGAGAATTTCCCGGGCTGAATTGAGAACTTTTAAAGGCTAATCAAGAATTTTTCATTTTTACATTATTTTTATATTTTTTATTTTATTATACTTAGCTCCATGTTTATTTGAGTGATGAAGATTTCATTTTTATATTATTGCCTAAACTGAACTGAACTGGACTGGACTGCACTGCTACTGCTACTGCCACTGCTACTGCTACTGCTACTGCTACTGCTACCGCTACCGCTACCGCTACCGCTACCGCTACCGCTACCGCTACCGCTACCGCTACCGCTACCGCTACTGCTACTGCTACTGCTACTGCTACTGCTACTGCTACTGCTACTGCTACTGCTACTGCTACTGCTACTGCTACTGCTACTGCTACTGCTACTGCTACTGCTACTGCTACTGCTACTGCTACTGCTACTGCTACTGCTACTGCTACTGCTACTGCTACTGCTACTGCTACTACTACTACTACCAGATTATGTTGGTGATTGAATACTGGAGTTTTCCAACATTTTTCCATTTTTATATAGGTATCATTTTATAATATTATTACATAGTTATTTCTCAGCCGAAGAATCTCTGAATGATAAAACGTCTTGTAACGAATGGGACAAAAGCTGCGCCTCGAGCTGTAGCCATAATATCCCCCGACTTATTCTCGAAGTAACTTGACTCTAGAATCAGGACCTTCTTGGTAAGAGAACCTGAAGATGGGCGAAAAAGAATAAGGGACGAGAATAAGTAAGAGTTGAAGAGCGGAGAATTGAGCGGCCAAGTGACGCATTCGGTGCTGGGGCATGGAAAAGCGGAAGAAAAAGGATAACGGAAAGAATGAGAAGCGGTTCAAGGAGTTCAACTCGCGATTCGGATGGGAAAAGACCGAAAATCGGAAGAGGGCCAAGCAAAAGGCGCACATTGGAAGTCGTCTGACGTCGGTATTTGAATTGTAAACCTTCAGTCCGACGCGAGGCTGGCCTGAGCTTTTCCGAACCGACCGAGTGGTTGCTATACTTGGGTTACGAAAACTGTATTGAGGGCGAAGGAAACTTTTCCCCTTTGGCTTCTCTTATTCGCCCACTTTTTCACAAAGTCGGAAACGATTTCTGCGGATTTGTGGATCGTTCCACGTAGCACTTTGAAGAGGAAGAGCCTCGAGCATTGCGGGAGAAACCCGGCCTCTATCAGTTCTACCCGTCTTGCGACTTTTGAAAACCATACCCTTTTAATAGTATTTGATTTGCCATAAATGCTACAGATATCTCGGACGGAATATTGTTGGAGTTATGGAAAATCCACCATGCGAGAGACAATCAATTTAGTCAATCAATTAAGTCATCAATTTTTCAAGAAGTGGATAACATGGCTTAAAAACTTCTCAATTTGGCCTGGAATGTTCTCAAATTGGCTTCGAACATTCTCAATTTGACCTCAAAGATATTAGATTCCAAATGTTTAACTATACCTAATTGAAAACAGGCACTTAATTTGACTTGAATAATTTTCAATTTGAATTGAACCATTTCCAATTTTGCTTGAAAAATTCTCAATTTGACTTGAACCTTTTTCGATTTGACATGAACATTTGTCGATTTGACTTGGAAAATTCTCAATTTGACTTGAACAATTCTCAATTTGACTTTTTGACTTTCGACTCTCAATTTGACTTTTTGACTTTCGACTCTTAATTTGACTTTTTGACTTTCGACTCTTAATTTGACTTTTTGACTTTCGACTCTCAATTTGACTTTTGACTCTTGACTCACAATTTTACTGTTCACTTTTGACTCTCAATTTGAGTTTTGGCTCTTGACTCTCAATTTGACTTTTGACTCTTGACTCTCAATTTGACTTTTGACTTTTTGCTCTCAATTTGACTTGAATTTTTTAATATGACTTGTAATCATTCTCAATTTGCATTGGAAAAACCCTAGTCTCCTTTCAAAAAATTTCAATTTGGCTTGGAAAATTCTCAACTTGATTTGAAAAATTCTGAACTAGAAAATGCTCAATTTGACTTGTAAAATTTTCAATTTGTTTTGAAACAATTTTCAATTTGACTTGGAAAGTTCTCCATTTGTCTTGAAAAATTCTCAATTTGGCCAGGAAAACTCTCAATTGGCTAAGAAAACTCTCAATTCCGCGAAGAAAATTTTCAATTTGACTTGGAAAATTTTTTCTCTTTGGCATGGTTTGAACCTGGTAGCTCCTGCTTACTAAGCGGAGATTACCTTTTCCATTACCTTTTTATTCCCTGTTCCCTGTCCGCACCTCGGCTCCCTGTTACTGAAGGGTGAAGGCGTCTGCCTAGAGTGCAAGAGGTTCCAGGCTCGAGTCCTTCCGGATAGTCAAAGTTTCCGCCATTCTCCCACTTGATCCCATTCATGTTCAACAGCGTCAGGATCTAATATCCGATCAGAAGAAGCAGTTCCAGATTTTATACTTTTTTTCAACCGCTGATTAAAACAATGCTCGCCAAAAGTGATGGAAAGAAAAGGAGCAGGAACAGGCCGTGATACGTGAGCTCGGCGGTTGTGAGACCAGATGACGAATCAGAGGGGCCAACATGACACGAGAGAGAAATGTTCATCTCTGAGGAAAATTACTCGATAAAGGAAGAGCGAAGGAGTAGTGTTCGAGCGAAGGGAGCGCGGATGTTCTTGAAGGGTCCGCAGGCTCAGCAAACGTCGAGTCTGGAGGACTGGGCTGTTTTTCTTGGTCGCAAGTGGCACCCCAGACGACAAGGCCTGTTATAAATGACAGGGAACATAGCTCACAGGTTCTTGAGAAGGGCGATTAATGCGCTAAGGGATTCGAGCCCTTGGTATACGACTAGGTATGACTAAGGGTTGGTTGGAATGGAAGGGCTGACACTTCTTACTGTTCGCCAGGCCGAGGGATGTGCCTCGTCATAGCGGCTGCTACCAATGCTGCAGTTAAGGCCACACAGGCCTTACAACGCTCTGTCGTTCTCCCATATTACAAGCCTCGTGCGTGTGGTCGTTTTTGGCGCAGACGAGGGTTAATTTCGGTTTGGAATTAAAATGTAATCATACCCATTGATAGTCCCTAAATAATGCCTATAAAATTGTAACAAAATATGTGATAAAATTTGTGTGTATTGTAATAAAATTTGGGTGAAATCGATTGAATCGTAAATATACTATCGATCGCCTCGTAAAAATGTTAGATAATATCGATCAAAATTTCATGGGCTAGAGCGGACGGACTGACCAACGAACATTGAACATTCCGATTGCATTTATTCGGAATCAATCGTCGGAATTATCGAAATAGCAAAATTGCTAGGCGTAAACGACAAATTTTCCCCTATTTAAGGGCTCCATATCTGGCAAACGGGCATCTGCTCTCTCGGTCTCCGATAATCATAAAGTATGAACCGCCGCTCCGCTACCGGGCCACCTGCCGCCTCCCAACCGGCGAAAACTTTACCTCAAGTTAATGCGTAAATTATTAAATCAGAAGGGGAAATAAGAGTTAAGAGAGCCCAGAGTGGCTCCCGGCCTCGGAGAAATGATGGCTGTCGTCAGCTTGCAGCCGCACTCATCTTTTCGCCCCGCTCTACGAGGGCACCGCTGTTGTAAGTTGTTCTAACCTTTCAGCCCGGCAACTCTTTGGCAATTTACCGGCTACAAATTTCATCGGTGAATTATTCAACTATTGCGAAACTGCAGAAGAGGCTAAACTATGTATATTAGACTTGACCTGGGGGAATCGAGTTGTTTCAGCTCTACAGCCTTGAATCGATAGGGTCATTTACCCGGAGGAAAATTAATAATGCACCTTACAATTTCAGGGATTACCTATTCTGTAGCTTTTTCGCTGCTGAGGAGACAGAATTTGTTGAAACTAGAAATCGCCATCTCTTTAGTGTATCATGATTGTATCCAGCCATCAATAGCAGTAGCACATTGGATGTCAGACTCATCTGTCACGAAGGATCTGTAACTGCAACAGTTAAGCACACGTCAGACCGTTCCCCTCCCCACCCCACGTACAGACACACAGAACCTATTCTCTGATTGGCTGATGCGATGGATATGTTCACTTTTGCGCTGCTGCATCAATCCTTGGAACCTTGATTCTCAGAAAAATTAGCATGTCGAAATTACCAAAGAATCCGTCTGTACAGGCGGTCTGTGGGATGGGGAGGGGTAAGGTCTGACGTGTGGGCTTCACTGGTCTGGGACAGTCCAGGAGTGGCCTGATCGAACAGACCGGAAGGAGGGCCAAAGGCACCACCCTGGCACCACATGAGGCAATCCAAAGATTTGTGGTGCCTTTGGCCCAAAAGAGTCTGGTGGAACTATGACTGTGCCACTGTGCTCCTACCGCTCTGTGCTCTATGTGCTACCGTGATCTGTGCTACTACCCAGATATGACCGTGCTACCCCTGATGGCGTCCAACAGGCCGAAAGCATCAACTCTATAGACAGGGTTATGAGAGGAAATCACTTGGATGATCAATTCTCCCTGAACCGGAAGCAGAATGCAACAATTGCGTTCTACACAGAAGGAAGCAGGGACATGGCTACCAACACCACCACATCAGAACCACAACCTCACAGACCTGCTAGTCAGCTTAGTAGCCACGAAGACCTCATGTCAGTGTGAGCATAACAGAGAAAGACAATATGGGCACTGGGTCAGGCAAAGACAAGAAAGGGGTATGGCAGATGAAACTCGTGCGCCCAGATCAGGAAATTGGCAGATTAAATTCATACACCTGCGAATCAATGTTTTCTTAAAATGAATCATAATCCTTGCACAGAATGGTGATCGATTTACAAGCCTTCAGGACTTATTAATTGTATTAAATAGTTTGAATCCGAACTCAAATGAAATTCGTCGCAATCTAATCTGCTTGTTGAAGGCATCGGTATTGATTGGTAATACGCTAATCGGCGTGCATGATCAATCGGAGGACTATAGTATCTAAGGGATGTAACAGTTTGATAAAGTTTCCCGTCTAAATTGATTTTGAAGTTCGTCCCCGTCTCGGATGCCTGCCAGGCAAGGAAAGGACCCTAACTGAATGAAGTTTTGGAATAGTTCATAAGTTCGGGGAGGATACCGTCTGAGCCCTTCGGTCATAATTGTCAGCCGGCGATGCAGCGATATGCAAACGGAAAAGTTCGAACGACATCCGACCCTATTCAAACTATGATGTCAGCATGCAATGCCCTCAAACCGGTGCCCCAGGGTCAAACTCGAACTTTCTATGATGGGAGGAGCGATTCTGGTGCCCAATAAAGGACAAATTAAATCAGGCTATGAAAAATACTAGAGCACAATTTTGACTGCCAAAACAGTTGGACGAAACTGTGATCTTTATCTAAGAAACCCGTCTTCTCCTAAAACACCATCTTCCTCCAGCACGTTTGAATCAAAATAACGTCCTGGCTGAAAGTTGTAACCGCTCTTTGAACTAATTTTAGCCCTTATTAAACCCGTAAGTGAAAAATTGCAGTAAACTTCATCAAACCTAATCAACGATGAGTTGTCTGACATTGCTACGTCGTGATTTCCAAACTACGATTGCCCATACAATACGATTTGATATTGGACTGCAAACTGGGTTACATTAACGTCAAACGTGCTACCCTCATCCCGTAATTAGACAATGCTAAACATCTCCCGTGGGTTCAGTAATTAATTAACTTTGAGTCGACTGTTCGGAAATGGAGAGGTACGGATGATAGAATCCCGAGGATAAATCCTCAGCTATATTCCACCATGTTTTCATTCAAAGCGTTCAAGTTTCTACTCTCAATAGACTTTGTAGAATAATGTTCTATAAAATCAGTAAATGAGCGGGCCTGTTAACCCTTAGCTGGCCGTACACGAAGTTATTTTTAGACAATCCAAAAATTTTATGAACCGCCAAACGTACCACATTATGTTGGATGCGAATTTTGATGGAATGGTGTCGACGGTGCTATTCCCTATGCTCATCAGTTGAAAGTTCTGGACAATTCAATTTCATGAGAAAGCATCATGACTAGCGAAACATGACATTATGCAGGAGGTAGGTACATCCTGAAAATATATTTTCAGAAACATTTGCCGGTGACAAACATAGTTTTCGCTAGAATACATAATATTCCATGGTAATAACGACGTTTGTCGGTTGACCCAACTCACACTTGCCCCGTAGGCTGACTACATTTGAGTTTGAATATCCAAAAAATCTTTTCTCAACTCCCGTTACCAGGAATAACATGAATTAAAAGCGATAAATTAAAGGGCCAAGACATTTTTCGAACACAATAATGCAGGGTGCACTTAGATTGTCTTTTTGAAGAGTCAGTTTTTCAAATCGTTTGCTTCAATTTGTGTTCTAAACGTTTTTTGAGCCCCTGAAAGATTACGCTTTTCTCACTTGGATGCTTTTTCCGTGTTTTCAAAATTGTCTCAGTAAAATGGCCTTAAGTCCCTTAAATCTTTAAGTAATTACAAAAATGAGGATACCGTAAGAAAGCCTATTAAATTTGCTATAAACTTACCGTATTTGCTTCTTTTTAACATCAAGGAAAATGGGCAAGAAATTGAGCCAAAGTCGAGAGATGCTCAATTGACAACTACAATTTTTGAAAATAGTATCCAAAATAAGTTATTCAAAGAAAAATATGAGGTGCCCTATAAAAACCCTAGAGCTCGTTCAAATTTCGGAAAATTTTTAAATTTCCCCGCCGAAATAAAGAGCATTCTGGCATAAACCGATCAATTACTCACAAAAATAACGACATTGACAGTCCCTCGCTTAACAACTGGTTAACTGAGAGCTGACATTCGGGATAAAAAACATTATTTCCTCGACAAAAGTTTATCACAACTCGTAAATATATATGGCTACATTTACAGTCAGCCGGCCAACACCCAGCGCACCCACTCGCCCGCTGTCCAATCAGTATCTGTTGCCAAGTTTATTTCCTTTCCGCGTTGTTCCATTTATTTCATTCTTTATTCCCCATTTTCCTCCGTTCTTTATCGACGCGAGTTCGAGATACGATAAATTTTTCCATACCCTCTTCAACTGGATCTCAAACACCCATACTAAATGCGAAGTCGTTGGTCAGAGTTGAATAATATCGTCACGCTGCTGATAGAGAGCATCGAATGCGCAGCGTTGATGCGGCCCCACGTTTACGGCAACGGTAAAAAAGTTGGAACGATAAAAAATTTTACGGTCGACGGTTATAAAATCTGCATTACGCGATGACCGAAACGCGCATGTATAACCCGGTGAACTTCATATTTACCCAGAGTATGGATGTTAGGAAGGCCTCAGGTTTTTATGCTGGCCTTCGTTGCCAGATTATACGATCTGTACGAACGAGTATGAATATGCTGTTAGTTTTCTGTTCCTGGAAATTTGCATCATCTACCTACTGACTCGGTAAACCAAAAGCTTTGCGCATGCGGAAGGTTAATTCATTGAAATTTTTTATAGAAGATCAAGCGTACCTACACATTGGGAGGTGGAGCACCGTCTGTCTGTTTGTCTTTTTGATTTTTCGCCTGTTTGTCGATTTGTCTTTTCGTCTGTTTGTCGGTTTGCCGGTTTGCTTTTTCTTCTTTTTGCCTGTTTGTTTGTTTGTCTTTTCGTCTTCCAGTCACTTCGTGTCTTTGTCTTTTCGCCTGTTCATCTTTCCGTCTTTTCGTCTCTCTGTCTGTCTGCCTGAACGTTCATCGGTCAGTCTGATCATTCCTGTCGGTCTGTGTGTCCGTCCGTCTGTATTGGTACGTCCACCTGTCGTCTTTACATAATACAGTTCATAAAGAATTTCGATTGTTTCCACGTCAAGAGAAGATGAAGAAAGAATAGATACTAATTCACTCGCGGAGAAATTGTAAAATCCCATAATTCGAATAAAAACTTAAAAAAATCTTGTCTCTCATTTTCTCTCACTTTTTGAGTTTTTTTATTCAGTTGAAGAACGTTTGAAAAATGTTGATAATAAGTATAGCAGCTCATGATTTACTGATTTACCGTGGTAGCGTAATGTGCGGTCATATATTCGGTAGATAGGCAGAATTATGTCATATTATTCAGCCAATGCGCAATGCATAGAGGTTGAGTACCAAACTGAGTACGGTCAGTGGGCTCCCAGACAGAGTACACTCGCCCTAAGAGGGGATTTATGCTGTATAGATGGCTTCACATAGTTAACCGATGCGGACTACGGAAGGGGGTGAGGCAGGATCACACTAAGCATAAACCATTTGTCTTGTAAGATACAGCAGCAGGTTGACTATGAAGTAGCTTATGAACTGCAGACCGAAGGTCTCTCATGAATTTTAGATATAAGTTGTATAAGGGTCGTTCTCATTTGAACTGCACATTTGAGTCTCTCCATAACAGCAAAGTGGCCAAATTTAAATCTCACTGTTTATGCTTGGCGCGATTTTTGCTGATTCCATCCAACTCCCAAGACCACTATTCCATTGGAATTTCGTGAGTTTTTCTTTGTTTTGGAAATAAATGGAATTTGAATGCTAGATTATGTGTGTTACCCTCCAGAAAGTAACGCACATGAGCGGTAACGCACATGAGAACCCATCTTCAACTGTCAATTGCAGACGAACTAACCAACCCAGGACGGTGTAACACACACGAAATGAAAAGGGTTTCCAAGGCTTATTGACGAAAAATTGCCAGAAAAATTTTATATTCACTGTTACCAAAAATAACTCCGGTAACACACATGAGGTCGAATAAAAATACGCACCATTTTTTGGGGTTTTTGGGCATGTTACGTGATCCCACTTCGCGTATCGGCGAGGAACCAGGGAAAAACTAATACTAGACTAGTTTGTGATGATAATGAAAGGTTAACGGCCAAAAAATTCCGCAATGCTACTAAATGGCAGCGGTAACATACATTAGGTTACTAAAACTTGAAAAATGATGGACACACTTCAATGATGACTTCATGAAGAGAGGAGAGGTCTAGTAGATCTGTGGCACCATTTTTCCTCAAGTTTACGCTACCCACTACAAGTTAGAGGTCCGCGATTCCTTCCGAAAAATTTATACTCTCTCATATCGAATTAAGACGCTGGCAACTTGAGGCTGAGGACGGTAACGCACATGAGATTTCTAGATGTTTTTTGTCATAAAAGGTCTTAGATTTCCACTAAGTTTGTATTTTATGGTGTTGTAATTAGGGAGGCTTGAATAATAGATCCAGCAGATTAGAAAAAAATTCGTCGGGTTCTTCAAAACGGTTGAGGGATAAAGTGGGATAGGGAGGACACGAAATGTGTGTTTCAAATGAGAACGACCCATAAACAATTGAATATTTTTTTCTATATTTTTCTCAATAAAAAGTCTACATTCTGTATCTCTGTGTAATGACTTATTTTCTCAATTCAAGGTTAGTTGATCCGATGGCTACGGGCGATTCGTGTGTTTGGTGCGTAAGGTGCAGAACTGAAAAGGGGGTGGCAAGGGTTGGAGTTCTGATTGGTCAGTCAACTGGTAGAGGACTTCTCCAATCAGTCTGGCAGTCAACAATACCTAATCCACTCAAGTCAAACGTTAACACGACTATGCACTGTTCTAAATTACGCTGCACTCAATTACCTACCCATTCAGTGTACCTACATCTGTCTAAGAGTCGGAAGTGCTCCAGTCTGGGAAGTTACCAATAGTACTGCATGCAAATAATGTTTGCTTGTGAGCTGTCGGGAGAATATATGTTTATTATGCCAAAAGAGACACTCGTAAACACATCTATTATCACTCATGAGCGAGACGACTTTGGTAATCGAGCGTGAAACAACACCATGAAAAATGTTTGTCCCCCGAATCTTCAAAAAATAATTTACTATCAACAAATTATAAGAGCTCAGGAATCTAACACACAGTAGGTACTTTCATATTTTGACACGACAAATTATGGGAAAAATTTATTATTATTTGGGCAGATTTAGTGAATAGTAGGACCAAGAACCAAAAGAAATCTCTAGGACTAGAGAAAAGAATGCTCTTCTACTGGTATTAAAACCCATACAATCTGCGAGACAATGCTAACCTTTCACCTTATACTATGAAAAGGATACCTACCTACATAAAATTCGATCTGTAACTCCAAACGCTTGTTCGACTGATAATACCATCAATTTTTATTGCTGATATACGCTTGAATGAATCGGGTCTTGATGCGTTCTTAGAAAAGGGTAAAGGGCATTCAAAGAGGATTTTTCTCTTTCGGAGAAGGGAACGATGATTTGTGCATGGAACTCAGTTTGCATTTTTCGTGTTAGGTACTTGTGTTGAAGTGCTTCTCAGAAATTTGGTGCTTTCAGACAAATGTGGCTTTAATAAACGCTGTGGGTGTACTTTATTTCAATTCGAGGGATCAGAGAGTCTTTTGAAACACTTTGTATGATAGTCCTAAATCAGAAAATGAGTGAAGATTGAAAATTTGTTTGCTATTGTTAATTTACAGCCAAGTCGAGGCCAAAAAGCAGCTAAGCTATACAACATCCATAGGCTGCTATCTAACACTCCAAAATCTACATTATTTTTTGGTAAATTGAATAATTTCGCATGATTTGAAATAATTGATTGAATAATATAATAATAATTGAATAATAAATAATGATTGAAATAATTTCGTCAAAATAAAGTAGGTATAGAAACAAATCAAATTGAAATTCAAGCTCTTTTGTCCAGTTGGTAGGTTCATCTTCTCTCGACACAGAAAAAAATTGGCTTGGATAGCCAACGAGGCCATGGCGCATATTTCTCTCGACGGCGGAGTCGATTACATGGGCTCCACTTGGTACTTCCTATGCTCGCTAACAATAAATTCAACGGCCTGGTTCGTTATTTCCTACTGCTGAACTTCCAGGCGGATCAGTTTGCACAAAGACTAACAATCGTCGGGTTCACTTTAAATGCCCCGCGCCACGTAACGGTCTTTGTCGCGAGAGTTTTCTATCGAATGATGGCGCCATCAGAGCGAAACTCGGTTCCCAGGTACCTGGTAGAGAGATCCAATCCAGATTAGTTAACTGGACCGGTAACCAGATTTCCGGACATGCTTTAGCCGGTGTCCTCTGTTCGGTGGTCTTTTGACAGGGAGTTTCTGTGCGAGGGCCCAAGGTAATGGCGGACTTTTGATGGCCGCCAGCCCGAAAAGCAAAGGCTTCCAGTCCGTGCTCGTCCCGTCGACGATAATTCGATTAACCTAAAGACTCGGCCAAGCTCCGACTAAATATGTTACGCGGAGTTAAACATGCACAAATACAATCAGGTTCGCGTGTGTCAACCGGTAAGTCCCTTCAAGTCCCTTTCTTAACTTGATTATAACTTGCTCAGAGCTGTGACCGCCGCCAAGGGACGGAAGCTACGGCCCTTCATTGGAGCACTGGAGGACCCGTCAGACCCAGAAATTTGTTAGTTGGGCCTAATACGTTGGGCCGAATCGTCCGTTCGGATGAAACTGTTGAGCAATTGTTAGGGATTTAGTCTCGGCCTATTCTGGACGCTAATTGCGCGGAGGAATTCTGCCGTCCGGCATTTTCGATAGAGAAAGCTTGACAAAATTTTGACAGAGCTTTCGATGATGATTGTGGAAAATAATTCGAAGTCCAGTAAACGGGTGTTCAAAAGGGGCGATTTGGAGAAAAATACTGAAATAGGTTTCTCAAGGTTTTTTTTTTTTTTTTGCTTGAGAGACTCTCGATGTATCACGATTCGCGATTTTGACAGACCACAAACCGCTAGTTCAACTTTTAGGATCGAAAGCTATTCATGAGCTAATCCCTCGTTTGCCACGATTTCGTCTAAGGTTAACGAATTTTAATTACGATTTTTTCGGACTTACGACTTTTTCCAAGTAGGTATATGAGCGATATGCCTCCTGCCTTCCAAATGGGAAGAAGAAAAAAATTCCTGGCACCAAGTCGTTTTTAATGTTTACCCTGGCACCAGCTGCGTGTTTCATCAAAGCAAACGAAGTCCACCCAAGCCGTCAATAAAGAGGCTCAAGGGGCAGTTAAGAAGTAGCTAGCTACTTAAAAAGTAAGACGATCCCGTATCAGATGTTGGGATGAAGTAGCTTTAAAGCCAAGAAGGAGCCATAGAACATCTTAGACCCAACGTGAAGATAGTTGGGTTTGAGCGGCTAACGGGGAAATTTCCCTGCCTGCGACGCTTGTTCTCTTGAGGTTTTCCCCTTACGAGGGGAAGTCCAGAAAAGCTTCTAATGAGGTCACCTCTTCTTCTACGTTGGCTTCTTTACTTTCCCGACTGGAGTATGCCCATCCTATGGGCCGATATCATCTCGGAAGCGCCTTCCACCTCATTCCGTCCATTACTTATTCACAGCGTCATCCGCCTTCTATACACACTTCATCCCCGAGCTTTCCTCCCTACCTCTTCATTTTTTCCACTTTTTTATGAATACAGTTTCCCTCACAAAGAACCCTCTCGGATAGGAGGACTGGTGGCGAAGCCTTGCGGATAAAAGAGAGGTTGGGAAGTCGTTTTTAGCCCCGAACGCACTCCCCCTGCTCGCCCCGCTCTCCCGCTCCTTCGGAAGGTAGGTATTAAAAAGTAACACTGAGCGGTTTTAAGTGGAAAGAAAAGAAGACCTTTTTCTCTGTTGGGGTTAAAAACGGTCGGGTCATTTTTTCTCTTTTTACGGCATAACGTTAGCCCGACGTCCTCATCTCGGACCTCCTTTCTTGTCCAGACTTCCATTTCCCCTCGCACTCCACCTCGCAGAATCCGCTATTCTTTCTTTATCATAATAAAGCAGGAACACGTAAACTGAAGAAGTCGAACTAACTGGCCAAGACTGGCGAATAAAGAGGAAGGTACCACAGGTGTTGGCAAGCAGAATTTGTTCTCAATTATACGGCCAAGGGGTTTTTTTATTATTGGCCTTGGAATTTCACCGTTCTATCAGTACTGCGAGGTTCGAATTCGAATTTGAGGTACCTACATGCAAAAGTTCCAACGTTTCAGCATAGAATTCAAACGCCTTTCTCCCTAAAAATTAAATGTAAAAGGTTTTTTAATTACCAGAAGACACTGTATTCGGGTGATTATCCCAATATGAACTGATTTGACTTCCGGAAATGTATATAACAAAAAGTCAACATTTCGAGTCAAAGAAAATGAGGGAGTGAAATGTTAAAGGTTTAATTAGTTTTTATTAGGCAACATACTTACGTAAACTTAGGTAAACACTTACATAAGTGTCGTTGCTGTGTCGCAGCCTACCAAACCTGTTAACGTCATAATTACACTCACGCTTCTGGAACAAACCCAAAAACGAACATGAAGTCAAAAGTCTTTATAACATTCGCTATCAACAAAAATTCGCGCAGGGAAAAAAATTACTCAGGAAATTCTTGGACGAAGTGAGGGAGTGAAGATAATTCGGATACGCCTTGAACTACAGCATTCCGTCTCCAACAAACCGAACTTTTAGGCCAATATGCTTACCTTTTGTTTCGATGTTTGGCAAGCAGCAAGTACCTACATTCAGGTTGAAAAGCGACTTACTCCAGATTTTCAGTTAATCACCCATTTAATGATGCTTTTATTGTTGTTCTACTGCAGTGTGCTCCGAATTCGTCGGAATTTCTTAAAACGCATTTTTGCTCTAGAAAATCGTGGTATACAAAAAGTCATCTCTAGGCTAGCGGGAATGTAACATATTATTATACTCCTATAATACGATAGCATCCATATTTTATGGATCGCGGGTCCTGAGAAAGTAAGGGTGATTGGAGGGAAAGGCATCTCAAAAGCCTTCGCTTTGCGGACAGGCCACTTTGTTAAGGGAGGAAAAAGGGATATGGACACGTCCAGGCGAGCACGAAGGACGGAAGACCACTTGCTCAGACCCTTCCGACCATCTCCCTCGTTTGCGACTCTTTTTCTGAACGCCCGACGAGGCGCTCAGTGATTTGACCAGGGCCACTGAATAGCTGAAAAGCTTCTTATGGAAACGAGCTCCGAGCCCCCCCGGACGTCGTCCATGGTAAACGTATCTTTCGAATATGGTGATTTCCCAGTGATGGCCAGAAAAATCTATTGAGAGGGATAGAAAATTATTAGACTTGCGATAACATGTAAACAGGCTACATATTATTTATATATATTACATTTTATTAGTACCATCAATGGTACAGGGCAATATTAATTGCGGAAATCGTTTAAAGTGGGACTTTGCTCGAGGACACTGCGAGATGTTCTAGTGGATCAGTATCCATGACTACCATCAATCAGGAATATTGTGAGGATTCATTCTTAGGAATTTTGGAACTCGCCAAACTTTCAGTGTCTCGGTACTCTTGAGATATAAGCATGAGCTGTCTTAGTTTTCCCTACTCCATTTTTCCGTGAAAAAAAAACGACTTGGGAGTTTGAGGCTCGTTCTATTTAGTTACTGTTGTAAAAAGGTAAGGGGAGAATTTGTCAGGTCCATCGGCGTGTGTGTATACAGCCACAACGTCATTCCCCAAAAGAAGGTAGGTTCTCCATGCCAGGCATTTTTCGTGAGAAAAAAGAATAATTTTCTGCCGCTGCATTAGCTATAGAAAATTATTTACTGGGGTTCCTGGATGTTATGTGGTGTTCATGGATGTGTTTTGTCAAGTAATTGAGCTAAATCGAAATCAAAGAGTCAGTTTAGTCTTATTAGCTGTCCAATTCCGCAGTTCTCTAAATTCCACGGTTTCTAAAATATTACCTGTAGTTCAAGGCAAAATGGAAGACTACCAAAGTGGAAACCATGCTGAGATGGAGGTAACTAGACTAACTAGAGGTTTTCAATGGCACTCCATTGGTCAAAATCAATGGGGTATTTGGAGGGTGGAATGAATGTTACAGATTAAGGTGTTGAATTACCATCGTTAAATGACCCTCATATTTTCTCTGAGTAGCTCTCTGATAACTCTGGATCTCTGAATGTGGCTCAACTCCCGGTCCAGGAGTCTTGTGAAATGATAGGTAAATCACCGCTTCCTCGAAGTGACTCCACACGATCCCTGCAATCGCCACCCTACCCACAGATGATTACCTACGATTACCTGCTTCAACAATGGAGCAATACTATACAGAAGGCCACAGCTCAGTCCGAGGTCAGTAGTACTTCGCGGAGAAGACCGAACAGGTTGTGGATTTCAAGGGAGGCGCCTAGAGAACGTGTAGCCGAGCACAGACGTAATTAAGCTGATTCGACGCCCTAGTCCCACCGCAGGGATCGCGTTTAATCCGTACTACCCTCGCATATAACAGAGATATCGGTCTGCTTACTCACTAGTACCTGCTAGTACAAGCTAGAAAAATTATAGGAACATGTTAGTTTCGCAGCAAACATAGAATTTGAATTAGCGATAAATTTTTAATTTTTTATTTTACTCAATGCTTGGCGTTTTTACCGAAAATTAGGGTTTCTTTCAGTTGACCCAAATGTTTACAGACTTCAGAAAATGCTTCAAAAATTTAGCATCAGATCATCAAGAAGCCAGAAGAAGGAAATCGAGGACGTAAATGAAAAATTAAATGTAACTAAGTACCTCAAGACTGAGGGGAACAGAAAACATATCAAATTCTCTGCCCAATTTAAATTCATACGAGAGACTGACGGTCCATAAAAACACGGTCACTGAAAAATTGGCAGCTTTATAACCTGGAGTACATCGGACTGGAGAGGGAACAAAAGTGAAGGCTCCCACGTTACCCTAGCTTCTTGCCAGTGTTGCCACAGCGTTCATCTTCTCAAAATTCCCGTCACTCGAGAAAGGGGAAAACAGCTTCAACAATGGATTTCACGGAACAGCCTATAAAATTGGATTCGGGGAGATTCCATCTTCATAGAACTAATGAGAAGTCCCTGCCTCTATTCCTACATTCAAGGTCCAAGCGCTTTCGGCCTCAAGACCTCCCGGAAGACTCTACCTCTTTCGCTTGCAAAAAGGGAGAAGTGACCCACCGGAACACGCCCTTGAGCCGTCCTCAAGGGTCGCTTTCATGCTGGTCATTTTTCAATAGTGAAAATCTCATTTATTGTTGTGGGGCGTGAAGGGTTCGAAAAGCGCACATTACAAGGAAAAAGGCAGTCCATCTTGAGGATTTCTCATAAGGGGAAGAACTTCTTCTTTATTATTCCTACGACTGTTATGAACCGTTGGAGAGCGACTGCAAAGGATATGAACGACAATCCTGTTTTCCATTTAATATTGCATTACGCTTCAAGCGTCTCGTTCCAACGTGGATTGTGGAAAACCTCTTGAAAGAGTTTTGTATGTTCTCTGAGGTTCTACGGAGGCCAAGAAGGAGAGTTTCACTTGTAGAACTGGTGTAAAAGGATGGATAAAATTGTTGCTGTAGCAGAACGTAGGTACTACAGATGGTTAAGGGGGAGGAACTTCAAAAAAGGCAATAATGTAAATTGCCTAGCCATCTTCATAACATCTCACCCGAGCTTGAGGAAATATGAGACTTAATTTCAAACCCGTATGCTGCCAAGGTTAACCCATACCTCCCCCACCCTTGGAAGCGTCTGTAGCAACCTAACACCTTGCACAACCACGTGGTGAGGCTCATTATGAGCTCTTCCTCCATTCCTTCAGCATTTCAACCGCAGAACGGCCTCCCTTCTCAATGTTCATCTCTCGGTTGAAGCTCGGGGAACTGTTAAACGCCATCCAACTGAGAAGCAACGTTATGAAGCCGCTGCTTTCTCAATAAACCTGGCAGACTCTGCTGGAAGACGGTGGCACAGAAATGGCAGAGCTCCAGGGTATTCGGGTGAGGATATGCCTCACCCACGCAAGACATTGCTCTCTTTGTAGAAACGCAATATATTCGTGATACCACCGAGAACATCAAACGGATGGAGGCGTATCGAGTGGTAACGCGATTTCTCATGAATAGACACGGTTTATTACAATATTGAAGCGTTCGACTCTGCTGAGCTATACGGGCTGCTAACCAAAGCTTCATCTTGGAATCAGTTTGTTGCGATCATAAATGGTCAGTATCATTAACGTGCTGATGGTCGTCGTTGGATAGTGATACTCACCACCTGAAGTGTATTGACCATCACACATCCAAGTCGCCCCATTCAAATAATACGGCCACACACACTCCGATTGCTGGCTGTTAGAGTTGGGATGAACATGGAAACGTGACTTGGAAACCCAAATCAAATTTTTTGGGTTCAACACCGAATCCACCACGACCAATCACAGCAATTCATTTTCGTGAACCCTCCAACAGCAATTAATATGAAGAAAAGAATTCAATTTTGTTCCAGCCCTCAAACTGGAAGTTAAAATTTGACTCAAACTCATGATCAAACTCGAAGTCAAACTCACAATGAAACAGAAAATCGAACTCATAGTCAAACTCCAAATCAAGCTCACAATGAAACAAAACTCTAAATCAAACTCGAAGTCAACCTCATCATGGAACAGATAATCAAACTCATAAAAAAACTCGAAGTCAAACTCACAATGAAACACAAACCCAGAATTAAACTCGAAGTCAAGCTCATAATGGAAAAGATACTCAAACTCATAATCAAACTCGGAATGAAACAGAAACTCAAACTCGAAGCCAAACTCACAATCAAACTGAAACTCAACCTCATAATCAAACTCGAAGTCAAACTGTTAATTAAACAGAAACTCGAACTCATAGTCGAACTCCAAGTCAAACTCAAAATGAAACAGAAAAAAACTCATAATCAAACTCGAAAACAAACTCAAGAACAGAAACTCAATCTCGAAGTCAAACTGACAATCAAACTCGAAGTCAGAATCAGAATGAAACATAAAGTCGAACTCATAGTCAACACACTCGAAACACTCAAAGTCAAACTCACAATCAAAACGAAACTCAAGCTCATAGCCAAACTCGAAGTCAAACTCAGAATGACACAGTTACTCAAACTCATTATCAAACTCGATGTCGACTCATAATCAAACAGATACTCGAAGTCAAACTGACAATGAAACTTTAACAGAAAATAAAACTCGAAGTCCAACTCACAATTAAATAGAAAGTCGATTTCATAGTCAAACTCTTAATCAAACAGAAAAAAAACTCATAATCAAACTCGAAGTCAAACTCATAATGGAAAAGATACTTTAACAGAAAATAAAACTCGAAGTCCAACTCACAATTAAATAGAAAGTCGATTTCATAGTCAAACTCTTAACAAAACAGAAAAAAACTCATAATCAAACTCGAAAACAAACTCACGATGGAACAGAGACTCAACCTCAAAGTCAAACTCAGAATGAAACAGGAAGTCGACGAACTCATAGTCAACACACTCGAAACACTCGAAGTCAAACTCACAATCAAACCGAAACTCAAACTCATAACCAAACTCGAAGTCAAACTTACAATCAAACTGAAACTCAAACTCATTATCAAACTCGAAGTCGAACTCATAATCAAACAGATACTCGAAGTCGAACTGACAATGAAACAGAAAAAAAAACTCATAATCAAACTCGAAGTCAAACTCATAATGGAAAAGATACTTCAACTCATAATCAAACTCGTGAACAAACTCACGATGAAACAGAAACTCAAACTCGAAGTAAAAGTGACAATCAAACTGAGACTCATACTCGAAGTCAAACTCATAATGAAACATAAGTCGAACTCATAGTCACATACTCGAAACACTCGAAGTCAAACTTACAATCATACTGAAGCTCAAACTCATAATCGAAATCGAAGTCAAATTCAAAATGAAACAGAAACACAAACTCATTATCGAAATCGAAGTCAAATTCACAATGAAACAGAAACACAAACTCATTATCGAAACCGAAATCAAACTCAAAACTCATTGTGAGTTTGACTTCGATTTCGATTATGAGTTTGAGTTTCTGTTTCATTGTGAGTTTGACTTCGATTTCGATTATGAGTTTGAGTTTCTGTTTCATTGTGAGTTTGACTTCGGTTTCGATAATGAGTTTGTGTTTCTGTTTCATTGTGAATTTGACTTCGATTTCGATTATGAGTTTGAGTTTTTGTTTCATTGTGAGTTTGACTTCGATTTCGATAATGAGTTTGTGTTTCTGTTTCATTTTGAGTTTGACTTCGATTTCGATTATGAGTTTGAGTTTCTGTTTCATTGTGAGTTTGACTTTGATTTCGATTATGAGTTTGTGTTTCTGTTTCATTGTGAGTTTGACTTCGATTTCGATTATGAGTTTGAGTTTCTGTTTCATTGTGAGTTTGACTTCGATTTCGATTATGAGTTTGTGTTTATGTTTCACTTTGAGTTTGACTTCGATTTCGATTATGAGTTTGTGTTTCTGTTTCATTTTGAGTTTGACTTCGATTTCGATTATGAGTTTGAGTTTCTGTTTCATTGTGAGTTTGACTTCGATTTCGATTATGAGTTTGTGTTTCCGTTTCATTGTGAGTTTGACTTCGATTTCGATTATGAGTTTGTGTTTCTGTTTCATTGTGAATTTGACTTCGATTTCGATTATGAGTTTGAGTTTCTGTTTCATTGTGAGTTTGACTTCGATTTCGATTATGAGTTTGAGTTTCTGTTTCATTGTGAGTTTGACTTCGATTTCGATTATGAGTTTGTGTTTCTGTTTCATTTTGAGTTTGACTTCGATTTCGATTATGAGTTTGAGTTTCTGTTTCATTGTGAGTTTGACTTCGATTTCGATTATGAGTTTGTGTTTCTGTTTCATTTTGAGTTTGACTTCGATTTCGATTATGAGTTTGAGTTTCTGTTTCATTGTGAGTTTGACTTCGATTTCGATTATGAGTTTGAGTTTCTGTTTCATTGTGAGTTTGACTTCGATTTCGATTATGAGTTTGTGTTTCTGTTTCATTGTGAGTTTGACTTCGATTTCGATTGTGATTTTGCGTTTCTGTTTCATTTTGAGTTTGACTTCGATTTCGATTATGAGTTTGAGTTTCTGTTTCATTGTGAGTTTGACTTCGATTTCGATTATGAGTTTGTGTTTCTGTTTCATTGTGAGTTTGACTTCGATTTTGATTATGAGTTTGAGTTTCTGTTTCATTGTGAGTTTGACTTCGATTTCAATTATGAGTTTAAGCTTCTCATTCATTGTGAGTTTGACTTCGATTTCGATTGGGAGTTGGGGGCCCATAGATTTTTTTTTACTTTTCTTGAACTATTCCCCAATGTCTGGCTCCATAATACTTTGATAGACGAATTCTACGTCCAATCTGAAGTTCACATGAATGAGTTTTCCTTCATAACGGATTCGCGTATTAATGAATTCTGAGAGGAGGCATCCTTTGATAGCGAAACCATCGCTTTAGCTGATTCGGATATTCAGAATCTCGGCTTATCCTATTAGCGAATAAATGCTGAATTATTGACCCGAGTAAAAATAATTCAAACACGTAGCCGGATAAGTCTACCATTTTGATGATCCGAGCTTCAGAAGGGAAGGGGTTGAGTTCGCCGGCGTATTACAGGCGCTAACTTAGCTCAACAAAGTTGGCCCGTCGAAGGAAGTTAGGCCATTATCAGTCCGTTATAGGGGAGTGGTTTAAACCCATTAAAATGATAACAGAATGATTCGTAAAACGGATCAAGCGGATACACAGGCTGAAGGGGAAACTATCTTAGGCCCCGAAAAACGGCCAGTGCAAACTTGGGATCAATAATAAACAGATGGATCGGATTGTACAAAATTAGTTCAATTCAATGGTCAACAGCCGTCGTCGGATTCAGAGGCCTCAAAACCCCTGTTTTTCGAAATTTTATGGTAAAAAATTTATTTATCTGGTTTCAGTGTACACCCAGCAGTATCAAAGTCACCGATACGCTGCAGAAAATTCGGCAAGCCGCATACAGAATGGGATTCAATTTCTGGGATATTTTCAGTGGAATGGAGCCTCCAGGAAAGCGATACATTGCTGGTTAGTTTGGGATACTGGTTTTCAAAAAACAGATTTGCAGGTCAATATACTTGGTGAAGTTTTGGTACTGTTCGAATTTTTCAGTACACAAGTTTCTGACTGTCTTGGGAGGCCCTTTGAAAGAGATCATCGGTCTCGGCGAAATCGAACTCAGAAATCTAGCAGCCAATTTCAAAGTAACCGACGGACGCATTGATTTCGATCGATTTTGCAGAATGGTACATCCTGAAAGTGAGTAAAGTGAACGATAAAGTAAATAGTAAAGTGAAGAGTGAAGGGTAAGATATCGGCTTAAGTGAGGAGTAAAGTGAAGAGTAAAGTAAATAGTATAGTAGAGAGTACAGTAAAGAGTAAAGTGAAGAGAAAAGTAAAGATTAGAGTAAAGAGTAATGAGAAGAGTAGAGTAAAGATTAAAGTAAGGAGTAAAATAATTATTAAAGTAAAGAGTAAAATAAAGAGTAAAGCAAAGAGTGAAAAGAAAGATAAAGTGGGTAGAGAGTAAGTAAAGTTATTAATCTCTTGGTGAGCAAACTGTAAATAAGCTTGGTGGAACTATTAGGTACCTGCTTTGTAAAGATGTCAGTAAAAACAATGGAAATCTTCAATTAAAAAGTGTAAATTAGGATTATTTATGTATTCTCGAAAATCTGTTACCTACTAACATTAAAAAGCATTACGTCGATTATTCATTTTTCCGGCATCACGTTTTTCCACCTGACGGGAGTAATTGGGCTTTCGGAACAAACCCGTTTACTCCCTGTTCTGATGAAATGAAACATTAAAAGGCCGACATTGTGAAGTCGAATAGCCGAATTTATAGTTGTATGTGGGAGGGGAAACGTATCCGAACGACGAGGACTGCTCCACGAACTGGAAACGAGGACCGACGAGGCCAGGCCCGGGCTAATGGCGATATCAATCTCCTACGTTCCGGGTTAACCGAGTAGGCGACGTGGAATTTTTACATGAAAATCACGTAGTGAAAACGGGAGGATTTCCCCTACCCTGACAATCCTTCTCATCTGTAGCAAGGGTTTAGGCCCGTTTTTCATGTAAAGTCCTCCTCTCTCCCAAGCCGTATTATTTTCCAGCCAGGGTTTCCTGAGAGGGATTAAAATTGTTGAACGTACACAAGAATACGTCCCTGGACGTACTAATCAAATTCCATTGGAAAATATTGACGGACAAACGATCCCGTGTAACTAAAGTATCGTGCAAGAGGAAAAGGGAGTATTAAATAATTTGCATTCCACTTTTTTTTTGACGTGGTCAATTTTTTCCGAGTATGTACTCACTTATCTCGAGTGGAGTTGAAGAGAAAATATTTTCGCTTATTATCCGCGCTTTAATAGATTACCACATGTATTATGCGATGCTCATAGATTCTGAATAGATAGGTTGGATGAACATTTTACAAATGGTAATCAAAATATTACAAAATTCTAAAGGGGTTTACTCGTACTCAACGTGGCATCAATTAAAAGCCTCAATTGCAGTTCCTGCGAGAGATAAAGACGGGTACAGTTGCGAAAATATGCAAAAAAGCAATAAACTGGGCGTGACAGAAGAAAACCGCCTTCTAATCATGTTGACGAAAATTGCTGTGGCTTGTCCAAATCTGAATTTTCTCAATGCCCAATTCGAAGACTGTGAGAAGGTGAGGCTTTGTGAATACGAAGGCATAGAAAAGGTCAAACTGCCTCCTCTCATCACGACTAATTCTGTCATAATTTCCAGCAAAGGAAAAACGACGGTTTGGTTTCGCGGGGTTCGTTTTTTCGAGTTCTCACCTCAAACCAGCTGGAAATGTCACCTTTTGAGCAGGAGCTTCTATTCGAGAAATATAAGCGCGACAGCCTTTCTATGAAATACTTGGTGTTTGTGAATGATCTGAAGAGCATTCAGACTTTGCTCCGCCAGCAACCTGCAGCAGGAACGAATGACGTGAGATGATCGCCCTTTATTGAATCAATTGTTGGGTCAAATTTGACAAGAACCAAAAACAGCGTTTTGGCAAAAGTAGCGTCTATTCTGATAAGTATAATAATATTAATATGTACCCAATATGGCGAAACATACCTCACTCAAGAGACGATCGTTTGCACCAAACGAGAAATTAAAAATTCCATTTTTGTTCTCTCAAGGTCGAAGGGTTCCCAATCGTTGAGAGTTGCCTTCTCCCAAGGCCGGAAGGCCCTTACACTGTTGGTCAGGGGGTAAAGAAAATTTTCCTCCCCGGATGGAAAGGTCAAACAGCGCCAGAAGAATACATTCAAATCCTGGATAAAATAAAGGAACATGTGATTGCCGAAAAACTGCGAATCGATGACCTTTTCAAGGTGGGTGACCTGTTTATGAACAAATGAAACATCTTGGTTACCTAATAGGTGAATCCGACGCCATAATGGATGAAATGGCCAAATTGACAAAGAATATAAATAGGTAAATAATTAAAAATTGACAAATTATAAAAAATTCACACAATTTAGCGTAAGTATACATGCATAAAATCGAAGCGAATGCTTTTACACTAGTTGCTGCAGTAAATGGTTCGATTTCCATTCATGAAAAGTGATGACATTTTATGGATGAATATCGAAGCATTCTACTGCAGCAACTAGTGTAAAAGCATTTGCTTCAATATCACGCATACTAGCCAATGCCTTCATCCACAGCAACTGGACGGTAAGAAACTTGGACGGATTCGAGCCGACACGTTCAAAAACGGCCTCGAATTTTTGAGATTGAGCCGAACGAAATTCACTGACATGTATCTGTCGGAGAAAGAAATGGATATGCTGTGCGATGTATATGCTGATCCTGTTGATCCTGAGAGGGTCGTATGGCAGGAATTCGTCAATGATGTATTTGAAGGTTCGTCAATAATTTATATCCAGCGCCACTCGAAGGTTCCATCTCTCGGGGGGCGCAGGGAGCTTTTAAAGGGAATCGTTAAAGAGTAGATTCCTCCTCCCGAGCAGACCTGAAAGACGTGCAGTCCTGGGAAGCTTAGTTTTACGAAGGTATCGTGGCAGTGCCCTGCCGGTGCCAAAATTAGACTCAGAAGTGAAGACATTTTGTGCAGTTTTCATGAACGTTCATCATCGGAGTCAGACTCATGCAATTTCAAGTGGATCACTAATATCATTGCGGGGGTAACTCTGTGAAAAAACCGGATTGGAAATTGAAGGCAAAAACGACAACCAACACCAAACCATCACCACTACCGTCAGTACAGCCACCACCAACACAACCACCACCATCACAATCACCAACACCTAGACCACCAACACCAAAATCACCAACACCATCACCAAGACCACCATCACAAGACCACCAACACCTAGACCATCAACACCAAAACCACCAACACCAAGACCACCAACAACAAAACCAACACCACCAGCACCGCAACCACCACCAACACCACCATTCCACCATCACTACCTCAATATTTGTTGGCAGCGCTTCATTCTCGCCATACATTTCAGATTTGCCTTCGGACGACCTGTCTCAATGGCCGCCTCTCGATCCAAATACGCCTTCTCGAAAACCGACGCGCCTACTCAAACCTGTGCCGCCAAAAATCGTCCCAGACCTCTACCAAGACGAGGACGGCTTTTTCAAGGTTTTGGGTCGGAAATTGGGAACGAGAAAAGTCAACCTGCGCAAAGGCTTTGCTGAATACGATCCGTTAGTATTCTTGTTCAAGGGGAGTTTATCCGTCATCAGGACTCAGGTGGACTTGATCAGATAACTTTTCGAAATTATGTATAGTTCATACTGCTGGGTTTACCAAATGGAAGAAATGAAAATTAACTGGTAGGGGCTGCCAGCGAAGGTACTTAAATTCCAGGGCATGTGCAGGATTCGAACCTGCAGAGGCTCAACTCAGGGAAAAAACTACAGATTCAGGCACTTCGTTGTTCAAAAAGCAACGTCGCTATAATGAGGTCTTTATCCAGCATCTGACTTTTTCCTCAACGAAACACTGGACTACGAACTCAATAAATCAAGTTTATGGGAAGTCCCTTAGCTCGGGCTTGAAGTGGAGCGTTCAGTCTCTCAATGTCTGATGGAAAGCCAAGCTTTCATAGCCATGCTTTCCTTTGAATTTTCTTCCGACGATCAATTTCTCTTGTCACTAGATTGGGCCGATCGAGAGAGGAGAGCTAAACGTTAAAATTAATTTCCACTCAATCACTTTAGCTTCATCGTCTTCCTGAGATGTCTGCAGAAAGCGACGATGAACACAAAGCCAACAAGCGATGAAATCATTTTCGAAAGATTAGGAGAACCGCCGGCAGACCTCAAATAATTGTTTATTCTTCTTCCCCGAAAAGTTGTTTTTGCTCCGTTTAAAGGTGATATTTTTTGCGTAATAGAATTCGAAGACGATTGGGTAATACAGCATGAACAGCTTCCCGACAAAAATGATCTACCTCTATCCAAGTTTGGGGTTGGGTCGAATTTTTTCGACAAACCTGCAATCGACCGGGTTGACAAGTTCGGATGACAGCAACTCCAAGGCCTTGTAAAACATTTATCTTCCCATTTAAAGAGCACCAGTATCAAAGACAGTTGGATATAATTAATTGTCGTCGCGAGGCGTAACGTTTGAACATAAATAGCTGCGCAACTCCTTCGCCAGTCAGGTCTTTTGTTCCCTGGCTCCGTTTCCGCCGCTGCTCCCCCTGCTATCCGGATACGGAAACTCCTAGCTCTAAGCCCCGCCTCGTACACCCGCTTGTACTACTATACTACAACAGAAGAGACTTATGTTCATTTGAGTAAACATAATTTCACAGTGAACTCTCGGCTCCTCCTTTTTGCCTTTAGTATGCAACTCTTGCAAGTTTACACCCGCATAAGTGCCCGACCCACTCCGGTTCGCCTCCGCACGAGAAAATTCTCATTATGTTGGATAACTTAATGGAGTCGGTAAATAACGAGTTTTATTCACCCCCAGAGGAGGGAGGTAATTCACATTGCTCGTTTTCCCCTTCGCAAGTAACTCAAACGCTAATTTTAGAACGGCTGTTGTTTTTCATAAATTACGCGTAGCCATACCTAATTGGTAGTGGGTTCAGAAATCGAGTTCCGAATTTTCACAATAGTAGGTAGGTAGGTAGGTGGTTCGAAATTTAGTAGATATGTATATTTTTGGTGAATTTTCGAGCCAATAATCAAGAGAGATTGTAGATCAAGTTTCCAAAAAATCTCTTGCACTGCCCTATTCGACATACGCTTCAGTTGAACGTCCAAAAACTGCCAGATATGATATATCTGGACTGCCAGATATAATATAATATATTATACTCCCAGCATGTCTCTGGATGAAGCTCTTGGTGTGATATCTCCTTTTGGTTATTCTCGTTTTCCTCGGTTCAGCGCCATTTATGGGACTTTTTTTATTTTGGGTTACCTGCTCTCGTTTATTCCTTTCTCACAGAAGCTTGTTCAGGAAGAGATTTCGAGTTAAAAGTGTATAAGTATACTTATAACGGTTATAACGGTCAGTTTGAACTGAGGTCAGTTTGAACTGAGGTCAGTTTGAACTGAGGTCAGTTTGAACTGAGGTCAGTTTGAACTGAGGTCAGTTTGAACTGAGGTCAGTTTGAACTGAGGTCAGTTTGAACTGAGGTCAGTTTGAACTGAGGTCAGTTTGAAGTGAGGTCAGTTTGAAGTGAGGTCAGTTTGAAGTGAGGTCAGTTTGAAGTGAGGTCAGTTTGAACTGAGGTCAGTTTGAAGTGAGGTCAGTTTGAACTGAGGTCAGTTTGAACTGAGGTCAGTTTGAACTGAGGTCAGTTTGAACTGAGGTCAGTTTGAAGTGAGGTCAGTTTGAAGTGAGGTCAGTTTGAAGTGAGGTCAGTTTGAAGTGAGGTCAGTTTGAACTGAGGTCAGTTTGAACTGAGATCAGTTTGAACTGAGGCTAGTTTGAACTGAGGTCAGTTGGAAGTGAGGTCAGTTTGCACTGAGGTCAGTTGGTCAGTTTGCACTGAGGTCAGTTTGAACTGAGGTCAGTTTGCACTGAGGTCAGTTTGAACTGAGGTCAGTTTGAACTGAGGTCAGTTTGCACTGAGGTCAGTTTGAATTGAGGTCAGTTTGAACTGAGGTCAGTTTGCACTGAGGTCAGTTTGAACTGAGGTCAGTTTGCCCTGAGGTCAGTTTGCACTGAGGTCAGTTTGCACTGAGGTTATAACGGTTTTTTCCGAAGCTCCGTTTCGATATAAGGACAATCACAACACTTTCACTTGATTCGTAAATATGGAAGTAAAAATTTATTCATCTTATGAATGAAAAACGAAACATGAACTTCATTTACTGCGGTAAAAGCATTCGCTTCGACTTTATGCATACTATAGCCCGAGTTGTCTCTTGCTTTCACCCATTTGCTTAATTGAACATGAAACACATCCAGTAATTTTCTTTTTGAAGTACTAACCTTAGAAGGTTGAAGGGACGGTTCCATATCCGTAGAATACGGGCCAGGGCCGTGATAAATCGGCGTTCTTGAGTATATAGGCCAATGAATTGCCGGCGAAATTGATGTTCACACCTGTTGACGTTGATGCGAGTCACTTACATTGTCATTTTCAGCAGGCAAAGCTGAGATACCAGGTGTGAGTGAGAGAGAGTAATGGATCGAGGACCCGGTGATTGAGTGAAAATTCATTTTCGGGCATCGCCGAATGAGCCGAAGCTAATAAAGTGACTCTTGGCAAGTTCTGCTACCGGAGTGAAGAATGGCTTGGCGTTTTGAGCCTCTATTTTGCTCCGCTTTTTGTGCTCGCTTTTTGTACTGGATGTATACCGGCCGGGTCGAGGATCGAGCTATAAACATTCGGAAGTAATTTCTGCCTAATCCTTCCGACACAATGGCCAGAAATAGGCTAAATATCGATAAAAGTCTGTAATTAGTTTTCCGGCCAGGCCAGTGATAAGGTGGCTTGGAAATAGGTTACGTACTGATCACAAGGACTCTGTATTTTCTGTATTTTCGGAAGCTTCAACTCCCGATGAACTCAATCCGAGGAGGTTCCTCATTCTCGCGAAACGTCTAATTGATGTTCTCGATGACGTTAACGACATCTTCCGCACAAATAGCCTCGAATCCCCGATCTAAGTGGATCGAGTTTAAATTAATTTCCAAAGCTTGTCATCGGATGAACGGCAGCTAATAAAGTGAAGCAATGGAGTTCCGCCGCGCCCGAGTGAAGAATGGGCCGCCGCTTTGTGAGCTTCCAGGGTTTTGTGCTTTTCTGTGCTCACCTGGAACTGGAATTGAGAGAGAGAAACGATTAAATCCGGTCGGTGGGGGATCTCGAAGGTAATTTTCACCTAATCCCTACAATTACCGCGGTGACAGAGAACCCTGAAGTTTGTATCCGAGGGAGGAGAAATCCACGCCTGTCGTTTGCCTACCGGGGACCTACGAACTCGACTCACGGCCAACTGAACTAAACAAGCTCTCAGTAGAACTACATTTAAGCTGAAGCTGAACCGAGCTGATGCTGATGACTGCCGGAGAGAGAGGCGGCTTTTATAGACGAGTTTCCGACTATCGGAGCCATTTCATCCGATGGATTCCACCCAACTCATGCCAGGGTGATTTCTCTTCCATGATATGGATCACGGCTCGATAGATGGGATTACCGAGTTGGCCGACAGCTTTAGTTACCTATTTCCATGAGTCGAAAAGTCAAGTCCAAAAAGTCATTTTTACAATTAACGCATTTTTCTGAATCCATTGCATCAAGCCTCACTAAGGATGAGGTTATCTCTGAGTGGCACTCCAGCTCAAGAATAAAAAGGCACCATATCACCATTTGTACTTAGCAGCAACGAAAGATGGATTATTTCAAAAGTCTTCAAAAGTTCGCAACGTCGGACGTGTGACTGGATCTTTAGCCGTTCGAATTCACGAAATTTAGTTTTCAGGAAAACGTCATAATCAAAATTGAAAATGGGCCTAATTTTCAAATATAAAACCCTCGATTTTTTCCTACTGCTCGGCGAATACTGCGAATTCCCGTTGAAACAGCGTCGAAGTAACAGAGAGGAATTTCTCAGGATGTTAGAGAAATGGACTTTTCGACCATGGGAAACAGTAACTTTTCATTCCCTACTTCTCGGAACACTCAGCGCCCGAAAATTGAGATTCACATTGGAATTGAATGAGGAAAGCGGAAAGACTTATTAATTTTGGCAAACGTAAAGAGGGGGGGGGGGGCGGAAAAGCTTTACGCCACATCTCCCATTGTCACTGATACGAGTTGAGAGGAAAATTACGAGAGTCTCTCGCAAACCGATGGGTAAGTTCTTCCCTTTCCCGGGTATAACGTGAAATTCCATTAAAATAAAGACTGCTGATGCACGAGTAGGAAAATTGAATTAAATCGGGCTTTTCTCAGAGCGTTTCCTCTCGGAGGGGGTTGGCCCTTTCACGCGACACTCTCACTTTCGTCTCGGGGCGCATGATATTACAACTTGGCAACTCCCGTCTAACACGTGTCTGTAATGAAGACCCCGTCGTTTATTGTAAAGTTGCCCCTGCTCTCGGAAGTCTCTTTTCAAAGGCTCTTCAGACAACCAGGGGCGCAGAACGGGGGCGCAGCTCGGGTGTACCGTTCCGGTTCGAAGCTCTTCGCCGTCTGCGTCCCATTTTCGGAGAGAATTTGAAAGTTGAAACTCTTCGAAGCGAGCGACGATGCGGACGCGTCATCGGGCGTGGAAACAAAAGTGAACTTGGAAGCGTAAATGCGGGGAGACGCCAAACATTAGAACGAACAAGATCCGGGAAAATTGAAGCCCGCAATTATGAGTTTCCTTGAGCGAAAACCGTAGCTGATTCGGATTCTACACCTCGTACAATGGGAATTTCGACTTGACAGAGCGCAAGAGGAGTGAGTGGGCGATGAAGTTTCATTTTACTGATGAAGACAAAATCATAGTTCGTCGAAAATTGATAAACCGTAGCAAAAACGTCGAAATCGTTTAATTTATTTAGGATATAGCTGCTAGATTACTAATCTCAACGTCAGCTCAATCTCATCTTTTTTTGTGATTAAAATCTAATAAAAGGGAATTTGTGAAAACAAAATGAAAGGTGCGATGAATATCTGGTCATTTGACATTCCGAGTCGAATCGGGAATTTACCAAACCGAATTAAGAATTTCCTCTACCAATTTGAGAATTTCCCAAATCAAATGAGAGCCTTCCAAATCAAATTTAGAATTTTTCAAACCGAATTGCCTTGGGAAATTCTCAATTTGGTCTAGACAATCCACATATTGATTGAGAAAATTTTCGAAAATTCCAAAAAATTATCTTTCAAATTCTCTTTGAAAATTCTCCTTTTTGAAAAATTTCTAATTTCGCTTGAAAATGCTTCATTGTCGTTTTGCTGTTTTTAGTGAGAGAAGAGGAACGGTCTGCGAGAAAATGTTCGAAATAGCTATGATGAGGATGGGATTATTTTTCTCGCGTACGGAGATGGGCATAATACAGAGCAAATACGGCGACAACGGGTCGATCAACTACGAAAAACTTACCGGCGACTTGGAACTTCATACTGATCAATCACAGGTAGTCATCTTCGTATAATTCTCGAAATTCCGAGTTGCTCTCTTTATGCGAACGAATTCCAGCTTTTTTTTAAATCAGCGGAGCTATTTCGTCGATCAAGACGTTAATTCTTTCAGATGGACCAGTGGTTTGAGTCCGAAAAGGAAAGGGAACGTTCGGAGGAAGAAGAAAAGCGCAAAGAGCAACTAAGAAGGGAATCTAATATTGTTGAAATTTGCGCTAAAATCAAGAAGTCGGTGAGTTCGAAAAACTTATATTTAATAAAATTATAGGTTAGGTAATGTTATTCCAATAAATGAGCGACTATCAACTTGTAATACAATAATTGATTCAATTATTGAAATGTAAATAAATTAATCGATAGTCATCAAGTCACATTTTTGAAAATGCAAAACTGAGGATGACGAAGTCCAAAAGGAATCAGGGATTCCATTGTAGCACCCGTGACTGACGTTGGCGTGTCGGACCCCGGACTTGACCAGTTAACTGTTAGGGTAACGTTTTGACCATCCGATATTTCACTATGGCGACATGAACATTTCGTGATGAGGATTTCTCTTTTCTTGAGCTATTATATCACCCAGTTTAGAGATGCTTAAGAACTGATTTAACTGGGTTTTTAACCTACTTCAAAAAGGAAGAGGTTACTCAAGCTGACTCGTCGTGGAGGGTTCTTCTTTTAGAGATTTCAATTTTCAAGGGGGGAAAACAATTTCAAAATTTCTATTTCTATTTTTGGTTCAAAAGTTCTTTTTCCGGTCCAAAATTTCTATTATTGGTTCAAAACTTCAATTTCAAAATTTTTATTCTGTCCAAAATCTCTATTTTGGTAAAAAATTTCTATTTTTCTATTTACCAATAATTTTTACTCTGCGCGTCGCTGCGGTTGAAGTTGATTGGATTTTTCGTGAGAAATGTTTCTCTCTTGCCCTTGACGGAGCACATTGATGTATTTATTTAAAGTAAATTCTGCACGATGCTTGGTTTTTCAACATTTTTCTTGGGAGTTCAACTTCGAAGTATTGTCGGTTGGAGAGGCCCATTGTAGAAATTCAAATTGAGGCATTTCTTCACGGATATAGTCAACGGTAATAATGCGATGTTCTCCGGATCGGCCACCGTACACCGTGCATTAATTCAGGACTAATAAATAAAAACGCCGCTTAAGCACAAAGGGGGAAAAGCCGCCGAGCGGAAAACTCGCGTTCTATTTTTTCCCTTCAACTCGCAATCCGATTTCCACGAGAGAAACTTTCAATAGACGCGGACCGCTCATTGTGAGGCGCACTTTGAATAGCTGGCGAATCAAAGGAAGCAGACAAGCCAACAATTCCATAACACAAGACGATGAGAAGAGAGACGACTGGAATAAATTTCCACTTGTTATGAAATCCAGTGGTATACCTTCTGCGTAGAAACTTCCTCCCTTACAACTTGAGGGAATTAGAAGGGATATTGTTCTGGATTAAATACCGCTAACAATTATGTGTCCCTATGGCGAGTGGGAATTGGGGAGAATGGAGCGCGAACCCCCGAGGTATGGAAATAGTACTTGTCGGAAAATTATTGTATCGCTTGATTAAAACCTTGTCGAGAGGAATAAATTGGTTCGAGCCTCCGCGTTTTCCACTGCTAAGCCGCACGACCCAGCCTTCCATATTATTGCAGTTGTAATTCATAGTGGCAACTCATTTATTCAGACGTTACTGGAACTTCGTGGAACTTGAATCTAGATGAAGTCGACCGAAGAGACTAAAGTGTATTTTCGATTTGGAATTTGAATCAAAATTTTCAACCTTGTACGCATGAACGCATCACAACTTTATTTCCAGGTTTTAACCTTTTTTCCAATTTGAGATTAATCTGCCTTGCTTCATATTATCTCAAAAACAAGACACTTTTTGTTTCAAATTACCGATTTTTGGCGAAGCCGTGATCTCCATAAATTGGGCCAGAAACCCATAGTTGCTTGAGCCATTTTTGAGTGATCACCTTTTTTCCAAAACAAAATCGAAATAGTTGAGATAATTTTTTGATTTTATTTTTTAAATGATAAATACAAGATGAAACAAGTTCCCTGATGAACTTCAGAACTGATCTTTACATTTTTAAATATTATAATATTTATTAATAATATTTATTAATATATTATTAATTATTAATAATTAATATTTATTAATATTATAATATTTATTAAATTTATAATTATAAATTTAATGCATTTTCAGAGCATGAAAACCCCCATTAAAAAGTCCTCGCCTCAAATTCCGGTAAAAAATCACGTGAACCGAATGCTTAACCTTTTGCAAATCTGCTTACCCTTTCAGCTCATCTGTAGCAAAATAAAAACAGCGGATTTATTCTCCGCTAATGATTCTTCGAATACGGGGCTTATCCCATGGGACGTATTCAAGGCTTCCTGTCACGAGGCTAAACTTGATTTGACTGAGAGAGAGCTCGATATGATTCGTCACGTGTGAGTTTCAACTTTTACCCATCGAGTAAAAAACCTAGAGATTTCAACAATAGGGAGGAATTGTTCATTTCGTCCGATTTCAATCAGCATAATAATCTATGTGAAAATTAAATCAACTAGGTATAATAATATAGATACATACCTAACCAGTAAGTAGGAAATTAGTATAAAAACGAAATCATACCTAAGTTTAACAAAAAATTCAACGATGGTAGACACTGTCTGCTAGACAGTGGAGTAAGTTTAAGGGGTTTGAAGGTATACCTAACCGTGACGACACTACTGCTCTGCAGGGATGGTATTTCGAGATTGATTGAACATGGAAGTTACCATCAGAAGGTTATAATATAACCTCTCCCTAACTATCCCATCGAAGGCAATTAGAAAATACTGATTAATCATGAAGTTACGAAGCTTTGAAAATATAGGGGAATAAAATACGAAAAGTTCTTCGGAAGATGATTATAGATTTGAAATCAATTTTTTTCCTGCATTGAAAATAGCTTCAAAAAATAGTTTGTTCTTTTCGCCAACTCTGATCTCAACATTATTTATGAGAGAACGTCGAAGATCAGGAACAGCACTCTATGATTACTCAGGATTTACTTCAAAAAGAGCTTTAGGAACTACAGCTCTTATAATACGGGAATAGAATATAAAAACATTATTGATAATATTTTATGATTTCTCCATGATTGATAAACTTGCTTTTTTCAAATGTTCAATAAAATTCAAAGTGAATACTTTCATTCTTTCCGTATTTTTTCGGGAATTATTTCAACTCGCACAAAATCAAGTTTATGCCTAGTTCGCTTTTTATGCAGTTTTAGCGAGTATTCAGAACCATCCGCAGAATTGATTGAGTGACATAGGTACTTGACAAATTTCATCTGCACGTAGAGCTAAATACGAACTGAGCAATTCGGACGAAAATTCTGATGATGACTGTTTCAGTTCAATTCGTAAATAAACTACCTAATAATTTGACAATTTTCAGCTATAATCCTATGATGCGTCTAGTTTCCAGAGCCCGAACGACGCAGGCCATATAGAGTACAAATTATTTTCCCGGGTCGTCGACGAACCTTCGGTGAAATCATGCCTAGAACGACTACCCCTGAAAACGGAAATGCAACAAAGACGAATGCCCAAACCGCCTTTGGAACACGATTTTGTCAATTTCGAAGACCGTGTTCACATTTCGCAGGCTATGAAAATCCTGTGCAAACGCATCACATTGGGTCATATTGAAATGTTTAAGGTATTTTTCTCCTCTATTATAACAATATCGTGGTGGAAACTAGATATTTTCCCACGCGAAAGGATATTTTTATGGGCACCTGCATAATATGCTATATTAACTGAATGAAAATTATCAAATATTATGTGATGCTTCTCATTCAGGTAATACATGTTAACCACAGATTAACAATGAATTACGTGTTTCGTACAATTTATTTCCTTTTTTTGAAAAATTGGCAACATTTCCAACTCCAAGACCTGTTTTTTGGAATCGTTCGCTCCGTAATTTCAGGAATTAGACAAAGAAGATAGAGGAATCGTAAATAGGACGCAGTTCCTTCAAATACTGTACAAAACAGGCGTTTTACACTTGTTGACTTTGAGGCAAATCGAAGCGTTGATGAAAGGGTTCGGCTACGAGGAAAGCCAAGGATACGTGATCAACTACTCAGCATGGCTGAACGCCTTGGACATTGTTTTCTGCACCGAGAAGGCTGCAGCCAAATTGTGATGAATCATATACGTTTTAATAAATCAGAAACATTTGAGAGCCCATTTTTCTGACTTCAGTACTGATACTACTACTGGTACTCTTACATTGGGTACGTTAACGTTTAGGTTGCGTTCGGGTTATCATTTGGGTAACGTCATGGAGGGAACGTTGGGGCTACTGCCCCCTCAGGGCCTTTTTCACGCCCCAGAACTGTCATCTCCTACTGCTGACGAGAATGAGAAATACCTCATCATTGAAAATGCCTATCACCGATGGGAGGCACATGCCAAGACTGATTCTAAATCGTTGACATTGATAATACAAAAGATTATATCAAAGGGGGCATTTCCCGCCGTTGCCACTTCCTCCGGAGCTTCCTTAGCCCGACGGCCACTTTTCACTTCGAAATCTGAGAGAGGAGAAAGATTTAGATGGATAGCAGACGGGCCGGTGGTGATGCCGAAGCCGGGATCTTTCCCGTCGACTTTCCCCTCCAACTTCCCCTCCAGGACTTGTCTGGAGTGGCCCATTTGTATCGCAACCTCCCTCCCCCTCGCACCCCCGCTGAGATGGAAGGTTAGGCGACTAATGCCTTAGATCTTCAGGCCCACCAACACCTGGATGCCCATTCCACTAGTGCTGCCAACCTCTCCTTTGCCATTGTCTAACCCTTTTACAAAGTACACTGTTTTATTAAATTGCCCCCACTTTTTACCTCTAGTTCTTTTACTATTCTTTCCTCGAGCGGAGTACGACAACGGAAATCCTCCCGCCCATCGGCCATTTCTCGACTCTTTTTTCCCATCACTTCCTCGACTAACGCTTCTCAGAGATAATGAGGCACTTCACATTGATTTAAATTTTTTCCCGTGTCCCATAAACTGCCATTTTTCCGTGCTTTTTTTTACTGACAGTTTCTTTAAAGGAAGCGTTAGCAACAACAAATGCCGGTTCTTCCAATTTTACGATTATGAGGAAATTTGTTTATAATTGGATGGCAATTTCTTCGATCTTGAAGAAAATTGACGTTCATTGAGGGCCGGTTTATCAATTCAATTGAAGCTAGATTTATCCAAGGACGCTTGCACTACAAGCAAGAAATACGGAAAAATACTCGAAAGACTCTAAGCCACTGCAAGACCTTCAAAATCGGAAATGTTTGAGAAAAAATTAGCAAAACAATTTTTTAAAAGCGTTGGCCAATGAAAACAAGCAGTAAGATGCAAATTTCTCAATTTTGATGGAATTCTTTTTATATCCTTTTTGGCACGTCAACTTTATTAACCACCTCCTTTTTAAAGTCGTATAAAAATTGATAAACTGCAAAAGAAACCAAAGATTAATTTGGTGAAGTCCTTTGCCCTGAGTTCTATACAACCCAAGCAAAATTTGTTCAAAAGAATTCACAGTTCTAAAATATTGATTCTTTTTTACTCTCAATTTCTCATTTCAATCAATTTTCATTAAATCGGATTTTTCAGTTTTTTCCTCTCATCAGAAACAGAAAACGTTTAATTTCTTGTGAATTTTGATGAGTACCTGTATTTTTTAAGAGTATTCCTTGTAAGAATTTACTTGAAGCTAGAAAATGTACTACCGACCTAATTTTCAGGGGAAAGGAAGTACTCATTAGAAAAACGCTGCTAAGTAGATCAGTGGCATGTGCACATCAGTTTTTGGTGTAGCCGAAGAACTCTGCAAATTTTGCACAGGGGTTCATTTTTCGATTGCAAAGACAAATCTTACGATACATAGGTTCTCCTCAAACACGGAATTTAGTTGTTATTATTCTAGAATTTCAGTATAAATTGGTGTTCTAGATGGGGATTTGAAAAAACGTTTTTTCAACCCGGCAAAAAATAATCATCCTCTTTGCTTGGTCCTCCTTGCTTGACCTACCTATCCATCTTTTCAACGCAGCGCGTCGTTAATTTTTGTTGAAAACATCATTTAATCTATTCTTATTTACCTACGTAACTAACAGAATAATAATAATTATTAAATTATCTGGATAATTAAATAAGTTTATTTATTATTATTATTTAGGTATATATTATTTTATAATTAAATAAAATTTATAATAATTAACTTAAAAATGCGTCAAGAATGCCTCAGAACCATTGTTGAAGCTTGACTCGCTCTCACGTTGCCAAGCGCAACTGGCCTAGTGTGAGTGCGTCACTTTGTTGGTGTCATAGGCGTCGTTGGTCGTAAGTAGATCAATCAACTGTATCTAAGAACCGATGCCGAGTTCTCAACTTTTTCCAATTTTTGTTTTGGTGATTTGTGTAATTCGACCAAATTCTTTAAATTGAAGATATTGGGAGGACAGAAGTTTTTGTGGGGATTCCAACGAGTGGAAAACGAATTTTGTGGCTCGAGTAGTTTTCGAGTTATTAAGAATTGTAGAAATTTTGAAAAACTCAAAAATGTCTCACTAAAACTGCAATAAATCCTGAACGGTTGGAGCTACTGGCGTGGCGATGGTCTCATTCGATTCGGCATAGAAAAATCTATAGAAAATGATGCGTCACATGCCTATGTTACAAATTTCCAGAAAAGCACGAATTTTTTCCCACTTCAACAGCTGTTTTACTGGCCTTAAAATTAAGGTAGGGTTCTGTCGAGATGTTAGGACCAACTAGATACGGAACTTGATTTTTGGTAAAAATTTCAAAATTTTTCGATAACTCCTTCCCCCTGAAAAACCCCGGACGGCGGACGGCGTACGGCGGACGGCGGACGGCGGACGGCGGACGGACAAAAAATTTTTATTGCAGATTCGGATTCTACACCCCTTGAAACGTAAACCAACAAATTTTCAGGGGGTGTTAAAATTTTTTTTTTCCTGACCGATTACAAAGGTTCATTTCTATAGAAAAATGAACCAAAAATCCTAAAATACAGTAGATAACATTCGAAGAAATTTTTTCAGCAAACGTAAACACAAATCTCATTAATAGGCGAAACAACGAGTTTTCAAGCCAGATGGAATTTTGAAATGAAAATTTTGAACGCAAGCAGAGTGAAACTGATCGAAAAGTGCACTCAGAATCTTCCAGATGATTCTGCAAATTCAATCCATAACCAAAAGCTTGCTGGGCAGATGTTGTAATGGAAATTCAATGCGCCGCCGCTGATTAATTCAAGAGGCCGACCCGGATTCATTTCTTCATCGGGGAGGGGTAGGTATCCAAATGTGCCTCGGATCCCTAACAGGTTTTCCGGGAGAAGAAACTCCTCGTCCACATTGGATGGTAGCCGGGATTTATGCTGACGTCAGACTGCCCGACTAGTACAACCTGAAGGCCTATCTCTCTTGTTTTCTCTTACCCGATCTCACACTCTGGCTCGCCTATCTTCCCAGCCTTGCCTGGCTCACACAGACCAGTCTGGTACAGTTAAAGCAGCTGTCGGAGAGCTAGTTAATTACGAGTCTAGAGGAGCCTCTACCCTGGCCGTTGCCTCTGCCGACGGTAGAAAACCTAACATCCACGGGCAATCCACTCAACGCCACGCAAACCACACCGCCTAATCCCTTTTCAAGTTTACCGAACTAACAAACCTCTTTATCACTTTAAATATACAGAAACTAGGTAACGGGTAAAGGTTTATAAGTTTAAGGAGACGGGCTGAGAAGAGGGAAGAAACAGCACCGAAAGGTTTAGTTGCTGTGTAGCACGGGTTTTACGGCTTTAGCCGAATGGAAATCGCACATAACGTACAGCCACTGTCTCGGCACCAATTAGGCACTCCTATCTCTGTTGTTCATTGTAAATCAGTGAGCAACTTCGGATATTAGACCGGATATACATTTTCAACTACTGCCCCTGATCGTAATATTGAACTTCCAACTCTGATTAGCCCATTGTGCAGAAATGAAATTGGCACATAACCGTAACACGAATAGATACTGAATTATTAGGAGCAATCATGTTCATGGTTACTATTACAATTGCTTCAGCGCCCACATGCACTCAGTTTTCCCTACTTTACAGAAGACGCAAAAAGCTGATTCGATTTCTGGCTGTTAGAGGGGAGTGAACATGGGAACGTGGCTTTGGAAACGCCAATAACATTTATTGGGTTCAACTCCGACGCCACCTCGGCCAATCACTTTCTTACCCTCATGATTTTAACAAATGGAAACCAGTGGTGCGTAGATAACACACAATACTTCCATATTTTGGAACGTAAAATTGTGACACAATTTGATCATATTTTGACTGCTTTTAAGGGTGTTGAGGTCAAAAATATCAAAACTCTCACTATGCAAATTTTAAAATTCGCCCAAAATGAAAAAACGCCACATTTTCGGAATACAAAAAATATCCACGTATTCTGCAAGGTAAAACAAAGATTTTGAGACCAAGAACGCTCAAATCGGTCCATTTTTGTGGCCAGGAAAAAATAAAATAGAAAACACTAAAAATGCAAATATATCGGAAGTACTGTGCGTTATCCAAATTTCGATTAAACAGGGTGTTAGGTCTTGCCGAGACGAACATTTCAGTTCAGAAATTTGAAAAAAGGTTGAGAATTGAGGGAGTTATGGTCATTTTTGTAAATGACCACAGACGGACTAACGGACTAACGGACACACGGACACACGGACACACAGACACACGGACACACAGACACTTGTTCAGGAAGTGATTCTGAGTAAATGTGTATAAGAAAAAGTTTTTTCTGAAGCTCCGTTCCGATTCTCGATTTTAGGACGATCACAATACTTCCATTTACTCTGTAAATATGGAAGTAAAAACTTGCCGCTGCAATATTGGATTCTGGTTTTTGCAATAGACCATTTTCATGAGGTATGATGGTATACAATCGTACAGGATGCGCCAAAATAAATTTTGCACAATTTATTGGTCAATCACAAAACAAACATGCCGTTCCCATAACTGAAGTCAGGTAATTCATCGATACGAGCAGATGACCTATCCTGAAGAAAATGGCCTACTCTGACCATGGAAATGGATCCAGATTATAAATCACTATAATGAATATGGTCAATAGGCCAAAGAAGAACTAGAGAGTACACTCAAGACTCCACGTTGAAGCGCGCGCCGCCCAATTTAGATTCCTAATTCAGAATTATAGCCCATAAAATAACCTTCTATTTGAGACCAGAATTGTCATAATCAGAACAGTGCAAACGTGAAATAATGGTAAATAAACAAGTTATACGCCCGGCAAACACATTCGAAATGGAATAAATTCAATTTTCAGGGCTTGGTATATCGTACGGTCGGGCTAATTAATTTTTTTCCAATCCCACCCGACGCGGGGACGAGGACGAATCCGATAATTGGGATGTCACACATCGGGATATGTAGGTAAGTGGACCGTTTGTTGTTTCGTATCGTGATGTAGTGGCCGGCGACCGCATCCCTTCAATCGGCGATGATTCCAATTAATTGGGTCACCACTGAGGGTCTGCGCCCGTTGGCATGAAAACACCGCGTCCTCCAGCGGAAAAGACTCGCCACCTACTTGTATACACGAGGACTGAGCAACCGAATTATTGACGCCAGAATGTGCAGGTTGGTATATCATCGGATCGGCGAGCGATAGCTTGTCAGTGACAGCCGTTGAAAGGGTCACCCCGTCTGCGGGTCATGGATACGGGATAGGATAGTCGGGGTAGTGTAGATCCTGTCAAACACAAATGCTCTTCGAAGGGTGTGACGTTGGTCGAGTCCGGCCAAAGCCTGAAAAGCCTCCCTCGCACTAACACGTAGCGGAGAAAAACAAAGAAAGGTTCACATTCCACTTGAGCCTTCCCGGCTACGGTATACGGAAAATGTTGAGTATACATAGAGGTCGAGAGACCGATGGGGTCTGACATTTTCTTTCAGACCCCCGCGGTAAAAACTCCTCGGTGAAATTTCCCTCACGAGCGTTTCGTATTCTAACGCCATCAGGGAAAGGTGGGCGTATCCGTAGGTGTAATATCCACGGTTGGCATCTCTCGTCAAGTCTGGCGCGTCCTGCTCGTCCGGCTGTCAAGAATTATAAATGGCAATTCCTCTTATCCGTTGGCTCGGACATCAGTCTGACGGATAATTAACGCCTTTCCATGCGCTATAATGGCCGACATAACGCGAGCCCGGACGGTTGGCAAGATTTCCAACGGCAGATAGCACTTGAAAATTCTGAGTATGCGGAGCGTATGAATTAAATGTCAGTAGGTATGTACCTGATACCGGTGTGCAGTCTAATGCAAGTTGACTAACATTTCTGAAACCCATCAACTATAGCATGTCGGTTCGCCTTTTTCGTAAGATTAAAAATATCCCGGGGTTAACACTGCCGTCCTTAGTTAAAACGTCCTATCTCATTTTTTTCGCTTTTTGAGTTAAGGACGTGGTTGTATAGATTTTGACATGACGCGTCTGATGGGCCAGGTTAGAAAGTCTTATCTTCATTGGAAAGGACTGAAAAATGGCTTTGTCCTATCTCACTTTTGTCAATTTCCGCCTCCATCCAAGAACAGAAAGTCCTAACTTGGTAGTCCTAGGCTAAAAAGTCCTAAGTAGCAGAAAGTTAGGACACTTTGACCTTGTATAACTGAAAAATTCAGTAACTTGTGCTAGAATAAATCGTCCCAAGTCAAATAAAGAAGGTCTCAAATAAAGGAGTTAGGACTTTCTGGCCTAGTGAGTAGCAAAGCTGTGTCTGTCATGGATGTGGGCAAGATATTCATCTTCGAATACTGAGTTCCAAAAACTACTACTTCTAGGTTAAAAAGTCCTATCCTAGGTATAAAAACCAATGTCGAACGTGGCCTAAGGCACACGACAAGAAAACGAACAACAACAACAAAGTCTTATCTTCGACTTCTTGCACTTCAATTGATAATTTCTACCTGCTGGTTTAATATTGAGGTTTGTTGACAACTGACAAAGTTGGGGGGTGATGTCAAGGAGCTATCGTGAAAATTCCAAATAGCTAGGGTTAAAAACGTGGACGGTGCAAACAATCTCACTTAACCGCGTTTTTCTCAAAACGCAGAAAACTGAGATAGGACGTTTTAACTTAGGACGGCAGAACAGTGGGAGTGATATCGTTTAACTGGTAACACAGGAATAGAACATCACCGCACGTTCGATCGCAGTAATTCAAGTTACGAGAATCCGAAAATACGGACATCCTACAGGATATCGTTACCTATAGATAACGATATCATTTTCTTTGGATAAAAGGAGGTATTTTTTAAATATTGCCCTTGAACTCTATCCTCCTCCCCCCTCCCTACATCACAATGTGATGTCATCATCATATACTCCTCCTCCTATTCCTCCTGCTGCTGCTGCTGCTCCTCCTCCTCCTCCTCCTCCCCCTGCTCCTCCTCCTCATACTGCTTCTCTCCTCCTCCTCTTACTACTATCTTCCACCTCCTCCTACTAATCCTCCTCCACTCCTCCTCATCCACCACTTATCCTTATCGTCCTCTAATCCTCCACCACCACTCCTCCTCCTCCACTTCTCCTCCTCCACTATTCCTCCTCCTCCTCCTCCTCCTCCACTTTACCTCCTCCCCCACTCCTGCTCCTCCTGCATGATTTTTCAAAAAGAAGTCCAAAAAATCATGATTTTGTGACAGGATAAGATAAAAATTGCGGTAGACATCTTGTTTCATCTTTGGTGCAGTTTCGCCCAACTTTTCTGCCCAAAGTGCCATAGTGCGCGATACCCGGTATACGTGCCTGTCATATTACTGAATAAATTTTAATAAAAATTGAGTAAAGTTTCTATGAGAATTATTATACGAATTTATGAAAAATGAAAGCTGTAGTAGGCATAATATTGAATTTTATTGTGAAAGGATTGATTCCATTGACGATGCAATATGGAGACCATGATACAGCGGATGATACGCACATATGTATGAATCGCAGATCGTTTACACCCTAATATCACAGTAGAGACTGCGCTATCGTGCGATGCTCCCATTTGTACCTAACTACGTGTTTCGGCCAGGCCGCATGCTGATAGCTGTATAATTGTTATAGAACTTGATAATTTCCACAATAGGACAGGAGCACATGGCGTCGACTGTGGTCACTGCAGGTGCATCTGATGCGGTCTTAAGGGACTGCAGCACAATCACATATCTTGGCCCGGGGCGACAGGGGAGGGGATGATAATCTCTAGGAAGAGGCCTAGTTCAAGGAGCAAGACTGAGATGGAGGCTTGCGATAACCGATTGGTGGGTGACAAGGTTACAATCGATCTGATGAATGGGCCCACGAGCTGTGACCACGTACCATATGGTCAACCAATGTCCGTACATACGCCAAACGTCATTTAGAAGTTGCGACATAGGTCGAGAACATAACTGCCATTTTAGAAACGTATGGATTGGTCTCTGATTCATGAATCTTGAAAAGAGGAAAATTCGTATGAGGATTGGGGAGAAAATCAAGTTGGAAAGACGTTTGTGACGTCATCATTATTAAATTTTTGGAGTTTTTGAAGTGAACATTATGACGTTTGTTACGTCAACGTCATGAAATTCTGAGATGGGATTTCTGAATTTGAAACGCCATTCAAGCTTCCACTCCGATAATAATAACAATTTTATTGTTTCAAGATGCACCTTTCATTAATCCGCATTAGACAAATTTCGGAAAAACCCCGAATAAACCAAAGGTAGACACATTAAGGAGAACCATTGTCCGCAGGTCTGCGGATTAATTACCAGCCTCGAATTCCCGGGAATGTCCAGGACAACCAGGAAACAAGAGTGCACAAGTTATTTGAGGAGTTTAGCTACTATGCGCCACGAAGCGTGACGCTGGCTCGGAATGTATCAGTACGCACACACTGGCGATTCTCGCGAATCCCAAAAGTAACGCAATAGCGTGAACTTTCCGTCCGACACCCTTCCAGGTAATTACACGCTGTAGGTCTACAACCTCCTCGTCGGAGGTCCCCGTAGCATTATAAAAAGAGAGGAGCCAAAGCACGAAAAAAGAACTTTAATTAAAAATTTTCTGTCACGACCTATTTTGTTCGGACCGAAAACGGAGCGCTCCACAAGCCACGAGTCAGGCGCTCCTTTCAAACTCACGCCTCGAAAAAATAATTACCGCGTCATTAATAGACTTTTTTACTGCCGCTCTTCTCTCGCGGCCTCAAGAGATGGGAGGAGTCTTTTCATTAAATGCGGGTATACGGCACCTTATACATTTTTCTGTCCTGACGTGTAAGGCTGCGTAGGATTACTGCGATGAGCGCATTTTTCCGTCCCCGCCGGCCTCCCGATATAGCGATTTATTCGCCGAAAAAATTTCAAAGTACGTTTTATTTATTTACCTATCGCTAAAAGGGATAGAAACTCAAAAACCGATAAAATTATACGAATAATTTTCATCAGGTCAAACGTTCGATGGGGAGGAATCCAAGCTAAAATGGGGAATGCGGGATTTCATCTACCTAGGTATACCTTGTGATTGATTGTGTATTAAAACATAGTGTGCCTAGGTAGATTACACCAGATTTTCGAGGGGGGGGGGTGGTGAAAAAAAGATGTTTCCTGAGAGATAACAGAGGTTTATTTTTTAATACCTAGGGCCGCTTTATCAATAGTCGATTATCCAAAAAATCATAGCATAATATAGCATTTTCAAGTGAAATCGAGAATTTCCCGCCGAATTTTCCCGCCGAAATTTCACGCCGAATCGCCTTGGAAAATTCTCAAATCTACTTGGAAATGCTATAAAATTTCATAAACCAGCCTGGGCGATTCAATACGACTTGATACTGGGGCAGCAAGAACTGCAGAACAAGCAGTAAAGCCACCTACGGTAAGCAGGATACAAAGGGTGAGGCCCTAGGCTCCTTTTTCAATCTGCTGTTGACGGAGACAGAATCTGGCCGATAATCTTAAAACAAAATCCCTGAAGTTGGCCCTAAGGCCAGAAGTACTGGAAGGCGCATATAAATATCGAGAGAACGTCTCCCTTTTTCTCTCGCCCTCAATCGCACCGCATTAAATTTTATGATAGAAAATCCTCTAAGACTGATTGCACCACGACCTCAACTACTCAGGATCTTCTGAAGAAAACAAAGTGACTCGGACCGGTTTGATTTGATTGGTTTCCTAGATAAGAACCTTAGAGAGAGCCATGTTTAAGTAAAAACCTAACAGCCGGCCACTCGAGGGTTTCTAACATGAAATTTATTCCTCTTCAATTTTGAAGACGTGACATGTTTGAATGCGTAGGTACTCAGTTCTCAATATAGAGGCTTTGAGACGTTAGCGTAACCCACCCAAATGATTGAAAAAATTGCCAAAATTCAAAAAACCGATTGCGGTCAAACGGCTGAACCGATTTCAACGTTCATTATGACCATTCGACGAGGAATTTTAGGCTGTTAATTTTTGTGTCAGTCAAAATCTTTGTATGATGCGTGGTTTACGAGGTATAAGCAAAAAACAAGTGCCCTAAATTCGCGGTTTTGGGGGCGCCACAGTTCGAAGCACAAGTCGAAAGCACTGAAAACACGTCCCCAGGCACCCATGACTCTATAAGCAACCAGCAAAAAATCATTTGCAAGACATCTGGTTTGGGCATGGAGGGGAATTGTTGGGCGTCTTGAAGTCAGTAAGACGTCAGAGAAAGTCAACAAACAAAAAAAAAGAATAATGGAAATTCAATTTTTTAAAATTATCTACATTGCTCTACTTATCTCAGGCAATCGCTAAATAAGTGCAAATATCTGGCATGCAAGAATTTCTAAAAAAAATTGTCTGAAACACGAAGATAGGACAAATTCGAATTTTCGACCCGATCGCAGCAGTTTCAGTAAGGGGAAAGGAATGTAAAGATACCGTGTTCATGTTGTGTTTATCAATCCGGAAGTGCATTGTTTGCCGTTTTGCTCGGCTGCTCCCCCACAATCGCCAGTTTATACGGACAGCTGTTGCCACTGGCCGTCGACGAGACGCGAAAGGTCCCGAACTATGGTATTTTATGGAAATGTCACTTTGAGCCGAGGGCGTCCACCGCATTCCCCGTTCCGTATTTACGGAGCCTGCTGAGCTCAGCTGTCTCGTCGAGCGTTTAGGGCTTTCCTGTTATAGTTTGTTCTGCCCGCTACACCTCCAGGTATTCGAATTCGTGCATCCCTAAAACGCTCGCAATTGCGACCCCCATGCAGTCCACCCCCGGAGACTGGAGCTGCACCTTTGTGTACTTATCGAATCCGCATTGTTACCTCCCCTCCGCGCCAACAATCACCAGGGCCTCTGTTTGCCTTTGCATTAGCCTCGCAGTCGGGGAATATACGTCAGCTGGGAGGGCGAAAAGGGAGGAAGGGGTCGGCGGGACTCGGGATCGGGAGAGGGAAAAGTCCGGATATTGGGGCCCGTCTCTCCGTTCGGATTACCCGTCCAAAAGCTAAGCCTAGCCTGCCGTAGCCAAAAGCCTCCTGCGATTTCGGGCTTCTTGTCCTATCAACCTTAGTCCCATCCCGCCCTACCTTTGCGATATTACCCCCGGTTGTCATGGCTTCCCTGCCTTTTCTTCTATTGGGCCGATGACCGGTTCAAGTTCGCTCCGTAGCCGAAAGAAACAAAACGATTCGACGGCGGTAAGAAATAGATAGATTTAATTGTAATTTAATTGCGCAGATAGCAAACAGTACTTGCATATTTAGACCAGATCAATCACATCCGGACTAATTTGAAAGCTTCTAAGATCGAAAAATTCCGAATCGCATTTTGCAAAAAGAGAAATCAACCGGTGCTCATAGCCTGTATAGTACGAGTCGCTAAAGCCGCAAAAAAGTTCGAGTTTTAGCTCGTGACTCGAAAAAAAGCGGCCGGACCCAAAAAAGACCCGATGAGAGTCAGTTTCATGGATTTCCCACAAATATTGTTCAATACATTTCTTTCTTAACTCCGAAGGTTTCAAAGATATACGAACCCAAACTTACACTGATGATCAAACTCGAACTGATAAAAATGCACAAACTCAAACTGATGCAGATACACAAACTCAAACTGATACCGATACTCAAACTGAAAGTCAAACTCAAACTCTACCTGCTACTACAACTCCAACTGAAACCAAACTAACATTCAAACTGAAACTGTAACTCTAACTCAAACTGACACTAGAACTGAAACCAAAACTCTGACTGAACCTCAAACTAAACTGAGCTGAAACCAAAATTGAAACTATGATTCGAACTCAAACTGAACCTCAAAGTGCCACTCAAACTCGAACTGAGATTGAAAGTCCAACTCGAACTCGAACTGAAATTTGAACGGAAACCAAAACTCGGACTTGAACTGAAACTGAAACTCGAACTCAAACTCGAACTGACACTCAAACAACAACTCGAACACAGTCAGCGTTTCAGTTTCAGTGTCAGTTTGAGTTTGAGTTTACCTTTCTTTCGATCATTGAGTTTGAATTTAGTTTCGGTTCGAGTTGGATCATACGTTCAATTGAACCTTAAGGTTCAGTTTCAGTATGAGTTTAAGGTTTTAGTTTGAATTTGATTGTCAGTTCAAGTTTCACTTTGAGTTCGAGTTAAAGTACCTATCAGTTTGAGTTTAGTTCACCTTTCTTTCCATCTTTGAGTTTGAATTCAGATTGAGTTTGATTTTCAGTTTGACTTTGATTATCAGTTCAAGTATAAGTTTGAGTTCGATTTTCGGTTTCAGTTTGTGTTTCAGTTCGAGTTTGAGTATCAGTTCGATTTTCGGTTTCAGTTTGTGTTTTAGTTTCGGTTTGTATTATCAGTTCAAGTTTCACTTTGAGTTCGAGTTTTAGTATCAGTTTGAGTTTGAGTTCACCTTTCTTTCGATCTTTGAGATGAATTCAGCTTGAGTTTGATTTTCAGTTTGAGTTTTTTTTTTCGGTTTTATTTTGTGTTTCGGTTTGAGATTAAGTTCAAGTTCCTGTTTGAGTTTGAGTTCGATTTTTGGTTTCAGTTTTTGTTTCGGTCTGAGTTTGAGTATCAGTTCGAGCTCCCCTTTGAGTTTCAGTTTAAGTTTAAGGTTCAGTATCAGTTCGAGATTGAGTTTCGGTTTCAGTGTTTCGGTTTGAGGATCAGTTTGAGTCGATATGAGTATCAGTTCGAGTTTCACTCTGAGTTTGAAGTTCAGTTTGAGTTCAAATTTCTTTCGACCGTTGAGTTTGAGTTACAGTTTTGATTATCAGTTTGAGTTTCACTTTGAGATTCGGTTTGAGTTTGAGTCGACTTCAAGTTTCAGTTTGAGTTTTATTTTCGGTTTTAGTTTGTGTTTCGGTTGAGTTTCAGTTTCAGGTCGAGTTTCAGCTTGAATTCGATTTTCGGTTTGACGACCGTGAAATTCTTGCGCCATTTGGCTCACACTGTAACGCGTTTGTCAGTTGGGCGATAATCTCAACTTCACGTTCGCAATGTCTTGAAATGAATTATATCAATAATTATGCAGAATTTGAAATAATGTCAGACTACGGGACGGCAACGTAATGTCAACATCGGACAACAATGTCTTAGTTCAGGTTTATAAACGTCGAAGGCCACAAACATTGGTTGATCACCTGGGGCAAACACGGCCCAATAATAGTAGTAATAGTGTCTTGGCAAACAAAAGTTGTTATTGCCCGGGCTTACAAAGGTCGGAGACAGGCACAGCTGGCGCGGAGAGGGCGAGGGGTAGGTGGGGGGAGTGGGGCGGGTGGGGGAGGGGGTTCCCGAGTGGAGAGCGGTTAGCTCCGCGGAGCCGGAGAGGGTTGAAGTGGCACTTGTGCTCGGAGGTCGACCTAAAGGGAAAACTGGGAACGTTGAAAGGAAGTGCTGCCGCAGCTCGGGAATAGAACCGCCCGGCGGTGAGGAAGCGGCGCGCTGCTGAGGTAAGGGCCAAAGCCCATGTTAATTTAAGTTCTCGAAGTCGTACCTGAAACTCCCCTGCTTGTGCTTGCCGTTGAAGTGATGGATAACTTTGAACATTCTATTCAAGCGGCAAGTGACAGGTGGGAAATGAAATGTTGTTTCGCTTTATGAATCCTTTGACTGTCTTTGACGTTATTGAGTCGGGTACGGAGTCGGCCCGTAGGTTGTTGGGCTTTGAAAGAGGCAGCCCGTCGGTCGGGTCGAGATTATTCTGTCGTTTCCTATCCTCCGCAAGCTTTTCCGAAACGAGTCCTTGACGTCTCGTCCGGATCTTCCCTCGGCGGATTCTATTTTCCCCCGACCCGCCCCCCTCTCCCCGAGTATTTCCCCGTATTAATGCCAGACGATTCGACCGATGACGCGACGGTCAGTACGGAATATCCCTTAAGGGAAAATGAGATGCGAAAAGAACGGTCGCCTGTCAACGGCTTACGTCGGCATCTTGACAGTCGAATATCAAAGTTAATATTAACTGAAGCAGATGCCAGACAGGTAAAACGGGCGAGTCGGTGAACGGGCCATTTTTACCTCTTCTATTCAATACATCCATTTCTTTTAGCATAATATTATTTTTCTCTTCACAGTCAAGCGAGACCGTCAAAATGGAAGCGATTGCAACTAAACGGATTCCGCGCACCATTATGAGACGAAAATTCGTTATTGCTTCTCATTCAAGGTATCAGATTCAATAGGAAATTATAGCAATCGGATCGGAAAAATGACATAAAAAATTAATGCCCGATCGCAGGCTGCGATGAATTTTTCAATATTAATAATCCGAACGGATAAATAACTGCGCAATAAATAAAGATAAATCAATCCATCGCCCATAATATTATTTTAGTTTGCGAGCCTCAAACATTTGTTACGGCCAACCTGGATAGTCGAAATCTAGATTTGCAGCCCTCAAAAAAGTAAGCCAGGCGAGTTATAGCAAAAAAACGAAAAAAAGTAGGCACTCTTTTGGTTTTTTGCATAAAAAACCGTCAAAGGATTGTTTGTCCAAATCTCACTGCAATCATCATAAAAGAAGATAACATTAAATGTTATTTTGCAACAATTTGAGCTTAACGGAGCTCTGCACCCCCAGATTTTGATGAAAAGTTGAAAAAATGAAAAACGGGAAATTCTTTCGAATTTAAAACACGGTAATAAATAGTTTATTTAAATATCGGATCACTTCTTTTTGTTTTTCTTCTTGCTTTTCGAACTATTCTCACTTTTAGGAGGGTTCGAATTATTGTCACCGGACGAAGCGGCGGGAAGTTTGCTCTTGAGGTCGAGCAACTTGTCAACCTCGGGTTTCACTTCGTCCTTCGATTTCCCGGCAGCTTTCATAGACCTCACCTTGTCCGCCTACAACAGACATTTGACAGGTAAGGGTAAATTTCAAAATTGCAAGATGAAAATATCAAGATCAATGTCAATTTCACTTGAAAAACCCAAATTTTCTAAAGTCTAAATTTTGACAGATATTAATGGCGCAATGTTATGTTGAGTTACGTGAATTTTGACAAGTCAATGTACGTGAGTTAATTTTAAAGTCGACATTTTGTCAAAAACGTATGTCTAAATTAATATGACAATTAATAACGAAAATATATTAAGTTATAAATGATATAGGTAAATAATAAAAATATAATAAATAAATGAATTGATGAACCCACCGTAAACTGAATTGTAGAACCCAGCCCAAGTAAAACAAATAACTACAAAAACTGTCTGCAGCATACCTTTTCTCCGAATATTACTCACAAACGTACCTGAACGGCAATCTGCGCTTCGAGATCAGCCAGCGCACTTTCCGCCACTCCGTTCGGCAGAGGAGCAGTTGGAGGCGAAGAATTGACAGCTTTAAAATCGGCCAGCTGCTTCTTCAGGTCTAGCAGAGCTGTGACGTGGGGTTTGACGTCGTCCTTGCTTTTGCCAGCAGCTTTCATAGACCTTACAAGCTCGGCCTGGGCAGAATTTCAGAAAATAGCGTCAACACTGCAATTCTACAGTACAGAACTGGGCGCAATCATAATAACTAGAGGAAAGTACCCAAAAGTGGACCCCTCCCCAAAAGTGGACCCCTGGCATTTTAGGCTCTGTACGGTGCTGAACTTGACCGAAACCGATCGCAACTAGTAGTTTCCACTTCTGTGACAACAAGTTGGAGCTTTCACGTCGTCTACTTCATCTGCCAGCTTTCAGTTCGCCATTATGTGATTTCTTGAATTTTAGAATTATTACAGTGTCATACGTTATTCGACATTTCTCCTACACTTTTGAAGGTAAGGCTTCCAGCATGTATTATTCTGAAATAGTAAGGAATAAGGGTAATATTTATCATCAAGTTATCTCTTTTGAACGGTCTGTTAAACATTGAAAGAGTAACGAATAATTATGCTATAGTCGCCTAAAGTGGACCCCCCTTAGTGTCCTAATGCGGAACCCGTTATTTTTCATGTTCAAACATCTGCTGAATCTGAAAAACGTCTCAACTTCGAAGAGAAATCAAGCAGTGAAGAAGACAGTGTTTCGTCTGGGTCGTCCGTAATGGAGACTTTGCCTGGAGTAACGCCTTCAAAAAATGATGATGCCTAATCGGAAATCGATATATTCATTAGCATTAAAGGATAATTTATTGTTATTATATACTTACTATTGACTTAGCATTGTTTTATGTGAATTAATCTCATTCCTCCATTTAATTTTCCATCCATTTTTGTAATATTTAGTAGGGGTCCACTTTAGGCAACTTTTTTTGGGATTGAAAAATTGCAGGGCTTTGAAAAATATATTTTTTTATAACTATTTCTTAGTATAATTTTATAAATTGAAATTGAAATGATACAAAACATTACCGTGCTATCGTTACATGCATTTAAAAATGTGTTTTTCATTGTTCTATATTTTTTATTGATAAAAAACAAAATGGGGGTCCACTTTTGGGCACTTTCCTCTATTATAATAATCATGATCATAATTATTATGAATACAATTATAATCACAAGTGCGAACACTGTGACGAGAGCAATCACAATATCGACGGTGTAAAATCGACGCTTTCCTATCCTTCTGCAATGCAACCTATAAGAGCGTAATATGCCAAGTTGCCACCAATCCAAATTTGAGAAGTAGGCAACCCAGACCCCCTCAAAAGACACAATGCTCAGAATCAGGCAGCGTTGCAGTTTCACCGTCGATACGATTCGCAAATGATTGCGATTGTATTCTTATTTTTCAGAGATTTTAATTTCAATCGCTAATGCATTTTATAATTACTAGTTTTCTCGCATCATGAGCTTGATTTGCTCTACGGCTTATCGGCGATCTTCATTGCCTTCTAAATCAGTGACGTCAGACTTTCACGGCATATTAAAAACTAATTTCAAACTCATCTCAAGCTCGACCTTCCCAAGCCACTTGCGCCACTTCCATAGCTAACAATTGTGAAGGTCAACTTCAACAAGCAATAAACATGTTTACCTGTGTAGCGACCGCTTTCTCAAGACTCGCCAACGCTGTCAATTGATCGATTCCGTCTAAATTGAGTTTCCCTCCAGCTTGGACCTCTGGAGAGGAGGACTTTTGCCTGCCGGCGTATTTCTCCTTCAGCATCTCTACGACGGTCGAATCGATTTTCGTAAACAACGGCAGAGGCTGCAATGCCAGGATCGATTAAATGATAATCTACGCATCGCTGGTTTACGCAACAATTTTTAACTCCTCAACTTACCTTCCCGATCGCATGTCCCTCTTCCAAGAACGGCTGGAACGTGTCCATGATGGACAAAGATGAAATATCCAAGTTCATCTGTTTCGCAATTGTTTCAACTGTTTGCGGCATGTACGGCTGGAGTAGGCTGGCTACGAGGCAGACCACATTGCAGAGGAGGCCAATTGCAGTTGCCGCTTTTTCTCTGCAATCCCAAAAAATGTGCAAATGAAGTTTTTTGAAGCTACAAGGCAATGTTTTTCAAGTAGGCATGTTCATATTGGCTTTTTCTGAACCGTTTAATCCCACTTTCTTTTCACATATTTTGACATATTCCGCTACAAATCCATATTTACAAATATTAAATATTTAATCCAATAAAAATCATATTTCTTAATTTTGGGTAGTTTTTCTAATTTTGAGGAAATCATTCCTCATCCAAAATCCACCAAAATCATGGTACAAATTTTGAAAAGTCTCTTTAAAAAAATTTTTTTTAATGTCTTACTTGAAAAAACTTTGTTTAAAAAATTCTCAAAAAATTACGGGATACGGACAAAAAAAAATTTATTACAGATTTGTGTTCTAGACCCTCTGAAACAAGAAAAAGAAAATTTCAGGGGTTTTGTAAAAAAATGTGCCGACCGACATAGGAACATTATTTCTGGAAATTAGGTATGTACCAAAATCTTATCGTTGTAGGTAATGTTCATTTTTCGCTAAAACATTTTTTTTGAAAATATTTTAACCACTTTACATATTTGCCACATATTTGACAATTATTATGTTACATATTTGGCATTTAACATTTGGCATTTATACATAAAAATTCGATCCCTAATCATGATCAATGCAGCTTATATATAAAGTGCGGGGTGCAGGGGGAAGATGAAAATTTGGAGTTTTTCATGGTTTTAGCTCAATTTTCCGGATTTTTCCAATTTTAGTGCGCGAGCTAAATTGACAGTAACGGACTCACTTTTCCTTATCGGTCCCTTTGACGAGCACCCAGGGCTTAGTATTCTGCATGTACTGGTTACCGTGTCTTGATATGTTAAGTATGTATTTAACTCCGTCTCGGAGCCGCCCTTTGTCCAAGGCTTGAACAAAGCTTTTCAACTCTACCGACACTCGGCCTATCAGCTCCTTTTCTTCAGGTTCCATAACAATTCTAGGAATTCGTCCTTCGAAGAATTTCTCGCAGAATGACAACGACCTAAGAGTAAAAAATATTTTTTCAATATAATGTTCTCTCTTGCAGGCAGAAAATAATGAAGTGAAAATAAAACTGTAGCTCGCCTCAAGATAAAGTTGCCCAAATTGTTCAAGAGTTCGGTGTTGTTTTTCATAGCGAGATCCGCCCAACTGAAATTCGAGTCTTGCGATTCAGGTCGGAGGTACAGCAGATAGAATCTGAAAATATCACTGGGTATGCCTGTATCTTTGGCGTCATTTCCAAAAACGCCGATCCCTCGAGATTTGGAGAATTTTCCGTTTTCGTAATTCAGATATTCTGAAATTCATGTTTATTTACTACATATTACATATTATTTTAAAATATTAATATTTTAACATTTTCATTTATTACTTCCATATTTACAGAGTAAATGGAAGTATTGTGATCGTCCTAAAATCGAGAATCGGAACGGAGCTTCAGAAAAAACTTTTTCTTATACACATTTACTCAGAATCACTTCCTGAACAAGTGTCTGTGTGTCCGTGTGTCCGTCTGTCCGTCTGTCCGTCTGTCCGTGTGTCCGTCTGTCCGTCTGTGGTCATTTACAAAAATGGCCATAACTCCCTCATTTCTCAACCTTTTTTCAAATTTCTTGAACTGAAATGTTTGTCTCGGCATGACCTAACACCCTGTTTAATCGGAATTTGGATAACGCACAGTACTTCCGAGATATTTGCATTTTTAGTGTTTTCTATTTTATTTTTTTCCGGCCGCAAAAATGAACCGATTTGAGCGTTCTTGGTCTCAAAATCTTCGTTTTACCTTGCAGAATATGTGGATATTTTTTACATTCCGAAAATGTGGCGTTTTTTCATTTTGGGCGAATTTTAAAATTTTAATACTGAATGTTTTGATATTTTTGACCTAAACACTTTCAAAAGCAGTCAAAATATGATCAAATTGTGTCACAATTTTACGTTCCAAAATATGGAAGTATTGTGTGTTATCTACGCACCACTGGTTTATATTCATTTTTGGAGACTACTGACGTTTTTTTAAGTACCAATAATCAAATGTGGGGTGAGATTTAACGCTTACCTGTAGCGAATAGTCGACTGAGCATCGTATATCCTTTATCGCAAGCGATAAGAGTCGACGGGAACATGATGGAATGGAAAGGTACGTTGTCTTTTGCCATAAATTGATACAGTGTAACTTTGCAGTCGGCCCCTGGTTTCCACCACTGCAACCATTCTTTGGTGTAGCCTTTGGTGATGCTCATGTAGCCGATAGGAGCGTCAAACCATACGTAGAACACCTTGAATTGAAAAGATTTGGGTGGTTTCAGCAAAAAAAATTTTTGTGGACTATTTTTAGGTAATTATTTGTAGGTAATCAAGATCTTCGAGGGTATCACAGGTTCTCATTTTTAAAAACATTAAAATTTATTCGTTCCGCGCATTTTTCCTGAGACGAGCAATATTATTTTGGGTATTTTTGACACACAAATATGAGCATAAAACACTATTTTTCACACTTTACAAAAATTTTTTTAACAAAAACCGAATTGTTTACATTTTTTTCACAATTATTGAACTGAAATTGAAATTCATTCATTTCAAAATGGCACGACTCGTTTGTCAATGTATTTTCTGATACAAATTCGAGATTATTTCCTCACCTTGTTTTCAAAGCCGTCCAGTGGTACAGGCACGCCCCATTTCAAATCCCGGGTGATGCACCGAGGCTTGAGGCCTTCTTTTAGCCATGCTCTTGTTATCACCTTGGCGATGGCAGACCACTCGTCGCTACTCTGGCCGAACCAAAGTTCAACTTTTTTCTGAATCTGCAAAAAACAGGTACTTTCATGAATGAGGGCTGTGGTTTCGCATACTTTCGGCACCCATTGAAGGCCCCACGTACATGCAATTTATTGGTGACCCCGCATTAGGATAATATCCTGTATATTATACAGGGTGTTCCACAATTTCTGTTAACGGGGGTGACACCCTAGGACATCCTGTATGTACTACCCTCCTTGATAAAAATGTCCTATCACCCTGTTTACGCATCAAAATATGAAAGTATTGTGTGTTATGTTAAATATAAATTTTGCACCACTGATTTTGTGATAAAAATGCCAACTTATGGCTGGTGATCACGCGCATTTTTCGACCAAACCTCGAGCGACCTATAACCAGTGGAAAAGGTTAAAAATCGATTTTTTCCAAATTCTTGGAGGTTTGTCTCAATTTCTTATTATAAAGCCATCATAGGTTTTATGCCTCACTATTCATTCCAATTCGTAAACATACGAATAACTCTCAGATAATTTCCCTTAGCAGAAAAATGCGTCATTTTAGAGTTGCAACTCACTTTTGGAAGATCGAGGAATATTTGTTTCGACTGCTTGACAACCGGGGTTGTACGACATTGCTTGCACCTCGGTTCGACAAGTTCGACAGCGTTGATCAGATGTCCGCAACCGTCGCACTGATCGCCCCGCGCGTCCTCGTATTTACAATTGGGACAGATCCCTTCGACGAACCTGTCGGCTAGATACCTGAGTACAGAAATTCGGAACATGAATCTTGCAGTCGTCTTTAAAAACGAAAGTATCGATTGTAAAAACGAGTTTTTTACCTATCGCATTTCTCGCATAGAAGTTGATCGACAGAGTCTATCAGCGTGTAACCACCGTTATGGACTTCCATGAACAGCTGTTGAACGATTCTGTGGAAAGGACAAAATTTTAATTTCTCGATACGCTAAAACTCGAGTTACCGGAAATTCAATAAGTGAATCGGGATTTAAGTTGAGCAGGAACAATTCTTAAGTCATTCCAAACGCAAGGCAGCATCTTCTAAATTGAGTTTTTTTTTTTACTTTTTTAATGGGTCCATATCGGTATTAAAATGGTGCTCTGATTTTAATGCCGATATGGGCCCATTAACCTTTCTCGATAAGATGCCTCTGACAATCCGTATTAAGTGGTTCAAAGAACAAACTTTCAATTCATTCAAAATCGGACAAGTATCGTTGTCAGAAGCAAACTATTGGTCGTATCGCAACGTGGTACCCACCAAAATAACCGTTAGATCCTAAGGAACACGCCAGTGGTGCCAAATTTGAAAAACGAAATTTCCCTATCGGAGAAAAATCTCTGGGAACCTTAATTTTGGGACAACAATTTTAGAAATTCTTACTCCGTTTGAGCGGGCGTGGTCGTCCGGCCGAAGTGGTCGAATTCGATGCTGAACCATTGGTAAATATCGCGATGTATCGCAAAATACTTGTCGCAGATTTGCTGGGGAGTCAGTCCTTCTTCCAGGGCTTTATTCTCGGTGGCAGTGCCGTACTCGTCCGTTCCGCAAACGAACAACGTGTTGTACCCTCTAGACCGGCAATACCTGGGCAAAGTAAAAATTATTTCTCAGCATCGGTCGCCAACTTCTGGAAATAAAGTAAAACTACACCCGTAACTTCCTAACACGATACAGTTTTGACCAATTTTGAAAAAACAAGACTGTTTTGGGAAACAATGATGATCCCTAATGACAAAATTTTTGATATAGCATTTCCAAGCAAAATCAGGAGTTTTTCAAATCAAACTGAAAATTTTCCAACTTAATTCGGCTCGGAAAATACTCAATATTTATTTGGAAAATTCATTTTTCCAATAAGTGAGGGGGTAATGTAATGATGACTTCTGATCAGCCAGTCTACGCATTTCTGTTCAACTAATCTCAAAATTAACTTTATCGAATTTTGCAAATTGATCGGCAACTACCTGGCAAAAACATCCGCCGAAAGGACACAGCCAATGATGTTTCCAAGATGCGGTACGTTATTCACGTAAGGGAGGGCCGATGTTATCAAGATATTGTTCTTCCCTTTCTGCGGCAAGCTGAAACGATAGATAGACAATTATTTCTTCAAAATCTACGTCACAATCCAAGATAATAATTGTGAAAAACATCAATTTTTAAAATGCCCTAAAAATGAAAAAAAGGAAAAATCCTTGCGGTTCGATCTTACACTGGTTTCTGGGGAGGTTTCAGCCGCAAACGGGAACTGACTCCTTTCTCCCAAGCTGCGACAGCAGCAACAATTTCCTCCTCTGTCAAAACTTTGTCTTGCACCTAAAATAATAAAAAGCAAGATTAGAAATTTAAAAAAAAATTAAAAAAACAAAATCAGGACTAAAACTGGACTAGAATAGCGAAAAATGGAACGCAGGGAGTAAACCATCGAAATAAAATACCATAAGGAACTATACCTCTTCATTACATTCCTTTCAGCATGAGCAAAAAAATTGAACGTCAGAAATTTGGTAGAGAAAGCGTAGAAGACGCATGAATTTTCACTTCCATCCTAAAGGCCGTGGACGGTAGGAATTCACGGTTAACTTAACGGAAGTAGAAATGACTTTTTCAAATGCGTCAGCCTCATTGACAAGCGGAAACTATAACAACAAAATATCCTATGGCCAACCTCTTCGTGAGATGCTTCTGATTTGGCGGACGCAGCATGTGAAGGATCGGATGACGCAGTGGGGAACCAGCAGGAATCAATGAAACTCTGAAGGGAACTGTCTTTCTTCAATTGTAGTTTATTCTCAGCATCCTGCAAATTAATGCATTGTGTCATATCAAATATGCAGTTGCACTGAGATATCATGTATTGATGAAGATTTGAGATATCCAAAGTTAACCAAACCGATTTACGCGCTCCCTATCGAACTGGTAATGAAAATATCTTCACTAATCAATAAACCACCTCTTTTCCATACAAAACCGTTCTTTACTCAAAACCGCCCAAAAATGAGGGTACTTGGTGTTGTCACAAGCGTGCCAACAAGCGTTGGTTAAATCACAAGCGTGATTTGTCAAAAACGGATCAGTACCTAATTTTCAGTAAATCGGCGAACTTTTAGGCACATTTTGTAGCAGCCTTTCGATTTTGACGAAATCAATGTTCAAATTTTGGTATCGTCCAGCACGCTAATACGATAATATCGTATCAATAAATCATATTATGATGACAAGATTAGATAAATGATTTCGGTTTTTACCTTCTCCAGTAAAGTGGAGAAAATTGCCCATGATACTGCTTAACCCTCGCCATGTCTCACCCTCTCCCATCATGTGTGTTAAAACGATTAAAATCAGATTCAATTCAAACTGAAGTATCAAAAGTGCCATCAACTTGATGGGTGCCCACTTACCTTAAATTCGCTCCTGGAGAACAGAGAGACGAGCCAATTGCTCACGAATTGCTTGTCAGAGAAATATTGCGATTTGTACTTGTCTACGACAAACAGCGGGTACAGACTTGATGATAAGCAAATATCAGCAACCGAGAATTCACCCTGTCGGAGAAAAAGTTATGTCAACCAAATTTTGGTAAAATTAAATCATTGCCTGAAATGGTGTTAAATTTTCATATGATTACTACTCCAATGTATTAAAGTCATCACATGAATTTGAAATATCCACTTTAACCTAGGCTAGACTGAAATTCCGACCCACCTGAACGAGATGGAGTTTGTTTTCCAGGGCTTTTTCAAGTTCGTCAAGCAGCGTTCGGATTTTAGAAGAAGGATCGGTTTTGGTGCCGATAAGCGCCATAAGAGGCTGTAAAATAAAATCAGAACTGTACATTCGAAAATTCTAAAAAAATTTTCGAAGACGACATTTTTTTGTAGGTATAAAACATTTATGTACTACAATTCGTTACTTCCATATTCGTCCATCAAATAGAAGCACATCGTCGGTCTGACTGTAACACTAGCAAATAACTTACAAAAAAACCAAAATTTCTGGACTTCTTCTTTCTTCTTACTCGATTGGAAAACATAGGTAGGTATACCTAATTAGCATTGTCATAGATGACCTAATTTGCGACAATTTGAGCACAATCGCAGCTTTCTAGCTAAGATAGCTTTTGGAATACGGCTTGTCAAAAAATGGTTTCCTTAAAAAGTTGCATTTTTGAGTTGGGCTTGTTTTACAAGCTAAATATCTGTATCGAATGATGAAAAAAATGGTTACCCTTAATCATGAGGTTATGTCAAATCTTATTATCTTCAATTTGAGGTTTTAAGGGGGTCTGAACCTCTAATACAGCTGGTCTTTCAATGAATTGAAGTAAAAATGAAATAGGAAGGCAATGGTTTGATCGGCATCCGTGTTTTGGGAGTCAATTTTTTCATGCTTTGGTCAATCACAGAACTTCATTTTACGTTGAAGTGCGGAAGTGAAAACGCAATTATGAAGGCTGCTAGCAGGGAATTCTTTTTTTGCTGTCGAGTCAACTTTTCTGTTCGCCTTTCTGCAGTTTTTTTTTCTAGATCCTGATCAAAGAGGCCAAGTTAAATGGCCAGAGCAGGTTGGTATAAAAAAATCAAGAAAAACTCGAGAGAATGTTGTGGCAGGTATTTAGCGAAGAGTAAAGGCTGCCTTCCCTCAATGCGAAGCCACAGTTAAGCGACCTTTGTTGTTTTTCTTAATTTGATCTTCAAAGCCGAAATCTCTTCCCTGATACAGCCGTCTCCCCGTGTGTTAGGTACCTACCAACATTCTCTACCTGCTGCATAAAGATAATATTTTTGATAAATTACATCACTCCCACTTATCAAACAAAATTTAGTATTTTCACTCAATAAGCTCTCCTTGAACCATTAGAAATCGGATTTAAAATAAAAGAGGTTCATCCAAGCGTCAAATCTGGTTAACTGGTTTTTTTCCACTGGGGGAACGAGAAAACTCAATTTGGTTCATGTCGCAGACCTTTGACAACGTTTAATGGACCGACACGGGGCAAACAGAGCGGAAAGGTTAACTCTATGCAAAAGCCACTGTTCGCATGCGTGACCTCACGTGAATCTCTATGGACACCAACGTCAACAATGCAACATTAAGCTCATCCTTGTCCGCTGTCGAAGTTCAGATCTAATTCGACGGATACAAATGAGCGAAGAATCGAACGGCGATCCATCTATCAGCGAAACAGATCGGACGTTTTCCGCCTTGGAAGATTGATGTGTCTAATCTGTTCCTCGAGAAGGAAATCTCTTTTATGGAAAAAGGATCGAAAACCAAGCCGGAAATGCTGAATTCGTTTAAATTTTAGGTTCGAGCAATTTAATTTTAAGAAATCGAAAAATCCATAATGTGACTACTTACAGTGATGCGAATGGTAAACACCTGTATGCGTGCTATTTCTCGGTTGAGGCTGCCAGAAAAACATGTAGTACAAGGAAAGTATTATCGCGGCCAGGGACACGGAAAAAACGTAAATGATCACCGTCAGTACGCGAATAAGTTTTTTGTTCTGTTTGGAGTCGTACATTTTACCGACGGCTTCTTCGCCCGCCAATTTGACGTTATTGCCCGAAGACTTTGGCATCTTGAGAATATTGAGGATTTTATTTGGGTCGGAGCCGGAAATTTTCGAAGGAATTTTGGAAACGGGGTGAGAGGACAGTTTTAGCGAAAGCGGTGGGAAAGCCCCTGGGAAAGTTGGTCCGAGCCCGCCAAACGTTTAGGGTCGTTTGCCTTGTGAACCAGCCTGTAGCGGTGGCCCGCCCCCTTCGACTTCCAGGTCGGTGGATCAATATCCCCTACTTCCCTAACCTACGTGTTCGACCCTCTTCATCAGCCTCGTGTACAATCTCGGCTCTCGTTCCCTGTTTTCCGCACCATTCCTACCGCGCAGCATAGCCGCAATTATAGCTCCGAGCATTCGCCGACCTTAGCGCCAATTCACGGGTGACTGGAGAACAATTAAATTGGTGCGGAGGAGTTCCGTGCAGCACGCAACAGATTGAAGGGAGGAGAAAATATTTTAATACTGCGCCACAAGATACCGACACGGCCCGTAAACTTTCTTTTCTCTCCTATCCTCGGAGCGAGGAGCCCTTTTTCAAATAAGACGGCTGTCAGACGCTCTGATAAGGGATGCCAGAAAAAAAGCTGGTCGTCCCAGTACACAACTCGTTGTCAGAGGAAAACCTTTTCCGACGACAATCTCGTTTTTCCACTCAAAGGGATGACGAGCGATCCCTCGTTGTTTGACCGTTTTCCAATGTTCAGAAAGATTTGCATGAAATTCTTTCACAATGTTGCGAATTTGTACACAAGCTGATTTTTTGTTCATCGAGAAAACATTACTCTTTTTATTCCTACTAGGTACATACTACCACAGTTGTTTTCTCTTTTTCACATCCAAGCTTGAAAAAGTAATTTTAAAGAATTCGAAAATCAACTCCAAAGTCTACAAGAATAATGCCATCGATCCTGATGAAAGATTACCAAAGCGCATCTGGGAGACTGCAGTCACTTGGACATTTTTGGAAATCTCTCACACCGATCCTCCAACAATAGCAAACATTTTTAAAAATTGATTAAGGAGCTCATTACTTATTCATGTAAACCCGAACTTTTTAAGATGCGCAAATATATGCAGAAATATTTGTAAAAATAATTCATAATCTGAAAAATTATCAATCACTTTTCTGTTAGAAATTTGGAAAACCTACGGCACTCGAAATTAGCCGAATACAGCACCAACCTGTAACTTGACCGAATCCCACGACAGCCATTGGTCGACTTGCTTTTCGATGCTGGCCGAAGGTGGGAACAGGTAAAAGCAAGCAGCATTGCTGCTGAACAGCAAAGAGCCGCACTTCAGCTGGAGCACCGGCAGTCTTCTCGGCGACTGGAACCTCTTATCTAAAAGGGGATCGCAATATTTTGATTAGTTGAGGAACAAGATCGAACAATGCTTCTCCACCCATATCTACAAAGTAAAAATAGAAGTATTGTAGCAATAGATGTATTGTAGCAAAAGTCGAGATCAAAGTCAACTTCGAGATCAAACTCAACTTCGAGTTCAAAGTCAACTTCGAGATCAAACTCAACTTCGAGTTCAAACTCAACTTCGAGATCAAAGTCAACTTCGACATCAAAATCAACTTCGAGATCAAAGTCAACTTTGAGTTCAAACTCAACTTCGAGATCAAAATCAACTTCGAGATCAAAGTCAACTTTGAGTTCAAACTCAACTTTGAGACCAAAGTCAACTTTGAGATCAAAGTCAACTTTGAGATCAAAGTCAACTTTGAGATCAAAGTCAACTTTGAGATCAAAGTCAACTTTGAGATCAAAGTCAACTTCGAGATCAAAGTCAACTTCGAGATCAAAGTCAACTGTGAGTTCAAACTCAACTTCGAGATCAAAGTCAACTTCGAGATCAAATTCAACTTCGAGATCAAACTCAACGTTGAGCTCAAAGTCAACTTCGAGATCAAACTCAACTTCGAGATCAAAGTCAACTTCGAGTTCAAACTCAACTTCGAGATCAAAGTCAACTTCGAGTTCAAACTCAACTTCGAGATCAAAGTCAACTTCAAGTTCAACGTCAACTTCGAGATCAAACTCAACTTCGAGATCAAAGTCAACTTCGAGTTCAAACACAACTTCGAGATCAAATTCAACTTCAAGTTCAAACTCAACTTCGAGATCAAAGTCAACTTCGAGATCAAAGTCAACTTCGAGTTCAAACTCAACTTCGAGATCAAATTCAACTTCGAGATCAAACTCAACTTCGAGATCAAAGTCAACTTCGAGTTCAAACTCAACTTCGAGATCAAAGTCAACTTCGAGTTCAAACTCAACTTCGAGATCAAAGTCAACTTCGAGTTCAAAGTCAACTTCGAGATCAAACTCAACTTCGAGATCAAAGTCAACTTCGAGTTCAAACACAACTTCAAGATCAAATTCAACTTCGAGTTCAAACTCAACTTCGAGATCAAAGTCAACTTCGAGATCAAAGTCAACTTCGAGTTCAAACTCAACTTCGAGATCAAATTCAACTTCGAGATTAAACTCAACTTCGAGATCAAATTCAACTTCGAGATCAAATTCAACTTCGAGATCAAACTCAACTTCGAGATCAAAGTCAACTTCGAGTTCAAACTCAACTTCGAGATCAAAGTCAACTTCGAGATCAAAGTCAACTACGAGAGCAAAATCAACTTCGAGATCAAAGTCAACTTTGAGATCAAAGTCAACTTCGAGTTCAAACTCAACTTCGAGATCAAAGTCAACTTCGAGATCAAAGTCAACTTCGAGATCAAACTCAACTTCGAGATCAAAGTCAACTTCGAGATCAAAGTCAACTTCGAGTTCAAAGTCAACTTTGAGTTCAAACTCAACTTCGAGATCAAAGTCAACTTTGAGATCAAAGTCAACATCGAGTTCAAACTCAACTTCGAGATCAAAGTCAACTTCGAGATCAAAGTCAACTTCGAGATCAAACTCAACTTCGAGATCAAAGTCAACTTCGAGATCAAAGTCAACTTCGAGTTCAAAGTCAACTTTGAGTTCAAACTCAACTTCGAGATCAAAATCAACTTCGAGATCAAAGTCAACTTTGAGTTCAAACTCAACTTTGAGATCAAAGTCAACTTTGAGATCAAAGTCAACTTTGAGATCAAATTCAACTTTGAGATCAAAGTCAACTTTGAGATCAAAGTCAACTTCGAGTTCAAACTCAACTTCAAGATCAAAGTCAACTTCGAGATCAAATTCAACTTCGAGATCAAATTCAACTTCGAGATCAAACTCAACTTCGAGATCAAAGTCAACTTCGAGTTCAAACTCAACTTCGAGATCAAAGTCAACTTCGAGATCAAAGTCAACTTCGAGATCAAACTCAACTTCGAGATCAAAGTCAACTTCGAGTTCAAAGTCAACTTTGAGTTCAAACTCGACTTCGAGATCAAAATCAACTTCGAGATCAAAGTCAACTTTGAGTTCAAACTCAACTTTGAGATCAAAGTCAACTTTGAGATCAAAGTCAACTTTGAGATCAAAGTCAACTTCGAGATCAAAGTCAACTTTGAGTTCAAACTCAACTTTGAGATCAAAGTCAACTTTGAGATCAAAGTCAACTTTGAGATCAAAGTCAACTTAGAGATCAAAGTCAACTTTGAGATCAAAGTCAACTTTGAGATCAAAGTCAACTTCGAGATCAAAGTCAACTTCGAGATCAAAGTCAACTGTGAGTTCAAACTCAACTTCGAGATCAAATTCAACTTCGAGATCAAACTCAACGTTGAGCTCAAAGTCAACTTCGAGTTCAAACTCAACTTCGAGATCAAAGTCAACTTCGAGATCAAAGTCAACTTCGAGTTCAAACTCAACTTCAAGATCAAAGTCAACTTCGAGATCAAATTCAACTTCGAGATCAAAGTCAACTTCGAGTTCAAACTCAACTTCGAGATCAAAGTCAACTTCGAGTTCAAACTCAACTTCGAGATCAAAGTCAACTTCGAGATCAAAGTCAACTTCGAGTTCAAAGTCAACTTTGAGTTCAAACTCGACTTCGAGATCAAAATCAACTTCGAGATCAAAGTCAACTTTGAGTTCAAACTCAACTTTGAGATCAAAGTCAACTTTGAGATCAAAGTCAACTTTGAGATCAAAGTCAACTTCGAGATCAAAGTCAACTTTGAGTTCAAACTCAACTTTGAGATCAAAGTCAACTTTGAGATCAAAGTCAACTTTGAGATCAAAGTCAACTTAGAGATCAAAGTCAACTTTGAGATCAAAGTCAACTTTGAGATCAAAGTCAACTTCGAGATCAAAGTCAACTTCGAGATCAAAGTCAACTGTGAGTTCAAACTCAACTTCGAGATCAAATTCAACTTCGAGATCAAACTCAACGTTGAGCTCAAAGTCAACTTCGAGTTCAAACTCAACTTCGAGATCAAACTCAACTTAGAGATCAAAGTCAATCCCGAGTTCAAACTCAACTTCGAGATCAAACTCAACTTCGAGATCAAAGTCAACCTCGAGTTCAAACTCAACTTCGAGATCAAACTCAACTTCGAGTTCAAAGTCAACTTCGAGATCAAACTCAACTTCGAGTTCAAAGTCAACTTCGAGATCAAACTCAACTTCGAGATCAAAGTCAACTTCGAGTTCAAACTCAACTTCGAGATCAAAGTCAACTTCGAGATCAAAGTCAACTTCGAGATCAAACTCAACTCAGAGATCAAAGTCAATTCCGAGTTCAAACTCAACTTCGAGATCAAACTCAACTTCGAGATCAAAGTCAACCTCGAGTTCAAACGCAACTTCGAGATCAAACTCAACTTCGAGATCAAAGTCAACCTCGAGTTCAAAGACAACTTCGAGATCAAACTCAACTTCGAGATCAAAGTCAACTTCGAGTTCAAACTCAACTTCGAGATCAAATTCAACTTCGAGCTTAAACTCAACTTCGAGCTCAAATATTTTCCAACCAAAAAGTGATTGAGCGAGAGGAAATTAACTGTATAAATACGTTCAATTAATCCAAGATTGGAAATTTTGGGAAATAAACAGTTTTTTGTCTCTCCTGAAAAGTTGGGAAAACTGCGATAGCACTTGTTAGTTCTTAAGCGACGATGTACGGAAATGGAAGTAATGTAGGCATGCTACTAATCTTCGAGCTAATCAGTCAATTTTCTATCAACAATAGGAGGCAGCGTGCGTAATTGTTCGAAGCGCATTTTATGGCACAAACGTGTTCCCGATCACTCTTCAGTGGCCAAACGTGGCAGTCCCTCAACATGAATCCTGAAGTACTCACGCTTTAAGTACTCACGCTTTACTGCACAACAGGATTATTATGATCGTTCGACCCGAACAGCAATACTTAAATAAAATTAACTTACTGAATAAGTGATTAGATCCCAACAAACCTGAAGTCTTGACGAATTCCCATGACAGATCGCCACAGCCTGAAACGGCAGCGCTCACGAGGATCTTCAGAGCCTGAGGGTTGTCCTCGTTAGTGAACACTTTCATGATAGTTCAATAAATAAAAATATTGCTCGCAATTGATGCTTTTTATTAAATTTTGATCGAAAAAGAAACCGACGCCCGGGCTCGACGACGACGTCGTCTTATCACTCTATTTACACGAAAGACGCAACGCAAGCGCAACGCTAACCATCACGTTCACGTGTACGAAAGAAGTTTTCAAGATATGACAGCAACAACAAGAAGTTATGAATTCCAGCACCGTTCAACACAGCGTAGCTCAGTAAAGGTAGTGCGCATGGAATGGTTCTTCCATGGGTAGTGCGAAAACGTTGATTTCAAGACATGTAGCGTTAGTGTAATTGGGTCTTCAGTAGCTTTTGCTCCCTCAAATTTGAACTACTACAATGTGTCAATATTGGAAATTTCAGCCTTGAAACCTTTGGGGAAGGCAAGAGAAGCACGACTTTCTCTCATGTCTTTCAATCGATCGAGCATAGTATGTAGGGGATTCGCGTAGGTACCTCAAGCAGATTGCTCTTTGTGACCTATGCTGTCACCAAATTCTTGTGACTGCCATGAACTTATCAGAAGTTAACCCAACACTTACCAACCTGATGCTGTTATCACTTCTTGTGATAGGGGTAATTGACCAGCAATTCAATGGGACGTTCACGTTCAATGGGGTTTCACGTTTTTTTCCCATCCCTAATTGCTGGACCAACCTTTTGGTTACCAACCAAAGAACCGGCCAAATCGAGTTTTTTTTCTTTTTTCCATTAACCTATTTTTTCGCCAACAGAGTAGGTATGATACAAGGACTGGGTACAATATAATATAATACTGGGTGAAACGTTCAGCAGAACAGTTCAGATTTATCAAACCTACAAAAGTGACAATTCGAAACATATTTACACAAAATCATTACAGATCAATCAACTTTTCGAACAGCTTGGCTCATTTTTTGCATTCTTTTTCTCCAGTTTTTCATCCCTTACGCGGTTCACGAAGTCGGCGAACGATTCTTCTTCCATTTCGTCGCGGCCCACCGGCGTTTCCTCGTCTTCACCCTCCGAACTTTCATCACTGCCTTGTCTCAGGAACACCTCGGACATTTCTCGACCGACTGTTATAGCAAAATTTCATTAGAACAAGAAGGCATATCATTAATATCATTACCTACCTGCCATTAATATCATCCTAAATAACTCACCTGCAGAGTCCTGAACAACCAGAGGCATTTCTTCACCCTCGCCAGTGACTTTCTTCATTGATGGTGTACTCGCTTTCGCTCTCGATTCCTCTTCTTTTCGCTCTGAATTGCATCGAAAAAGAGAAATTCAATATTTTATAGTTAAGTAGCAAGAAAAATCGTTTGATTCTCAACACCAAAGTTGATCTCACCAATTTGGTAAACATCGTGGAATTCCTTTTCAGCAGCCACTAATTTTTGCAAGAGTTCGTCAAACCCATCGCCAGTGGTTGAACTAACGCCGGCAACCAGCAAGTCTTTGTAGAAATCTTCCAACGCTAAACACATCGACCTGCAAAACACGATAAACTGTTAAGTCACTCTGCTCAACTGTACTCTAGATAACAGTATTTATCGGACGAACCTTGTAAGGTTAGAAACGTAGGAAGTCTCAGAATCGAGAGCCTCCTCGAAAGATTCGAAATCTCTCATCCATTCGACGGCGAAATTGTGGTCGACAACGTCAATCTTGTTCATGGCGACGACGAAAGGCAATTTGGATTTGTACAGAATCGAACAGGCGTATAGCATATTGGACATGAACGTTACTGGGTTCACGCTTCGTACCTGAAAATTGAAAAGAGATGAGTACCTATTTTTTAGACATGTTAAATCCCAAAACAAAAATCGACTTTTTCATGATAATTATAGGAAAGTTGGGGTATTTAGTGATACAGAGGGATTCGGTCAGATGAAAACAACCACTCAATAGTCAAAATCAGTCCAGTAGTTTAAGTGCTAACTCGAAATTCAATGTTATAAGTGCAACCAATAATCGCTTCCAATTCGAAATATCTCTCACACAAAAAAAATCAAAATCTCTGCTAAATTTGCACATACCGTGTCCATTACATAAACTACAACAGTAGGAAATGTCGATGCCAATGCTTCGGTGATTATGTTGCCCGAAGCCGACCATGTGAAAACTTCAATTTGCCCTGGCGTGTCGAATAAGTAATACCTGAAAATTGAGGGAAGTCTGATTTTTCAAAAATTTAGCTGAGGGTGAGGCGCTTTCACTGATATGGGCCTCTAAATTGAAAACCAGCGGGATGCTGGCAGATATTTGGAAAACATTATTGCAAATCAAAAATTTGACATGAAAATGACTATTGCAATATCATAGCTGGAGTGACGGGAGTAATGATTTTTTCATTCAAATTTAGCCCACACTCACTTGTGGCGTCCTTGGTTCTTCTTCATCAGACTAAGCAATTGGTCGAACTTGGTGGAGAACAGGTTCAGACAAGTGACTATAGCTCCGTTGGGTCCGAGGCCGTATTGTTTCATCACTTCTTTGTAATTAACCGTATCCCTTATATCCACATTGGCAGGATAAGGTACTTCTAAACAAGCGGGATCCAGATTGACCACATAAGGTGGGGGGCCTGACGAGTACAGCTTGCTCGTCAGCCGATTCACCAAGGTGGTCTTACCTGAAAATTGACGGAATTCGTCAGGTTAATCGGCTGCGAAAACTGGTTTTTCGTTACCAAAATGGGAATTTATTTCGGACGGGAATTTCGAAATTGGGGTTTTGATGGATTCATTTTCGCACCACATACTTCGCCCAAAGGTACGGGTATGTGTTTCAGAGGAGCTTTTGTATTTTATGCCTAGGCACACTGGATCCCGAGCCCTCTGCACATGCAGATATCTAGGTAATTCAGGCCTTCCTGGACATACCTGATCCAGCCATACCGAGAATAATGACACAAACGGGTTGTTCGGCTTCCGTCATTTCGGCGTTGTAGCAATGCTTTTATTCCTCAATCTCCCTCACGTAAAAGTTTACTCCAAGACCTGAAAAAGCCATTTTCAGTCAAAGATATTAGCTATAAAGCCTTCCTCTACTTAAAACCGTAAGAAAATTTGAAACCCAGGACTCAGCCATCGAGGGAATGCCGTTTTATGCATTGCATTGCAAACTGTCGAAAGAAAGAAGAAAGACGACAATCTCACCTAGCCAAGAATGGATTTTTATCCCTGAAATTGCACAACTGACAATTTTCACATAGCGAAAAAAATTAATGTGGAGAACTTGGCACCAGCATGATGCACATCAATCGACAAAGAGAGCTTTTCCGCTTTGTTTTGCTCAATGTGCTGCCGGGCGGCCATGCCCGCGATTCGAGATTTTCATATCCACGTCAGACAGGATATGTTATTATATTTTTTCTCCGTATTTTCTAGTTTTTGACTATCTTTCATTGATGCTACTCATGATGTTTGTTCATGAATTTTCCGCTACTCACACCCTTCAAATTGTTTTGGTTAGGTTTTCCTAGTAACCGAATCTGTAATGAAAAATTTCTGTCCCCAGTAGTAACCGAGCATTGCAAACTTCTTGCTCTTGCTCTTTTGAAGACTTGTACTCTAGCCTGACAACCGTGGAAAACGCAAAAGGTAAACAATTTTCAAATAAAGGACACAATTTTGCCAAAAACTAATAGTTTTTATTGTGGAATAACTCATAGTCATTTGAAAATAGGTTTCGAATGATATTCCCAACATTATTGCAACCACTCAATGCTGTTTTTTCGTGTTCCAAGTGCCTAGGTAGGAGCTACCGCTGCTGCTCGCCACTAGGTTGATATCGATTTTTTGCATTATTTTGAATTTTCTCTCATTAGAATAGGATTAGTTAGGCAATTCTCAGTTCCAGGGCCCTTCCTCTTTGTTTCCTCATTTCCTAAATTAATTTTGTCGCTTTTTATCCAGAAATTTGTCAACTAGTGATCTTCATCGTCCACTGGAAATAATTGTTTACTGTTTCCTAAAGTTCGTACCCGTGCATTATGCGTTTGACTGCGGATAGGCTCTGAAAACCATGAAGTCTTGAAAGTACGTAACGGGTAATTCGGTAGTCTTCCCTAACGTCTGCAGTACTAGTTAGAAAAAGTGCGCTTTCCATTTCATCCAAAAGTATGGGCGAAGAAAGAGGCAGTGGCGAAGAAGCGAACAAGAAAGTCGTGCACATTTACCCTCTAGTCAGAGTAAGATCTTGTTTTAATAAAATTACGGAATATATTTTGACGCTCCAACGAAACTGAGCTTCCTGTTGGCGAAACATGACATAAATGCTTAGGTGCTTTACGAATGTTCTTATCACATCCTAACTGAGGGAAGTAATAGTGATCAGGGGGAAAGGCGATACAATTCATTATCATAAATATCTCTTCAAACATCCCAGAGTCTGAAAAACATTTTTTTCAATCGCTGGTTTACTAGGACGGTCTCAAGATGTCCTTTGTTGCAGACTTGTGATATGATAGACGACATGCGGAACGAAGCGATTGAACTGATAGTCACTGCTTGCGAGAAGCATGCTGCTAACAACGAAGTGAGTATATTATTGCTGTGGTTATTTGGTATGTACTTAAGGAAGAGAATAGAATCCTCCCCTGCAACAATATTATGCAACAATATTATTGTTGCTGATTGTTGTATTGCAATCGGGTCAGAAATTCGAATTTGAGTTATTTTCTTACCTTTGCGTTTCAGACCATTGCTGTTTTATGTACTTATGAACCTTATCTCTTTTCCCTCCTCGCAAATTTCAGATGGCAGCCAAAGTTATCAAAGATAACCTGGACGTGAAATTCGGACCATCGTGGCATGCAGTGGTTGGCGAGGGCTTTGGCTTCAATATATCATACGAATGTAAAACACTTCTGTATCTTTTCTTTGGTGGAAATACGGGCATCTGTATATGGAAGTGTTGAAGGCCTTATAATTGGAAAGAATCGTCCCTTGAAAATGAAATAATAATAATGTACTTCAAAATGTTAAAATTTAAATTGTACTCTAGTTGGTATCTGCTTAACGTGACTTACCAGACACACCTTCGATTTAATTTGAAGGTACTTCCAGTATACCTGAGAATTCTTGCATGTTTTTACTGCGATTGTATACCTACTATGAATGTTTCTAGTCAACTGAATAATTATGCCTGATATCATCGATTTTCAAGAATCGTTTCTATTTTCTGACATCACGGCGATTATCTAGTCATATTGAGCTATGAGCATACTCCTGTTCACATAGAAAATGTCTGTAATTTCTAGTCAGCAAAAATGCATCGATATTATCCCTGTAATAAGGTTTATTTATTTTTAATTCCAGCTGTTTATTGATGTGTTTTGTTTAAGGTACTGCCTATTAAAATTTGTTATTCTTCTCTAACTAGCTATTTTTTATCCAATCCTTTTCTTTAAATATCCTACTATGCCTTATCATCAGCAGAACTAATGACATCATGGGGGGTCAAAATTTCAATTTTGAGATTTTGTCATATTTTTGAATTCAACAGCATGGTATAATGCTTAGGTACTACTACCGAAGAAAAATGTAAAAATGACATGCATACACAGTAAAATAGTATAATTTTTAGAGCCCGTCACGTCAATGCACTCTTTCTGCCATGCCGTTCGGTGCGAGCGGTCTAGTTCAATCTAGTTGATCATCGATCTTCAAAATTCGGACATATTTTTCGCTACAAACTGGACAACATCGATGTTCAGACGTCCGCAGTCCACAATCGATTCATCGAACTTTCCTCCTTTTCGCGTGTTTGGGATCACGTCGTTTTTGTATCTACCGGGAGCATCAAGCCTTTTGTCTGGCTGTGGCATCTCACACGTTATTCTTTCACCCATGCATGGTGCCAATCGTGGTTTTGGGCATTAAAGCGTGGTTCATATTTTTTGATCGCGTTGAGGAAAAATACAATGCTTGAATTCAATTTCACACCACCGCCCGAGGCGCCGGTATTCCGTCCTGGGCAAGACGAATTTGACGATCCGATCTCCTTCATCAGAAAAATTCGGCCCGAAGCTGAAAAATTTGGAATCTGCCGAATTATTCCTCCGGATAACTGGCGCCCGCCTTTCTCGCTCGATCTGAATAATTTCGTGTTCAACCCTCGAGTCCAACCATTGAAAGAGCTAGGTAAGTACTTATTACCCGCAGTTATATTTTTCAAGTTCAGATTAATCACTATTGTTTGCCTAGACATTCGATTCGTCTTGATGGATTAGTTGTGAAATTAGCTGACGCTTAGTTCAAAGTCTGGCAGCGCCGTGGTATATGGAGCAATGCGCAATTTCATCCTCGTGAATTTCGATTGGTTTCTCAATCGTGTTTCAGTTCTTGAACCTGCAATCTGTTTTGAAAAACAGATTTTAGCATACTCAGTTATTATTATGTAAATAATCATAAAATTTCGTTCTGGGTAGAAACGGGTCTAGGAAATCTCTGAAAATTTAAAGAGAAGAGAAAATAAATTTTCAATTGGAAAGTTCAGTACATAATTAACTGATATTCTCAAATGGTCGGGCCACCAATTTTTCTTTGCCCTGATTTTCAGAAGCGACATCCCGAATCAGGCTGATGTTCTTCCGAAATCTTTCCGAATTCTGGGCCATGCAGGGCGTGACTCTCAAGTTGCCAATCGTCGAAGGGAATATCCTCGATTTGTTCCGTCTGCACGAGCTTTCCGAAAAAAACTCTTCAGGAGCTGAATCCGTTCGGTGGAAGAAAATTGCAAAGGAAATGGGCTTTTCGGAGATTCGCAGCACCGCTACAATACTAAAAGGGCACTATTCCCGTCTTGTCGTGCCATGGCTGATATTGAAGGACAAATATAAGGATCAGAGGTCCTTGTAACCTTTATTCATGCGGTCATGAATCACAACGATCGTGATATACCTACTTCATCCATCATAAATTTTTGTTTTAATTTCCGCATTTTTCAGGCACAGAAAAAATAACCTCCTTGCGTCAACATTGCGGCAGTGTTGTGGTTGAATATTGATTGGAATTTAAACACGCGTTTGAATAGAACTGGTACGAATACAATTTATTGAATAAGTAATTGGAGACAATACAAACAAAGGAAGGTGTGAACGACAACTCGAATAACAGATGACTGGATGACAGTGTTGCCAATCTTGAAGGATACAACAATTCTCCCACGCTTGAATTTATACATTAAAATTTGAACAAAATTGATCAGCTTGAAGACAAAGTGATTCAGGATGTCACATAGTCTCGTAGATAGTTCGGAGCTGAACGGACTCTACCAGATCGTCGAAGTTCAGGTTGAAGAGGTTGATTTGAGACGACTGGTTGATTCTGAAGACTGGAGTTGTCACCATTATCCGGATTCCGTTGAGGCTGGTGATGCGTTGGGTAGAACTCAACATCTTCATAGAGCCTTCCTTGAGGTGTAGTTGGAGGATGATTGTCCGGAGCTTCAACATTGTCGTTGAAGGTTACAGATTTTCGATTGACATCTGTACGTCGAAGCTGATTGATATGTCTCTTGACGACACCATTGGGTTGTTCATCAAGGCGAATCAGGTAGTGGAGTCTTCCCAGCTTTCTCACTACGCTGCCGAATTTCCACAAGTTTGAATTCCTCTGGAAGTATCTCGCTTGAACTCTGTCTCCCACGCTTAATTGTCTTGCGTGGAAATCATAAACGAGATTTTTGGAATGCTTCAATGGTCGAAGAGCATCCAATTCACATCGAACTTTTCGTCCTAAATAATTTTCAGCAGGAGTTGAATTGTTTGCAAGTGGAGTCATTCGATATCGGAACAATATTTCACGTATTTTTGACTGCATTGGAGCTGGATCTTCAGACATAGCTTTGAGTCTGGATTTCAGAGTGTACACATTTCTCTCAGCTAATCCATTTGTAGCCGGATGCCCAGGAGCTATCAGCTTTTGGAAGATTCCTTTCGCTGAGCAGAATGTTTGGAATTGATCACTCACGAAGATTGATGCGTTATCGGACACCATCACGTATGGATAGCCGTGTACTGAGAATATTTCCGAAAGCATTTCGATAGTCGAAGTTGATGTAGGAGCTGTGCGGCAAATTTTTATCTCAGCCCATCGAGATTTGGAATCCATAACGATGAGAAACCAAAACCCTTGAAACGGTCCCGCATAATCAATGTGGATACGATCCCAATTATTCTGCGGTTCGTCCCATGGGTGTACTTGAGCTTTTGGTGGGCTGGACTTCATCTTCGCGCAAGGCTCGCAGGATCTTGAAAGATGTTCAATGTCGTTGTCTATGCCCTTCCAATACACATAGCGGCGGGCGAGCTGTTTCATCTTGCTTATGCCAATGTGTGTTCGATGAAGCTCTTGAAGAACTGCGTTTCTTAAGATTTTTGGGACAATAACTCGTTGTCCTTTGAAGAGGATGCCGTTGTCAAGTGTGTATTCGAGAGCAAGTTCAGGATCGGTTTCTATTTTTTTAGCTTTAATGTCCATCAGTTCAACATCGGCAACCGTTTCTTTGCGAATTGAATCTGAATTGAGGATTTCCGTAGAAATTTGATTGATGGAGTTCATGCAGACATCTTGAACCTCGTCGTTAATTGAAATATCTCCAGATGACGAACGTTGATTAACTGGAGCACGAGAAAAACAATCTGCATTGACATTAGACTCTCCATCTTTGAAAACAACTTCGTAGTCGAAAGCAGAAAAGAAACGTGGCATATCGGAGCAGCCTACTGGAGGTCATTGGTGGAATTTTGGAATGCTGATGAAAAATCCGAGTTAAGGGTTTGTTGTCTGTGCACAACTTGAAGTGCCTTCCATACAGGTAATTGAAGAAATGATCAACTGCAAAAACTATTGCGAGAGCTTCTCTATCTAGTTGAGAATAGTTCTGCTCTGATGGGGTCAATGACCTGGACACTGAATGCGATAGGTTTTCGACACCATTGATCATATGGGATAGAACGCCTGAAATCCCAACTGGACTTGCATCACAGGCTAGTAGAAGTGGCATTGAAGGATCATACGGGATTAAGGTACGATCACTCGAAAGTTCGTTTTTGAGCCTTATAAACGCGGATTCACAAGCTGCTGACCAGTAAAATTTTGAATCTTTCCTGAGTAGTTGTCGGAGAGGATAAGTAATCGAAGAGAGATTTGGCAGGAATCTGGAATAGTACGTTGTCATGCCCAGAAATCGGCGGATTTCTTCTTGGCTGGATGGTCGAGGCATGTCAACCAGAGCTCTGACTTTTTCTGGATTCATAGAAATTTGGTTGAATTGAACAAGGTATCCAAGGTATTCAATTTTTTCTTGGAAGAGGGAGCATTTCTTTTTATTTAAATGCAAATCGAATTTTTCCAACCTTTGAAGACACAGATCTAAATTTGTTGAACATTCTTCTTTAGTTTCGCCGTGGACCAAGATATCGTCGAAGTATGATAAAGTTTTGGGTAAGCCCTGCAAAACCTGATCAATTATGCGGTTGAACTCACTTGGGGCAGTTTTTATCCCGAAAGACAATCGGTTCATTTTGTACGTCCCCCTATGTGTTGAAATGGTCTGGATTACGCTGCTTTCTTCATCTACTGGAATGTGCAGGTATGCCTTGAAAAGATCCAGTCGGCAGAAGTATCTAGAATTTTGAAGACTGTTGAGAATTTCGTCAATACGCTTGATAGGGTAGTTCGAATTGACAAGTTGGGGGTTGACGCCTATTTTATAATCGACGCATAGTCTCACATTTCCATCTGGTTTTGGAATAACTACTAACGGAGATCCCCAATCACTGGTGGTTGATTTTGTAATTATCCCCTGAGCCTCGAGATCATCTAGTTCCCTATCAACCTTATCACGGAGGGCGTAAGGCAATTCCCTTTCTTTGAAAAACACAGGCTTGGCGCGTTCTCGCAGTTGAAGAGACACAGTGAAGTTCGGAACACGACCTACCTTTTCTTGAAAAATGTTTGGAAACTTGGAGCATAGTCTGTCGATAGAGTTGAGCTGCTGGATGTGAAAAATTGAAGAATTCGAAGTACTGGATGGTTCAATGTCTTGAAGATTTATGCCCAAATGGCGTATCCAAAGTCTGCCTAGGAGAGCATCAAAATCGTCTGAGACCACATACATTTCTTCTTTTGAAACTTTGTTTTTATACTGCACGGAAACGGCAACCTTCCCATCTGGTACGAATATGTTTCCTGTATACGAGCGGAAAGCGACTGTGGAAGGTTGAATCGAATTTTGAAGACGTAGTTTATTGAATTGCTGTCTAGGAATGAAGGTAAACGCAGCGCCGGAGTCGACTTCAAATTTAAAATTTTGGCCTTCGATTGAAACTGTCACAAAATATTTTTCAACATCTGGAGGCGGAATTTTGTTCTGTTGAAAAATGTCGACGATTTTATTCACTCCATATCTCTGAAAAACATCATCAGAGACGTTGTTTGTGGAGTCAATTTGGTGTGAACGTGTGGTTGAGCGTGCATTCGAATTTTTACGATCCTCCATTATCGTACGAATACAAACTTTTCGTACATGACCATGTTTATTACAAGCAGAACAGTGTAAGTTTGAAGGCTTAGTGTGACAGTCGCGAACCAAATGATTATCACGACCACATCGAATACAGAGATTTTTGAGTCCTAGCTTGTCATAGTCAAGTCTGGATGAGGAGCTCGAGCGACGATGATTATCGCTTTTAGGCCTCGAAACTGAACGCGAACGGAAACGGTGAGTATCGCGAGATATTGACCTCGAGCGCGAATATATTTTGTTGACTGGCTCATTTGAAACGTGAGCAGGATCGTTCGAAATTTTACGACAGTCGGTTTTGGAAGCTTCTAAAGCTAGAGCTTTCTTAACAATTTCGTTGAAGCTGAGAACGTCAGACTGTAATATTTGTTCCCTTATCGAGTTATCAACAATTCCTCGAACAAATTGTGCCCGGAGAAACACATCTGAGATAGATGTCTGACAGTCGCAGGGAGATATAAAATCACAGTCAAGTGACTTTTGCCGTAACAAAGCCACAAAATCGGCGATTGATTGATTTTCCTGTTGGTATGTCGAAAGAAAAATATGCTGCGATACAAGAACGTTCTTTTTAGGACACAAATGACATTCGAAAGTTGAAATTAGGTCATCGTAAGGGACATCGATCGGCTGTTTTGGAGCAACAAGAGCTGATATCATGTTGAAGTACGTAGCGCCTATTGAATTTAGTAGGACTTGAGCGCAACGATTTTTATCTTCGAGTACGCCTTTCAAACTGAGATAATTTTCGAAACGTTGACGGTAGTATTTGAATGATTCCTTATTTGGGTCGAAATTTTCAAAAGGTTGAAGGAAAGTAACGTTGACTGGTGGATTCGAAGCAGGAGGCGATGGATCAACGTCATCTTGCGGCAAAGGACGGTTCATCAGGGTTTGAAAAAGTTGCATCTGTTGCTGTTGAAATGCTGCCATGAATTCGGCAAACTGACTCGCATCCATTTTGACAAAAGGTGTAGAATATTGAAAGTGATGATTGTGCGATTGAAGAGGTTGAAGTTATTTCGAAATTTGAAGCATGAAGTCGAAATACGTACGCACCTTTGTCAGGAAAATGGACGGCTATGACCCAACGTTGAGACGAGCGACGCAATACGATGATAACGACGCGACGCGAACACGGAAATTTCGCAAACAGTTCGAAAGTGCACGTACCGGAATTCACCTCGACGCCAAATTGTTGTGGTTGAATATGATTGGAAATTAACACGCGTTTGAATAGAACTGGTACGAATACAATTTATTGAATAAGTAATTGGAGACAATACAAACAAAGGAAGGTGTGAACGACAACTCGAATAACAGATGACTGGATGACAGTGTTGCCAATCTTGAAGGATACAACAGGCAGCGAAAATGCAAGTTCTTTTCTCGCGAGTTGATGGATTTCTGGCGAAAGCGCGATCGCAATGTTCACTGGCCGCTGATCGGCAAGAAAGCCGTCGATTTGTACGAATTGTACGTCACCGTTGCCGAGATGGATAGAGACATCGGGGATATCGACTGGGGTTACGTCGCTTCCATATTGAGCCTAACCGGCGAAGATAATGCCGCCGATGAACTGAGCTCGTGCTACAACAAATTCGTCAAACCGTTCATCGACAATTGCAACATTGACTTCGAAAGTGAGTTAGGACTTATACATGATCATTTATCGACTATGATTTCCGTCTGCTGTTATCCTGATTATCAAACTTACGTTTCAGTGAATGACGTCGATTGCAGCATATGCCTGAAGCCTAGCACGGATGAGGAAATATTCCTCGTCTGCGTCAGTTGCAAATACGGTTTCCACGGTGTTTGTCTCCGCCCGCAGGTAAAATACGCGCCTCATTCTGGCTGGCATTGCTCCATGTGCATTTGCAAGAAGATGAACGCTTCGTGGGAGCCGTATGGCTTCGATCAGGCGCCCAAGGACTACACGTTGAAGGAGTTTGGAGACATGGCCGTGGAATTCAAGAAACAGCATTTTGGGATGCCTTCGCTCTGCGTTCCGACCAATGTAGTTGAAAAGGTGGGGAGTTTGCTTGCAAGACTAGCCTTTGAAAATTCTTGAAGGGACGTTATGATGTGTACAACCTAATGTTTCTCTTTATCTTGATCGGTGGTTTTGATTATTTTCAAGGAATACTGGCGGTTGCTGAATACGTTCGACCATGATGTTAAAGTCGAGTACGGAGCTGACATCCAAGACGAGCAATCAAGAACTGGTTTCCCTCTAATTGCTGCCAAGGAGAAAGAAGACGAGCTGTTGAGTCCCGATATTAACAAATACGCTCACTCCAAATGGAACCTGAACAACATTCCGGTGACTGAAACATCCGTTTACAGCCACATAGGCAGCAACATACCTGGCGTCACGATCCCGTGGATGTACATTGGCATGTGCTTCTCCACATTCTGCTGGCATGTAGAGGACCACTGGAGTTACTCCATCAATTACCTTCACTGGGGAGAGCCCAAAACCTGGTACAGCGTGCCGAGATCCGCAGCTGAAGATTTTGAGGTCGCTTTGAAAACCATCGCTCCCGAACTGTTCAAAGGTCAGCCGGATCTGCTTCACGATTTATCCACCACGCTGAATCCGAATACGCTCGAGCAACATGAGGTCCCCGTGTTCAGGACGGATCAGAAAGCAGGCGAATTCGTTGTGACCTTCCCAAGGGCGTATCACGCCGGGTTCAACCAGGGCTTCAATTTCGCAGAGGCGGTCAACTTCGCACCGGCCGATTGGATCCCCATAGGACGTCAGTGCATCGATCATTACGCATCCTTACGCCACTTGTGCGTCTTTTCGCACGATGAACTCATGTGCAAATTGGCTGAAAAGTGTCCTGACGTGGACAAGAGCTTGGCTGAAGCCGCTCTCAACGATTTGGTATCCTGTCTGAAACTAGAAACAGCGAGGCGAGGACTAATTTTCAATTCCGAAGTGAAACATAGCAGGCGCGCCATGTTCGAGACTATTCCCGACGACAACCGTCTTTGTCAAGCCTGCAAGACAACTTGTTTCTTGTCTGCCGTTACTTGCACCTCGTGCGAAACAAAAACGATGTATTGCATAGCGCATTTCGCTAAGATGGATTGCCCCTGCTTGGAACCTAAATACGTTCTACTGTACAGGTACGATTTGAACGAGTTGTTACAACTGCTACAAAAACTCGTAACTTACGTCAACTGTGAAACGTAGAGGTAATTTGTGACGTACTTTGAGTATGTTCTCACTAAGCTTTATTCCCTAGTCAAGTTTCAGACTGACGATCAGTATTGGCTTTAGGTTTTAGTAGAGTAAGTTAGAGTTAAAATTCATTTTAGTTGAGGCCACCATTTGATTCGAGCAGTTAGTTAACTTTCGGTTTAACTTTAATTGATGAAATGGCGTTTAGTACTGCAGAAATGGGAATGTGCAGTTCTTCAGAAGCATTTGTGATAGAATCGTGAAACTGTCAGTGCCACCTCAGCATGCAGTGTATTCGGGTAGCAGGCCATTGTAAATTCCACGACTAGTTAGTCTTGTACTGAGGAGGGCCGAACCGCCAAACTGGTGGGCATTTTGGTGTGCACCAACTGGATTGCTGTGATACCGGTAACTTTCCCCCTCAATTTGAGTTTCTAGTGCACATGATTCTCACGTAATAATCCTTGTGATAATTCTCATAATCCAGCTTGAATCTTCACTCTTTGCTGTCGATAGACTCCCCTAGAAGGAAGAGTTCGATGTTTGGCTAACATTCCACACTGTAAGATAAATAAGTTAAGTTAGTTTCATATTTTTAGAGCTCAACTTAAACTCGATTAGAGCAACTAGATGTCAATTCATGCTGATTAGATTATTTCATTATTCATGATTTGAGAAAACCGAAAACTATCGGTTTTTTGTAAATAGTAGGTAGGTACTAAATATTTAGAAATGCTGAACCATGATCATCTTATAACAATATGACAATATCATAAAACTGGACCCTTAAGAATTTCCATTTTAATTTTCAGGAAAATATAGTCTCTCAGGGCATTAAGTATTATAACCACAACCTCCTCAGATGTAACTAGCAATCTATGTGTACCTAACGTGAAGGCATGTTTATGCCATATTCCTCACATTGCTATTCAACTTGAGGGTAACTTGAGCTTCTAAATTGTAGACCTATAGTGGAAATTTGTGTTTATTTCAATAAGCAAATAAATCAAAAAGTTTATCATGATGTGCTCGGTGGTTTCCCCCCTCGTGACGTTAGTCCAAGTATTACGTCATAGATACAGCAGTGTCACAACAGGTTGAAGTGTCACACAGAGATCTCTAGGCAAACCTGCTTACTTCTTACCACACGGACATGTCGTCAGAGAACGCCTTGAATCAGCCTTTTTTTATAGGCTGTGAAAATTGAAAGGCTGGATAGAACACAGCTCGAGGCTCCCACGAACCGCAAAAAAAAAAACATTCACAAACTAATCTATTATTAACAAATTTCTTCATAAAAATTAGCTTTTAGTCAGTTAGACCAGTTAAAATGCAACTGTTCATTTGGGAATGGTGATAGCGGACCGCCTGACGGCAGCACTCAAAATGGGATTCGGGTCAGGTTCCTCACTGATAATGTTCACTTTGACCCATTCCCTACCAGCACTCGACTTGACGAGAGCATTGATGACGGCCTGCACGTAAAGGCCATCGTCAAAAGTAGCGGCCAGGGCGACCGGAGCTTTGATCCAGCCTCGCTTGTCTTCCACGGGTAGAAACGCTTCCCTCAAGGCGCCTATCATTTTGAACAAACCCTTGGCGTAAGGCTTGGGTATTTGGGCGCAGGACTGCGAACTCTGCAGATCTTCGACGTCCAGGTAGATGACTTCCTCTTTATCGGCGCTTTTCTTGTAGCCGTAGAGATCCCCGCCGCGGACGACGAGATAACCAGCCGGCCCGCACATTAGCACCTCCTGGGAAAACTGCGAGGGCAGGTGCGTGTTCAACGTGACGCAAGCCAAGGTCCCTTTGTTGAGGGTCATTTCGAAGTTGCAAAAATCCGACGACGTGATGTTCCTTATCCCGGATATGTCCGGCGTGTTGGACGTGAACGTTTTCACTATGCCGTGCACCGCAGTCGCCCGTTGGAGAGTCAGGAAAGAGATCAGATCTACGACGTGGCTGCCGACAAGGGTGACGACGCCACCGCCCATCGTGTGATCGCAGAGCCAATCGTAGTTCGAACTGAGAAGACTCGACATGTGGACTCGCACTTCGACGACCGAAATGTCTCCTCCCAGATAACCGTCCATCACGCATTGTCGCATTTGGGAAAACGCGGGTAAAAATCTGAGTGAATGATTAACGATCGATATGAGACTGGGATAATACTGAGCTGCCATTACCATCTTGAGCGACTCGCTTTGGCAAAGACCTGTGGGCTTGTCACATAATACGTGCTTCCCTATCCCGAGAGCCTTGACTGCAATTTGGGAGTGTAAGTTCGGCGAACAGATTATGAATATCAAATCGACGTCTTTACGAAGGAGAACGTCATCTATTTTATTGGCGAAAAACGGAATGTCCAGTTCGTTGGCGACTTTGCGAGCTTCGGCAAGTGTCCTTCCCCAAAGGGCTTCGATTTTGAATCCTTTTTCGCGCAGAAACGGTACCACTATGTGCACAATACTTGACGTCCCAAAAACGCCAATTCCTGGCAGCATTTTAGGGCAGTTTTCCCTTGGATTTGATCAAAATATTAATTTTGTTCAGGCGCGACTGGCAGAAGTTTAGGCATACAATGCATCATTTTCACATATCCATGCGCCGTACCTACATAGGCATAATACCTGCCAAGACTAGAATCGAGCGAAGTTGCTACGGTCGTTAAGCATTTCGCTCAGCAAAATGAGCTTAGCTGCAGATGTAACTGAGCCCTCGAACCTGAGGGAAGTTTGAGCTTGAGCAAATTGATGTCAAATACCAGTTTGAAGTTGGGTGGAAATTATGAGGCAGCTGAACCGCGGAAGTAACAAAAATCAACGACTAAGATTTATCGTCAGATCCAGAGAAAACAATGAAAGATAGTCAAAACGACGAGTCAACATTCATCCCTTATGATGAGTAGGATGACAGTGGAGACGTGGAGAGAGACAGAGAGGACGCCATAGATAAGGCAGTCATGACAAGGGCCAAAATAATCGAGTATGGAAGCTAAAGCATGAAGAATCGATATTTTTACATGTTGGCAAGCTGCTTAGGTACTTCGTAAGCATTACGTATGTTCGTACGTACCAAGTTGGAAACACACGCTAACGTCTAGCATTCAAAAACTCGACGAGTTTACTTACGAGTTTAGAACTTGAGGCGCCAAAATGGAGAAAGAAAACCAACAACAAACTCACTAGGGGAATAAGGACAATAGTGTTTGTCACAGCTTAGAAAAACTCGACAGTTGACAACAACAGCAACACTGCGACAGACATAGTCCGCGACCCGTCCGGCATCCGTAAACAACAACATCCTCGACTCTGCGACCCGATTGGTGTTTGTTTGTTGGTACGTAGCTTGATGTTGATTTTATCACTCTTTTGTCGAATTCAGCTACCTATTTGCCTATCTTTTCCTCGCGCATATTGTGAAGGCCTTAAAAGTTCTCCAAACCGTTCGTTCCGTACTCAAGTGGTTGTAAAGTAAGTAAGCAGTTTGAGTTCACGTTTGATTGTCAGTTTGAGTTCGAGTTTCAGGTTCAGTTTCATTTTCAGTTATGTTTTCGTTTGAGTTTCATTTTATTGTTGAGTTTTAGTTCAACTGTCAGTTCAAGTTTGGTTCAAGTTTGAGTTTCAGTTTCAATTTGAGTTTCAACTTTATTTTCAGTTTAAGTTTTAGTTTCAGTTTACTTGTGCGCCAGCCTTGTGAATAATGAACAGTTGTAAGGACTTCAATTCAATTTTCGGATTCTGCGTAGGTACCTACTTTGAACACCGATTTTTTGCTTCTCCGTCGCAGTCTTCCTCACACTCTGTCACAGTTTTCTGTCTTATCTGTCTGAAATTCTCTAGTTTGTAGAGTTTCCTGTGGAGTGAGATGGGGGACCGCTATAATATCAACAGCCAGTTGGAGCACTTGCAGAGTAAATACGTCGGAACCGGCCACGCAGATACGTCAAAGTACGAATGGCTTGTGAACCAACACCGCGACTCCTACTCCAGCTATCTGGGCCACTTCGATATGCTCAATTTTTTCGCCATTGCTGAAAACGAAGCCAAAGCCCGAGTGCGGTTCAATCTTATGGAACGGATGCTTCAGCCCTGCGGCCCCCCACCAGAGAAACCCGATGAGTAAAACGGCTGAAACTCATCAATTTTGAAATTCCTATAAAATTATCTGTGTTTTTAACAATAGTAATACTTCATGTTGATGTACCTTCTATCGAATACACCAAATTGTATGCACTTGACCATTGCTCGAATCGTTTTCTTAACCTTCACTTAGTGAGTGTTGAAACTACACAGTGCGCTTGCGTTTCATAGAGGGCCAGAAACTTCATGTCGACATGACTTTAGTTTACAGAATAGCCCCCCCCCCCCCGGTACTCATGCAGGGTACACAAAAGTACTGTGGGGCCGTACGGGTTTCATACGGTCCGACTTCCTATAGGTTCCTCTTGATCAGCTGATAATTTTTGACCAATGGTAAACTGTACAGCCCGACCGTACTCTTGTGAACCCTGCTTTACTCGCTGGCATCCATAGCGTGCACGCTCCCTGCTTTTGGCAACATGGTTGAGATTCGGTTCCGAAAGGGAGCTCAGTAACAATGATTCTTTATTTTTCATAATATAATTTATATTATTCACACAGTAACGCAAAGAATTGTATTCACTCAATCAATAACAACGGAACAATTCAGTATAACTGAATCATCGTGTAAGTCCACAATAAAAAGCAACAATTCATTTCAGGCTGATTGTCCTTATTATTAACAAGAAATAGAACTAAACAAGTTGGAAACGCTAACAGAATCTAGTTCGAAACTTTTTACCAGTGCTACGAAAAAGATTGTTTTTTTGAGCCGAACGCATTCGTGAAAAACGTGCTCGGGTGCAGTGAAACGGAAATCGAGCGAGGAACTGAATGTTCAGTGCGTGCCACGAACACAACTTTCCTTACCCCCTGGAAGTCAGAGCTTGGACCACAGCTCTTGACGATTTATGGCATTTGCCGACTAGGACATTTACACCCTTTAGTTACTCGTCCACGTAAGTTACAAAAATAAATAACCTTCTAGATAATCAGCTATCAAGTATGGCTTCCTTGGAAAAATGCTAAACAGAAAAAAGGGAAAACCTGCCAGGCAATCACTTTTCAGCCACCGACCCAGTCTCGCTAAAGAATCTTTACAGTAAGAACGCTACCTATCGAGTCTTGAAAAGGTACAAATTTATTTTCCGAAATCGGTACGACAGATGTGCACGGTAACAGTTAACCTTTCTCATTTCTCAATTTTATACGGATCGGGGTAAGGAAAGTGAAAACGAAGAGGTACCTAATCATTCCGATATCAACGCAACAATTCAACATTTTACGATTAACAGTATCTTGATAATTGCATCAGTTTACCTTGTTAATTGCGCATTTCAACTTTTTCGATTTTTTTATCCAAAGAAACAGTACAATTTCAACATTTAATGATCAACTACCACCGATACGAAAGGGACACAATTTTTATGTTATACTCTAGAAGCTCGTGGGTTTTCAACTCTCGAGAATCGGCCGTTTTGTGGGGAATTTATTCAAATAAATCGAATTGTGGGGACGTCTCACCAAAATCCTTCAAAGACCCCCTGGCGTTATGTATTCATGGAAATTATCCATTTCACCGATAAAACTCTCACCTGGCCATTCCCCTCCTATTCATGTTTAGTTCAATTTTTGATGTTTGAGTTCAGTGCTCCGTGGCATCAGGTTCGAATTTTTGAAATTTGGTTGAGCCCTGATTGACATTTTGGTGATGAATTGGTGCGAGTGTCAGTGAGAGGGATCAGGCAGAGGAGGTACATCGAATCAATAGATCGTTCACTTCAACACCCATTATCGCCAAATTCTAGTTAACGGGGGGAGGGGATCGGTCAGTAGTCAATGTAAAAAACTTGGAAAAAACGCTGCTAAGTAGATCAGTGACAAACCTATGCACATCATTTTTTGTGTATCCGAAAACTCCACAAAATGAACCAAAACGTTTGCTGCAAGTGTTTGATGGAAGTCGTGAAAACATAAGCCCATGTTATTGTTAGGTTACGACCAGGATGAAAAGAGAACAAGCCTTCAATATAAAAAATCTGTCAACTCTGCACTTAACTGTTAACTGCAAAAATCTGTACTCTATAATTTTCAAATTATTTCGGAAAACCCGCTTTTTCTGAGTTTATGTCCACCTTCACCCCAAGCCCCTTAAAAATATGATTCCACTGGGTCGCACATCGTAGGTAACATTAAATTGATGTTGCATTAAATGAGTCCTGCTTTTCGATGGACAGCTTGAATCCCTTTCACTTTACAAACTTCCGTGACGTTTGGAATTTCAAAGCTGGGAACCACGATTTTAGGGCAGTAGGGCACCAATATTTATGTTACCCCATCCTCGAATTGTATTTTCCCTATCCATACCCATCCTTATGCCTGCCCATATCAATCGAAGGAAATTTTTTAGTAGATGGAGCTACCTACCTCAAGAAATCAAAGAAAACCTACGTACGCTCTTAGTACGAATCTTCCCAATGTGAACAGACTAGGCAAGTCAAATTGGTTTTTTGAACTCTCGGAAAGATCTTCAAGTTGTGCAAATAACGTTGTGTTGTTCTTTTTTTTATCTCGTTTCGAAGGGATTGCTTGACGGAACCAAAGTGTCCACTGGATGGGACAGAAGAGATCGCTCGGACTAAATACCTACTTTGGGAAGAAATTGTGGAACATCGTAATTCAAATTGAGGGAATTGAAGTAGTCTGTTTAACGACAGTTTACAGTTACAAGAAGATATTCGATGAATAACATGAATTGATTGAATAAAAATTAACCAACACGAATGAGTACCAAAACACATGTGAGCGAAAACGACAGTAAAAAAAAACCGCTAGGATAAACTGAGTCTCCCACCACTCGAGAGATACAAGATGGCGGCGCTCACTCGCAAACTCGGTTATCGAAAGAAATCGCGGTCCCTTTAGTCTGTCATAGAGCTCTGAGAGACAGTTGGTACTCCAGGCTTACAGAATAGCCCCCAGGTCTGTCCGAGGTTACTAATGTGGTCCGAATACGGTCTCACTGCCTCCACATTTTACAAATATCCTCAATTGGCAATTTCTTCATGACCATGTTAATGTTATGAAATATTGCGCATACATTGAGCATTGGTGAGATTCGTACTAAAAGCAGTCCAACACAGGCGTATGATTTTCAATATAAAATTAGTAAAATTGAAATTTCCGTTTTGCATCATTCCTGACAAGGGAATCGCGTTGGTACCTATTGAATTTTTTATGAATTTGATCCGTCGAAAAAAGTTATTCCATCAAAATTTCTCCATCGCCAAGAGTTAGTCCATCGGAGGAGTGACTACTTGATTCGATACGTGGGAGGGGTTCGTCTATTTCCTTCTGTGTTCATCACCGTCGGGAAACACGTTTAAATAGGTAATAGGTAAAACAATACAGTTACTTAGTTACTTTGATAGTAATATACGTACTTATAGTTCGTCTTTATCCTTTTTCATTTTAACGATGGTGTCATTGAAAGGAATTGTTTTTATTGTACATTACTTTTTTTAGGGTTGGGGCTCACGTTGCGCGACCCCGTCACACACATCACTTTTATTCACGTTTCACAAAATATCATATTTTCCATTATATTATTTTTTTTTGTTTTGCAAGTAATCATAATTTATACATTCGATTTTTTTACTCCTTAACCAGTATAAAAATCTATTCGTCCTATAACTTTTCCTTTCAGATAGGTATCAAATGCATTAGAAATATTGTTAAAACGGGGAAGTGGTGTGGGAAAGGGGTGGTTAAGATTTTTTTTTGATTCCGTAAAAACATGATGATAGTAGTTTTTTGTTATTTTAATTTTTTATAGCTCATACATAATAGTCATAATTGTATTAATATCGTAATATAATATACATTAGAATAAAAATCGCCAACGAAAAACTTTGAAAACGATAAAATTATCACACTGAATTTTCCCTCTTCTTTGACGTAGGTAATCATTTTTTTAGTTAAGCACAACCATAATCATCCATTATTAACAGTAACGAAACCTCCTTAATAAATACGACAAGCAAATTCTTATTTTTTCCATAACATCAGTGATAATATTCGTTTATGATAGGTTTATATTAGCTTATTTACCTTCTACAAGGTGTTACCTCATTTTCATTTTTCTACACAATTGAAAAAATTTATCGTTATTACCTAAAACCCTAATCTGTAGCCAAAAAAGTTGTTATTCAGTTTTTCATTTACCTTTTTTCATTTATTTATTTACACGTCTTTTGTTTTAGTTTTGTAGAAAATCACAAAATAATAAACGCACATTTGAAAACGTAACGGCTTTGCTTAATTTTCCTTGCATTATGACGGCTTGGTTAATTTACACATTCGATTTTTTTTAACTCGACGTTTGACGCACCATAATAATAATTATGTACAACATTTTTTTTCTTTCGAAATTAAAAACTATGGGAAGACGTTTTTAATAAAAAATAATTGAAATATTGCCTTCGAATGGAAATGAAGTTGATTTTTGTTATTTTCCTTTAACTTAACGTAAACTTTATTTACAATATTACAATAAATACAAACGTTTACTTATAAGGATAATACTTTTTTATTTTTATGCTATTATTAAATTACCAAAAATATTTTTTCGTTTTACTCTCTTAGGTTTTTAGTAGTGAAAGAAACCTAAAATGGCAAGAGTGAGAAAATCGATTGCGAAAACTTGGAAAATAATTATTTCAACTTACAAGTAACGTCATTTGGGAACGAGGATGAAGACAACTAACTTTTATGTACAGAAATTTCGCTTCAAATTCAGGAGTTACAATCAAATCTTAAAATGTCCTATCCGAGTAAAATGAGCAAATCTTGTTAACGAGTTTTCCTCTTATTTTTATTGGAATAAGGCTGTGCAGTGTTTTTCTCTTTTACTTTTAAATCTCAATCTCATTTTTTTCATCCTCTTTCTCTTCTATGTTTTGGGGCTTCATTGCACACGCGTCCTTTTTGAAACATGTCCTATTTACTTCCGAATTTTAACGCAAAAATATCCCATTTCCTTAAACTTAACGCATGTAATTCTCCTTGTTTGCCTTAGCCTTTGCGAGAGTTTGTTTTTATCTTTCTTCTTTCCGCTTTTTGGCTTATACTTTTCAATTTATTCAATTTTTTGAGTTTCTGAACTTTTACTGGGCTGGCTATTGAGTTAGGAGAAAATTTTGCCTCGGTTATACAAATTTACATAGGAAAAAAGAGCGCTGAAATGAAGTTTTTTTGCCAAATATCCCGGCAACTATTCATCGAAAGCGCTCGAGCAACAGAAAACACAGCATCTATGAGTTCGTCGTGCGTAGTTTCTTGCAATCACCCAACATATAAGTATAGAATTTTGTACGAATCTAGTGAATTTAGCTGTGCCGGTTACCAATCTGCTGCCCGACAAATAAAAAAATGGCGATGTTTGGGCGGTTTTTATTTTTTGAAGTTGGCAAGTTGGTAATTTAAATTCAAAATGATTCCAACCTATCATGTCCTATTGGACTAACCGAGGGTAACATCCTTCGTAGATCATCGATTGCTCAAATTATTGCTCACATTTCACAGGGGGCCGCACTCATTTACAAAGATTTTAAAGGTTAGGCTTTTAAAAAACGTATGATTTCCTTACGCTCTTTCCCGTCGTACTCAATCCCTCAGTTATTTGGTGATCGCGCCGTATTTTCAACCCTACGACCCCTAACCTAGTACATTATGACGACCATTGCAGCCGGGAACCGACGGCAGGCCACCAGCGGCACGCTAGATCAGCTTCTAAGGTAGGCCGTGCGGTCGAAAGCGCTTGAGTTTTTTTTTTTTTGAGATTTTTTCCTGATTTTTTTCCTGATGATCTTTATCACATGTTTGGCAGTTATATGGCTACAAACTTGCGTGAAAATTGTTGAACCAAGATAGTGCGCGATTTGCCTACGTTTTGGCAATTTCGTGTAACTAATTTGTGGTACGAGTACAATAATTGTCCTCCAATAACTATTCTTCTTCTGGACGATTCTCCAGACATTGGACCGGCGGTTGGGCCATCTTTTCTCGAGGATGAAATTTGAATCGAAATTGGTGGATTCGGGTGCTTCAAGTCGCGCCACCATTTTTTCAAGTCGCAACTAAAAATTTTTGTAAAAAAAAGAAACAAAAATCCTTTTATTCAGGTTTCTGCTATGCTTTTTCTAGTTTGCGTCCTTGAAGCGGATCGTGCACTTTTCAGTTGCACATTGAAAAGGAAAAACGTTTGCACTCCAAAACCTTTGTCTCAATGACAAAAAAAAAGCAAAATAAATAAAACTGCCGTCCGTCCCGGCGTTGTCATTTGCCCCGTAATCGAAGTTGCCCCGGGCGAGCCCCGCCGCCCCTAAACTGAGTATCGCAATAATTGAATGAGGGGATTGAATGTTTACGCTTGTCACTGAATGGGTTACGTTTGATTATCTGTTTTTAGCGAAAGATTAAGACAAACAAGGCAGTTGATTTTCTGTTGACCTACATTGACCCGTATAATCATATTGTAGTTTCGAGTATCGTTACTTTAATAGTAATATATAAATATTTTAGTTTTTTTTGTTCATTTTTCTCATTTTTTATCATTCATGTCTCAAAAAGATATACATAGTAACACAAGAAACAGTCCAGGCTTTAATCGAACGCGGGAGAGATTAGTCCTCTTCGGGGCCCATCATCATAAGTCTCTTTTTGGCGATTTTGGAGTAGAAGATATCGATGGGCTTGGTGTGGTCGTAGAGAGAGGGCGCTCGTAGGATGATGAGCGCGGTGCCCGTCACGCAGGCCAAAGTGAAAACCCAGAGGAACAGCCTGTCGAGCACCATTGCTACGTATTTCCAGTCTTCTATCACCTGTTGCATGAACATGTTGTTAAGAAATGTTCCGAAGGGTGCCTCGAAGCAGCAGAATAAGGATTCAACGTTTTCAATTCAATTGTTCAAGGGTGGGTATGATGAGTCTATATCGAGGGTGAAAGAGCAACGCACCTTATCATTTTGCCAAAAATGAGTCATGCATATGGTGGGAAAGCTTTCTCCAGCATGGATTTGAAGTTCCAGCTCAATTCCAAAAGGATGTGCGCAATTTTCGTACTAGATAACAACCATTATCGTTATTGTGTCGGTAACGAGCCATACTTTCAGTGATATGGAGTCTTTACCATTTCAGAGGAGGTGGCATCGTATGTGCTCCAAATTTTACCGCAAGTGTGATTTTATTAGACTGTTTTTATCGTATTTTGTGTTGTTTTTTCCATCCTTGACAACCAGGGTTTTGCTTTCCTAAAAAGTGACCAAAATGACGATAGGGTGTATTGCTCTGACAAAATGTATTATATTTCGGAGGCATACCTCAAATTTTGGATCCTGAAAAAAGACGCGTCTGAAAGCCCGATTTTTATGAAACTAATTTGAAAATAAAAGATCTCATTCAAAATAAGAAAGCACACGGGGGTTTCCCAGATGCTGAGGAATAAACTGGAACAATTCATCACTGTCGATTTAGTCGAGAGACAATTTTAATTTTTTTCAAGCGAGATTAAAGGGGCTATTCATCCTCCCTGATAGAAGGAGGGTAGTAAAACAGGTTCTCGTTTCCGTTGCTGGAGTATAATAATCAAAACCTCTGCCCCTGTGTAGGAGTAGTAGAAGGAAACTCGCAGATCAGCTTCGAAAAGCATAAAAGGAAAAAATGTAGCATTAAATGCTTAGGCACTTTCTTCCAAATCACCTACATCCCATAATCGGCTGTTCCAAAACATCTAAAAAGTCTTTAAAATGTCTCTGCATCTACCCCAACATTTTGCGATTTCTAGGCTCCTGATTACTTACATTTTCAAACTTGTCTTTGTTTTTAACGTGTTGAGCAATAAAGCGAGCGTCCTCGATTGTTTTTTCGAGGCTGAGAGGTTTGTCGAAGGTCGGACTGACGTCGCCCGGGCCTCCCCCGCCTCCGCAGCCGCCCCCGGGCGAGAAGAGGTCGTCATCGGCCGAGGGGATGGGAAGGGGCGGTTCGCCATAACACGGCACGGGGTCGAACCGCGACGCTGGAAGGGCTGGGATGTCGAAATCACCGCTCAACCGTTTACTGCTATACCTGAAAATGATTTATGTCGATAATGATAATATTATTACGTTGAAGTGCTTGCACAATAATGAGGTAGGTACCCAGCAAGCGGATTTTTCCTTGAACCCCTTTCAGTATTGTCGGTTGGAGTTTTTATGATTATTTTTTTAATTTAATTTATTCGACCGCAAGGGAAAAGTAGAACTTTTACTACCTCCCAACGGCGTTTTAAGTCAAAATTTTTCGAGAAGAGATCATAAAAATTTATTCTTTGGCAAAATGTACACCCACCCTAAATATTTGTCGATGTGCGGCGAGACGTCGAAGACGCCAGAGACGGTATGATCGGGCGACTTGTCCTCGTCATCCTCGTCGATGGAGTCCTCTTTCTTGGGCCGTTCTATGAACAGCACCTTGGGAAGGATTTGTATGAACACCCGGTACACCCAGGGTTTCATCTTGTGCGTCACGGGAGAACGGAAATTGACGTTGAGCACGGCGATCGTGACGACGACAGACAGCGTGACGAGGACCATCGTGAAAAGGAGATACTTGCCGAGCAGCGGTACCGTCAGCGATGTCGGCGGAATGATCTCGGCCAGCAGAAGGAAGAACACGGTGAGCGAGAGGAGTATAGATATACACAAGGACACCTGCGGCAGATTGCGTTGATATAGAAGTTATACCATAAAAATGATTATTTTAAAAAATCCAGAAATCCGAACAAAAAATCCAAAAAGTTATCAATATATTGACGGTTTCTGTATTCCTATTTACTTCGTAAAAATTCGGAAGTTGGAAATTATTCTCGCCTCATCCCACGCAATGTGATCGAAGCGCAATTAAAAAATATTTCTAAAAATCAGATTAGTCCTGATAACTAGTAAACTCATGTCTAAAATTGCCATCGACGTCTCCCAATAAAATATTCATACCGAGAAAAAAATTGATGTAGGCATAAAAGAAGTGAAATCCTTATAAAATGTTACGCCCGGCTAGGAATTACCTTTTCACCCGAGTCAGACGGCAGGTAAAATACGAGTACTGAAAGGAACGAGAGGCCGACGCAGGGTATGATGAGGTTGACGGTGTAAAAAAGCGTTCTCCTCCGGAGGGTAATGTTGAAAATTATGTCCGGGTAAGGCTCTTCGCAGCAACTGTAGAATTTCTCGTTGCGAACGGCCGGAACTTTCATGATGTCCCATTCGACGGACAGATAATAATCCTGCAGGTCTATGCCTACGTCTATCGTGTCTGAGCCAGGCGTCTGCGCCAGGTGTCTCAAATCCACCTGAAACATCGAAATGTCTCTGAAGTAAGTCTGAAAATAGCATTTTAAAGGCCTACTAAAGAAAAAAACGCTGCTAAGTAGATCAGTGTTATGTGCACGTTAGTTTTCTGTCTATCCGAAGAATTCTGCAAATTCTGCGCAGGGGTTCGTGCGTCTAATATAAATATGGGAGCGCGGCATAGCGTCTACGCGGCACAGCGGGAAAAATTATTCCGCGGCACACCGTCGAAGATCGATCAGCTATGCACCCCTGAATTTCCATTGTTCACGTACTCATTGTAGAATTGTCGTAAGTGATACAGAAACAAAAATTGATTTACAAGATGACTAAATTATTTTACATAACTAAGCAATTGATAATATTGTGTAGAGTGAAAAAACAGCCTGTTGAGATTTAAATACAATCAAATAATAATGCTTGGTCAGAATGTTGAGATCCTGTTTTGGCCTTGAAGACGCATGTCCTATTCTTGAGGCAGTCTTGTCAGATCTTGAATTGAAAATGGGTTCGGATGTTCTGGAATGATTTCACATGGAAATCCCTTAGAATCACGTCCTGTACCAGTCTCGAATAAATCTCTCACCTATCTGATTTAAATTTTTGTCCTTCGTAATTTTTCATGAAGAGCAAACGAATTATGCAATTAAAACTAATTTACGTGCCTACCATTCTAAAAACTTCGAACTTACGTGGTAACCGTCGTACGTCCAGGAACCGAATTTCATAAAACACGTTTGCTCGTCGAATGGAAAATATTCGACGTCGATTTCACAAAACGATTTGTAGATGGCCGGCGGTTTCCAAACGACTTTGCCCGTATGGTGGAGGATAGCCTTCGTCATTATGGTCACTTCGTAGTTTCCATCGGCGCTGAAATGGCAATAAACGTATAAGCTGAATTCTTTGTTTAAGGAGTGAGTTCATATTAAACATTTAAAATTTATTTTGTCATACTGAAAAATTTCCAATACCTACCTAGTCAGTTCCTAGAGTTTTTATTTCAAATATGGGCAGTTTGATGGCTGACGTTACAGGACTCGTATTGGAGTTTCAAGGTACAAGGTATACATACCTATACATGTATAGGGGTCACAATCAAAAGGCAAGTTGGTAGGTGTGCATCAGACCAAAAAAGTCCACAGACCCTATACATCAGATCGAAATGCCATTATACCGGAGTCCATTGGGCCGAAAGCGCTCGAAGGAATCGAGCGTCAAATACGCTATATAATTTTCCTAGGCCTCAACCAATAAGTAAAATCACTAAGCAGTAGCAGTTGACGCCAAAAATTATTATAATCGGCTTGAACAAAAATTTTGCTTGTATTTCCAACTTCTAATCGAACCACATCAAACAGTCGTTGTGGGTTCAAATCAATATTGAAATTATTTTTGACTTTTCATTATCTACTTTAAGGAAGTGCCTGCCAATAAGAAAGGTTCTTAACACTACCGTAATGGAAGCCATTGTCGGGCTCGAGTCGAGCAATTATTGGCAATATTACGAAAAAAACAGATCTCGTGCCGTCGCGAGCGATTCTCCCAAGAAAGCGGCATAGCTCTTTATCATAATCGGTACTGCGTCAAGATGCAAATTGTGGATGACAAAAAATCTCAAATGAGACAACTTCCTCGATATCCCGCCAATTTTTTGTTCTTTTTCGTACGATGTGCGAATGTCGAAAATTATCCACGGGGAAAAAATGCTATTCTCCCGTCTGGTGGGCACTCAAGTCAACAAACGGTTGTTATTCTCCTGCGGCGACACATGAATGCAAAAAATTCGTACATTTCAATAACCTCCATTGGATTTCCCAACGATGATGGAGTTTTTGTCCGAGTACCTACTCCGCACGTACCTACTTTGAGATACAGAAACGTGATGTCCAATTTCACCGAAGTTACCATCTGGGGGTCTATTCTATGTCTGTAACTGACCTGGCGAGGAATTTAGCGCCATCGCAATCGCCAGGCAGGCTTCGATGCTATTGGTTTGGTATGCAGGCGAGAAATTTAACACCCGGCGAGTTGCAAACATAGAATGGACCCGCTGGATTTGTCCAACATGCTGTTTAGTTGCTGTACATATGTTGGTACCTAACATGCCAACTAATTAGGATGTCAATAGGTTGAATTTAGGCGAGCCTCAGGGCCAGTTTTTCAGTATTTTTAAAGCTAGATTTATACAAGGACACTTGCATCAACTAATTTCCAAGAAATTTTCAGTATGTTGGTCAATGAAAGTATGCTGTTGGTGAAATGTAGTCCAAGCGTCCTTAGATAAATCTAGCTTTAAACGATTAAAAAAAAATTAGACCAACGCTGATCAGGTGGTTTTAAAAAATAATAACCGGGAAGGCCTTTCAAATGAAGGCGAATTACAACGTTTGTCGTCGAAAAACTGAGAAAGAACTGACTGAAATTTAACTTACTTATTGTATAGTACGATGTCAGGGAGCCAAATGTGTTCGGATGGTACGTGCAGTGTGTCAACTCCTCCGTAGTCGTCGGGGTTCCACTTGAGCTTGTAATCGTTCCACTCCTGCGAACAATAAAAACCCGTAATATTGTTTGCCATTGATTTTAAAACTTTATTTTTACTTCCATTTTTACAGAGTAAATGGAAGTATTGTCATAGTCCTAAAATTGAGAAACGGAACGGAACCTTGAACGGAACGTGCGTTTGTGTTCTTAAACAAAAATGGTCATACCTCCCTCAATTCTCAACTTTTTTCAAATTTGTGAACAGTTCACTCCAGTTACTGAAATGTTTGTCTCGGCAAAACTCATCAAACTGTTTAACCGGAATTCGGATTCGTCACAGTACTTATATTCGCACTTTTATTGTTTCTTATTTTAATTTTTTCTGGCCACAAAAACGTACCGATTTAAGTTTTCTTTGTCTTGAAATGTTTGTTCTACCTTGTGGAATTCGGGAATATTTCTTATATTCCGGTAACCAGGCATATTTGATTTTAGACGGGGTTTAAAATTGGCTTAGTGAGTTTTTTGAAATTTTCGATTCACACAGCCTCCAAAGTATTTATTTAAAATTTATTTTATATTGAGATATTTTCTAGTTAAATGAAATTATATGATTTTAGCAAGGGAGAAAGGTATTTCATATGATTTCATGAAAGGTATTTCATGTGTGAAAAGGATATTACTTAGTTCAATTTTTCGAATTGATTTATCGATGAATAAAATCCAAACAATAATCGTACGGCTTATACATTAACTTTGAGTTTTTCCCGCATTCTGAGGCAGGTCTCACGTTTTTAAAAAAAAACACAACATCAAACAACTTCGGCCTCCACTAATTAACTGTTGATGGCAAACGGTTCTTTCCACGTGCCGTTTGACCGTATAAATCAAGGATTTCTCTTCCTAGCAGATTGAGGCAGATTGAGTCAGTCACAAATCGATGTGATGCTCATGTAGCCCCGGGCTACATAGACTCATGTTCACATAATACCGACGATTCTGAGGAGCCCCCACGAAGATCATACCCGGAGCCAAAACTGACGGCAGCTCTCAGGCCACAAAATTTTGACCCAATTTGATTATATTAGCGGTTCCATTTTTGCAAAAAGGACCTATCAACCTAAACAAGTAAAAATTTGAATTCATAGACAATAGCGATTTTCGCGAAGTAAACAGTCGACTATTTTGCGTTTATCACTTCATTTTACACGCTTGTAACAAGAGTAAATAGCTAATCTATTCCATGAAGTTCGTAACGATGCATTAGAATCCCATTTCTTGATCGACTTGGATGTTTTTCCTTTATTATTGCCATTTCTCGTGAAATGTACAATGAACGATCGCGAATGGGAGAGATTTTAGAAAAAGATGTTTGAGAGAATGTTATAGTCCGATGAGGTGGCGATAAAGATGTTCTAATGGAGTCCGAATGGTTCCTTATCGGAAAGTCCCTAAGCTATAGTTTACCAATACCCTCGTTAAATGAAACGGTAGACCCTAATGTAGCTTGAGAGTATCCCAGCTGTCAGAGGATATAGGGACCGCAGTTTTTTCAGGTTTTGGAATCGTGGATGAAAATCTTTATCCCATCGTATAATATACGTTGCTCCATATTATGGAGTAAATGAGGGGGTAGGAGGAAAAGTGAAAATCGGAATGGAGGATAAGGAGAACTAGTGGTCTACCGATAACGCAATATGATTTCCAGTTTGTAGCGTAAAATTTCGTGACCAAATTGATCATATCATGTGATATTTATGCTGGTTTGATGAGAATACTTGTATAAAAATGCAGTAAAACATAGGTACTTTGCAATAAATAAATAAAAACAATAAACAATCCCCTTTAATTTCCTGTGGTCTTGCTTTTCAGGCAATGCTGTTCAAAACATTTGGACCAAATTTTGAGAATTGATTGATTTCTCGATTTTCTACCCTTTTCAAATTTTCCCCCCCTTTGAGAGCTTTTATTTATCTATTTTCTGAACATAAGAACAGATTTGAATGTTCATGGCCTTACCTTTTTTCGGCTTATTAAATTTTGCAAAGCTTGCTTTTTGGTTGAAGAACCCTCAAAACCCATCTGATTGTCATAGTTCAGGTCCAAAAAGTCAATTCGTAATTTTCGCAAATGCCTTGGGGGGGGGGGGGGGGGGTATTTTATTGCTTGACAATGTCAAACCATTTTCTTCGAATATATAGGAAAGTTGTTTATTTACGCAACGACTAATATGGAAAAACACGTCAGTTAATCGTTTCGAAAAGTCAGAGCGAATCTTCCCAAGAAATCAAACCAAAATTCCAGGTTCGACTTGGAATCGGAACAATTCCCATGAATTTTCGGGTTTCCCGCATTAGCATTTTCCACATTAGCATAGCGCCTACAGACTCGGACAGGCCTTTCCACCGTCCGAGGGTGCGAGGACTTCAGGCAGGTGGAGGCACCTCTACTGGGAGGGGGTGGGGGAGGCTATAAATGACGCTACCAAGCACAACTGACGTTTCAGTGCTAGTGCTTTCGCGATTTCGTGCTGCCGCATACCCCATTACTTTCAATCTTACGATCATCGTACTCTATTACAAAAGTGAGTTTCAATTTAATTAGGGAAGCAGTAATAATTAAAAATACCTCATTTAAGCTGGGAAATGGGTCGGAAAAAAGCTATTATTAGTATTAAAATGTAATATTATTCACAATAGCTAGGTAACCTACCTACTAGCTGTAAATGAACAAAAAATTTACTCTTTAATAAATGAAAACCGGCCAAATGAAAATTCAGTTTATTTTTATTTTTTCCTGTAGCTAATAGGAATTAAATGCTCTGCTGTTTATTGATAGGCAGGTAAATTTCATTTATACAGTGATTCTTTATAATATGAACATATATTATATGTTATTATCAAATTAAATTATTACGTTATTATTACGTGACCTCGACTTTTCGATAATATCACAATGGCATAGGATAGTTATTTCGGTACATCTCTGAAACGTTGAGAGCTTGCGGGGTTCACCGGCATGCAAGTAGCCGGCACAACTGAATTAACACTAAAATTGGCAAGACTAAGAAACAATATTATAGTTGTCAGAATTCGATTTTGTGGCGAAACCAGAAATTTAGAAGAATATGAAGCGTGTGCACGTCACGACTTTCCTTACCACACTTAAGGAACTAAGCCCTCTGAGCGAGATTAATACTGTTAGTTAATTATTTAATATAGCTACCTAAGTAGGAACACTACTTATATGTAATATAATAGGACATTGTCGTAGGACTTTAGTAACTGCATCTCTTGAACTAATGAACTGATTTTGACGTTTTTAGTATTACAATACAAATTTTTTTCTGAAACATAATTTCGTTCCCCCATAATTTTTTGAGTTATGGACATTGAACACATATCCAATATTGCGATGGGGTTTCTTAGCTCAGACGTGCACTTTTTTTCGCATACGTAAATTGATCACTGAGGAATTAACTGTCAGAGTCAAAATCGCACTGGCCATGTACCGCCAACTCGAATATCCCACGCCTGACCTTTCTGCTATAGTCACTTTGGGTATTACCAATTTTACCAAGTCCACCTCTGCTTCGCTTTTGATGAATGCATCGGTAATATGCGATAAGGTTATAAGGCAATATTTCTCTTTAAGGTCCCAACATAGGTATTAATCGTAAGATACTGTTCTCTAATTTAATTTGAATTCCAATTTCAGTCCTGTTAAAATTACCAAGGTAGTGGAAAAATTCTGTTTTTTACGGAATTGAAGTTTCTAAATTGTTGGGGGGAGGAGGGTCTAAATTAATTCGGAAAATTGAGTGGGATAATTTGTCGCCCCAATAGGTACTATGATTAAATCAATGACATTTAGTAATGACATTCTCCGACCAAACGACCACGACGTTCTTACTTACCTACCCCACACGAGCAATTTTCGGTAAAAAAGGGAATTGGCAGGAGTGAAAATAGATAAATTCACCACCCAAGTCAGTCCAAATATGATGAATAAATCCGAGATTCTGCTCGCCAAAATATAAGTATGGCGCACTATCAGCGCACCACTGGTCTGCCATGATTGCGCACTATTTTCTCTTCAGCACAATGTCCAATTTTGAATTAGCTCGAAAGAAAAGGAGGAAATAAAACACGTAATAAACCAACCCGATCGTATGGCGGATAGGGTAGGAAGACAGCGATTAAATTGCTTTCTATTTGCTACAGGGCTGGGTTAGTTTAGTATCGCTGCAGTGTCCTCGACGTGACGGCTGATACTTTTACGACCGGTCCACAGGGAAAAGCCAAGTTTTACGGGCGTTCCCTGTATTGTCAAGTTGAAACACAAACAGATACGCTGGCTGTTTTGAAAGAATATTATTGATAAAATGCGGGCATAAATACCATATACCACCGCAATTCGCCATTTTTTATTTTCGCTTATATTTTACGATTGATCTTCATTTTTATACCAATTTTCCCTTTACTCTGTATTTCACAGATCAATCGAAATAAAATAATAAAACGAACACTACTCATCAATAAATACTTGAAAAAGTTGATTATGTTCTTGATCCAGGGGTGGATAAATTAACAACCATTAACATTAACATTAACATTAACATTAACCATTAACATTAACATTAAAATTAACAAACATAAAATTCACTGCGTAAATTAAGTAGAAACTTCCGCCCTAGCAGGAAATCAAACTAGGTCGATTTATTCACGTAATAATTACGTTAATTACCAATTATTGGTAATAGAAATTTCAAATAATATAAATTGTGATAACTTCTGTAATGAAATAACTAATAACAAATAACGTAAATAATAATAAATAATTCATTAATAAATTACTTAAAAAGTATCTTGTCAAATCAGCACAAAAACATTTTGCGAGTTTAAAGCTTCAATTAATTTGTTTATTTTTTGCAATTTCGGCGGTTTGCTAATAGGTGGAAAGTAGAATTCGCTTGCTTCTAGTCATGAACAAAATTACTCTTAGTTCCCCCTGGAAAATTGCATTATATAATTGATGTACTAACCAAGGGCACTAGTTGACCCTGAACTTGCATATTTTTTGGTAACAATGCGTTTCAAGGGGGCGTTGGTTCTGAATTTGAATAACTCGTGAATAGTGGGCATGACAGGTGAATTAATGGGCCGGTCTGTTCAACGGAGAGAGAAATTCCAAAGGCTGGAGTTTTCTGTTCGGATCATCCGATTAGGTCGTGTTGACAGCACCATCAATCGTACACCATTGCGACATCAATGTCAATGCACTCGTTAAGTCGTCCAGGTAGCAAAAAAGGCGAAAAATATCGATTGAATAAATGTATAATTGTTTAAATTAAAACCAGTGGTGCGTAGATAACACACAATACTTCCATATTTTGAAACGTAAAATTGTGACACAATTTGATCATATTTTGACTGCTTTTGAAAGTGTTTAGGTCAAAAATATCAAAAAATTCAGTATTAAAATTTTAAAATTCGCCCAAAATGAAAAACGCTACATTTTCGGAATGTAAAAAATATCCACATATTCTGCAAGGTAAAACGAAGATTTTGAGACCAAGAACGCTCAAATCGGTTCATTTTTGCGGCCGGAAAAAAATAAAATAGAAAACACTAAAAATGCAAATATCTCGGAAGTACTGTGCGTTATCCAAATTCCGATTAAACAGGGTGTTAGGCCTTGCCGAGACAAACATTTCAGTTCAAGAAATTTGAAAAAAGGTTGAGAAATGAGGGAGTTATGGCCATTTTTGTAAATGACCACAGACGGACTAACGGACTAACGGACACACGGACACACGGACACACGGACACACGGACACACAGACACTTGTTCAGGAAGTGATTCTGAGTAAATGTGTATAAGAAAAAGTTTTTTCTGAAGCTCCATTCCGATTCTCGATTTTAGGACGATCACAATACTTCCATTTACTCTGTAAATATGGAAGTAAAAAACCGTATGATTGTTAATATTTAAAAAAAATGTTCATTTTCAAAAGTTTAAAATTAAAACTTATTTTTTGCCTCGGACTAGCCAAATTAAATAGAGAGAAAAACTAATAAATGAAAGCGATGAAAAGGATTCACTCTCACCTGACTTACCTACTTTCGAGTGAGTTTTCGGTAAACAGCCCTAAATTCTATAATTTGCTGGAAAAGTTAGTATGATATTTTTTGCGTTTTTGTTTTCAGATGAAAAATAGGAGCGATGTTTGCCAAATTGATAAGGAGAGGGTGTATAAGGAGTACGGAATGACACCACAGTCGATAGCCCGGGACGTCGACCACATCAAACAATGGATGATGAAACAACCTCATCTACCCAAAATACAACCAGGTGAGAGACGATTGTTTTTTCGAAATTTTCCAATACGGTTTATTTTACGGATTGAAAGGTCGATGAGTAAGTTCCAAACCTGGAGTGATGAGCTAAGATAAAAACAGCTAGCATGGCAAAGCAGCGTGGCCATTACTGTCATGAACAATAATATACCTAACTCATGGTGGAGTCTCGAACAAAACACCTCCGTTAAAGGTGCTTCGATGATTTCCAAATTGCAGACTAAACTGAAATTTTGTCAACGTCATGCTCGTCGAAACGACGCAGAAAGTTCGATGGTTGTGTTAAATTTTACCTTTATATTTTTGGATAAAGAAATGAAATATTAAAATTGAATCGGAAATGGAAATGAAAATTTGCTGTCCATAAAAAAAATGAAAATCTAAATAAATTAAACAGTCACTCACATTGGCAGTTTAGTAATTTTGGTATCAGACAAATACTATTTCACCAGTAAGGGACCTAATAGGCGAAAACAAGCTACAATATTTACGTTATGCGATCGCTATGCTTTCTTTTCCTCGGTACATCCTGTATCGGAGATACTTGATACGTACTTGATACTTGCTTTATTAAATAACCTACGAGAGTTAGGGCCTAAGGACCTCTCTTCCACTCAGGAAAAGGAAGGAAGGAGCAAAAGGAGAAGGAAAGAATAACCTGGAATAAATCCCTATCTCACGTTAGCATGAAAAAATGTCCCTGGAATTTTGTAGAATATATTATGTGTGTAGGTAGGAACTCTGAAATGTCATAAGATGCGCGTTTACAGCGACGAGGAAATTGTGAGGTTGTAAACGCAAAGTAGACCCATATATTTTTTGATCTTTCGGAAAAAGATAATTTTATAATACAATTACGAATCGCCGAAACGTTAATTACAAGTCAAATGAACCCGGCAAAAAGTTTTTACCCAACTGATGATAAAATAATGGAAAATATTTTAATAAGCAGAAATAATTAGGTCGAGGGTGCATCACGAAGATAGTCGAAGTTGATAACGGCGTCTGCACTTAGTAGACTTAGCAGAACATGGTCATTTCAGGTCTTGATTAAAGGCAATGATACGGCAATGAGGGACGTGGATAGCGGGGGTGGTTTGCGGAGAGGATACGCGTATTAAGTATATGAGTACAAGATGGGAAGGATGAGATGAAAGGAACGAGCAGGATAAGATACTATAAGGATAAGAGGGGTCGGTAGACATTATTTATTCCGATCATGCACGCGGTGCGACCTCAGGCTTCTTTGGTGAGCGCGTGTTCTCCTGTACCGCAGTCCCCCCCCCCACGTTGTTAACCGAATACACATATACGAATATTTTGTCCCGAAGGATGGTAAAATACATGAATAGCATTAAACAAATTTTGTTTGCGAAGGGCGAGGAAAAGGCGTATTTAGTAAATACTATTTACTCTCAAAATCACTTTTCGCATTATTCCTAGCGCTTTCGTCAATACGACCTTCCTCAGGGACGATTTCATTGACCGGTGGTCGCGAGTGACATTATTTCTCCCTTCATAACATGGAATAAGGGTTTTTAAAAGGGTAGACATTTAAAAAAAAAAGTAATTTCATGTTTTCTGTTTTCATCATTAAATTATTTTTTATTTTAATTTAAAATTTTATTTTATTTTAAATGTAAAAATGTAAATTTTACAACCCGAGGCGCATAGTTTGCAATCGAAAAGTCGGTGGCAATTCGGCCCCTAACGCGGCGGAAATTGCCACGGCTCTGTTTGTGGAGACTGCAATGCCAATAGCGGCCACGGGAGAGACAGAATTTCTCTGAAATTTCTAGTTTTTATTACAAAGGCGTCCAGGCGAATGCTTTATATTTGTTTTTTCAGAATTAATTTATTTTAGGTTGAAACGAATGATTCCTCTCTTCAAAGCTCGCCTCTTCCAATGTACATTTATTTTTCCAACTTTGTAGCCACGATTTTTTCAGAGATCATGTTAGATACATGAGAGAATTATCGATCCTCCTGTTAGGGCATGCAGAACTGGAAATATGGGTGGGTAAAATTGTTAAAGTAATTTTAAAAAGCCGGGTATTTGTTTTACTGTAAAACTTTTACATTCCATAATTTTATTAGTTTTGGTATGCATGGAATATTTTGCTATTTTCCTCAAGTTGGTTGCAAGAACTCCATGAAAAAATCCAATTTATATTTTTTGCGGAATTTCCCTGCTCTAAAATTGGCATATGAGGTTTGGCAATGACTCCGCTGCAACATCGTACGAACTGACAGATTTTGAAAGGGCATGATGAAACCTTAGAATGAGACTAGACCTATAAAAAAATTGCATACAATTCGCAGCCAGCCTTTGTGCGTGACACGAGTTAAAAAGCAGTCCAACATAATAGTACCAGGTATGTGGCAATACTACGTGACCAACTTTATCTCGGAGAATTAGAGTTTTGATATGTACCCAAGATGGAATCATACATAGGTAGTTAACTTCGTCAACATACTTGCCACGGCGTTGCATACTTAAAGCCCATCTACTTTACTGAATTCTAAGGAATCGCGATTTCCAGCTTCAACTATTGAGGTTCAAATCATGCTGCAAGCACCAGCCACTACTACTCTCCGATTTTCGGAAATTGGGTTACAACAATCACAATTTCCGAAACTGAGCTTGGTGCTTATAAGCATATATACCTAAGCTGATACGAACGATTCAGGTCGGCCCCAGCAATTAGACGTTATAGTCGAAGGACGGACTACGGACATTGCTGGTCATATGGCCATATTGACCTGTGACAGCCATTAGTTCAACAATAAAGGCATATAAACAAAAGGGGTGTCCATATTACCCCCTTTTCTCTATAATGCCTCTCGAGGAAAACTGGCCATAGCGTCGTCAGCTCATCAAACCGTGTTCTCAGCGCCAAAACAGGCCTTTCCCAAAATTTAGTACCCAATAACACCGGAAAATGCTTGCTAAAATGTTTACAGAGAGCGCAAAATAACGGGGTTTCCCCAATTTTAATCTACAGAATACCAGGTGATCCTAGCGAATATTTAATGCTGCCTGGTGTAACAATTGCGAAAACCAATTTTTGTAATTGGAGGCAGGGATGAAAACCCTTGTAGTTAACACCAGGAGTAGCAATGTTCTCACGCAAAACGCGATACCATTTCCAATTTGATTCCATTAGAGAGAAAAGCGCCACAGATGACAGCGCAGAATTCCACCCCTTCCTCCCTCCGGTATCGACCACAAAGCTCTTGCCTAATTGGATATTTGACCATTGGGCCACCACGTAGCACAGGTAACATTACATTCTGCATTGCTTTTTGACACCCGGTAGGTACCTATCACCTGATAGGTCCCTGGTGTAAATAAGGACTTAATTACTAGCGTGTCCCAGACCATGAGGATTACTAATGCAGTATATTAGCTTGTTTCCACTGTTTTGGCTGCGGAGGCGTCGAAATCGAAGCCGTACACTCGGAAGATGATGGGGAAACTTGGAATACCGAGATCTTGAAGCTTCATAATTCTGGCAAGCAACAAAAATCCCAGGCCAAAAGAAGAGCCTGCCAGAGATACAAGAACGCGGACATTTCTTAAATTCGGAATGGAGCGAGCGATAATTGGCTCTAATTTTTGGGGAAACAGCATAGGCCCGATGATGGTACCCGTAGTCTGCCAATGATATGACATGAGCCTCTAACATTCCCAAGAAGGTTAGGGTTTTTTAGACCCATGATGTAACTTTCCACTTCTTGAAAGGAATGACCTGATCCCGTATAGACTGCGGGGTTTTTGTTACATCATGCCTCCTGAGTGTCCCACTGTCATCTGCCCTTGATCGGACTCTCATTCTCTTTAGATACACTTTTAGATCTTTTAGATACAATTATACAATGCCCATTGCATTGCTCGTAAAATTTCAGAAATTTTCATCAGTAAATTTGATTTGAAATTATTTTTTCCCTATGATTTTTGATCTAACGTCTGTGTGTCATTTAGTTTCCTAAATTTTCCAAAAATTATGTACCTACCTATGTAATTTTAGGTTTAGATTTGAGGGTTCGTATGATCAAACTACCGGTGGTATGCCTTTGGGTTCTGCTACCAATTTCAAAGCTGTGCATTAAAACTGATTTAAAAAAATTCCTATATTATAGTCCTCAAAATTCGTTCGTACCAATTTTTCGAAGTTTTCCATTATTTGTTTACTCCAAATAATTCGGATTTTACATTTATAAGTGCTTGTAAGATCAAACTATCGATGGTAAGCCATCGTGTTCCGCTACCAATTTCAAGGCTGGACATGAATAAGATTTTAAAAATTCTACATTATAGTTTAACCAGAGCCCAGTTGATCAATCATTGCAAAGCTGAGCGGGCGTGATTGTGTGTGCATTAGAGCGAATGCGTGCGAAGGTTGATAGTATGACGAGAGTGGGAACCAATTTAACTTACAACAACTGTCTTTGTTATGCCAGACTGATCATTGAAAGATCAATGTTTACATTCAGTTTTACGTCGTCATTTGTTTACACGAAACAAAACAAATTGTCCTTGATTTATCAGACTGCCAACGTTGAATGCGTTCACCCGCTTTGCTTCGGTTGATCGAACCGTTCGAAATATTTATGTTGAAACAGTAAAATATGTTTATCGAAAAAAGGAAGGCAAAATGTGAAATTATCAATGAGACAAGTTGTTTTGATCTTTCGGTTTCATCTCTCCATTTGCTTTTTGGAAGTATAGTCGAACACATAGTTGACAATGGAGAAACATGGCTTAAGATTGTGTTATGTGAACGAGCCTCAATTTTTTTCATCGCTTGAGAATTGACCCAGATCCGAAGGTCTTTGGCGTATGAGCAAGTATTGGTATTATCGAGAGAAAAACATAAAAGGAGAGAGCCCATTGAACGACTACGTGACGACACAGCTGATTATCTGACCTGGCGAAAAATAATGCGCGCATTATATAATCAGGCATGCGCAAAATGACTTTTGTGTTTTGGACCAGCTCGTTGAACTCGGTTCGTGCGGTCATGATTTGCCAACTTGCAAAAAAACTTATCGAGATTTTTTCAATTTTTTTCAAATTAAATTGAAATAATGAATAAACCCTTTCTTCATAAACTCCCTTTTTGTACATCAATATACACGTCTGTATATGCTACGCTCGAGATCACAAGATGCACAATATAAGTAATGGATTTTCGAAATTTTCCGCAGCGAACAAAACGCTCGAGGTTTTCCCCGGTTTTCCCGATTGCAGGGATCTGGAATTGCTGGAAATGCAGTCTCAGACCTAAGGCTCCTTGGAAAATTGAAGAGGCTTCGCCGAGGAAACGCTGCTCACTGGCGCTTTAGTGCTTAATTGCTGAAGGTTTCCTATCCTCGTTTCCTAAGGAGGAAATAGTCTTAGGGGTTGGGATAGGGAGGATTTCCCTCAGCCCCCATGAGCACGATGGTCTCCGAGACGGAACAGTAGGTTCGACCTGCCCTCTCACGCGATCTAATTCTCCTCTGTTCTATTCCGTCTTCTTAGACCAGTCCTTAGTCCGATCCTCAGTCTAAGTGGGCCTTTCGGCCATTTAGTCCGGCCTTGCTAACTTCCAACCTTTTGTCAATGGCCATTCGCTTTGGACTTAAGCCTCTCCACAATTCCCAGCGGATTTCGAGATTAGATTCCAATAATTTTATAGGAGGACGTTTCAGATAAAAAATCAATAGGTGAAGGGATATATATATTTTTTGTTAAGTTGCGATACCAAGGCCTACCGTTTTGGGGAAAACCAGTTGAATGGAATGTTTCAATTTCATTTGTTTTCAACTGTTTTCGAAAAATCTGGTCATAACAGATTTTTTTCGTGTTAAGTACAAACGTAGTGAGAAATTTCGGAATTTTTTTCAAGTTTGAAATTTTGCATTTGGCAGTGGTTTCTATTGTCTAACACAACTAAAAAGTGACGAATGGAAAAACGTTTTACACCCAGTAGTACTTGGATAACACACAATACTTCCATATTTGGATACGCAAAATTGTTGGCATAATTTTATTTAATTTTGACTACTTTAGAGGCCGTGTGGATCAAAAATGTCAAAAAAACTTTCTTCGCAAATTTTTAAACGCGCTTAAAACCAAAATACGTACACAGACACTTCAAAAACTGATTCTGAGTAGAAGTGAATTAGTAAAAGAAATTTCTGAACCTCCGTTCTGTGTAAATGAAACCGACCCCAAAAAGACGCATTTAAATCTCAAAATTGAAAATATTGACGAAAAAATTCCTGACAACCATTTTCGGACTATTGAGTATCAATTTTAGGGCGAACGTTACAGATGAAATGAAGGTACATACCGTTTTTTAAAGCGGTATGTTCAACTCACCAGTTGTCCTTGGTGCTGAGCTACCATAGTCGCTCTTCTTTTGGAACGTTTGATCAAATCGAACCCGGGAATGATGCCTACGTATTCGCTCTTATTTTATTGCAGCCTCCGTTCTTTCACAATCACATTGCTGCATTCTACTTTTTTTTTGTTCTTTCCCCTGTTTGTTATTGGCTTTTCTTTTCTCCCTTTCCTAAAAGGAACGGCCGAAGAATTTGAATGTTCAGCGGTGTAGGGTGACAGAGGGGCTCTCTGTGTCACTACCTTTATCTTCTTTTTCCATTTGGTTTAATTACATTCTACCTGTCGTCAGTTCCTGACGACGGCATTCTAGCACAGCCCGCAGCAAAGTTGCTAGGGTGAAAAAGTGAATACTTGAGTAATATATCGCATAATCCAACGATCGTCGCGCTTTTTGTCGTCAATATCGGACTAAATTAATGGGTTTTGAGTATCCAGCGTAGACTAGAGGGTAATAAATTCATTACCACGTCATAAAACTACCGATTAATTTAAAAAATACCCCCATACTTCCAGTATCACTATTATATATCATCGCGAAAATATTTAACATAACTTGTCACGAGAAGCACAGAACATACCATAAGTAAAAACCAACTCACTACTGGTTCACTCTAAAATGAAATTGAGACGCCATGAATAGAAATTGATACCTCATGAATAGAAATTGATTTTATTCAACTCAATATACACGCAATGACCTACAAGGTAAATGCAAATACGACCTCGCTGAAAATTTCCCCATAAATCCACGTCTCCGGGATAGAGTGGAAAGAAATTGTCTGGGTAAGGCGCTAAAAATGATGCGGGATGACAAAATGTTGGTCGATGATAAAACTAGGGACTTCGGGGCATAAAATATCCGGGAATGAGGAAAAAAAACATTTTCAAAAAATGTTTTCAGTATTTTTAACAAAAACGAATAGGCACCCACAAGAATCCCCAGATTTTGTATGAATTTTGAAATATTTAGCCAATTAGCTATATCGCCCTTTACAATCGCGGTTTTGAGATTTTTGCTCTACTCTGTATGATCATACAGTGAAAGCGTGCACTTGAAAGCTTCGATACCTAACAGTGTTGAGGGTTGTGATAACATCGCTGGCAAAATATGTGATATTTTTAGACCACTTATCTTCGTTATTGATAAGCATGCTTTGGTATCGCTAGGTACAAGATAATCCGAAAAAGTTCATACTTAATAAGCTGGTCGCATATTTTATAGCCGTGTGAGAGGTGCCTACGTTTACAGGCATGCAGAAACTACCACCAATATCGGAACGTGAATGGCCACCTCGAGTGAACGACAGTCATATTAATAATTATTATCATAATCAATAATAATCCCGCAAATAGAAATGACACCATCTAGGTAAATAGACAAAACTATCACCATAAGAACACTATATAGAGTTCATAGAGTATATTATTCTCAGAATAAAATTTTCTATGGATACGTTGACTAGGAAATCCATTTTCTACATTTCCAAAAAACTTCTTTTTCGGAAAATGATGTTTATTTGACCAATTATCTGAACTTATGAACCCAGCCTAAAATGGATTCTCTGAGAACCTGGGCACCCATAAATAACAACCTATCCATACGGTAAGAATGTCTAGGCGTAAATCGGGTTATAGCGATCGACGAAGATAAGATACGATTAAAATATTCTCTTTCAATCCTAAGGTTAGGTGCTCCAGCGAATTCCCATCATGGCCGAAAAAGGAGCGGGTTAGCCAACCAGCGCAAGGAGCATCCTGCATTTAAATTGACTTAGTCTCCAGAATACCGATTAAACACCTATTCAAATTGAGCTATTTTTCGGACATGTACTGCGTGATAAACATTATTTACTGGGACGTAAATAGTATTTATCAATTCTTGTGTACCTGAAATAACATGTTCAGGTCCACTATGGCATTGCTCAAATTTAACAATTAATTTTAACTACGAACTAACCTAGATATTGTTTTTCTGTTCCAGAACAACTCATGATCCAAGTTGATGATTGGCTTGAAAACTACCTGATATCTTGTAAGAACAGTCTAGAAAAAGTAAAGGAAGGCCTCGACATGTATTTCACCGGCAAAATCATCATTCCTGAAGTATACGCGTGTCGCGACCCTCTAACGCCCGGATTCGAAAAAAGCTTCGAAGTCATGTAAGTTCGCTGAAAATTTTCGGGCAAGAACTAAGGTCGTTAAAAAACGAATATAAACGACATCAAGTGTATTGTTTTTCTAACAGATTCAGTCACAATCGTATTACGATTTTTGTCGCAGGTCACTCGCATTCGTACCCCAACTGACGATCGACGACCGGAAGTTGATTATTTTCTCGCACAAACAAGCCCCAACAGACGAATTCGACCCACTTTTCATGTTCAGGCGTGTCTCGATGATGTTAGATATTCTCCTCCTCGAAGGCGTCAACTTCGTCGGGCTTGAAATCGTCGTCGACTGCAAAAACGTCTGCTTCTCACAACTAGGCCGTTACAACTTGCCGTTCACGAAAAAGGTCTTCGACGTCTGCTTGGTGAGATACCGAAATTTTCTTCGCCGGTTTTCAATTTGAACAACTGCGAGGGTGAGAGGGTTTTCCCCAATCTACGCCCTTCTGAGTCGAATAAAACCCCAGCCAACAAGGCAGTAACCAACAACCACAAGCATTAAAACAAATTAAATAAATAATAACTTCGAGAGAAAGTCGAGCCACCTCTCTCATCCTCGCTCAAATTCCAACTCATTACTTGATTTCGTACAGGTTCATTCGTACAGGGCTTTTCTCGGGAACCGAAAATATGAATTACGTATCATTATCGAGCCAGAAACCAAAATTATAAACTGATCAATCGAACCCAAAATCCCATGTGATACCTATTGTTCTTCATATCCGATTTCTTCTTTCACCCTACGGTCGGAACAGCTTCGTTCTCCTCAGCCCTTCCGACTTTCTGAATAATGACTCCTGTTCGCTAGGTTTTCTCCTTACCGACTATCGATCTTCTCCTAGGAGAATCAACGTAGAAAACGGGCTCCTCGGTTTTTCCAAGTAAAAGGAAACTAACGGGCCGGGGGAGTTCTTGTATCGTGCGGCCTAAGTAGATTGTGACAGTCGCAAGAAAGAAAGCATCCTCCATCCCCTTTGCTCCTGGCCGGGAAGTAGACAAAGTACGAAGAGCTCACGGGCTATAGCCGCGATGGGGATTACCACGTTACTCAAGTAGAGAATCCTAATAGGCGAAATAGATTTAAGATACCCGTAGGGCCGGGCCGAGGGCTGCCAGCTCGGTTAACTGGCTTCCCAAGTCTGCCAGCCAGTAAGGATGTGTCCTTCGGAAGCCTTCGATCGACATGTTTCACACGATGAAACCTCTAGGGTGGAGGGGGTGGGGTGACATTTGTGTCAATGATCTAGGGGGTACATGTCGCACCTTTGCGAGAATAGTGTTACAACTCAAAAATACTCTTTGCTCAGGACAGCATTGATTTGGGACACAATTTCACGTATCAAGTACCTAAGGAAGGAAATCATTCATGAGGAAAAATCTATTGTCAAAATTAACTGATTTAGACAACACCTGGATTTCGGCTTAAATACAGACACACATATAAATACATACAAAAATACATAATAGATCCTCAAAAAATTCCACTTCAAATTTTCATTTAGAATTGGACCTTTGAGAATTAATTTAATTCGTCTCCTCAAACCTGTTTTTAAGAAGAGTGTTCATCAAAATTAATTGAATAAAACGGTAATTGAAAAATGATTAAAAGCACTTTAAGCCAAGAGAAGGCTCCGAGGAGAGGTAGAGGGAAAAAGCGAAAAGCCCTCGACGTCAAGCTGGGAATTCAATAGCTTGAGGTCGCCATATTGAAAATGAAAAGCGCCATACGAAGACTATTCCCGTTCGCGGGAAATTTAATACCGATCGAATGGTGAAATTCGTTTGATCCTTATTGTACCAAAGGTTAGCATAACGTTTTCAAGTATGGAAATTCGTACCGAACGGGGGTAAAGGAATTTTCAAACTCACCGGCTTCGGCAAAATATTGACGGGACTGTCGGCTATACGTTTCAACTGTACTGATGAACCGATTTTGAAGTTTTGGGTCTGAAAATACTGGTGCTAGGTTGCAAAATATAGATATTCTTTCTTTCAGACAACTTGACGTAAGTAGGTTTTAATTATTTTCAAAATTTACATATTTTGTGTTTTGGATTATTCTTTATTTTTTCCAATTCAACATTGGTATTAATCGTCTGGGGACGAAATTAGATTTGAATAAGTCATAAAAACGTTATGCCGAAAAAATTGTTTTTCTGCATGTTCAACCTATTGGCCTCCATATTAGTCAAAATGTTATTAATTCGTTTCAATAATTTACGTACCAAAATGTGGACGCAATGTTTGCTATCCACGCACCACTGATATCACAAAAATTTCAAGGCGGAACGACATAGTTTGTGAGTGATTCGCGATTGAAGATTTTTGGTCCTTCCTCATCAGAGTAATGGTTGAATCACGGAAAAACGTGATATTTTTTGAGCTTTGGAGAGCGTCCCTACCATCAAAAACATTTTACTTATAAAATCAGTCCAAAAATCATGGATTAGCTCTAAAATTTTGCCTATGCCAAATCGAGGGGAAAATGTTGACATTTTATAATCGAGAATTTTTGTGAAATCTCAACGTTTCATAAATTATTGCACACGTATAGCTGAGCTGAGCTCCAACCGCCGGAGATTAGGCATGTTGCAGCAACGAAATTTAAAATTAACTCATGTTACAGTAGATTTGGTGAACCAATATCCGAAATCAGATCCGACCACTTCTTTCGACGTTTCCTGAGTTAGTGCAGCAACACAGAAACGATTGAGTCCTAATGCCCGCCATGGGACCGGTTCCCACAGTAGACTCATTACCTATTGCAAGTTCTGAGCCGCCGATCAATTCCTCGTTTGGAAGTGAAAATATTACCTTCTTTCCTATTTTTAACTTTGCTCATTAGACCTCTCGCAGAATAACATGAACCTATTTTCAAAAAATGGTATCGGGTGTTCGATAGGATAAAATCGTTCATTATATATTATGAAATATTTCATTATAATGAAATAGAAATTCGATCTTGGCTTACTGAATGTCAAAAGATTTCCTGCCTGGGAGCTTATCGACTAGGTACCGTTTTGTTATGGGGATTTTAATTCTTTCGACGCGTGTTTTTGGTTTATTGAACAATGAACCAAACGCTCCAATAAACGCGTAAAAAATATGTTTTACGTTTTGAAGTACCTACGTAGAATCCAAAAATCAAATAAATAAAATTCTGTTCGTCCGCCTTCAACTTTCCTCAGAGATAGCTGCTGACTGAGAATTTTGACATTTTCAGAGAAAATCGATTTTGATCCCTAACTGGCGTGAATTTTTAGCCCAGTCGCTACCTAAACCTACCTATTAATAACAAATAAATAATAAAATCGTACAGTCGTTTAAAGTATTATTTTTTTGAAATACATTTTTGGCTACTGATTCGATTTAAACCTCTCTCGAGCCATCTTGAAATCCAAGATAATATTTTTAACAAAATAAAAAAGTCTCTCTGTCAATATCTACCCGAGGGCTGTTTTTCCTCAATAAATCCACGCAATATTCACCCTGGCCTGCAGATAAAATGACTGACATGTGCCAGGAGCCAGAACTTCTCGCAACTTAATGTCCTCCAGTTTGCTAGTGTAGTTAGTAAGTCCCACCAGGGTTTTGAAAGCTTAAACGACATTGCAGCAGAGCTAATAGCTTATTACACCAATGCCAAGATAGCGGACTAGTAAGAGGGCTATCGTTCCCTCTCTTTCGCTCCCGCTGGAATCATGAACTTCGACAGGCACTTCTACTCGACACTTTCTACCTATTTCTCACCAGTAATTAATATTACGGACTGTATAACTTTCGACGGCAAAATCGATAATGCCATGTGGCACCAGTTCGATTATGCGGAATCAATCGATCATTTCGCTACGATACTTTTATAATATGAACATAATAGATAGATAATTTTTGAATAACGTCGATTAAGATGATGATGAAGATAAATAGTCCTTGAGGTGGGACATCTCCAGATTTCAAGTCCGATGTCTTAACCACTAGGCCACGGAGTAGATAAAGTGGATCTTTTAGGGTGATCAGATCCAAATTGTCACTTAAACACAGTCACCTATGAACCAAGTTCATGCTCTCTTGGTGTAAGTTTGAAAAATACTTAAAAAAATTAAAAAATGGGAGGTAATTGTTTTGAAGTGTTTAAAAGAGCGTTTGGTCCATTGTTAAAACTGAGCATCTAAATTTTCTGTCTGGGTACTCTCCCAAATGATCAAATTCTAACAGTAATGTACAATAATGGGATAATATTATTTTTAAACGTCAATACTAATTTGGACAGATTTTACCTCCGTATTTGAAATGACTGATATATTTATTCTGGTTGTCAAAATTCTTCGCTCTCCAACGGATTTCAGGCGATATTAATCGAAACGTTATGCACTTAGATTAAACCATGTTTTATATTGAATTGAATTTTTATATTTTCCAGAAAAGTATCCCTCATCGAATCGCAAAGATTCACGTGGTCAACCCGCATTCGACGATAGAGGCGTGCATGGCATTCTTCAGGCCGCTGATCAGCAAGAAGCTTTCCGATAGGGTGAGCAGTGAAATATTGAAATTTTGATAATTTAAAACTGTCAGAGAAAAATGATTTTTGACTCCGAGGCCTATTGTATGGTATAGAATATTAAATTTCGGTTTAAATTTATTTGTTGTTGAAAACGGTTTCTGATTATTCGCACATTCATCTTGCAAAATTTGCTCATTTAATGTGAGAAAATGGTCAACTCACAAATGTCACTCAGTATTCAAATTGTGATTTTTTTTATTTTTCTTTTTTTTAACAATTGACTGGGTTTTAAAAATGTTTCCGACTGTAATAATTGGTTGAAAAAATATTTTATTTTTGAAAAACTTTTCCATTTTTAGAATTTTGTAGATACCTATTCTTAAACTTTTTTGCTTTTTAAAAAATTTCAACTTCTTTGAAAATGTAATTTGAAAAAAAAATCTACGCGTTGAAAAAAATTTCACTTTTTTAACAATTTTAAACTTTGGAAAAAAGATTCCAGTTGTATACTTACATAGCTCAAAGATTTCCCTCAACTGTTTCTGATGAGATTTGTTGTTCCACGAAACAGCCGGATATCTACAAGCCGAGCGCTCCCCCCCCCCTCCCCCCCCCCATTAGCCTTTTTCTCCCCTGGGAAATTGTAACATTATTCGATTCGCGAAACTTTCCCATCCGGCGATTTACCCGTTACTCACGCTCCGCATAAGCAGTCAGGTCTGGAGATCCTCATTTTCAAAGTATGATAATGATCGCGTTAATAAAAAAACATTGATAAAAAAATTCTAATACTAAAAAAGGACGCAGGATCGTTAATTGCGAGCTTCAGAAGCTGGAACCCTAAATTAACCGCTGAATGTCCTGGGAAGCGCAGATTGAATCACTTAACATAAGTAATTCTGCAAGTTGTACTCGGTAAAAATGGGAGTGATTAGCAAAAAGCTAACTTTGAGACCCCATCAGTAAATAATTATGTTTGTAGGTTTTTTTTAATTTTTATCCTCAATACAAGGATTTTATTTTTTAATGGCGGCATCCATGGGAATTTATGAAATAAGGCAAGTCAAGGCGCTGATTGGGTACCCAAAAATTTGTCAGAAAAGTGTTAATAAAATCTGTTCGTGTACAATTGCCGATTCATTACCCAAGGACGCTCTGAGATAAATTTCACAAGCGTACCACCGTACTCTGAGTGCTGCACTAGTCACCCAAAAAATTTAAATTGGAAAGCTGGCACGGAAACTACTTTGAGCGGGAATCGAACCCAGCATCTCTAGTTTTCCAGTCCAACGCCTAAACCACTTAACCACCGAATGCTTAGTGATCGGCCAAAAATTTATTTTTCAAAAAATGTTGCCATTCGTCTCAAAATTAAAGATTAAAATTAAAGTGCTCCCTGAGATTTCGAATTGAAAATTGCTAACCATGATCAGTGATCATTGATCACTCTAGCTTTCGAAATACTGGTCTCTAATTGCGTCGAAATGAGCAAAAGCCGCAACGTGTTGGGTTGGGTCTCTTGATTTCAGAAATGTAGATCTACCCATGTTTATCACATTTCGTTCCATGTTGCAGTATGTCGTCCACACTGACCTGGCGAAATTCGCTCAATCGGTCGGACCAAAAGTCGCTCCTCGTGACCTCGGAGGAGAAAACGACACCATCGAATCGCTAAACAGTGAGTACTTTTTACGTTCATTAGGGTTACCAAGTATTAGATTTTCGATACACTCCTCAGGGTCACTTGTACCAAAATGTATTCATCTCTTTGGTTACTGTTGGTAACTTTGATGATAGAAATAGCAAATAACGAGCCGGTAATTTTAACGAGTAAAAAAAGTATAAAGTGAAAAGAGAAGTGGAAAGAAAAGAGAAGAGTGAAATGAAATGAAAAGTTGAAAAGGTGAGAGTGAACCTCAGTGGCAAACTGACCGATAAAAAAGGTAATGAAAACGGGTTAAGCGAAAAAATTTCAAGTTTTATGTACCGATATGACTGTTAACAACGTCTGGATAAAGACGTTCCGATCCAATCATTCTGGATGACATTTTGCCAAAAGGCGATTCGATGGAATTTTGACAGGAGTTTATTGAGGCTCCAGGAAGAAAACAAAATCGCGAAAAAACGGGAAGCCGATGTTTTTATTTAAGAAGTAAATGGAAGTATTTGTGATCGTGTTAAAAATAAAAATCAGAAACGGCCGTTGCTCTCTATAATTCTTCTTCTTCTCTTCTTCTTCTTCTATCATAATTTCAATCCACCCGGTACCGATTCTCACTTTAGTAAAGGGAAAGGGCAAGTACAGGTCCACGTAGAAGAAAGGATAGCGCCATCAATTGAAAACGGGGAACAGAAACCTCACATCGGCTTAGACCCTCAGCCTTAGGAGTGTAGCGGATTTTTAAAAATTCAGCTACACCTTTTACTATTTCAGTCGACGGCTAGGCCCAAAATCGCGTCCGACTCTATCGACGATTTCTGGCGTTGGCAAATGAAAATCCCGTATTCATGTCGAGCTATGCACGTTTCTCTACGAATCGAATACGCGATGAGGCGGAGTCGGGAAAGATCCGGTTTTACAATTCGGCTTTAGGGAGATATTCGGTTTTAGGTAAACCGAATGACAACCATCGCGGAAGGCTACAAGCAGGGCCGCCAGGGGAAGAGGGTACTCGAGTGCCCTAGCGGCAACGAAGGAACTACGTTGGGAACATTTTGTTTTTATGATCATGTCATCACATGATCATGACACATTTCTAAAAACTGCACTAATTGGCGTAGAACCGGTACTACTTTGTTATCTGATATTGAGGGTTGGATGCCGAAGTACAATGATAATTCATTTCGAATCGTCACCCGCATTGTGTTAAACTGACCTCACTCGTCTTCAGCCAGTTAATGCATTGGTCCAATTTCGCGAAAAGTTTAACATTTGGATTAGCTCAAAATGCTGCTTTGATATTTTTGGTACAATCAACGATAAATTGGGTAATTCATTGAATATTGCACAAGACGAAGTTTCAATAGGGAAGTAGGTACTGTGTGTTACATATCTATGAGGCTTACAAATTTGGCTAAATTCCCTTTGGAAAAAAAAACAAATTTCGATAGAGCCTGTGTGCATCTGGTTTCTTGTTGGTCGATACAGATATAAATCTTTCTCCGCTATAAATATACAGAGTGAGATTGAGCGTAGTGCAAAAAAACCTTGCTCCTTTTTCTCAAACGAGACCGCTAACCTAAATTAATATATCCACATCCTCTCGGTAATAGAGAGCGGATCGAAAGAAACATTTTCAAGGCCGCCAGGAAATTTCTCCTCTCTTTCCCTCCGCTTGAGATCGTATACAGTCCTTACACATAGGCGCTTGGTGAAGCTACGGGTTCTATTGCACTTGTTCATGTTCGCAAGATCTAATTGACCACGGTAGGTTAATACTCCATTTCGTCATAATTATCGCCATCCTTCTTCATTGAAGTCTGAAGAACATGAGTTAACATTTCATGCTCTATTCGTGCGAGAAGTGTAACGCGTAATCCTTTCTTCCCAGTTCAGTCGAATTCTTTGATTTGCCATTACGATGGAGGCAACGGATTTTTAATCCTATCGAAATTTCCAACATTTTTTCCGAGTATTTCCCTTGCCTCTCCGAAGGGGAGGGGTGGGTTTTTTTTTTTTTTTTGAAAAATCAACTATCTCAACCCGTGGGTTTTTTTATATCGTGCCTTTATGGGAAATTAAATTTTAAGCAACTTTTGTATAGGACGTTTTTTGATAAATGGCTTTCTAGTGGATGAAAATCGAGTTTGAAATTTTCAAATTACAACAGTTTCTGAACGGCTGATCGGAACCCCATAAAGTTACGCATCAAAATTTTTGTCTCGTCCGTGCCAATCCAGAAAAAGTCGCGTGAGCTCGCATTTTTGAGCGTGGTGGCCATGAGAGCGTTTTGAAATTTTCAAACCCTTTCCACGTCAGAGGTGTTGACATGTTTTCAAGGTTTTCTGGTTCGTGATTATATGATCGAAAATTTGACAACCCCAAAGTCACATCGCAAAAAATCTCATGCTGTTCGTGTCGCCGGTCTACTGATATCACGTCCATTGGACAGCCGCACAAACCGCATTGACAACCTGGGCACCAATAGCAGGGCACAGGCAGGAACAGCTGTAGCAGTTTAAGCTGCACACCATCCGTGACGGGGCGATTTCGTATGCGCCTGATACGTCCTCAACTTCGCCACAACAGACGTTGGAAAGCTCTTTGTCCTCGTCCCGATTATCCGGATTTCGACATTATCTCCGCTTACGATACAGCCCAATTGCGTTTTACGGTCGTATCTTGTGCCGCAATAAAGCCGCAATTTGGCGGAGTCGAGTGAATCGCCACGCAGTCGAAAATTGTGTTCCTATTATGCGTAAAGCAGAGGTGAGGGAATGATGACCTCGTGCTTTGTTATGGTACTTTACAAGTGATTGACAAGCTTCAATTGCGGATAGCTCAGAAGCTATGGAGTTTTCCAATCCAACTCAAAAACAACGTCTTAGTTAGCTAAAAAACGTTTATTTTGAGACTAAAAACGTCAAAATCGGTTTAGGAAATTCGGAGATACAGCTGCTTCCGGGCTTTCTTTGCATCTCAGGTTGCAAAGATTTCAATTTTCATGAGATTGACTCAAAAATTTAGGAAAGGAAAGATGTGGTCTGCATGCATACCTGATTTACTCAATTTGACCCACGCCTTTTTGGAAATTATGCCTTTAAAATATTTGCGTGGTTTTCTTTGCGGTGTGCGGCTACACCTGCTTCATAATAGTATGAAATGACCGTGGATAAAAAAAGAGACAGATAAGTAAAGTGGGCAAGCTTCGGTGGCAGTAGGTGAACGAGCTGCGCGTAACTTGTTACGGAGAACAGACTGGCCGGCCCGGCCTCACTTCTCATCCCCGAGTCAGAAGGCAGTTTCACACTGACCAGAACTCAGGCATTAATTATTAGTTTTTATTTGAGGCTAATCCCCCCTCGTATTTCCTGAAATTGACACAGCGTCGAAATCAGCAAAATTTACATTACAAACCATGGCCACATGATTCGATTTTTGTAATTCGAATTTTTTTCGTAAACCGTGTAGGTAGTACCTACTAGGTACATTCACAAAAACATTTTTTTCGAGCCGCAACTAAGAAAATGAGAAGAAACAATGTCAACAATTTTCAATTTTAATTTTCCTTAGGTAAAAACGAGTTTCCTGCGTCCGTCTGCGATGATTTAAGAAAATCACCATAAATCCCTCAATACTCAGCCTCAAAAGAGGTAAAAATGTGATCAAATCGGGTCCAAAATTCGCGCATCAAAATATCGAAGTATTGTCTGTTATCTGCTGGTTTAAGGTGCTACAAATTTCTCGGAGACACAGCCTATGCGCATCCACCCAAAAATCACCCTGAAATTAGTGGCCAAGAGATTAGCTATCAGTTTTTGGATAACTGACAATTGATAAAGCGGCCCTAAATATAATAAATCTCGAGCTACTATGCATTCGTTGGTTCCCATCAATCTTGGTCAGTAAAAATCCGGATAATACCGATTGCAATGTGAACCGGGCGTCAGTCAGCTTCTTGGAGTCAAGGTCAACCGTCACCAGGCTCACCTGACTCCTACCTTCCCCCACAGACGAGCCTCGCGGTTCTTTGCCCTGAAATATACTGTATACATAAATGCGTATTATGCAACGTCCACCGGCCGATGCTCCGGGTCGACTTGATCGCCTTGTGTTTCTTCGGCTGCGCAGACGCCGGAGCTTTTTCCAGTTTTGGACCTCAGCAGTGGGAAGTTTTCTCCAAATTCATTCGACCAGCGGCCGGTTCGTCCCGAGGGTCCGAATTCGGCCCAGGGTCACCGACCGAGAACCGAAAAACCCTCTGGTGGACCTTCAGAACTTTAATTGCACGCGAAGTGATGCAATGTTAAAAACTGTTAGGATTGGGATATTCTCAAATTGCTGCTCATCTTACGAAGGATGCGTACGACGGAAATCAAGATTTTCCGAATTTCGTAGTAGAGGTTTAAAGATAGATTTATCCAAGGACGCTTGCACTATATTTAACCGAAGACATAATATGTCTATGATGATATTATTATCATTAATATTATAATTAGTACTGAGAACTTCTCGGGCATGCAACCTTCCATGGAGAAATCAAGCTTTGAATGAATTGATAAACCGGCCCTGAAGCCTGGAAGACGGCAAATGTAAGCCCGAAAATGTAGCCAGCAAAGTTGTAGCCAAAAAACCGCAAAATGTTGGCACTCGTTTCGTGTTTTGCATAAAAACCGTCTTCCCTGAAACGCGATACTAGATACAATAATGAAATAAGGTAAAATTGTCTAGAACTTGAGCTTCAACGGTGCTCTGTAGCTTCAGTAGGACAAAAGATACAAATGTTTGAAAATTGATATTTTTTCCAAAAAACGGAATTTGCACTTTTTGTTATTTACCTTTATAGGTATTGACATTAGGGCTCATCCTACCAAATGCGCCAAATTGCATTACTATAATTTTAAAACCATATAAAATCCCGTAACTGCAATATTAGGTCCAAATTTGGATCAATTGGTTTGAGAGAAATTTTAAGAACGAACTTTAGGAGAGAGAACTGATTTAAGCGTTCTCGGCCTTGAAATCTTGCAGAATACGTGGGTATTTTTTATATTTCGGTAAATAGACGTATTTTGAATTTTTCCTTGTTTTAAGATTCCCATTGTGATGTTTTTTAAAGCATTTTTTGATCGGCAAAGCCTCCAAAGTAGTCAAAATATAATCAAATTGTGCCAAGAATTGATTTTTTATTGAAATCTTTGGTTGGAAATTGACTTTGATTTTCGGGTCTGAATATGGATGTATTATGCGTTATCTATGCGGTTTTTAATGCCTCCTGAAGAGTTGACCACTTCGTACGAATAAGAGGTTTTCATGAGCGGTATCCTACAACCACCTTTAACACGACGGCTCCATATTTGACAATATGTTCGAAAACGGAGGAAAACCTTCTGACCTGGCGAACTGGAACGCGGTCCCGATTTATGAGAAATGTCAGCCTGCGCCGATCTAATAGTTTCAGAACAAAGGGCTCTCGAAGGAAACTTTGCAGGGGATGCTATTGAGGTTGGCTCGCGTACCACAAAATTATCCCCTTACTAGAATCCATACAGTTCAATCAAGGCTTAAACTCGCCTTTAATCAAAGAGACGATTGATCCTCGTCGAATCGTATTCGCAGCATGTCCTCTCGAAAGCAATTACTATAACCTCGTGTTATGACTACCCTAATCCCTTCATCAGAAATAGACATCCATTACTGTCAGGGCTGATTCCGTTTCAACGAATTGAATTCAACCCATTTTGCGATATAAACTGTTCGCGTGGGGAAACGATATTTTGAAATTGATATCCATTGTTAGTCCTGTTTAGCCCGAATTCCAATTGATTGCAGCATCTACTATCAGAAATTTTATTGATTCTATTTTTTTGCGGTTATTTTTGATTTTATTTGGCGTGTTATTTAATAGGTTGATAATAATTATTTATAATCGGCCAAGAAGAATTTTTAACCTCCTGAAAGTTTGATATCTTACATCTCTTATGGCCGATTTTACCAACCTCGGATTAGAGCTAATCCGGACATTGTTAGATAATATGTTAAAACATATTAAGTTACCAAGAACAACCATGTCCGGATTAACTATAATCTGAGGTTGGAGGAGCATTAGTCTCCTGAATTTTAAAAACTACTTATTAGATACATCTTAAAAAATTTGTAGCGTCAAGTGAGGTATCATTTTCCGTAGATTTTTGACCACTGATTCAATTAAGACTACTTCCGGAATGGTAGCAATAATCGTTTAAGATTTACGCCGTTTTTAAAAAACTCCTGTCCCTCCTAGAGCCACAATTCATAATGATAATTCTGATTCATAACTCTCACGTACATAAGTGACTAAAATATTTTAAACCTAGCGGTGCTCAGGTAGCACACAACGCTTCCCTATCTTAACTGAAATTTAGAAATTGGCTTTATTTTGACTAATTTGAATTCAGAAAGGACCGAAAATGTCCAGAAACATACTAATGAACTATGGAGGTGCCGAACAATATTCAATATCACCCAGTGTGAAGCACCTGCTCTCCGTCCGCAATACCGGCATGTCTAAGCGATAATAATTGCGACATTGACCGTACACAGCAGACAGACAGCAAAACGCGACTGAGCCGGCTAGATTAGGTTTGTGCGGCTCGGGTAGAGGATAGTGTTACCATAATGGATTGTTATTCCTCCCGATGGGACCGCGCCACGATGGAATCGAATGTCTGCGACGAGGACAAGCCGCGAAATTCCATTCGATGAGGAACAATCATCACTTTGATTAGAGGCAAGTTCGCTCCTTGATTGAACAGTGCGCATTCCTGGTTAGGGGATAATTTTGCGAACCTCCCCCAGATACAACCCCACTCGTAGAAGACAAGTCCTTCGAGGGCCCTTCGCCCAAGCATCCGAGCGAATCGACAGGAACGTCACGCATTCGCCCCTATGGCAAAGAACTGTCGCAATTAATCATTTCGAAATCGAAGCTGGAGTTCGGGAGAATGTTTTTCGAACAGAAGGCAACCATACTCCAAATAGCTTTATCGGGCCATGCTACAATCAATATTAGTGGTATTGGTGCAAATTTTACGATGATTGCGCTGCATGGTGTTCGAGGAATCCGATAAAAGCTCAAATATTGCGTGGGATTCAAGCCTCGATATATGAAGTTACGGATCCGTAATAAGCAGTACCTACTCGTCTCCCAAAAAACCTACCCTCTCGATAATACGCGCTTAATTAAAATCCGAGAATCACCCCGTCGAAAATTTGACGATGGGACTGGTAAAAACGCCAAAACCAGAGCGTTCTTTACCTTTTCATTTCGGGGATATCCATCTTGTGGAAATCGTCCGTCGGCTACATTTCATACTGATTGGTTTCGTTACTGCCGAATGAACGAAGACAAACGAAATAATAACTGTTGGAACAGGCAGGATATTCGGCAGGGCTGGTCGTACCTTTTTCGAGTAACGGAAGGTCGTCATCAATCATTTTGGACAGCTTTTAATCAATATCTTCTTCAATACGGACGGCAATCGGATTCGAATTTCAATTCGCCAAACAGATGTTCTCGACTTGGAAGATTTACCGAGTTTCACTTGAAATGCACAATTTCAATGGGTCTAGTTTTTCGGGCAAGTTTTCGATGAAAAATTTTGCTAGATTATCTACGATCCGTAACTAACGAATAGGAACGCACTTGGGGGTTCATATCTGCGACCTCATTCCCCTTTTTTACCAAACTGCCACCCGGGATCTTGCTCAGCCTTGGACAACTGCCACCCGAACCTCTTCCAGCTTGTTGACAAGTGGCACCCCGATAGGGGTATCGTATTTTACGTTGAAGTGGATGAGAATTCAATCAAGGTTTGATTAGTGAGGATAATGTAAACAGATTGTGCCGTTTTTGTAAATTGAGTCGCAGGAAAGCAGAAACCTCAAATTGCGTTGGGAGGAAAAAATAACCGAGTAAACGCTTAGTGGGGTGGCACTTGGGTATCTCTCCGTCAACACACAGGCTTCGACAGGTGGCAGTTGTATTTTTCTCAAAATGTACTTTCTATTTTTTACAAAAACAGACTATCTTGCTCTATATCTACATTTACCCCTATGCCTTTGACATTGATACCGAAAAACATTTCCTTAGAAATATTAGTGAAACATCGGGTTTTTGAGGCCTCCAACCCAAAAATGTGGTCAAAATTCGTCCGTCGTCAATTACGACCCGCTCTGATTGGAAAAATGTTCGTTTCGTGCGCAGGCCTGTGGCAGAAAAAGCTGATCGACTACCGGGACTGGTTTAGTGTGAGCAGCTCTTTGAAGTCGGACGAGTCCAAAAGGATTGGGAAATGCCGCTTCGAAACCAGCGACTCCTGCTTTGGCAATCAAGGATCGTTCAGGAAAATCGAAGTCGACTAAGGTATAGTTTTGGAGATAAGTTGCACGTCGGCTCTTGCAAATTGTGTAAATAGTTGAGCTTGTAAATAGAAATAAACACCCGGCACACGATAGTTGAATAACTGACCACATCTGAAATTATATGCCCGTTAAATTTGAAAAAGAATTTCCCACGATAATCGCTTGGAATTTATCAATTTGGTTTTAGCATGTACGTGTCTGGTGATACCTTTAAGCACATTTTAGTGAACGAATTTTCTCTTACTTAGGTATTTTCTTGCCGTATTTTTTATCTTTTAGTCTAGTGATAGGAATATAAAAGAAGGTCGCAATATACGAGCAATTGACATTCAGGTGATGCGTCAAAGGTAAAGGCCGAAATGCCACGTGCAATAATTACTCACTTGCTCAACCCAGACGTTAGTTGTCATTATCTGGCTCTTCAGGTTCTGAAACAAGAAGTAAACACGCATTATTATAGTTTAACAAACCTAAGATAGAAATAATGGTAATCGCAAATAGCATGACTCATTATTAGTAGATGGCCTGGTGGTTAGTAGAAATAAGCATTGCTGAATATTTTGTTACTTGAAAAAATCTATTATTTATGCACAGTTTCACCTCCCAATGTTAAAATACACTTTATTTATCAAAAGTACCTATCATTTCTTATTCACCATGATCCGAAATGTAAGCTGAATAGGTATAGTAGTTTTGATGCCTCGAAACGAAAATCAACACAACATAGCACGGGTTCTTAAATAAATAATAACAAAAAAATGGAATTCCAATCATAATATCGCACCCTTGCTTCAATAGTGTTACAACTCAAAAATTGACGATTTTGAGTTATTGGTACCGCTGGATTCAGAAAAAAAAGCTCTATAAATCTCAAAAACCCGTTCTAACTTTTGGAAGTTCAGTGGCCGCCAGGTAGCAGTTAAATCGGTGTAGACGATTCATTTGGTATCCCTACCACTCGTCTATAGAGTCACATTTTTAGTTGTGACATAAATCTCGATGAGATATTTGCTCGGTTGACGTTTTATTTTGAGTTGTAACGTTTTTGATGAGTAAAGTTCCTAATTTTTGATGCGTTATTTCTAATTGTAACTCTATTGGTGATTGAAAAAGCCATCAATACCGTATCAACTCAAAATATTCAAGCGTCCGTTGCATGGATTAATCATGAAAACCGTTATAACTTGGAGAATTGGCTCATTTTCACGATTACGAATTATTGAATAAGGAAGGATACTAAATAACGACTGAAATTCGATTTTCAAGGACCGTCTCACATTTTGTCGAGACTTTCAAGCCCAGAATAATTATATCAACGGCGGAAACAGTTTTTCGCGTTTCCTGAAAAAAGAGGATTTTTGAGTTGTGACACTATTGAAGTAAGGGTAGATATTATCTACAATTGAAAATAAAATATAAAGTCAACAAAGAGACCAAATTGATGACTGCACATTCCGGCAGGCTCCTATTGCCTTGTGCGTTTTTCAGCCAATCAAAGGCGCGAACGACAGGGCTGGAAACGCCGGGCGACGGCTGAAAAGATTCACTCGTCGAATCTTTTGAGCCGGCCCCACCCGCCGTTCGGTGTTTGCGGGTTGAGCCGTTTGTCTGATAAGGCATTAGCAACTGGCGCGGATGGATTCTTTCCGATCGCCCTCTCTAAAATAAAGCCAGCAGTCGCCTCAAATCGATTTACACTCACAATAATGGACTGTCGCTCGTAACGTCATACCCGCATAACGTGATTTGAATTATCGTATCGCAATCGTATTATTCAGCTGCCGTAAAGTTCTCCTTTCGATCCCTTTCTGGATACATGCGGGGAAACTGGTAGGAAGTCGACACAGGAAGGAAACAGATGTGAAACTGAGCTTTGCTACGCCTACTCGCTACCGGAACGGGGTATCGGCGGAGGAAGTAGAAACGAGATGCGAAAGGTAAGCGGTTTTCCGCACAGACGCAGGTCGTGTAGGGCTGGAAGGGGGACGGGGGTCTGAGAGAACCAATTCAATTAGGAGCAATACGACCGTCTACCACCGCTTCGCAAACTTCAGTCGCTGAACAGAACACATGTCGATCATCAAAGCGAAACGATAGTCCAGTTATTGGTTGTAGCTACGAGAACAGGTAAGGAACAGCAATCGGGACGGAAAAAAGACGTCGCCCTGGTGGCAACACCAAATCATGATAACCATATTGACTAGTCACATCCAAAGATGAACTCGTAAATAGCTGAACTCCTGCAAGATAATAATATAATATCTAATACGAACTCATCCCCACAGTCAAACTCATAATCAAACCCAAACTCGAAGTCGATCTAAAACTAAAACTAAAACTGAAAGAGAAACTCACAATCAAAGTTAAACTCAAACTGAAATTCAAACTCATACTCATAATCAAAGTCAAACTTGTACGCAAACTCGAAGTCGAACCCTAACTAAAACTCAAACTGAAAGAGAAACTCATAATCCAACTCAAAGTCAAACTCAAACTGAAACAAAAACTCATAATCACACTCGAAGTCAAACTTGAACTCGAACTGAAATTCAAACTCATACTCATAATCGAACTAAAATACATTCTCATAATCAAACTCGAACTCATTCTGAAAGTCGATCTCATAATCAAACTCAAACTCGAAGTCGAACTCTAACTAAAACTCAAACTGAAAGAGAAAGTCAAACTCATAATCAGAACCAAAGTCAAGCTCAAACTAAAACAGAAACTCATTATCAAACTCGAAGTCAAACTCAAACTGAAATTCAAAGTCATACTTATCATAGAATAAAAACACATTCTCATAATGAAACTCGAACTCATCCTGAAGATCGAACTTATGATCAAACTTGAAGTCGAACTAAAACTCAAACTGAAAGAGAAAGTCAAACACATATTCAAAGTCAAACTCAAACTCATAACCAGAACCCAAGTCAAGCTCAAACTGAAACAAAAACTCATAATCAAACTCGAAGTCAAACTTGAACACAAACTGAAAGGGAGAGTCAAACTCATATTCAAAGTCAAACTCAATCTCATAATCAGGACCAAAGTCAAGCTCAAACTGAAACAGAAACTCATTATCAAACTCGAAGTCAAACTCAAACTGAAATTCGAGGTCATACTCATCATAGAGTTAAAACACATTCTCATAATGAAACTCGAACTCATCCTGAAAGTCGAGCTTATAATCGAAAGAGAAAGTCAAACGCAAAGTCAAACTTCAGCTCAAACATAAACTCAAACTTGAACTCGAAGTGCTTAAAACTTAAACTCAAACCTTCAGTAATACTAATAGGTACTCAAACTTAAACTGAAACCCAATCCAAACTGAACTTTTTCTTGAGCTCAAACCTGAACTCAAACTGACACTGGCAGTTTGAGTTTTGGTTCGACTTCGAGTTTAGTTTGATTATGAGTTCGACTTTCAGGATGAGTTCGAGTTTGATTATGAGAATGTGTTTCAACTCTATGATGAGTATGACCTTGAATTTCAGTTTGAGTTTGACTTCGAGTTTGATAATGTGTTTCTGTTTTAGTTTGAGCTTGACTTTGGTTCTGATTATGAGTTTGAGTTTGCCTTTGAATATGAGTTTGACTTTCTCTTTCAGTTTGAGTTTTAGTTAGTGTTCGACTTCGAGTTTGATTATAACTATGTGTTTTAGTTCGATTATGAGTATGAGTTTGAATTTCAGTTTGAGTTTGACTTCGAGTTTGATAATGAGTTTTTGTTTCAGTTTGAGCTTGACTTGGGTTCTGGTTATGAGTTTGAGTTTGACTTTGAATATGAGTTTGACTCTCTCAGTTTGAGTTTTAGTTCGACTTCAAGTTGGATTATAAATTCGACTTTCAGGATGAGTTCGAGTTTGATTATAACTATGTGTTTTAGTTCGATTATAAGTATGGCTTTGAATTTCAGTTTGAGTTTGACTTCGAGTTTGATAATGAGTTTCTGTTTCAGTTTGAGCTTGACTTTGTTTCTGATTATGAGTTTGAGTTTGACTTTGAATATGAGTTTGACTTTCTCTTTCAGTTTGAGTTTTAGTTAGTGTTCGACTTCGAGTTTGAGTTTGATTATGAGTTCGACTTTTAGGATGAGTTCGAGTTTGATTATAACTATGTGTTTTAGTTCGATTATAAGTATGACTTTGAATTTCAGTTTGAGTTTGACTTCGAGTTTGATAATGAGTTTCTGTTTCGGTTTGAGCTTGACTTTGGTTCTGATTATGAGTTTGAGTTTGACTTTGATAATGAGTTTGACTTTCTCTTTCAGTTTGAGTTTTAGTTAGTGTTCGACTTCGAGTTTGAGTTTGATTATGAGTTCGACTTTTAGGATGAGTTCGAGTTTGATTATAACTATAAAGTTTTAGTTCGATTATGAGTATACGTTTGAATGTCAGTTTGAGTTTAAGTTTGACTTCGTGTTTGATTATGAGTTTTTGTTTCAGTTTGAGTTGGACTTTGAGTTGGATTATGAGTTTCTGTTTCAGTTTGAGATTTAGTTGGTCTTCGACTTCGAGTTGGAGTTTTATTACGAGTATGACATACAAACACATTGTGTTTTAGTTCGTTAATGAGTATGAGTTTGAATATCAGTTTGAGTTTGATTATGAGTTTCTGTTTCAGTTTTGATTTTAGTTTGAGTTTGACTTTGAGTCTTATGATGAGTTTGAGTTCGACTTTGATTATGAGTTAGAGTTTGACTTTGACTATGAGTTTAGGTTTGACTTTGATTATGAGTTTGAGTTTGTCTTTCAGTGGGGGTTCGACTTCGAGTTTGATTTTAAGTTTGACTTTTATTATGAGTATGAGTTTGAATTTCAGTTTGAGTTTGACTTTGACTTGAGTTTTATGTTTGCGTTACAGTTTGGTCTGGAGTTTGATTTCTAGTTTATAGGTTTAAGTTTGAGTCCCAGTTTAAGTTTCAGTGTGAGTTTGTGTTAAAGGTTCAGTTTGACTTTACGTTCACGTTTGAGCTTGAGTTTGAGTTCCAAATCTAGTTTCAATTTCGAGCTTGAGTTTACGGTTGTTCCAGCTTGAGTTTCAGGTTGAGTTTGGGCTTCATTTTAGCTTCAGTTTCGTGGCAGTTCCAGTTTTAGTTTGATTTTTGTTGTTTATTAGTTCCAGTGGGGACTTCTTCAGGGCCAGAGTAGAGTTTTACTTGGTGGTTGGGCAACTTCAAGATCGGATTTCATCTCTTCAGATAATCAGGTTCATGGTTCGTAAGGTTGTGGAAAAGGTTTTAATCGCTCGGTTGGAAGGATTTGTCAGGCCGATTTGGGGATGAGGTATGAGGGACACAGCCATGAATAAGCCGCCATCGACGATCTTAAGGCCGTATCAGCCGAGCGATTGAGCAACTGCCTGACGTGCAGGAAGATTCGACAATCGAATCTTCTACGGCCGTTGGTTTGAGCTTGTCCTGCCGTTGGCGGAGAATTGGTGGTAGTTTGGCCAACTTTTGCTGGATCGAGCCTTTATTTATCAATATTTCATGTTTCCATTGGCAGTACCAAGTAGGGTTTTCCGTGTGAGCTTTATTCTTCAAATAGAACGTTCTGCGGAATGTTTGACGCTTCTTAGGACGCCGAGGCCGAATGCTCGAAAGAAGTGTGTTGTTATTGAACTAGGTACATCTCATTATCTTGCAGTAGAGTGGTGTGCTATGTTTGCCCTCACCTTCGACCTCGCCGAAAGCCTTCTATTCAGCGGAAAACATTACCACCAGTTGCATGTAAAAAGTCGCGCCAATAAAAATTATTTTTTGCTTACTGAGAAGTGATTATTTTCGCATATTTCGAATTAACAGACACCAAGGTTGTCACAAGTTGGCTCAACTAAGGCGATGAGGGGTGGGGTCGTATCCGTCAAGAGAAGGACGTGAAGCGTTTCCGTGGGGCCTTTGGATTCACGTCAATGACGTACGAACTTAATCAAACTTTCATTCGGCGTTGAGCTTCGAGGGGCAATGAGAGTGGCCTCCTCGTGGATGGAATTTAAAGAGACTCCAACACCCTCCACCATTCAGAGCCAGACTCGAGCCTTCTATGGCCATCTACGCTTCGAGTGCTCGCCACAAGTTAGCATTTCGGTCCTGAGGGATAACCGGCCGAATGTGGCGAAGATGACTCGGCTCAAAGTTCTAGAATGCTGATAAATCATTTCTTTTTGCATTAGGTATATTTTATGAACATTAAATTACAATCTTTACAACCCTCAGGTCGTACTCATCTAAATTTTGATTTAGCTAAGGTCGCCTTGGGCATAAATTGATCGTCATATAGAAAAATGATCGATAGTAAAAATTATCTATATAGCAGGCGTCATTGGTTGAATCGAGATTTGAATCAAATGTACAATGTATTCTCCAATTGGTAATTGCTTATTCGGAGACAGCATAATGGGGCTATATTTCGTTTATCGCACAGGACAGAATTTGTTGTCCATACAAACTGGTATAAACAGCTTAGTGGTATCACCGAGTTGATGACGGAGGTCGATAACATTTATTAGGTGCTTCCTAGAGGAAATACACCAAGGCCTTACGCTAGTCGGACGTCAACACGGGTATATCGACGGCGAAGTGGTGAGATCTCGTATCTCCATTTTGTTAAGACCGCCACTATTCCTATGGTACCCTATGCAACCACATTGAATTTCCATGACATCTCTAATGTGCACGTGCAGGTACGAAATTGGAGATACGAGATCTCACCACTTCGCCGTCGATATATTGGTTAGTTAAACAGGGGCAAATGAAATATTTCCTAGCAAATTAATTTAACGAGGGTCAACATTACTTATGAAAAGTAACCTATTGACATTACCAGTGGTAATTTAGGACGTCATGGTAGATTATCATAAATGTAAAGATTTTCATATTAGGATTTTAGACGAGCGTCCACGAATATCAGCTTGTTGGAATAAATTAAAAAAACGCACCCTTATGAAGGTAAAAAAAATGAAATGTTCAGTAGGTACCTCATCTTATGTTTTATGAGAGCCATCGAGATGACCTCATTCTTGGAAGGAGGTCCTGAAGATAACTAATTAGGAAACTGCCTCCTCATTCTCAATATCGAGCTCTTGATGTAGGTAATAGTGCTGGGTTGATCACTATTGAATCCGACGAAAATCCATTCCTTCACTCTCTCTTTTTGTAAATTATTTTTTGTAAATAAATAAATGTATTATTTTTATTATTATTAGGTTTTTATTAACTTTTATTTTTCGGCTTTTCGTACTTCTTTTCAAACCAAGGCTAATCTTAAATTGTTGGCAAGTGATTATGTCAAGAATTAAAATGTTTTTGATTTCAAAGGTGTTTTTTACAGCGATTTTCTTATTTTTAAAACTTTTCCTTTGAAAAACGCAATGATTGAAAAATTCTCAACCTCATCAATAAAGTTGATAAGTTGAAAGTTTTTTATCTCATCAATTATTTTGAAAATACAGTTAATGTTGTCCTCGCTATCAGGTGTTTCTAGAGTAGGGATCAAAACTAGCTTTTCCACGAACTATGACAGTCACAGGAACCTTTTTTCTCAGCCCGGGCCGAATAGTTCACCAATCTTGTAGCGATTCCCACGCACCTATCGGCTGGGGTCAAGATGGAGCAATCGCACCAGATTAGCGCGTGGGGCGTTCGCGGAGGTCCCTTGAAACAATCGGAGCCGGGAGTCAGTCAGTCAGTCACAATGTTACGGGGCCAAGTCGAGACGGCGGCGTAAGATCGACTTGCGGGCAGGTAGTTTGGGGGTAGTCTTCGAGCTAGAACGTGGAGGCCGAAGGACAGTGACCTAAGTAGATATTTATGGGGGAATTACTTCGAACGAGTAATAGTCGATCCTGAAATGAGCGGGTGAACGATAATATCGAAAAATAAATGCTCACCTATTCTCATTATCCGAGAGGAATATAGAAAAATGTTAAAATCCCGGAAGTAAGGCAGTTTTTGAAAAAAAGGCCTCCAGCGAAGGACTAAGTTTGATTAAAAAATATCTCATACCCGGACTCAAACCACGGCTTTTGAAAAAATCCATTTTTTTTTTGCTCAGGTGTCTGAAATTTTTAAGCATTCTTAGGATTTCCCAGGTGAATACTTTGTACAAACTATTAACGTCGTAATACGGAGTGGCAAGAAGTACGAAGTTTCCAAACATCTCTAATGTATTAATAATTCTGAAAAAGCATCAACTCAATTTTGAAAACCCAACAACGTGGAAGCTGCTTAAATCTGAGAAAATGTTCAAAAAATTGTGAGGCTCGTGGCACATACTGAAATATTTCGATGATTCGACAAAGGGAGACATTTTCCCGAACCTTCTACATAAGTATTATGTATAATACCTCGTATACCTCGTAAAAATGAAAGTGCGAAAACAGAATAGCAGAGGATCGCAGGCAAAAATTGAGAAAAGAATCAGAACGAGCTCTGTCTCGAAGGGATTGTGTTGCTCTAATCGAGTTGTGCGGGTCTGGCAGGCCTACGATCCCTCCTCCTCGACACACTGTGCCACTTTCACTTCCGCCCTCGACAGACAACCTGAGCCTTCGACAATTTCGTTATGCAACGTAAAAAATCCCCTTCTCAAGTATTATGATCCCCTCTCGGGCCAACGATGTCTTTAAACTCTTGAGTCAACTTTTAAACTAGCTGAGGTGGCAGACGTGCGATAAGAAGCCATCAAGCCGATTATGAATGCCAGGACAGGTAACGGATAATGCCTATGATTGTACAAAGAATAGATGCTGAAGAAGTTCGAAGAGAGGTTTTTGAGCTGCCTTGATGCATTATGAAATCTCGAAATTAATAGGGTTGGTAACAGCTTCATGTAGAGGTAAATTTTGAAATGAATACATTCATGATATTCAATCTGGCTTTGTTGTTGATGGGCTCACAAAATAGGAAAAATGTCAAATTCAAACATTAAAAAAATAATGAATTTTTAAAAAACTGATCAAAATTGAGCGAAAAGCCGTACAAGTCAACTTGAGTAACCCTACTCTTTGATGTAGCCTGAAAATGAAAGCGCAATAGTACCTATTATGACCGGGTCCTTTCAAAATTCCAGTAAGTAACCCAGGATCAAAAATCTCACTTTACTTCGACTACATTCGCTCAACTTCATCTTTTTTATAGATATAGAAAGTTCATAGTAGTTATAGAAAGTTTATAGTATTTTCATTCTGGTAGATGATTTTTTTTATATTTAGTAAAATTTTCTCATTCCTCAGATTCCGACATCTAAGAAGAAAATTTGAGTAAACTTCAAAAATTAAAAAAAGATTGAAGTTGGTACGCTAGACAATTTTTTTGGGAGCAGTCAATGACTAAAATTATTGATTGATGATCTAAAATTGAAGATTTTTGGCTCATAGACCGCCGGGAAAAATGTGCGCACAATTTTTTACTTCCTTGGATTAGTTTTTTCCTCGTTCGCAAAGGTTGTTCGTAAGAAGGCCGTAACCTGCCCATTTAGGATCCTCAGGTTCGAGAACTCTTCAAATATTGATTTCTATCCTGGACGCTCAAGATGACACTTCTTGGCCTCAGCTACGAACTCCTGGACATGTTAGCGATCTTAACTGGGTCCCTCTTTAGTGACCTTGTATCGGTAACATCGTATTAATAATATTATACCTACTAAACGATAATTTACCCATGACTACGTAATTTTTCGTAAAAATATTGTTCCAAACAATTTCCTTTTTTTATTAGTCAATAATGAACCATTGTAATCGCCCAAAATTTTTTCAACTACTTATTGCTACTTTTTCTTGAAAAGAAGGTGGCTTTATGTTGACATTATTGGTTCCATAATAGGGGGCAATTAAATTGAGTATTTTCATTCAAGTCATATATTTGAATTTATATACTTGAAAAACGATATTTTTTCATAACAAAGAACGGTTGTTTACCTGTAAACCCTTGTTTAGAAATTGTGCTCAACAGACCCCACTCCGCCAATGTGAAGGCAACTAAAAGCTAACCGAAGAAAGCCATCAATATTGAACTGAGGACATAAGTGCGGTAGCTAGAAATTGACTTGTGTCATATGTAAAAAAAACTGACGTTGCAAAGTATGTACACTAGCGATGAATGATGGATCGGTACCTATTCAGTATAAGGATTAAGCAGTATTCATACTTCAAGTATGCAGCCGACATCAAAAAGCAATTTGAACCGGCCTTGTCAAAACGCCATTACAGATATTTTTTCCTCCGAGCTTTTTTCATTGAAGTTCGCTCTAACACGAGCCTTTATACGACGACATGCTTTTCCCAAGGTATTCATATCTGACTGGCATCAACGTACAGCAAAATAGGAGCCCAGAAGGGTCGACGTCACAACAACATCGTCCTCAGCTGTTCTCATCTCTCTCCCTCCGGCTCTACTCTTCAAAAGCAAAGGCCTTCTGAGCGAGAAGGACGGAATCGGGAGTTTTCCGTCATCGATCGATCGATCAATGACATGAGCATCGGCTCAGTCTGTTTTCCCCAGGTAAATAATTCGCCGTCAAGCTGTCAGAGGATATTTGCCCTTGCTAAGACACATTGCTCAACAGTGGCTCTTTCGCCGGCCTATAACAACCCATCAATCCGGTTCCGAACTAATTTTCCGCCCCCATATACCAATTTCATATCGATTCGCCAACAGAGGCCCCCGACAATAAAAACTTGACGAGGGTCCGCCCCAAGAATTGAAAGGCTTGTGGTAAGTATTGGTTCATGACCGAAACATCATGAACTAGGTACTTGAGACGTAAATATATTTCTGCCGAATTCGAATCAGCTTTAAACTGCTCAACACGAGGCATTGTTACTTGGCATTCTATATAGCACCCAGTTTGCTATAGCTTGGGTGTGAGGGGAAAATGAAGCGGCATGTCTTGAGCGCATCCAGCATTGCTGATATCATCAGGAAAAATAAATTCGAAAATTATATTTAATATAATCGGGGGTCACACATTTGGGCTCAACCGTCCCGGTAGTTTTTGGTTATGTTCTTCAAGAAAGTACTATGATGGCGATCGAGCCTGATCCGAAATTGGCGTGGTTCTTCTGGGTAAAAATGCAGATCAAGGTCGCCATCTATTTAGAAGCCTCAAAGCTGACAAGCCTCCAATTCAAGTTTTCAGCTGCCGGAAAATCGAAAACTTCAAAAACAGCCAGATTTTTTGTTCCTTTTTCCGACGAATCATTCGCGGCTTCTGGTCACATTTCTATGCAGGTTAGTGAAGATTCTTCAAGAACTGAGAGGGTAGCATCAAACAGCCATCAGCATCAGTTTCAAGCTTCTACGATACCAGTTGGAACTGGGTGATTCAAGGCTCGAAAGAACCCATATCAAAATTTTTGCAACAGGTATGGTGCTGCACGAACAAACGGTTCCATCGTCTGGATCATTTTCGTGTCGTCGTCAAGCATTGTGGGGCCCATAAACAAAAAAAACTAGAATAGGTTCCCAGCTCGAAACCCCCAGCAACATTAATTTTGACTCTGTAACAAACAGCCATTTAACTTAATCGAGAACATATTCCTGTACCCATAGTAGTGGAGGTCCAATACAGCGAAAGTATTTTCTCTCACAAGAAACATACATGTCAGCTTTGAGGGTTGGATTTTTATCTTCCAGAACGACAAGGGCTCTCGCTTTAACGCACGGAAATTTCGTCACCGCCTGGCAGAGTCGAAGAAAAAAGGGGCCACAGTCCTTTGCGAAGAATGGCGCGTCTTTGCGCGAAGAAATGGACCATTACCTGAGCCAAAACTCAGTTTGCGTGATAGAAAGAAGCGTTTGCAAATGCTGCCGGGGGGACGTTGAAGCATTGGGTCGACGAAGACGGTGAAAATGGAGCGAGGCTTTGGGATTTATTGCGGCTTTTCATAGCGACTTTCCCTCTCATTCAAGACTCAGTAGAGAAACGTTTCAGATTTTCCCGGCACAACGAGGTCGCCTTCTTCTTCCGATGGTTCTCCCAAATCCGATGTTGCTGACGATTTTCCTTACCAATAGAAGTGATGGAAGCTGTATTGACTATGAGGGTCCTCAATGCCCCGGTTGACTGTATCGGTATTGAGCCGCTGTCAATCCATTGGGATGAGCATACTGAACGTTCTAATGGTTCAGAAACACATCTGAATACCGTTGATACTTGATGGATAGTCAATAACATTGATGCGAAATGGACTACGATTGAAAAATACGATTAGAATGTCCTGGCAATTTTGTTATTGGCTTTTGAGATGCGGGAAATTCTGGGCCACTAAAGCTGGTATATTTTCTTCAATTTTCAATCTAATTCACTGGGTCTATCAATTGCTGATTGTTTGATCAATGCCCTGATCAGCTATTTGAAATTATAAACTCAATAAAATACATACACTTGGGATGTTTACTTCCATATCAATTGAGCTTGAATTGAAAATAGGAACGGAACTTCACTATATCCTCTAACTAATAGGTACAGTTTTCCGCAGAATCACTTTCTGGACAAGCATCTGAAAAAAAAGAAATCTTAATCTAAAACGACTTGTTTACAATCTCTACCTCATTTAACCGCGTGCAAAAGTCTGGAAAAAATGCAAGGCTAATCCCCGATTCGCAATCTGGCAGATTGAAGCGATCGCACGATCGATCATCGATATGACAAGTAGGAGGGCAATTCCTCAAAAAAGCAGGAGGGATTTCCCTAATTAAAGAGGCCGCCCATTAATTTTAATTATTATCCCTCCTCTCGTGTTGGCGGAGGACTATAGGCTTGGCGAGAAGATCCCTTCTGGATAGGGTTCTAATCTCGTTAAATGTGGGTCGAGGAGGATTAGGAAAAAATGAAGATGACAAGGGAACGAAATGGATGAATAATAATGATGGCCATTCGCGAGCCGTCGTCGGCCGCGGTTCGCTGTTCAACGGACATTAAAATAGAGATTCTGTCGATGTAAATTTATTAATTTCATCTCCCTTCATTAAGATGAGAGTCTATCATCAGCGCTTTTACTGTGGGTAGCCTCAACAATGCGCATGACGACAATTATTTCGGAATAGTATAACCACAAACGATCAAAATTTATTCTAGAATTCAGTTTAGTCAGATTAGCTTCACTTTGAAAACTATAAATCAGGTACCTTCTTCAAACTAGGTGAATGTTTTGGTGCAATTTTCGATTTTGATTTTTTTCATCACTTTCTTTGTGAATATGGATCGTGCATCGATTCTATCGCTGAAGATAATCATCCTCCTAGCAACATGAGGTAAAGCTAGTCAGTTCATTTCTCCAAAGGACACTCTTGATCCCAATCCCGGGATCCCATTTACTGGAATGACATCACTTCTGCTGAAACATTTATTAGTCTACCCTCTCCCTCGATCGCTCAGCTTCTGCCGATGGCATCGCATTCTAAAACAAGATTCGTCCTGTTTCGATTTTACCGAGGAATTGGATACGAGGACGTGACGAGAAAGAATGGTTATATCGTGTCACGTGACGGTTCATATTTTCTTGACTGTCGAGTACGTATGTCAGGGTTTTGTTTTCATTTTCAAAATAGGCAAAAGCTCAAAATCAATGGCCGAAAACTTAATGCGCAAAAATAAATTTGACCTGGAGGACGAAACTGCAGAAAAACAACACAATCCTAATTGTATGCATACTCTTAAGTGGAGTTTGATGCGAACGATTAGGAACGTTCAAACGCTTTTTTCGACACCAACAGCAAACGGAAAAAAGTGATAAGTGCGCACACGCGTAGGTTATTTCGGCAAAAAATTAGCAACAATAGCGGGTTGGCAGTATCGTTTTGCAAATTGGCGTCCTTAATTATTCAGCCTTCGTCAATTACATATGTGGGAGTCGCTTTACAAAAGGTTCCTACTTATCTAACCAAAACTGCGATGCGGAAGAAAAAACTGAAAATACCCAGATTTAATTTTGACCCGCCAAAATACTACATTTCCGTGGTGGGGACTTCGAACGGAAGTTTTTTCCCATAGCTTTCTATTTCAGGTTTCTTCCATTAAAATGTAGAAAAATATCCGAGGTTCGAAGATTTAGTGCTACACGGGCAGAAGTGACCTTTTACACAAAGGTACCCTGGCCTCTCATGAAAAATCTGGAGAAAATGACTGTTCTCTAGAGATAAGGAGGAGTGGCGAAAACAAGATGAAACCCCCGGTGTTGAATCGGATTGATGGATCTGCCCGTGTGGAGGTGCTAACTGATGAAAAAGGTTTGTCAGCCTCGGTGGGTGTCAAGATAAATTGAATACGATAGAATCGAACCGAGAAGAAGAAGAGGTTAATAGAAGTGCTTATAGACCGAAAAGGGGCGACTTTCCTTCCCCTTCGGAAGTTAAGAAAATATAACGACGCCAGCCCGAGGATCATCGAACAAATAATAAACTGATATAAATTGAACACCAGGAAGAGGAGATGAACCGTTTCGCTACCCGATGAACAACCCTTGGCCCTCCGAAGGGGAAGCGGATCGAAGGGTTAGTTTTTCGCCGCGGTCGGCCAGCGGTTTGATGGTTTGGGTTTCGGTGGAAAGGAAGCGATAAGATTACAAACCAGTCAAGATTACCGACTGCTTCTCATCCCAGTGCTCACAGTTGAATATCACCGCTAAAGCTCGGCCAACAACCGCCTTCAACTTTTCCGCAGACAATCCCCTTGTCATTTAACGGAATCTTTCGCTGCTATTTCCGTTCCGCGGCGAGCATTTCATTGAAATAAATGAATCCCGGCTCGTAACTTGATTTGTTTTTTTAGCACCGCCTCAACACCGCATTTTCGGCTGTTTTCATTTTCCAATTTGTGAATTTTCTATGCCGCTGACGTCGAAAAGGAGGGCCCTTAGAATAACAATATCTTCTATGGTCGGAAGCTGAAGTGCCCCTGGCATTTCCAAAATTGTTTTGAATATTAGGTAGGTACCTCCTGTGAAAATGTGGAAGTAAAAGACGCTCTCTGCCAATCAACACCATGAACTACGGCAGTTCCATAACCAAATGCCAAAAATCGACGAAAAGCCATAATACGGTTTATTCTGGAGTAGACATTGTGAAAGTTACCTACGTTGGACATGGCGAATCATCCGTAATATTGAATCTCCGAACAGCGAACGAAATCACGACATAAATAAATCGGGAAGAAGGAATTACCATCGGAAAACATAATAATACCAAGAATCTAGTTGAACCGAAGGGCAAAGGCCAGCAGACTTGGCCGGATCAATGCTATCGGAATACATGGGGGATTCTGTAAACTAAAGCATCCTACGGGGTGGCTAGGGGTTGCAAGGGGTGCAGTATGCCGGTGCTGACTGGCTCAAGTCCAAGACTTTTGCCCGTCCTTCCCTTTCCACGATCTGCGTGCAATTCCATCTTCGTTCTCTACCAGGCAAAAGCGACCTCTTCGTCTGTAGCGTTGTGAAAATCGTCTCCAGAAACTCCAGCCTCAAAATTATTCTCAATGCAAGGATAAGTAGAGAGAGAAGGCTCAGCAGGTATTGGATTATGTCACATGTTTTTAGTCAATGGTCGGTGTTTTGGCCTAAGGTAAGTGGACTGTATAAATAAAAACGATAACAATTTCAAATTTGAATCGACTTTTAATGCAAGAAATGCAAAGAACGCAATAACAGCAATGGAATGGATAAAAGCAACAGAAGTAAAGGCGACGCAACAATTGAGAGGTTCTTTTGATGAGCAGTTCAATACAGCACCCAAGACCGCGAAACGGGGAACCGGCTTGACCAGTCGGTATGCCTGTCTTGGGGAAGATCCGCTGATTGATTGAGGGTTTTCAGTGATTCATATTTTGCTTTTGGGCGGTATGGCCTGTTATGGGGAACGAAAACCTTGTATCAACGACGATCCAAAAAATATGAGTTTTTACCAGCCACTTATAAGACAAACTCGTCAAATAACTTATGTTTTGAGACCATGAACCTGAATCCGAACTAATGGGTTCATTAGTTCAGAAAAATGGTCTGCCGCCAACATTGGATTAATTTCATACATTGAAAACTGCCTAAAATCTATGAAAGAAAAGTTGTGATTTTTATTGTATTACTGGTTTGCAAGCCGTAAAGATAGATGATAAACCGTAACAGTAGGCGTAAAAAATTCACGAAAATCATTGTCCGATAATGAGAACCGGCTTTCAACTGAGCCCGAGCAAAGTTAATTGTCGGATCAGTTTTCCCAGGCATCGGAATTCGTTATTCCCGTAGCAACAACTGGTGAGCTGACATCCGCATTCATCCCAAGGTTGATGTATATTATTCATCTATCACAACTTTTTCATCATCTCCAGTGCCCGGCCGTCCGTGAAATAATAAACACCCAAAACAACGATGGCGTTTTCGTTAAGATAATACGCAATCCGCAATCGAGCTAACGATGAAGAATGCGTTTTCACACTTCTTCACGATGAAAAGGAAGCGTCTTCACTCCACCCTACACCTGCAGTGTCACATTATACTCACAGTAGGACAGAACCATCAATGGGTCATCAGATTCATCAAGAAGATTCTTCTTCAACTATAGCAAATAATATCAGGAGTGTGCAAACCGTAAATTTCCCCTCTCCACACACTTTTCAGGTGCCTATGTTTACAAAATAAGATTAGGTAATCAAAAATAATTTTTGTAATACAATTATTGTATGACCTTTTCTATGTCCAGATGTACACATGTACATAGATTTTTCAAGAAGAATTTTGTTCCGATGAGTTGAAAACAAAAACACACCCTTTTTGAGTTTGTTTTTGCACATGCATTCACCATCACTTGATTTCATCTGCATACAGATTCATTACCCTTTGATTATGGTGACGTTTCGAAAGAATTCATGACAATTTGTAAAATCATGCGTAAATAATATCAATCTTTAAACAAAATACATCAAAAAACCAATGTTAAAGAATAAAATAAGAAAATAAATTACATTATTGAAGAAGTTTTTTAGCCACGGCAATGCCAGCAATTCCAGAACTGCCAAGCTATTTGATTAGAAGTGCCCAAGATCATCGTCGCAGCTCAAAATGAAAATAGGCCCAATGATTAGCAAGTGCTCCGAACTTCAAAAAAGTTCCAAACCTTTCAGCAACATGATCTAAGATCAGAATCACCATTTAAAAACCCCGTTTCCCCCAACTTCTTCCGCGTATTCAAAAAACGCCTCCCGTCAAAATTGGCTTGTATTTTATTCTGGCTTCGCCTCCTATCACCCGAAGACCCCAATAATATGGTGATTCAATCAATAAAATGTAAATTGCCGCGGATATAAAATACCCGGTGACTGAAGCTCTCCTTTCAGCTCAAGATGATGGGTCCTCCGAGCCGATGGCATAGGAACTTTTTTCTGGCGCCCGCGGGAATCGTTCGAGGCGAGTATATTATGCCGAGCACAACATAAAGGGATGTACATTTTCGCAGAAAGCTCCCGAACTGACAATATCTTGGTCAAGTTTTGCCAAGTAGATATATTATACCCTGACTGCGGTGGCTTTACTCTGAGGAGTCCACTCTTTTTCCCATGGTAGATATTACATGGATCACTTTCATGTTACACCATGGTAGATATTACATGGATTACTTGGCTTATCGGCACAGCATGAAAAAGTGACCATACAGGACATTGTATTCCTATCGTCCTGCGGCATGTGATATTGAGACGCCGAACAGTGCAGAGCACGAGGGGAAGCCAAATATTGGTATCGATTATTCAGGTAATACATTGTTCCAAAACTGATGGCAGGCAGCTGATTATACGCGGCATTATTATGATTGATTGCTTACGTAGCCGACTCACGTTTGATCCGAGCTGGACAGATTCCGTCAGTGTGGAAACACAGATTGGCATCGAAGCACGTCAGTTTATCCACGATAGGTTTGTCTTCAGCGTATTTGGAGATAAACTTTCAACTTGATACGTGATATTGATGTGATTTCATGTAATGATCAAAATAAATTACATTATTAATAATAAATTTTATTATTAATCATAAATTTTAATAATAAATTTTAATAATAATAAATTTAATTATTAATCATAAATTTTATGATTTCGCGTTATTAATTCCATATTAGGACGAGACCAGGTCAAACAAAGGTCCAGGTTTGACCATCCAAAATTTTATCGAATGTTCGAAAAAACCTATGCGTATTAACTTCTACTCAGAATCACCCCCTAAATGGCATAAAAATGTCATTGAGGGGGTTACTCAAGTTGACTTATAAGGTTATTCATTATGCTTGTCTCGCTCTCACGCTGTCAATTTTGACCTGAATTGAAAAATTCTTTGAAAATGCCGAGGAAGTCTGCCAATTGGTTGGCAAGTATCATTATTTTGGTACATCATTTCAAAGTCAATAAATAGGTATGAACCTACCTAGGGTAAAGGCACCAATTGCTGACACCACCCCAATTACTGACACATGCTCATTCAACCTTAAAAAATAAGCGCTTCAGGCACCCTGGGAATTCGAAATTGGCCCAAAGTCAATGCCACAATGACTGGATACCAATTCCAGCCAAAATCTTGTCAGAATTGATGATAATTAGTTCAGGAACAAGGTTTTATCATCAGTCTTACATTTGCTTTCGAAATCGTTAGTGGTTTTGCTAAGGAGGTAAGTCGCTATTTCGTCCATTATAACCGTTTCATCTTTGTTTCTACATGGAATTTTTTTTTCACCGCTCCAATATTGATTTTTGATAGTAAGAATACACCATTCCGGCACAAACGACTGATAAAACATTGTTTGTTGTGGTGTTAGGAATTGGGTATCCAGAAATGTGACTTTACCCAATTACTGACACTTGTGTTAGTAATCGATAAGTAATGAAGAAGACGAGTTGGAGAAAGACAAAACGCCGTTGAACTCAAGACAAAACGCCATTGAAATCCAAACTGTAAGAGAGGGCGACTACATAACCACATTTATGGCAACTGAACACAAGAACTGATGTCAGCAGATCAGGGGCGTAAGAAAACTGCCTCTTTTGCCGAGCTTTCGATGCATTGTAACACCTTCATCAGGGCCTATAAAAATCTCTTGAATTTTAGATATTCTTTGCGATGTCGCTGTAGAGTTCGTAGCAGCTTTAGCCTACAAAAATTCTTCTCTACCAACCAAGCCATTACTCATCAATGGGATCAAGGTGGTTGCTTTATTAGATACTGGAGCTTCAATTAGTCTCATAAACTCTGATATAGCTATTAGAAATCGATGGCCAAGGTCATCAGAGCAATGCAGTGTCAGGAGTTTTGAAGGAAAATCACATCAGATCTCAGAATTCGTTCAGGCCACTATAAAACTGAACGAAAAGACTGAGCAAGAAAAACTCTTCATTGTAGACCAATTGCCGTATGAAGTGATTATTGGTTGGCCTACTCTACAAAAATTTGAATTTAGCCTCTCGACCAAAAGTGGTATTCAGCCCTGATTCAGGAGGTCACGATGGATTTCTACGAACATACCTCAAACTAAAAACCCGTTTCTATTGGCCTCGGATGAAGCAACAAATTTTTGATTCCGTCAAAAGTTGTCAACAATGCCAAATTTCAAAATTCAAGTTCAGGCCGAAACCGGATACTATGATTATTCCTGAAGTATCCTCGCTTCCATTTGAACATATTCATCTAGATTTCGGGGAATTCTCAAAGAAGAAGGAGGGACAGAGAGCTACAAAAACTAAGAAAATATAAAGAACGGATGAAAAAATACTTCGATCGTCGTCATGCTCGTTTCAAACATACGTTTCAAGAGGGGGACATGATTTTAGTAAAAAGCAATCCTCAGTGCGGAGAAACTAATGCTGCTGGCCCTTTCGGGATAAAGAAAATTATCTCCTTCGATGGATTCCCGAAGTCCATTCATTATGAGGACGAATCGGGGAACGTGAAAAAAGCTGCATTGAAGAACTTGTTGCCATTCCACTGCAGGAGCAGTGGTGTTTTCAAAAGTGGGGCGAAATGTTACAACCCTAGAAATTAGTAATCATAGTTACACTATCAAAAATCAACAATCTTTAGAAATAAATCAGTTTGCTTTCGTCTTTTGAAATGACTTAAGATTCTCAATCATGATTTGTAAGAAAATTACACTAGATATTCGAATATTCGAGCACTTGATATTCAAATATTCGAATACTTGATATTCGAATATTCGAATACTTGATATTCGAATATTCGAATACTTGATATTCGAATATTCGAATAATCGATATACGAATATTCGAATAATCGATACTCTAATATTCGAATAATCGATATCCGAATATTCGAATAATCGATATTCGAATATTCGAATAATCGATATCCGAATATTTGAATAATCGATATCCGAATATTCAAATACTCAATATTCGAATATTCGAATAATCGATATTCGAATATTTGAATAATCGATATTCGAATATTCAAATAATTGATATTCGAATATTCGAATAATTTATATCCGAATATTCGAATAATTGATATTCGAATATTCGAATAATTGATATTCGAATATTCGAATAATTGATATTCGAATAATTGATATTCGAATATTCGAATAATTGATATTCGAATATTCAAATAATTGATATTTGAATATTCGAATAATTGATATTCGAATATTCGAATAATTGATATTCGAATATTCGAATAATTGATATTCGAATATTTGAATACTTGATATTCGAATATTCAAATATTTGATATTCGAATATTCGAATACTTGATATTCGAATATTCGAATACTTGATATTCGAATAATCGAATACTTGATATTCGAATATTCGAATACTTGATATTCAAATATTCGAATACTTGATATTCGAATATTCGAATACTTGATATTCGAATATTCGAATACGTGATATTCGATTATTTGATTACTTGATATTCAAATATTCAAATACTTAATATTCGAATATTCGAATATGTGATATTCGAATATTCGAATACTTGATATTGAAATATTTGAATACTTGATATTCGAATATTCGAATACTTGATATTCGAATATTTAAATACTTGATATTCGAATATTCGAATACTTGATATTAAAATATTCGAATACTTGATATTCGGATATTCGAATACGTGATATTCGAATATTCGAATACTTGATATTTGAATATTCGAATACTTGATATTCAAATACTTGAATTCTTCATATTACTTCATATTCGAATCTTACTTCATATTACTTCATATTCAAATATTCGAATCTTACTTCATATTACTTCATATTTAAATATTCGAATACGTGATATTCAAATATTCGAATACTTCATATTCGAATATTCAAATACGTGATATTCGAATATTCGAATACCTGATATTCGAATATTCGAATACCTGATATTCGAATACTTGATATTCGAATATTCGAATACGTGATATTCGATTATTTGATTACTTGATATTCGAATATTCAAATACTTAATATTCGAATATTCGAATATGTGATATTCGAATATTCGAATACTTGATATTGAAATATTTGAATACTTGATATTCGAATATTCGAATACTTGATATTCGAATATTTAAATACTTGATATTCGAATATTCGAATACTTGATATTAAAATATTCGAATACTTGATATTCGGATATTCGAATACGTGATATTCGAATATTCGAATACTTGATATTTGAATATTCGAATACTTGATATTCAAATACTTGAATTCTTCATATTACTTCATATTCGAATCTTACTTCATATTACTTCATATTCAAATATTCGAATCTTACTTCATATTACTTCATATTTAAATATTCGAATACGTGATATTCAAATATTCGAATACTTCATATTCGAATATTCAAATACGTGATATTCGAATATTCGAATACCTGATATTCGAATATTCGAATACCTGATATTCGAATAATTGATATTCAAATATTCAAATACTTGATATTCGAATATTTGAATACTTGATATTTGAATATTCAAATACTTGATATTCGAATACATGATATTCGAATATTTGAATACATGATATTCGAAAATTCGAATACTTGATATTCGAATATTCGAATACTTGATATTCGAATATTCGAATACTTGATATTCAAATATTCGATTACTTGATATTCGAATATTCGAATACTTGATATTCGAATATTCGAATACTTGATATTCGAATATCCGAATAATTGATATTCGAATACTTAATATTCGAATATTCGAATACTTGATATTTGAATATTCAAATACCTGATATTCGAATATTCGAATACTTGATATTCGAATATTCGAATACTTGATACTCGAATATTTGATTACTTGATATTCGAATATTCAAAATACATGATATTCGAATATTCGAATGCTTGATATTCGAATATTCGAATACTTGATATTCGAATATTCGAATATTTGTATTCGAATATTCAAAATACTTGATATTCGAATATTTGAATACTTGATATTCGAATATTCGAATACTTGATATTCGAATATTCGAATACTTGATATTCAAATATTCGAATTCTTGATATTCGAATATTCGAATACTTGATATTCGAATATTCGAATACTTGATATTCAAATATTCAAATACTTGATATTTGAATATTCAAATACTTGATATTTGAATATTCAAATACTTGATATTTGAATATCCGAATACTTGATATTCGAATATTCGAATACTTGATATTCGAATAATTGAATACTTGATATTTAAATATTCGAATACTTGATATTCGAATATTCGAATACTTGATATTCGAATATTCGAATACTTGATATTCGAATATTTGAATAATTGATATTCGAATATTTGAATACTTGATATTCGAATATTCAAATACATGATATTCAAATATTCGATTACATGATATTCGAAAATTCGAATACTTGATATTCAAATACTTGATATTCGAATATTTGAATACTTGATATTCGAATATTCGAATATCTGATATTCGAATATTCGAATACTTGATATTCGAATATTCCAATACTTGATATTTGAATATTCGAATATTCGAATACGAGATATTCGAATATTCGAATACTTGATATTCGAATATTCGAATACTTGATATTCGAATACTTGATATTCGAATACTTGATATTCTGAAATTCGAATACTTGATATTCGAATATTCGAATACTTGATATTCGAATATTCGAATACTTGATATTCGAATATTCGAATACTTGATATTCGAATATTCGAATACTTGATATTCGAATATTCGAATACTTGATATTCGAATATTCGAATACTTGATATTCGAATATTCGAATACTTGATATTCGAATATTCGAATACTTGATATTCGAATATTCGCATACTTGATATTCGAATATTCGAATATTTGATATTCGAATATTCGAATACTTGATATTCGAATATTCGAATACTTGATATTCGAATATTCGAATACTTGATATTCGAATATTCGAATACTTGATATTCGAATATTCGAATACTTGATATTCGAATATTGTAATACGTGATATTCGAATATTCGAATACTTGATATTCGAATATTCGAATACTTGATATTCGAATATTCGAATACTTGATATTCAAATATTCGAATACTTGGTATTCGAATATTCAAATACGTGATATTCGAATATTCGAATACGTGATATTTTAATATTCGAATACCTGATATTTGAATATTCGAATACCTGATATTCGAATATTCAAATACCTGATATTTGAATATTCGAATACCTGATATTCGAATATTCGAATACTTGATATTCGAATTTTTGAATACTTGATATTCGAATATTCGAATACTTGATATTCGAATATTCGAATACTTGATATTCGAATATTCGAATACTTGATATTCAAATATTCGAATACTTGGTATTCGAATATTCAAATACGTGATATTCGAATATTCGAATACGTGATATTTTAATATTCGAATACCTGATATTTGAATATTCGAATACCTGATATTCGAATATTCAAATACCTGATATTTGAATATTCGAATACCTAATATTCGAATATTCGAATACTTGATATTCGAATTTTTGAATACTTGATATTCGAATATTCGAATACTTGATATTCGAATATTCGAATACTTGATATTCGAATATTCGAATACTTGATATTCGAATATTCGAATACTTGATATTCGAATATTTGAATACTTGATATTCGAATATTTGAATACGGGATATTCGAATATTTGAATACTTGATATTCGAATATTCGAATACTTGATATTCGAATATTCGAATACTTGATATTCGAATATTCGAATACTTGATATTCGAATATTCGAATACTTGATATTCGAATATTCGAAAACTTGATATTCGAATATTCAAATACGTGATATTCGAATATTCAAATACGTGATATTCAAATATTCGAATACTTGATATTCGAATATTCGAATACATGATATTTGAATATTCGAATACATAATATTCGAATATTCGAATACTTGATATTCGAATATTCGAATACTTGATATTTAAATATTCGAATACTTGATATTCGAATATTTAAATACTTGATATTCGAATATTCGAATACTTGATATTCAAATATTCGAATACTTGATATTCGAATATTCGAATACTTGATATTCGAATATTCGAATACTTGATATTAAAATATTCGAATACTTGATATTCGAATATTTGAATACGTGATATTCGAATATTCGAATACTTGATATTTGAATATTCGAATACTTGATATTCGAATATTTGATTACGTGATATTCGAATATTCGAATACTTGATAATCGAATATTTGAATACTTGATAATCGAATATTTGAATACTTGATATTCGAATACTTGAATTCTTCATATTACTTCATATTCGAATATTACTTCAGAATTCTTCATATTCGAATATTCGAATACGTGATATTCAAATATTCGAATACTTGATATTCGAATATTCAAAGACGTGATATTTGAATATTCGAATACCTGATATTCGAATATCCGAATACCTGATATTCGAATATTCGAATAATTGATATTCAAATATTCAAATACATGATATTTGAATACTTGAATACATGATATTCGAATATTCGAATACTTGATATTCGAATACTTGATATTCGAATATTCGAATACTTGATATTCAAATATTCGATTACTTGATATTCGAATATTCGAATACTTGATATTCGAATATTCAAATACTTGATATTCGAATATTCGAATAATTGATATTTGAATATTCGAATACTTAATATTCGAATATTCGAATACTTGATATTCGAATATTCAAATACTTGATATTCGAATATTCGAATACTTGATATTCGAATACTTGATATTCGAATACTTGATATTCGAATACTTGATATTCGAATATTCGAATACTTGATATTCGAATATTCGAATACTTGATATTCGAATATTCGAATACGTGATATTCGAATATTTGAATACCTGATATTCGACTATTCGAATAATTGATATTCGAATATTCAAATACTTGATATATGAATATTCGAATACTTGATATTCGAATGGTCGAATACTTGATATTCGAATTTCGAATACTTGATATTCGAATATTCGAATACTTGATATTCGAATATTCGATTACTTGATATTCGAATATTCGAATACTTGATATTCGAATATTCGAATACTTGATATTCGAATATTCGAATACTTGATATTCGAATATTCGAATACTTGATATTCGAATATTCGAATACTTGATATTCGAATATTCGAATACTTGATATTCGAATATTCGAATACTTGATATTCGAATACTTGATATTCGAATATTCGAATACTTGATATTCGAATATTTGAATACCTGATATTCGACTATTCGAATAATTGATATTCGAATATTCAAATACTTGATATATGAATATTCGAATATTTGATATTCGAATAGTCGAATACTTGATATTCGAATTTCGAATACTTGATATTCGAATATTTGATTACTTGATATTCGAATATTCGAATACTTGATATTCGAATATTCGAATACTTGATATTCGAATATTCGAATACTTGATATTCGAATATTCGAATACTTGATATTCGAATATCCGAATACTTGATATTCGAATATTCGAATACTTGATATTCGAATATTCGAATATTTGATATTCGAATATTCGAATACTTGATATTCGAATATTCGAATACGTGATATTCGAATATTTGAATACCTGATATTCGACTATTCGAATAATTGATATTCAAATATTCAAATACTTGATATATGAATATTCGAATACTTGATATTCGAATAGTCGAATACTTGATATTCGAATTTCGAATACTTGATATTCGAATATTCGAATACTTGATATTCGAATATTCGATTACTTGATATTCGAATATTCGAATACTTGATATTCGAATATTCGAATACTTGATATTCGAATATTCGAATACTTGATATTCGAATATTCGAATACTTGATATTCGAATATTCGAATACTTGATATTCGAATATTCGAATACTTGATATTCGAATATTCGAATACTTGATATTCGAATATTCGAATACTTGATATTCGAATACTTGATATTCGAATATTCGAATACTTGATATTCGAATATTTGAATACCTGATATTCGACTATTCGAATAATTGATATTCGAATATTCAAATACTTGATATATGAATATTCGAATATTTGATATTCGAATAGTCGAATACTTGATATTCGAATTTCGAATACTTGATATTCGAATATTCGATTACTTGATATTCGAATATTCGAATACTTGATATTCGAATATTCGAATACTTGATATTCGAATATTCGAATACTTGATATTCGAATATTCGAATACTTGATATTCGAATATCCGAATACTTGATATTCGAATATTCGAATACTTGATATTCGAATATTCGAATACTTGATATTCGAATATTCGAATACTTGATATTCGAATATTCGAATACTTGATATTCGAATATTCGAATACGTGATATTCGAATGTTCGAATACGTGATATTTGAATATTCGAATACGTGATATCCGAATATTCGAATACGTGATATTCGAATATTCGAATACGTGATATTCGAATATTCGAATACGTGATATTTGAATATTCGAATACGTGATATTCGAATATTCGAATACGTGATATTCGAATATTCGAATACCTGGTATTCGAATTTCGAATACTTGATATTCGAATATTCGAATACTTGATATTCGAATATTCGAATACTTGATATTCGAATATTCGAATACTTGATATTCGAATATTCGAATACTTGATATTCGAATATTCGAATACTTGATATTCGAATATTCGAATACTTGATATTCGAATATTCGAATACTTGATATTCGAATATTCGAATACTTGATATTCGAATATTCGAATACTTGATATTCGAATATTCGAATACTTGATATTCGAATATTCGAATACTTGATATTCGAATATTTGAATACCTGATATTCGACTATTCGAATAATTGATATTCGAATATTCAAATACTTGATATATGAATATTCGAATGCTTGATATTCGAATAGTCGAATACTTGATTTTCGAATTTCGAATACTTGATATTCGAATATTCGAATACTTGATATTCGAATATTTGATTACTTGATATTCGAATATTCGAATACTTGATATTCGAATATTCAAATACTTCATATTCGAATATTCAAATACTTCATATTCGAATATTCAAATACTTCATATTCGAATATTCAAATACTTTATATTCGAATATTCAAATACTTGATATTCGAATATTCGAATACTTGATATTCGAATATTCGAATACTTGATATTCGAATATTCGAATACTTGATATTCGAATATTCAAATACGTGATATTCGAATATTCGAATACGTGATATTCGAATATTCGAATACGTGATATTTGAATATTCGAATACGGGATATTCGAATATTCGAATACGTGATATTCGAATATTTGAATACGTGATATTTGAATATTCGAATACGTGATATTCGAATATTCGAACACGTGATATTCGAATATTCGAATACCTGATATTCGAATATCCAAATAATTGATATTCGAATATTCGAATACTTGATATTCGAATACTTGATATTCGAATATTCGAATACATGATATTCGAATATTCGAATACATGATATTTGAATATTCGAATACTTGATATTCGAATACGTGATATTCGAATATTCGAATACTTGATATTCGAATATTTGAATACCTGATATTCGACTATTCGAATAATTGATATTCGAATATTCAAATACTTGATATATGAATATTCGAATGCTTGATATTCGAATAGTCGAATACTTGATTTTCGAATTTCGAATACTTGATATTCGAATATTCGAATACTTGATATTCAAATATTTGATTACTTGATATTTGAATATTCGAATACTTGATATTCGAATATTCGAATACTTGATATTCGAATATTCGAATACTTGATATTCGAATATTCGAATACTTTATATTCGAATATTCGAATACTTGATATTCGAATATTCGAATACTTGATATTCGAATATTCGAATACTTGATATTCGAATATTCGAATACTTGATATTCGAATATTCGAATACTTGATATTCGAATATTCGAATACGTGATATTCGAATATTCGAATACGTGATATTCGAATATTCGAATACGTGATATTCGAATATTCGAATACGTGATATTCGAATATTCAAATACGTGATATTCGAATATTCGAATACGTGATATTCGAATATTTGAATACGTGATATTTGAATATTCGAATACGTGATATTCGAATATTCGAACACGTGATATTTGAATATTCGAATACCTGATATTCGAATATCCAAATAATTGATATTCGAATATTCGAATACTTGATATTCGAATACTTGATATTCGAATACTTGATATTCGAATATTCGAATACATGATATTCGAATATTCGAAACATGATATTTGAATATTCGAATACTTGATATTCGAATACGTGATATTCGAATATTCGAATACTTGATATTCGAATATTCGAATACTTGATATTCGAATATTCGAATACTTGATATTCGAATATTCGAATACGTGATATTCGAATATTCGAATACGTGATATTCGAATATTCGAATACGTGATATTCGAATATTCGAATACCTGATATTCGAATATTCGAATACCTGATATTCGAATATTCGAATAATTGATATTCGAATATTCGAATACTTGATATTCGAATATTCGAATACTTGATATTCGAATATTCCAATACTTGATATTCGAATTTCGAATACTTGATATTCGAATATTCGAATACTTGATATTCGAATTTCGAATACTTGATATTCGAATATTCGAATACTTGATATTTGAATATTCAAATACTTGATATTCGAATATTTGATTACTTGATATTCGAATATTCGAATACGTGATATTCGAATATCCAAATACTTGATATTCGAATATTCGAATACTTGATATTCAAATACTTGAATTCTTCATATTACTTCATATTCGAATATTACTGCATATTACTTCATATTCAAATATTCGAATACGTGATATTCAAATATTCGAATACTTCATATTCGAATATTCAAATACGTGATATTCGAATATTCGAATACCTGATTTTCGAATATTCGAATACCTGATATTCGAATATTCGAATAATTGATATTTGAATATTCAAATACATGATATTCGAATATTCGAATACTTGATATTCGAATATTCGAATACTTGATATTCGAATATTCGAATACTTGATATTCGAATATTCGAATACTTGATATTCGAATATTCGAGTACTTGATATTCGAATATTCGAATACTTGATATTCGAATACATGATGTTCGAATATTTGAATACATGATATTTGAATATTCGAATACTTGATATTCGAATATTCGAATACGTGATATTCGAATATTCGAATACGTGATATTTGAATATTCGAATACGTGATATTCGAATATTCGAATACGTGATATTCGAATATTCGAATACGTGATATTCGAATATTCGAATACCTGATATTCGAATATCCGAATAATTGATATTCGAATATTCGAATACTTGATATTCGAATATTCGAATACTTGATATTCGAATACTTGATATTCGAATATTCGAATACATGATATTCGAATATTCGAATACATGATATTTGAATATTCGAATACTTGATATTCGAATACGTGATATTCGAATATTCGAATACTTGATATTCGAATATTCGAATACTTGATATTCGAATATTCGAATACTTGATATTCGAATATTCGAATACGTGATATTCGAATATTCGAATACGTGATATTCGAATATTCGAATACGTGATATTCGAATATTCGAATACCTGATATTCGAATATTCGAATAATTGATATTCGAATATTCGAATACTTGATATTCGAATATTCGAATACTTGATATTCGAATATTCGAATACTTGATATTCGAATATTCGAATACTTGATATTCGAATATTCGAATACTTGATATTCGAATTTCGAATACTTGATATTCGAATATTCGAATACTTGATATTTGAATATTCAAATACTTGATATTCGAATATTTGATTACTTGATATTCGAATATTCGAATACGTGATATTCGAATATTCAAATACTTGATATTCGAATATTCGAATACTTGATATTCAAATACTTGAATTCTTCATATTACTTCATATTCGAATATTACTGCATATTACTTCATATTCAAATATTCGAATACGTGATATTCAAATATTCGAATACTTCATATTCGAATATTCAAATACGTGATATTCGAATATTCGAATACCTGATATTCGAATATTCGAATACCTGATATTCGAATATTCGAATAATTGATATTTGAATATTCAAATACATGATATTTGAATATTCGAATACTTGATATTCGAATATTCGAAATACTTGATATTCGAATATTCGAATACTTGATATTCGAATATTCGAATACTTGATATTCGAATATTCGAGTACTTGATATTCGAATATTCGAATACTTGATATTCGAATACATGATGTTCGAATATTTGAATACATGATATTTGAATATTCGAATACTTGATATTCGAATATTCGAATACTTGATATTTGAATATTTGAATACTTGATATTCGATTCCTGCGGCTCCTGGCAGGAGCAGAGGAGCATGTGCACCCCCTGGCCAAAATGAGAAAGAAAAAAACAGTGACCTACCTTAATAATAACATTATTACTGCCACACAACTCTTCACTATTAATCCTCTCTGAAAAACAACAACAACGTCATTGGCAAAGCCTCAGGATCACCGACGGATAGGACTAGCGCTATACTGTATGGGGCGGCTCGTGCACGAACTAGTAATGCACTAGATCGGTCTTAGTGGTCGTGTATTTCTGGAAGTGTATGAGTGAGCCAGCCAATGCCTCACCGTACCGTCCAGGTGCAAATTTTCTGTCTGCTCCGCCGGTCGAATGCGATCGAATGCGGTCTAATCGAGGTAATCTTATCTTATCAGTTCGAAAACTGATATATCATATATGATTTAGTAAAAATCGCGGTGTTTTCTTCTGTGGTTCAATAAAAATGAGTGATGTGAAGGTAGTTCAATTGAATTTTTCTAAGTTTACTTTGGAGGAGAAAATAGCAATCCGGGAACCCGGCCGCTACTCACCTGCACTGGAAGGACTTTTACTGAAGGTAAAAGCTAAAAATCGCTCCACGACTCGGAAATGCAACCGACAATACTTAGGTACTTCAATTTCAACTTTTACAAAATAGGGTTTCTGAAAATTGATAGATGGTAATCATCATAAAATTCCTCTGTTATCACTAGTGAACGTTTTTTGGTGTTCATTTTATAATAATGAGACGTGAAAGTGTGCAAAACTTTCCTATTATCCTATTATCTATATTATAGATCTAGATAATATTATTATCTTATGGCCTAAGTGCACCCCCTGGGTTTAAGGGCAGGAGCCGCCACTGATTTGAATATCAATATTCAAATATCAATATTCGAATATCAAATATTCGAATATTGATATTTAATCGATCAAATATTCGAATATCGAATATTAATATTTGAATTTAGAATATTCGAATATTTGATGTTCTATATTCAAATATTTGAATATTCGGTTATCGAATATTTGAATAGCGATACTCGTTTTGTTATATCCTTGCTTTGGTTGTTCTGCATTGTTTTTATAGGCCCTGATGAAGGTGTTACAATACATCGAAAGCTCGGCGAAAGAGGCAGTTTTCTTACGGCGACCCTACCCCTGATCTGCTGACATCAGTAAACGTTTCACGGGTCGATCATTCATCCACAATAAACACGAGAAGATCCGCGTGGCATGCTGTGTTCGTAAAAATGCCGATGGGATTATACAAGCTGAACGCATGAGGGTCAGAAATCGCATGACAACAGATATTTCGATTACCTGCTTTGTGATTTTGAACTATACAAGGTACCTAGTATTATAGAAAGGATTACTTTTCTATTTTAAAGTTGGAAATACAATTGAATTGAACTTGATTCAGGATGTCAGTAATTGGTTCCTCACACCGTCAGTAATTGGGGCATGCATGTCAGTAATAGGTGAAAAAAGACGTATCCATATTTTGGACGAAAAAATTATTTGGCTCGTTATATTGATAATTTTAAGGGGTGAAATAGAAAAATCCAATGTTGGCCTAACGGAAAAAATTTAAATTGTGAGGATCGGTTGATAAATACGGGAGAAATGGTTGAAAAACCAAAAAAAATTCCTTAAAGTGTCAGTAATTGGTGCCTTTACCCTACCTGTATTTACGTAATTGGTCAGGAAAAATTGTTTTGTTTTTTCATTTTGTTTTAAAAAAACTTTTTTCGTACGGACAAATATCAGATAACACAGATTCTGTGTTACACTACACAAATGGACAAATATCTCCCTAAATAATTTATAGTATTGTTTTCAAATTTCTTTTTCTGGATTGTTTGTTTTGGCAAGGCCCATTATGGTGTTTGACTGGAATTTTGATGGCTAACGGTATTTCCGAAATATTGTAATTTTTTACTACTTTATTTTTTACTGTTCACTAAAATAAACCGATTTGAGAGTTCAAGGCTAAATGCGAAAACAAGGCTAAATTGTTGGTCTTGCAAAATATGTTGATTTTCATTACAGGTTTCCATTGCTGGCCATTTACACTGTAGTGTACAAAAGTGCAAATTCAATATGAATATCGCTATTGGGTGAACTGATGTACCTTTTAAGAATCAGGTAGTCAGGTGTGCTTGAGCAACTTTGTAGACACTGGGTACCTACTAGAGTTTGAACATCGTCTGCAGATATTGGAAACTCTTTAAAACGACACATTTTTATTAAAACCTACAAATCGCATAGTAATTGTTCAATTTTTCTTTCCTATTTATTCGATAGTTATTCATTCTTCCTGGTAGATTTTTATCTTTATTATCGAATACTTTCATACGATATAGGCTATGAAAAATTTACCAATTCCAGCTTATTATAGGCCCTCACGGTGTAAAATAGAAGGATCCGAAGCAGATAGGTGAGAAAGAGCAAAGTTGGCTTGAAGCAGAGAGGACGTTGGCCACTTTGGAGGTGGCCGTACAATCGATAGTTATTATGTTACTTAGGGAGGCTGTGCCACCTGTAGCCCCCCCGGCCCCATCACCGAACCTACCCTTAACATACACCCTCCACTCAGGCCAAGGTTGCTGGAACCCTCTTCGCACAAGGGCCAAGTCGAGGGACTTTTAGTATATTAAAACATCCTGGATTACATCGTCGGCGAATCGCAAGGCACATCCTCAACTCAGGAAGCCGCAAATCTGACGTGAAGTTTACAAAAGGTCGTTAAATCCAAATAAAAGTTTCAGCCATGCGGCGATTAATTAACGAGCGAATTTCATCCGCCAATCTGACGTTTAACGGATCAAGTTCATACAACTGCGAAGGGTTTTACTGGGATATTACACACATCGGAAGTTATTCGATCGTAAATGAGGGTTTCACTGATTTTTCGACGGACTGATTATTACGAATATCTTTTCGCAATGTCAGTTTAACCAGCCGATGAAAATCGTAATTACGTCTCTCTCAGCTCAGTCCGCGGTTCTTGGAATTGTGATATCATGCGAGAACAAAAAAAGGAAGAACATTTTTAGACCAAAAGACGCGAAAGGTCCAGAAAATTTATTCCGATTTCGAACTCTATATTGTAGTCCATTGCGATGCGTGTAGCCCACACGATATTTACTAAAAATGTTTTCCTCGATTCTTATGAGCTGAGAAACATGTTCTCCCAATGAAATCCATCCAACTCGCCAGGTTTGGAGATTCAACTCGAAATTCGTCGCTACCGAGGCAAAACAGCTAAGGGTAAGTGCCGTCGAGCAGCTAACGATCTAATAGCGCCCTATCTTGATGGTGGCCAGCTTTAAAATTTACCTTTTAACGTCTACCTAGTTGCTGTTCTCAGAAGCTACTCGATTAAAAGTTTAATTGATGGGAAACTGCTTTAAGAGATAAAGTAGAAGGTAAATCAATTCTCCATCCGCTAAGAGCTTTGCATCCAGGAAAAGCATGGGTCCGAATACAGGTTGTTAGTTGAAGCGGTGGACTTGGATGATACCTAATATCGAATTAAAATTGGTTCAAACAGTTTTTTGTGTTTTGACATAATTATAAAGCACACGGAAATCTCACATTTTGATCTTGACTTCATACTCTCATCTTTTTTCTTTTTATTATTATTATTTTGGTTCATTTTTCTATAGAAATGAACCTTTGTAATCGGTCAGGAAAAAAAAAATTTTAACACCCCCTGAAAATTTGTTGGTTTACGTTTCAAGGGGTGTAGAATCCGAATCTGCAATAAAAAATTTTTGTCCGTCCGCCGTCCGCCGTACGCCGTCCGCCGTACGCCGTCCGCCGTACGCCGTACGCCGTCCGCCGTCCGGGGTTTTTCAGGGGGAAGGAGTTATCGAAAAATTTTGAAATTTTTACCAAAAATCAAGTTCCGTATCTAGTTGGTCCTAACGTCTCGGCAGAACCCTACCTTAATTTTAAGGACAGTAAAACAGCTGTTGAAGTGGTAAAAAATTCGCCGTTTTAAGGAAATTTGCAACATAGGCATGTGAGGTATCATTTTCTATAGATTTTTCTATGCTGAATCGAATGAGACCATCGCCACGCCGGTAGCTTCAACCGTTTAGGAGTTATTGCAGTTTTAGTGAAGCATTTTTGAGTTTTTTAAAATTTCTCCAATTCTGAATAACTCGAAAACGACTAGAGCCACAAAAATCGTTTTCCACTCGTTGGAATCCCCACAAAAACTTCTGTCCTCCCGATATCTTCAATTTAAAGAATTTGGTCGCATTATACAAATCAGCAAAACAAAAATTGGAAAAAGTTGAGAATTTGGCCTCGGCTCTTAGATACGGTTGATTGAACTACTTACGACCACTAGCCTATTACAACAACAAGGTGACGCACTCACACTACGACCAGTTGCGCTTGGCAACATAAGAACGAGACAGGCTTTAACAAAGGTTCTGAGGCATTCTCAGAGGCATTCTGAGGCAACGTTTTTCTAAATCCCCATCTAAAATATCTACCAATTTATACTGAAATTCTAGAATAATAACAACTAAATTCCGTGTTTAAGGAGAACCTATATATCGTAAGATTTGTCTTTGCAATCGAAAAATGAACCCCTGTGCAAAATTTGCAGAGTTCTTCGGATATACCGAAAACTGATGTGCACATGCCACTGATCTACTTAGCAGCGTTTTTTTTATTAGGTACCTACCATCTTTTACAAACGGTGATCATCCTCAAAAATGCCCAAATGAAATAAGCAATTGAAAAATATTCGCCTGAATTCATAATATGTTTTTTTTACGCATAACATAAAGCCGCCCCCCCCCCTAACCCAAGAAACATGAGTTTGACAAAAAACATTGGCCTGAAGCTCTGAGAAGATCTTTAACTTTTGAAGAAATTGGAACAATAGGATTTTGAATTTATGTCCATGCTTTTCGGTGGTTAAAAACTGAAAAAGCGAAAGTCCGATATTTTGAAATTCGTACTTAGGCTTTGTCATTTCTTAACCGTCAATATCGTGTTTACCTAACTTCTATATAAAATTGGAAAGGACTTTCGAAAAAAAAATGCTTTACACTGCTGGAATTCAAATAAAAACCCAGAAGGATCATCCCTCAGCTGAGTCTGGGAAGTTGTACGCTTATGTGCGTGTATGCTAACGGGACAATCAGCACACCACAGTTAGCCGAGGTGTTGTTGAAAATAGCGTTCTTAAACGGCGGGCCCTCAGAATCGGTCATTTCGTAAGTACCTACTCCGCCGTCTTTTCAAGGTTCCCTTAATATAAGACCCTCACTTAACTCCTTGAGAAAGGGAGGATTTTCGAGGAAATGGTACCGCGGCAATGGGAGGCAATGATGCGTGGAGGGAAGGTCAAGTGAAAAATTACGATACTTTACAGGTGACTTGGCACATCATTTACTCCATTCCTTCCCTCGTTTGACAGTATGGGTCCCTTTATAGTGTTATTCCGCTGCAGACAGGCTTGTCCTTAAAATAAAGGTTTCGTATTATTCAGCATTGCCAATCCCAGTCCTCACCATAAGAATTTATTAAATTGCTTAACATTAAATTTGCTCGATGGCTTGATCTCGTAAATTGTTAAGCTTGGATTTTTTCTTGCACAAACTCCCAACAATCATCAATAGCTCAACGGTCTAGATTGAATTTTCTTGAATAATTGGGAGTAATCGCTTAATACCTACTCATGGGACTGAGATCGAAATCACCAAAAAATCTTGGAGTAAAAAGAACTAGATTGTAAAAAAATTGTTATAGAGTAACTTTTGCGGGAATCATTAGTTGAATTGATTCCTTGCCTGTAGTAGGTTCTTTAGGTTAACACCCTGTATAGTAACCTATACACTGAGAAGCGAAAAATCCTTAGGTTCCCGGGATACAAATGCTAAAGTCTGACGTTATTGACAGGCGAATCTCATTTTGGTTACTGCCACGAACTGAGAGAAGGAAAGTTGTGTAGTGGCGGAACTGGAATGGCCCATAAAGTTCAATTATTGAATTGAACTGAGAGGTATTATACCTCTCACTGGTTCCCTCATTTCTTTCTCGTTCTCAACGAATTCGTGCATGGCATACCTACTGCAAACACCACAAAAGCAAACAATACACATAGGCAGTAGGAAAATACCAGCAATTGGCGTAGTATAATGATACAACCTGTTCAGAACATTAATGATGAACATGATATGATTCCAAATGAGCCCTGGGGGTGATGCAAATCACCTGTTGCACTCAAATATACTATACAAGCACAACGTTGATGCCATGATGGCAGTGTAGCGCCAAGAATCAGGATGAAGTGTAATTTTATCTACTTCCCCATTTACGAGTTGGGATTCATCAGATTTTTTATAATGCCAGGGTCTGGTATGAGCACTTTTCCCACTTTTTAAAGAATTAACCATTTTCCACAAAAGTGAACCTTCTAGAGTGTTGAAAGTTAAGAGCTTTTTGATTCGCAGAATAAGTGAATTTTTCCTCATTTCTACTTTTGGAGAGTTTCAAATGTTATAATGCTTCCTGTTCTCGGATTTTTTCAACATCGATTTCCCCTTAATTCCATGGAAAAATAAATAGTTTACTTACGACATCGATGAGCTGCGAGAGGCGGAGACCCATTTTGACGGTGAGCCTATCCGAGTTGTTTCCTACTGGACGAATGAGACGGTTGTAGTTGGACAGGAGATCGTCGTAGAGCCGTTTGGCTTCGGGGTTGGCCGACGCCCCAGTCATACACACGAACAAGACCAGCAAACATAAGGCCCCCCACTCCAACCCCATCTTACTACACCCCTGGAACAGGAAAAATCGAAAAATTCTGTCAGTAAAAAGAAAATTGAGAAAAAACTAATAAATGTAGGCTGACAGTTGAATAGGCGCACGAAATTTGGTATAAATGTAGTATAGCTATGGCAGTCGACGGCAAAAAAATGCAAATTTCGTAATAATTCTGCATAACTTTCAGGTGGTGGATATAATGTAATTTAGTTCAGCGCCAGAACGGGCCTAGGGTGCCTGACACAATTCCACAAACTCTTTCCCAGTGGAACTTCTTCAGACCAAGCAATTATATGAAGATTCGAAGACGTTGAAGACCAAAATAGGTTGAATCTCCCACTTTGAAAAGAGTATTTTTCAGATTTGGACCGAATTTGCGGAGATACAGCTCCATGAATGAGGACACTTTTTTCAAAGGAAGCGCTTGAAATGTAGTCGAGAGTACAATAGCGGCGAGTCATTCTTCATATAACCTGCCACTAAACATACCTGTGTCGCCTTCAAAAAAGGGGAATCTTCTCCCGAATGAATTCCCCACACGCTCGCTTTATACTCCGCACTCTATCCCGCAGAGGGAACGCGAATCTATTCAGACGTCGCGAACAAAATAACAATTCTGAGTCTGAGGCAAAGGATCGCCATAATGAACACATTCAGGAACACGCTTCCACCGGAGGGCCCACCAGTTCACCTGCTTTCCTCAGCCCTCGCCCCTATGGATGGAATTCCTCAGCTAATGAGAACCTCAGCAAGCGCTTCCCTCTAGATAAGCGACCGCAAGTATGGCAAACGCTCCTCCGTCAGACGCCCTGAGACACGAGGAGAACATCTTGCCGAGAGTAAACATATTAATTGCGAGAAAGAGGCCACGCAGCCCTTGAAGTCAAAGATTCGGGGGCGGGGGGTGGAAATAAAAGCGGGGAGGTAGGGTTCGAGGGCATTCCACAAGACTACTCGGCATGTCAGCTTTTACTCGTATAAACACCATACACACCCCATTAGGGGTAGTTGGGTGCTGGTGGGTCGTTACACTCGAGAAAATCGCATTAGCTGAATGGCGTAATAACTCGGATAGCGAGTCGGAGTCTTGGAACCAGTGCGCAGATACCTATTCTGCATGGTTAGACTTGCAAGCCAAGTTGTTATCTGATAAAAATTTCAGAGACAACTGAACTCTTTTGACGTTTTTGGTATTTTGGTAATTGTTTTATTTCTTCAAATCGTAATAGGCGAATATAAGCCGAGGAAGGTGCTTAGTTAGGGGAAAGTGACCTAATATGAGATACATGCCTAATATGAGACACCGCTCTACAGCCTCTGTATGGTGCTATTCTCCAGCGATTTTTCCGTAAACTTATACCTAGGGATGTTCTTGAGTGGAGGAATGGCTGAATCACCCAACTCCATCTCTGTGGGGGCCTCAGTTTGCGATAAGGTGGCCAGCGTGTGAAGTGAAATTTTTTGAATCAGTTTTTGCATCGATTTGACACCGACAAGATACGTATTTTCTTACAACTAAACTAGTGGAAAATGTTGGAAATTTAATGTAGTTTCCATCCCTCATTTTAGTTTTCTTCTTATCTTCCTTTTCTAGAGTCTATATAAAAGATCAATGATCAAGGGCAAACTGCCTATTATGAGACACTACAAGTGCCCCAATATGAGATATCTCATATTAGGGATAAATAAGCGAATTTCTTATTTTAAATCAAAACCTCGTCGTTTTAGTATGTAAAGCTTCTGCAATATGAAATTTATCAATTTATCTCGCCCTTGGTTAATTTAACATGAGTGTTATCGGAAATGGGAACTCGTCTCGGATGGCTCCAACAAAGAGGAAAACCTGGAGTAAATAAGCAATCGCTTTACGTGCAGATATTTTTCATTTCATTTTGCAAAAATTTTGTCGCATTGTTTTTTCTTTTTTTTTTGAGGGGACATTTTTGATTCGAAACTTTCTATTTTTTACATTGTGTGCATTTTTTCTCTGGTCAGTCTCAGTCCCAAAAATTACGTAAGGATATCAACCTAATGGTTACCAAATTTTTGAAGACGAAAGATTACCTTGTTTCTGAAGATTTCATATAAATCTCAACCAAAGATTGTTAACCTAATTTTGAAAGCTGACAGTATTTTTCGTAATTTTGTAAGGCCATTACTTGAAACATTCTCCAAGGATATTATATTGGTAGGGATCTTAACCCTATATAGTATTGATTGTAAGTCAGAGATTCATTTTGTACCTTTATATGAATGAAATCTCTAACAAAATTTTGATTTTCATTATTCCTAACAAAGGAAGTCCTAATATGAGACTGTCTCATTTTAGGAACAGCATGTATCTCATATTAGGCAACCTGTTGCCCAATCGAACAAGCTGGACTGATTTCGAAAAATTGATTTTTTCAAGCATCTGAATAACGATTGGTTGAAATTTCATTAAATATCTTTAAAAGGGAATGTTAATGAACAAATAAAACCAAAAGCTGATTTTTTAAATTGCATTCAAGTGGTCATTAGCGCCTTCTGAAAAAAAGTATCTCATATTAGGTCACTTTCCCCTAGGTACCCCCAAAACTTGAACTGAGTCGTAGGTTATATCGCGGTTATGGTTCCACCCGAAATTTGACTTACTACGGGCAAAGTGGAAGAGCAACGAGCAAAGCATAGAAAACAGAGTTTTTTGAACTGCGTGCGCAAAGTGGAAGCGTTCATAGGCCACCCTTCCACTCTGAGCAACCAGTGGTGCAAAGATGACACACAATACTTCCATAGAAAACCCTGAAAGTGCTAATATATCAAAAGTACTGAGAGTTATTCAAACTCTAGTTAAACAGGGTGATAGGTCTAGCCGAGGCGAAAATCCCAGCTCAAGAAATTTGGAAAAAGGTTAAGAATTGAGGAAGGTATGGCCATTTTTGTTAATAACCAGACGGACACACGGAGTAATGGGCACACAGAACACTTGATAAGAAAGCAGTTCATTAATCTCGGCCCCGAAGAGGCCGAAACGATGTTGAGCAGCATAATATGCTTTAGGTATGTATGGAAAGTCTTCGTATATATAAAAGTAAAAAAATTTTTAGTTTTCGACGCTTTGCTCGTTGCTCTTTGCTCTTCCACACTGCACGTACACTTAGGCGTTGCGGGATGTTAAGCGGCGAAATAGGTCAAGAAGAGCTCCATCGTGTTCAAGAACTTGTGAGCATAACCTGGCGCCATTTCCCACCCCATGGACCGAAACGGCATCACCATGTTACATATCCGTTTCCTCGAGGTGACACTAAGGCCAATTTTCATTCCTAAGCAAGTGCTCGCTATCTCGTAGACGGAACGATGAAGGGGCAATTCCGAGGCAAGAAATTCGAAACGGCCCGGCGTAACAAGCGGAACGCTGAGAGAGGACGTCGTGGTGAATTTGCCATGAGACGCATGCATTAGCTATTAATGGTGTTTTGGTACTGGGGAATGTCTCGTATTACACTGAACAAATCTTGTCTTAACGCTATCGAGTAAATTCATCTTCCTGCTTCTACCTTACCCTCTGGGAAATGAACCCTCTAGATCTACAGAGTGCAGTCAAAAAGTGCTCAACGCAAATGTTCAGTGAGCAGCAACCATGCGAGAATGATGCCTCCCTTGACAACGCATTATAAGGATTTGGAAATTTTGCGGGCAGATCGGTAATGAAATTTTATTGGACGACTGTCGGCTAAACCCCAACCAACAAATTTTGAGGTGCTGGGACATCTACAGAGCAAAGTTCAACAACATTCAAGGAGGTTCAAGAAGGAACAAGGAGGTTCAACAGCATTCAAAGAGGTTCAAAAACAAGCAAGGAGGCTCAAGAATATTCAAGGTTGATGGAGAACATTCAAGGAGGTTAAAGAACATTCAAGAAGGCCCAAAAACATTCAAGAAGAATTAAAAACTTTCTGGGATTTTCAAGAACAATCAAGGCTGCTAAAAACCCCCAAGCAGGTTCAAGAATACTCAAAGAGGTTCAAGAACATTCGATTAGGATCTAAATCTCTAAAGGACCAGGTTCTAAAGGCGGCTCTAGAAATTTCAGGGATGTTCAAGAACAACCAAGGTGGTTCAAGAACAACCAAGGTGGTTCAAGAACAACCAAGGTGTTCCAAATCATTCAAGGAAGAGCAAGAACATTCATAGCGGCCCCAGAATATTCATGAAGGATCAAGAACATTAAGGAGGCTCAAGAATATTCAAAAAGGTTATAGAACTGCAAGTACGTTCTTGATGAATTATTTTCCCCAGCCAACTTGGGAGAGAAGTTATCCAAAATTGGGTATGAAGGAAGCCAGAAGTATCTCAAGAACTAGAAATTTCCAGAGAGCTTATCATGGAATCAAAGCGTCAAGGCTATTGCATAATTTTTTCGAACACAAAACCCTTGAATCAATACAAAGTGGACCGAGGAACCCTGAAAAAGTGGACCACTACCATTTATCGAGAGCATAACTTGTGATTGGTAAACGTTTTGATTATGCTGATTGCTCCGCATCAATAGCAGTTGGCTGTGCACTGCTTTCAATGACTGTGTGGATCAGCAATAAGCAGGAGAGCTTTTTCCGTAATTGTAATACTACAACAATTCATAAACAGTTCACGATTCGACGGCCCATGAAAGGCCTCACGAATGGGGGAAATCCTCGTAAAGCAAATAACAAGGCTGTAGGCCCCTCTCCTGTTGCCGCTATGTTCCAAGCCACTCCTACTCCCCTTTTTCCGAGCGAATTCAGTTTTGAAACTCAACTTTTATAGGGGCAAATAATACACAAATGGGCTGGCGGAAAGCGAGAAGAGCGGATCGAAGAGGCGCTGGATGTTCTCGTATCCGACAAGCTGAAGGTTCAGATGGTGCGGATACTGGTGATGCGGACAAAATGTCTCCAGAATGAGGATTTCGAGGTTTTGAATCATCAGTATCGCCACTTTTTTGGGGCCATGCGAGGAAAATTAAGTTGGAATTGGGTGAACAAAATTTGTTGTTGCATTTAATGAGGCTTAAACTAAGTCAGATCTGCAATTTTTCAGGTGGCATGAAAAATATTTTGGTCATAGAAAGGGTTGATGAACATTTCAATTTGAGTCCATTTTTGAAGATACTGTCTCCTGAAAATAGAGGTGTATGGAACAATTTGCAAAGACCGGAGTGAAAGAGACAGTTTTGCTTGAATTCTGTGGCTAAAAATGATTGTTTGCAAAGGGTGGTTTTGGTTTTTTTAATTTTCAGTGCGTTGAGCTGATTTTAAATGTGTGGGCAAAAACGGGTTTCGATGGCAGTAATATTACCGACATTTTGAGGGGTTCGTTTGGGGTTTTTGGACTATTAAATCTTGCAGAAACATAAGGGGTTTTATGGGAGATTGGTTTTAGACGATTTAGGAAGTTGTTCAATGTTTTTTGTTAACAATGGATTCTGAATCCTCAGAAAGTTGACTTCTTCATGGTCGAATTCGAGGGCTGAATTTTTCAAAATAATTCACAAAAACTGTGCTGTATCCCATGAACGTTCACCCTAAATTCTTCGTCTTGACCTGAGGATGCACAATTCGATCCTGTCAAAATTTTCAGGGTAGCCAGAGGAGCGGTTTGAAAAAATCAACTTGACCAGTCCCTTGGAGTTTCAAACATTGTACCCTCGAAGAAAATCCAATTTTTAACAACTTTCGTGCAGAAAAAATAGAGAATCTCTAGAGCATCTGATGCTGAGCCAGCCTGAAGATGGCAGAGACGCCGAAAGCGCTCGAGCTGAAGCAATTCGAAGATGAAGTCGCTCTTGCTCTCACCTCACGAAACATCTTCAATAATTTCCACGAAATTTCTTGAAACTCCTGGCTCATTGAGAGTTATGGCTTAGTCACTTCAATCGCTAAAATAATGCATTTGCCCCCAAAGGAATTTTAAATTTTCCAAAAGGTGAATTTTCTAAATTTCAATTTCCATCCGCACCATATGAACCAAGTATCGGGCCAAAGACAAGTCGAAGAAGGCGCGAAACCGGCGATTCCGCTTCTGCTCTTTGCTGTGTAGTGTTGTTGTAGGTGAGTTTAGTTCCAGCTCCTAATACTCGGGAAACTGGTGGCAATGGCGAAATCGCGCGCCTTTCTCATCCCCGCGCCATCACAGCACGAGGGCAACCGTCGGACTCGGGCAAATATCCTTCCATGTTCGCTCTCGATCCCTCCAGGCCTTTAGCACGTTCTCTATTCCATCTACAGAGCTTCGTTCCCTTTTGCTTCTCTTGTTCCAACACTTTTCGATTTCTTCCCCCTCGCTGTCCCTTTTTCCGCTGAGTTTCGCAAAACAATTGCGCCTCGCCGATGTTGAAAGTGGTATTTTACTTCGATATTTGCAATAAATGAAGATTTGTTTGGGGTCTGGAAATTACGCGGAAGTTCAGGAAAAATTTTTGATGGGAATGATTTTAGATCGAAGTCAACTTCGAAATCGAAGTCAACTTCGAGATCAGTCAACTTCAAGTTCAAACTCAACTTCGAGAACAAACTCAACTTCGAGATCAAACTCAACTTCGAGATCAAAGTCAACTTCGAGATCAATGTCAACTTCGAGATGAACGTCAAATTTGAGATCAAACTCAACTTCGAGATCAAACTCAACTTCGAGATCAAAGTCAACTTCGAGTTCACAGTCAACTTCGAGATCAAACTCAACTTCGAGATCAAACTCAACTTCGAGATCAAAGTCAACTTCGAGTTCAAAGTCAACTTCGAGTTCACAGTCAACTTCGAGATCAAACTCAACTTCGAGAACAAACTCAACTTCGAGTTCAAACTCAACTTCGAGAACAAACTCAACTTTGAGTTCAAACTCAAATTTGAGATCAATGTCAACTTCGAGTTCACAGTCAACTTCGAGATCAAACTCAACTTCGAGATCAATGTCAACTTCGAGATGAACGTCAACTTTGAGATCAAAGTCAACTTTGAGACCAAAGTGAACTTCGATATCAAACTCAACTTCGAGATCAATGTCAACTTCGAGATGAACGTCAAATTTGAGATCAAACTCAACTTCGAGATCAAACTCATCTTCGAGATCAAACTCAACTTCGAGATCAATGTCAACTTCGAGATCAAACTCAACTTCGAGATCAAAGTCAACTTCGAGTTCAAAGTCAACCTCGAGTTCAAACTCAATCATGAGATCAAAGTCAACTTCGAGTTCACAGTCAACTTCGAGATCAAACTCAACTTCGAGATCAATGTCAACTTCGAGATGAACGTCAACTTCGAGATCAAAGTCAACTTCGAGTTCAAAGTCAACTTCGAGTTCAAAGTCATCTTCGAGATCAAAGTTCGAGATCAAACTCAATCATGAGATCAAAGTCAACTTCGAGTTCACAGTCAACTTCGAGATCAAACTCAACTACGAGATCAATGTCAACTTCGAGATGAACGTCAACTTTGAGATCAAAGTCAATTTTGAGATCAAAGTCAACTTTGAGATCAAAGTCAACTTTGAGATCAAAGTCAACTTTGAGATCAAAGTGAACTTTGAGATCAAACTCAATTTTGAGATCAAAGTCAACTTCGAGTTCACAGTCAACTTCGAGATCAAACTCAACTTCGAGATCAATGTCAACTTCGAGATGAACGTCAACTTCGAGATCAAACTCAACTTCGAGATCAAAGTCAACTTCGAGTTCAAAGTCATCTTTGAAATCAAACTCAAGTTCGAGTTCAAACTCAACTTCAAGTTCAAAGTCAACTTCGAGTTCAAAGTCATCTTCGAGATCAAAGTCAAGTTCGAGATCAAACTCAATTTCGAGATCAAAGTCAACTTCGAGTCCAAAGTCAACTTCGAGTTCACAGTCAACTTCGAGATCAAACTCAACTACGAGATCAATGTCAACTTCGAGATGAACGTCAACTTTGAGATCAAAGTCAATTTTGAGATCAAAGTCAACTTTGAGATCAAAGTCAACTTTGAGATCAAAGTCAACTTTGAGATCAAAGTGAACTTTGAGATCAAACTCAATTTTGAGATCAAAGTCAACTTCGAGTTCACAGTCAACTTCGAGTTCAAACTCAACTTCAAGTTCAAAGTCAACTTCGAGTTCAAAGTCATCTTCGAGATCAAAGTCAAGTTCGAGATCAAACTCAATTTCGAGATCAAAGTCAACTTCAAGTCCAAAGTCAACTTCGAGTTCACAGTCAACTTCGAGATCAAACTCAACTTCGAGATCAATGTCAACTTCGAGATGAACTTCAACTTTGAGATCAAAGTCAATTTTGAGATCAAAGTCAACTTTGAGATCAAAGTCAACTTTGAGATCAAAGTCAACTTTGAGATCAAAGTCAACTTTGAGATCAAAGTCAACTTTGAGATCAAAGTGAACTTTGAGATCAAACTCAATTTTGAGATCAAAGTCAACTTCGAGTTCACAGTCAACTTCGAGATCAAACTCAACTTCGAGATCAATGTCAACTTCGAGATGAACTTCAACTTCGAGATTAAACTCAACTTCGAGATCAATGTCAACTTCGAGATGAACGTCAACTTTGAGATCAAAGTCAACTCTGAGATCAAAGTCAACTTCGAGATCAAAGTCAACTTCGAGATCAAAGTCAACTTCAAGATCAAACTCCGGACTAGAGCCAAATTTTTCTCAATTCTCTGAGGAGATCCGAAAAAGAATGAGTACAGAAATTTCAAAAGTGACTTTAGATGCTGTGTGTTGATTAATTTGATATTTTTTTTCGTAACGCAGCAAGACATCATAACATCATAACATTATTTTAACTCGTCTTCGGCCGACGCTAGAGGGTCAGCAGCGCTACCTGTATACTGGTTTTTCTGCTCTCTACCGGCAGGTTTTTGCACTATCGATGAACCGGAACAAGCCCAATCTAGAGCAAGACGATCCAGTGGTATAATATGCGCCATCTTGGGAGGTATACCACTACTATTCCGAACGTGCGTCACATTACGATAGATTTGAATATGTTGCACAAGTACCGAAATATAAAATTCGGGGTTTTTTTTACCCCACCACCGGCGTCTTCTTCGACAGGTTCTACATGTTTAGAGACCTCTCGAGGGATAAGCAAAGTGAGGTGGCCTATTGTCGAAAGAGAGAACCGACGACAGTCTCTCAAGGGTCTGTAGGGCAGTCTGATTCGCTCAGCAAACGGCAGAGCTCGCGGTTGATAGAAGCTCAATTGCTGACGTCTCGAGGGATTTCTCGCAATTCTCAACCGGCGCAAGGGATCTCGACGCCAGGGCCGAGCTAAAAGGAAAGATCAACTAACGACCTTAGTCCTCGGAAAACATTCACCAGGTCCACCTCGGAGTGTTTTCTTACCGGAGGATTGACGCACGGCCATGGTCCTTGGAGAAATCACCGATCGCTTCTTCGGAAAACTTATTTCGGGAATTCAGAAAACTAGGTATCTACAGTTTTTGTTGGAACGATCAAGGGCACGAACGCCATATCCAGCGCGGGCAATAAATTAAAATAAAATAAAAAAATTAAATTAAAAATATTTTGTGAGCCAAAAAAAAGTACGTTTTTCCGATTTGAAGTTTTCGTGTGTTCGACTTAGTTTCAGTTAAATGGCCATAAGTCCCTCAAGTTTTGAAGTAATTACAAAAATGAGGATACCGTTGGAAAGCCCGCTAAATTTCCTATAAACTTACGGTATTTGCAGCTCTTTAACAAGTTGAACAAGCAGAAAATTGGGCCGAAGTAGATAATTGCTCACTACTTGATAATTACCATCTTTTCAACTTTTCTTTCCAGTTTCATTTCGAGTTTCCTTCATAGTTTCACTTCCACTTTGAGTTTAGGATTCACTTTTAGTTTGAGTTTCAGTTCGGATTCTACTCTCAGTTTTACCATCCAGGCATAACACCCTGTTCAATCGGAATTTGAATAACTCACAGTACACAGTACTTCCGATATGTTTGCATTTTTAGCGTTTTCTAATTTATTTTTTCCGGCCAAAAAAATGAACAAATTTGATCGTTCTTGGTCTTAAAATCTTGGTTTTTACCTATGCGGATATTTTTTATGTTACGATAACTTGACGTATTTCGATTTTAGGCGAGTTTTAAAATTTGCATTGTGAGTTTTTTATATTTTTGACCTAAACACTCGCGGAAGTAAGGGGCCGTTCAATAATTACGTAAGGACATTTTTCGGATTCGCCCCCTCCCCCCTAAATCTTGCTTAAGATTTTAACTTCTGTTAAAGCGAAAAAAATACGAAATCGTTATGTTTGCTTTTAGTTTCGTGGAAAAACACGCAATTTATGGATATTTTTAGTGCTTTTTCTGGCCTTTTGAACAAAATCTGCTTATTTACTATCTGAAAACTCACACTCAAAAATCTTACGTAAGGAAGCACTTACCCTCCCCTCCCCCCTTGTAAGGGTTTAGTAAGATTTTCCTACCCCCCCCCCCTCGATCCTTACGTAATTATTGAACGGCCCCTAATCCAAATGCGATCAAAATGCGTCAAAATTCACGTTTCAAATTATGGAAGTACTATGGGATATCTGTGCACCACTGGTTCTTAGTGGAAGCCTCACAAAATTTTCGCCCTTAATATAAGTTTATTCGCCCTCGTCTGACCTCTTTTTTTGTTAGTTCATTTTTTAAATTTTCATGTTTTTTAGTAGGTTCAGAACGTAGCAATATTCGCAGGGGGTGGATGAGCAAAATTAGCGACTCGCAGACTGACCGTTTACGACGCGAATAAAAGTCGGCGCTGTCAGCGGCGGAGAGGAGCGGGAGACTGCGGCAGGCGATGCGGTGAGTCGGGATATCGCTCTTAACACTCACACATCTTGGAAAGGGCCCGCCCTCCTCGCCGCTCCTGCTGATTTTTTCCCTCGCCGCAACAGTCAGCTATCAGTTTGATCCCGGTTGTTTTTTATCGTTAAGGAATCCCAGCCCGTAGATCAGCTCTGACGTCGGAATTAAACCGACTGACGTCCGGTTGTTTAGCGCGAATTCGTTATTAAAACGACCGACACTGTATGTTGCGGTGATGGGAAATAAATGCTGCCGCGGGAAAATAGGTCAGCGGGGGACGTGTCCCCGGGGAGTACATGAGGAACGCCGTCCGGGGGAATTATCGTCCCAGCGGAGACACTCCCGTTACGTCGCACCGATGCCGATAATGAAATTAATTACGTCCCCACTTCAGTCAAGGGCAGTTTTGAATGGAAACTGAAAACAGCGGCAAATAACAGCACGCAGTACTTCCGTATTTTTGAAGGTTTTTTTTTTTTAAAAAGTTTTTTCACTTTCATATTAAATTTTAATTTTTTAATTAATTTTAATTTTCATATTAAATTTTAGGACGATTGCAATACTTCCATTTATTTCGTAAATTTTACTAAATAAATGGAAGTATTGTAATCGTCCTAAAATCGAAAATAGGAACGGAGCTTCAGAAAATACCTACTAATAATACTAAATACAACGGCGGTCGGATTCGGGTACAAAAAACATCAGTTTTTTCCGCGGGTAACCTTGTAAACCTGTGTAACAAACGCCAAAAATGTGAAAATTAGCGACATCGGATGTCTTACCGTAGGCCATCAATGCTGCTGTTCTCAATCGAGCTTTGCGCTATCACGACCGCCCTTTTTGGCATCAACGTAATCCACATTGGAGAACTGAGCGGCTCGATTTTACGTGACGGAAACATCTGCAAAGAAGACCGCAATCAGAACGCGAAAAATCGCATTTTTGAGATTTTTTTTCGAAAGAAAAATAATCGTACCTTACACAACTTTAAGTTTTGTGCTTGTGTTTTAAGCTAAAATGTAGCCGACATAACAATAGTTATCCTGCCGGTGTCGGCTTGCTCCAATGGAGGTGGCATAATTTAACAATTTAGCCCCAATCCTCGCAAACGGGGTAACAACACGGGGGAGTCGTGAATTCTCGCATACGTAGAAACCGCCAGCGATAAATTAATCTAATCGAAAGGCCCGCGATGATAAATTCTATCAGGTGTAGGTTATAATTACGCCAGGTTTCCCACGAATGCGACAGCCGCAATTAGCCGTAATGCAGTCGCTAAATCATCTGCTGCGCCAAAAATTGCCTACGCGTCCAAAATTGGAAATCGAGTTTAGCTAATTGAATTTACACTGTTCCGTAATGAAACGGTTTATTTGTGCCGGTTCTTGCGCTGTTCCGAACGGTAGGATTTTAGGTAAATATTTAATGGAATGGGTATGGTAACAGTAGGGGAGAGGAGGGGCACAATGAGACACGGAGCACAGTGGGACAAGCGGATTTTTAAAAAATTTGAAGGTGCCAGAGCCCCCCAGCGCATTTTTACCAATGTACAGGCAACAACCCACCATAATCAGCAAAAGTGACCGGTAGAAGTCTCCTAACCAGCACTTCAGCAGAAAAAGTTGCACAAATCGTATTTTTTTTTTCAAACTTTTGAACTTAACTAATGCCTACTTAGATTCTTCCGATCGACTCGTAATTTTAATCATAGATTAATGAGGGGTTTTTAGTTGATTTTCTGTAAAAATTATCCCTCTACACCAGCTGGTTCAAACGCAAATCTAATACGACCAGAACTGTTGCTCTCGGGGCACAATGAGACGGCAACAATGAGACACCATCTTATTGTGCATTTGAGTGCCCCAGCAGGGCCGTCCAGAGCCAAGCCGGGCCCCGGGGATAAAGACTCGACCGGGCCCCCCCCCCGGTCAATAAAAGCATTTTTTTCTAATTTGCATATTAGTACGTAAAAGGCCCACGGGCGGGCCCGGGCCCCCTTGGGCCCCGGGCCCCGGGGATTTTGCCCCCCCTGCCCCCCCCTCTGGACGGCCCTGGGGCAGGGTTTTATTTTTGAGTGAATTTTGTTCAATCGACGGCGAAGTGGTGAGACCTCGTATCTACATTTTGTTAAAACCGCCACTGTTCTTATGGCACCCTATGTAACCACATTGAATTTTCATGACATCTCTAATGTGCAAGTGCAGGCGCGAAATTGGAGATACGAGGTCTCACCACTTCGCCGTCGCAATATTGTTTTTTAATATTTTTTTTTTTTGCAATATTTAGGCTAGGTCATTGTTTGCGTAGTCCGGACCAAATCGGCGTTTCGACGTTGGCCCGACGTCGGCGATTCGACGTCGGCCCGACGTCGGCGATTCGACGTCGGCCCGACGTCGGCGATTCGACGTCGGCCCGACGTCGGCGATTCGACGTCGGCCCGACGTCGGCGTTTTGACGTCGGCCCGACGTCGGCGATTCGACGTCGGCCCGACGTCGGCGTTTCGACGTCGGCTTGACGTCGGCGTTTCGACGTCGGCCCGACGTCGGCGTTTCGACGTCGGCCCGACGTCGGCGATACGACGTCGGCCCGACGTCGGCGATACGACGTCGGCCCGACGTCGGCGATACGACGTCAACCCGACGTCGGCGATTCGACGTCGGCCCGACGTCGGCGATACGACGTCGGCCCGACGTCGGCGTTTCGACGTCGGCCCGACGTCGGCGATTCGACGACGGCCCGACGTCGGCGATTCGACGTCGGCCCGACGTCGGCGATTCGACGTCGGCCCGACGTCGGCGTTTAGACGTCGGCCCGACGTCGGCGATACGACGTCGGCCCGACGTCGGCGGTACGACGTCGGTACGACGTCGGTCCGACGTCGGCGGTACGACGTCGGCCCGACGTCGGCGTTTCGACGAAACAAATTTTTGGTCTAGGTTGGCTCGAAAGCCGAAATGTCCGCTTTTTCCAACTTTGCGTCGACGTTGTAAATATGGAAGTAAAAATCTAGTTTCAACCTTGATATTCCAAAGAGGACACTGAGCATTTCCGATTGGGATCCACTCAAAAAATATTCAACCACTCAGCATGCAAGCCAGTTCACGAGGAATCCAGGGCCTGAAATCTGGGCAGATTCCCTCGTCAGGATCGAAATATTAACCGATTTAATAGTTGGGCAATTTATTAGACCGGATCGAGATGAGAAAACACCGTCTGGGGCCAAATGGGCTACCGTAAGGCAAAAAAGGGTTGCGGTATCAAGGGCGTAACGCATTGGCGCAAGGGAAAGAGGTCAACTCGGCAAAATGTAGAGGGGCAAGAGAGATGGGACATGTAAAGTCTTTCATTAGTATGAATAGACTCTCTAACGCTGCATTTCAAATAGGCAATTTACAATGGAAATCCAGAGCTATCCTTGAGCTTGAAGGGACGAATGGACGGCGACAGCTTCTCCTGCCCATGGCGTGAGGGGAGGGGGGTGGCGGTGGAGGTGGAGTGGGGTGGGGTGGGAGGTGGTCCTACGTGAAACACCAGACTCGCTGTTTTTTTCCATCTGCCGGCATTTCGGTATGCCAACATTATTTCCCATTTCTGGTTTCGATTTCCTGCAATGTTCGCTTTTATTTAAGGAGCAAAAATTACAATTAACCTATTATCCGCTGACGAGAGCAAGAATATGCAACGAGGAATGTTTATTCCTCCCTCAATTCGGATTACTAGCAGCACTACTGATATATTAGAATTTTGGTTTATTTTTTAATAAAAACCATTGCAATCGCCCAAGAAAAAACATTTTCTAATCTACCCTGAAAATTTCATGGTTTACGTTTCAAAGGGTGTAGAATCCGAATCTGAAATAACAAAATATTCGTCCGTTTCCTCCCAAATGGCTGGAGATTTTTTTTTTTTAATTTTCAGAAAAAATTCACTTTGTTTTGGGACAGCCCAGATCCTTTTGCCAATCAGTTTAAAGCCTTCTGGAAAAATTGATGAAAATCTTGAAAAAATTGTGTTTTTTTTTTTTTTTATTCTTCTCCGACATTGTACAACATGCATTTCATGGGCATCTCGCGTTTCTATGAAAATATTATATTCTACGGAAATAAATCTATCCCATAACCTTTTTAATGTTCGGGAGCGCAAGTAAAGTTGAAAGATTCATTGGGTCGTGCAGAAAAGTGGGTTAAGGGTCAGGTACACTAATAGATAACCTCGTCTGTGAGCCGGCTGTCGGGTTCGTCCGGTCTCTCGCATCGTACGAGCATGCGCGTTTCAGTTTAGTAGAATATCGTAAACGGAATTACTACACCACAGTTTGACAGTCTGGAATTGTGATATGAATGTGTCAGGTTTGCACGAGGTCAAATGGATTGAACCAGCGAACTGGATCGATTTTTACTGATCCTTATATTTATCATCCGCTGTCCATTCGAATTGACGAAAAATAAATTTTTAAAAAAATTTACTTAAAATCTTCCAAAAACCAAATGTGGGAAACAATATTAAATAGTAGATTATTTTATCATTCGAATCGATAAAAAATAAATTATAAGAAAATATACATAAAATCTCCCAAAAAAACCAAATGTAGGAAATATTATACTTCCTGTTGGAACTTCCTCGATTGATGAGAATTGCAAATGGGAATCAAAGCATTGAGAACAATTCTACAGCATCGTCATCTGCGGCAAACCGGAGGCTAAACTATTCTGCACAAAGGACTTCACTAAGAAATGTGCGAAGATTTCCAGCTTAATAAGCTCAGGCTTGCCTGAAAAAGTTGGCTGCCAATTGCTTTCCGCACCTGGACCTGAGGGATGAACATAATTTTTTGTCACCAGCTGATGATACTTCAACATTAACAATAGAGTGGATTCCGATTCCCTGAGAGGAGAAAACCTCGCTCTTTTTTATTTACCTACCCTAATTTCATTTCACTTTCATCCCATCTTCCTTTGAGGTTGACCACTCCTGACCTTTTGATGGCTCCTCCCCCTCATCTTTCAGCTGTCCCACTTTTTCTCTCTACCTCATCTCGGCTGTTGAAGGAGTAGGTAAAAACGTTAGGACAGCCCCGGGGCCACGGGGGACGCGACGGATGGGGAACTGCAGGATAGCTGGGCCTACAATGGGGATCATCAGGAGTCGTCATGGCAACCCCAAACCCGCCTCTTCTACAGACCGTTCGGAAAACATTTGGCAACGGAAAGCCATTGGAGTACGGTGCAGTGTCGAAAGCGAAACGTGGCAGGGGCGGAAAACCGAAAGGGTAGGTACTCGTTATGATTCACGAAGTGCGAGTGTGAAACAACCCCCCACGGATAAATGAACGGGAGGCAAACACTGGATCAGGGACAGGAGGGTATATAGTCCTCGGTATTGGTGCACTGATTCAAAATTGGGAACCGTCGGTATAAAATTCGACGAGAATTCCAACGTCGAAGTTTTTTATCGAGACACGAATTTCGCTCGAACTTCAGGAATCACTCGAAGATCAAAAATCAGAGAAGGAGTGGGAATCAGGGATAAAAGACAATATTCAGGAGCCCCTGAGCGAAATTTAGGAGACGAAAATCGTGCCTGATCGTCTGAGTAGCCCATGACCTGATTTCCATGCCGTTTGTCGTACGATGCTGAAATTCGGTGTGGCAAAATTGACCTAAGGCAAAATTGACGGGGGCAACATTTTTACTTCCATATTGACGAAGAACATGAAAGTACCTACTGTAATCATCCTAAAATCGAAAATCGGATCGGAGCTTAAGGAACAATTTTTGATTAGGTATACACTTTTATTCAGGATCTCTTCCTGAACAAGTAGTGTCTGTCTGTCCGTCTGTCCGCCTGTGGTCATTTACAAAAATCAGCTCCCTCAATTCTCAACATTTTTCCAAACTTCTTGAACTGGAATGTTCGTCTTGGCAAGAACTATCACAATTTGAATTACTTGCAGTACTTTCGATCTACTGGGAATTTTAGTGTTTTCTGTTTTATTTTTTCCTGACCACAAAAATCAAGCGATTTGAGCGTTCTTGTTCTTAAAATGTTTGTTTTACATCGCAAAATACGCGGAAAGTTTTTATAATCCGCTAACTTGTATTCTGATTTTAGGCAATTTTAAAATTCGAATAGTCAGTATCGATGATATTTTTGACCTAAACAGCGTCAAAAGTGGTAAAAATATGGTGAAATTGTGTCGAAAATTCACGTATTAAAATATGGAAGTATTCTGTTTTATCTCTATCTGCTAAACTCCATATCTGCTCGAATTTATTATCGCCCTGGCGAATGCCTGACAAAAATGTCTTCACTATGCTACTCGTGACAGACCGTCAGAAAGACGAGCTTAACGTTTATTATCAGTTATACATTCTGAATGAGTTCAAGCGAATAGATGATGATACACGACTCGCGATTTAACGGCGTTATCGGAATAATTACAGTTTACAACCATTAGTTTGCGAGATGCAGCTATTCCGGCGATAGAGAGTTAACCCTAGGGCTGGGACGTCTCCAAAGGCTACAGTTTAATTACACTTATTCCCTATCTCTTCTCACTGCTGTTTTTTATTCTTTATCTCATAACAGCCCCTCGGGCTTCGCCAGCTGGTGTAGGCAAACAGTTAACCATTGCTATTTCATAAGCACCCGCACATTTCCCTCCTCTACGGTTTACTTTCCGCCGAGACAATAATCTACGCTCAGACGACATTAGCTGCCACCATCTGTTTCAGGTTCACCATTTTGATATATTACATCATCACGGACCATACAAGATACACCGTAGACAATAAAGAGTGATATAGGTATCATTGTTCACACTGAAGATTGTCTTGAAGGGGTCGATTTGTCCGCTCATTTGCTATAATTTTTGTCCTACAAATTTTTTCGTGAGGCCAAGGAAAACTCATAATTTTTTGATTTCAAGATTTGTTCGTGTTTTCGACACTGTTTCAGTAATATGGCCATGAGTTTCTGAAATTTCACAGTAATTTCAAAAATGACTATATCGTTGAAAAGCCGGTTAAATTTCCTATAACCTTACGGCATTTTCAGATTTCTGAGATTAAGTTGAATAAGCGGAAAAGTGGGCCTAAGTCGGGTATTGCAAAATTTTTAAAATTGCCATTATTTCCACGTGCATTTAGGACTCGGGAAAAACTGGCCCAGAATGTCAGCTTATGTTCACCTAAATATCCATTACCTCATTCTGAGGACACCGATCGACCAAATGGAGGAACTGATGGGAAACGAGAGGAGCGAAACACGACCAGCGACATCTATTAGAAAGGGGGAACCAAAAAAATCGTTCCAACGCTTTGAATCGCTGCTTCTCTTCAAGTCCCGAGGAACTTAACCCAGTTCGTTGGAAATAAGTTGAGCTCGAATTTATTTCCGATACACAAGTTTGTCCGTCCAGCGGAGACACGGGGTAAAGAATTGTTAGATGGTTGGGAACGAGGAAGGAAAACTTTACTGTGTTAAGATTGAAAGAGCGAAGTGGATCGGCCTGGCTTAGTAGAGAACGAGGTCTGAGGACTTCAGCAGCCAACGGCGGTGGGGCAGATATGGATGGAGGCCTGAAGTAAGCAGCAAAACAGTTCAGTTAGCGACGTTGCCGAGAGAGGTCGCGTCAGAGCACAGCGTTCATCTCTCCGTCTCGCGTCATACTCCGACTTTTTCTTACTTGGCAGTTGGCAAAGTTTGCCGGGACGGGCGAACTGGCAGAGGTGGACTGTGCAGGGTTTTTACAGAGGAACTCGAAAGCTTTTACAGGGAACCTTTCCCTCCCGCTAACCTCTCCTTTTCAGTTTTCCCTTGCCCTTCAGACATCAATTTCTTGGTTTATCCACCTTCTCCGGCTCCAATCTACGATCGATGGATGTCTCCTTCCGAATTTAACGCGTCAAGAATATCGACAATGCCGTTATCGACTTACCCAAAATTCTGAGGCAGTGAAACAGGCAAATCGGAGTTCTATTTTCGGCATGACAGAATCCTCACTCCACTCCAACTATAGTTAATCTGTCATGCGGTTTTTTACTTCCATATTTACAGAGTAAATCGTTGAGAGTCGTCCTAAAATGGGAACAGAGCTGCAGAAAAATACTTTTACTAATAGATACATATTTACTCAGAGTCACTTCCAGTGTCCGTCTGTGGTCATCTACAAAAATGGCAATAGCTCCCTCAATTCTCAACCTTTTTTCAAATTTCTTGAACTGAAATGTTCGCCTCGGCAATACCTAACATTCTGTTTAATCGGAATTTAAATAACTCACAGTACTTGCGATATATTCGCATTTTTAGTGATTTTATTTTTTTCCGGCCACAGAAATGAACCGATTTGAGCGTTCTTGGTCTTAAAATCTTCGATTTATCTTGCAAAATATGTAGATATTTTTTATAATGACAAACTTGGCGTATTTGTAGTTTAGGCGAGTTTTAAAATTTGCATAGTGAGTTTTTTTCTATTTTTGACCTGAACACCCTTATAAGCCGACAAAATATAATCAAATTGTGTCAAAAATTCACGTATCAAAATATGGAAGTATTGTGTATTATCTACGCAACACTGTTTTCAAGTTTTTTTTTTCATATAAATTTTTATCAAGTTTTCACATTCTACAAAAAATATTCCGAAATAATTATATGACCTATGCAGGTTAGTACTTTCATAAAATCATTCCATTGTCCGGCCATCGCTATAAATGATTAAATTATTTGAAACCAATTTTCAAACAGGAACTGCGCTTCATTATAAAACGCGCTGATTTGATGCGGGATTTTAGCTAATTTGGAAATTGCGGTTAATTTAGAAGAGCGAGCCGTGTAAAGCCACTCACAATTACAGCGGCGAATTTGTCTCCCCTCTTTAGTAACCAATCAAGCCAATTACTCAGCGCACAGTTCAACTTGTGCGCTCGATTGTCTTTTCTCTCCCCCTCAATCGGAACCCTCGCGGTTCAAACTCGGGCTCAACAGTTTCGAAATACCTTTCAACCTTTCCTCCAGGCCGTCGACATCAATGCATCCAAAATATCAACGATCTACAGCCGCTAGAACTTCATCCTTGACTGCGGGACTGAGTTGAGGTCGGGTATGAACATCATTGGCGTTCTGGCCTGAAAGTGGAGCGGAACCCTTTTCACGTTTCAACCTGTCAATCACGAACACTCCAGTAACAGAACAACCTTTAGCCGCCGAGTTGCGAACAACTTTTGGCAGTTTTCCTCAAAACTCACGCCATAACAGGCCGTAAGACGAATGAATTTAAGCGGATTCCCGAAGTCATAATAGGATTCCATCTTCGGCGTCATAAAAATGTAGGTCTAGTTTTCCAGGCTATGCTTTTCACCCGATGACTGAAGTTGTGGACGTGCCCTGCCGCCCCAAGGTGATGGTCAGGACTGTCGCTCTAGTAGGGGGAAAACGGGGCATTCTCTCATATCACTGACGTCATTCCCCACTCCTCTGCCCGCCGGGCTTTTAAACCGACGAGATTACGTTCCAGGTCATTTTTGGGAATTCAAAGCGCCCTTGGCGATATTTCGTCCAATCTCTCCAACCTGACTTTACAAAATGCCTGTCATCGTTCCATCAGTGCTGCAAAGCAGCTAATCCACTTCAAGGCTTTCAAACTTCCACCAACCGTCTTCTTACATTTTAATGTCCTGATCAGAACCTTAGGGTATTATTCATGTAAAAGGAGTAAAGGCAACTCGTTTTTGCCCACCCAGTACTTGATTTCAAGTGCTCGAACGTATCCGAACAGAGCGAACGCCGGTTGAGAGTGGCAAGACAGAGAACAATTTATTACGCCGAGCTTTAAAGAGGTTCGTGACATGAAGAAAAACGACTGCCTGAGGTTCAGGTGTAGAAACTGAAACCGTCGGATGAACTGACAGGAGCAGGGGCGGCAAATCGAAATCAGAGGCGGGCCTGGGCCGGAGTAGCATTTTCTTTGGCAGCAGTCAAATATACACGCCTTGTAAAATACAGGGAACAGCGATGTTGAAAAATGTCTGGAGAGTCGACATAAAATGGCTATCCTGGCTATGAAGGAGTTCTAGAGAGAAGCCGAGTGCTAACCTTTCTTGCTCAACGTTTTCTTCAGGAAAAGGTTACAATGGAAACAGTTTTGAATACGAAAAACTTGCTTTGATGATATGGCATGGCAATGATTGGTGTGGAAACCTCTTCTATGACAACTTTTACTTCTATGTAAGGCAACGGTTGCAATAAAAGCGCTTTACATAAAAAACGGCCATAGATTCGTCGAACATGTTGCTGTAGTTCAAAATTCGAATCGACATGGAACTTTTTCGTTGTTGTTGTTGATCTCGTTCTTGGTGGCGCTGTTTTGTTTGTTTCGCGCGCTGTTTGTTTCGTTGTTTTGCTGTTATCTAGCGTGAAAATCTTCTTCTCCTTCGTTGTCGTGGTATCGCACTATTCTTCATTTTTTCTGTTGGGGTTTTGTTCCAATCAATTCAATGCCGACGAATTGCGTAAATTTTATTAGATACCTAATTAGATTCGTTCCCATCTCAAAACGTTGGCAACAAATCATTCGTTGCCGCTTGCCGACCATAATATGGTATAATTCATACTATGAATCCATGTTGATAATTCCCTTATGGTCTGGCTAGTGGTAACGGTCTCCATGAAAACACCGATTCCGCAATGGACCCCTCAAAAAAGGTATGGCTCGTAACGTGGTCTAACTTCTACCATCCGCACCTAGAATCCTGTGGATGTGATGGACCATGGATGGACTCTAAAGATCAAAGACTGAAATCCTGCAAAAAATGGCAGCAGTTCAAACTGTAGAGAACTGCGACCCGACGATCATAATGTCGAAGAACGCAATGTCTTCATGTCCTGAGCCGAAAACGTTTCTGAACATTATGCTCAATTTGTGGACAGCTTCCACGGTTGAAGGAGTTCACTAAAGTTTTCGAACTGGAGATGATTAATTCTGGTTATTCGGTCCTCCTGCTCCCTAGGCCCCACCAGCTTCGCCGACCAACTCGGGAGTCGATACTTTTTCAACTAAGAGAAAAGATAAGGGTGTATAAACTTGGAGAAAAATTCAGAAAAGGTATAGAAGAGTCGAGGAAGGTGTTCAAACCAGAAGTTTATCTGCTGAAACTGTGGTCGGAGGCGGACACTTATTTTAGAAAGTTTCCAAGAAATCTAAATATTCCTGCGGCTAAATAGCATTATCAAACTTGCTCACTACGATTCTAATACGAATGTTTTCCCAACTTTTGAATTATTTTCCAAATAATTCACCTTTGAAACTCTCGGTCGAGGTTATCATATTCGTGATAATGTTCAGATAGCTAGACGTTTTTAATCTGATCTTTACACGCTAAGGTTCGACAATATCCGTGAAGTATCCAGATGAGGTAGGCATTCTCCGATGAGGTCTATCCACCCCTGCCATAATTCGTCTGATTGTTAAAACATACCGTCCATTTGGGAAATCGAGGACCCGGATTTTAGGGTGGTGGCTGCTCGAAGTTGAAACAGCACTTTCAAACCCCCAACTTGCGCATATACAATTATTGGAGCTCTAATTGGGGAAGAAACTTCCCCTTCTCTGCCGACCGCCCCTCTCGCATCTCAGTTCAATAAGGGATGTTTACTTAACGAAGTAATCTAGTTAAAAACTTGCAGAACCCAGAAGCCGCCATATTAAATTACACCGCAAGTCGTACCCGTGACACGTCGGTCGTTTCAGTCATTTCTAATTGCACCGAGGTTGAGCGGAGGGGGGTGGAATTATTGTTTGTTGTCGAAGTCATCAGGCTGCTTGTTCTCTAAGCTCGTAGATTACAGCTTTGAAAGATGACGTCGATGGAACAATCCTAAGCTACGAAGGATCGATCGCTATGCTTAACCGATTAACAACGTAAACCGAGATGGCACATTTACAGGACTGTACAAGAGCTGAGGGTTGTTATTAATCTCAATTTTGTGGGGCTGTTGGAAAAATGTCGACAAAATACCTTCCAGAGTTAATTATTATCGAAAACGCATACGAGAAGATCCTTCCAAGGAATAATTACGAATATCCCTCAAAAAATGCAGTACTTCATGGCGATAGAACGCCCTTAATGGTAAAGAGGGAACAATTCATTATGTGGGTACATATGAGGCGTTGATAGCCAGAGTGGACCATTCCACACAGGTGTTGAACTGAGAAAATCGCATTTGAAAATTTCGAAAAATTTCTTGAAATTGATTAAGGGCCTTGTTATGGTGTTTTGAAGAAAAAAATACAAGCATTCTTGGGTGAACAGATGACTCATGAACCATAGGGACATTTCTACAAGCCACAAAGTCCACTCTGGCCATCAAAATCGGCGGCCAATTTGCAGACGGACCATTTGAAAAGTTGCGCTCTCTCTTAGCACATTCGAGAACGAGTCAAATTTTAATAATAATTCGATAGATAGAGCAACCACAGACCCATTGCACTGTATAACTCATTTTTGGACAGTTTGTGGAATGGTCCACTCTGGCTATCAACGCCTCATATAACACAGTACTTCCATATTCAGATATTAGCCCATTAACACTAAGTGATAAGTGGTTAAGTCTTATTACCCTAGACAAACAATGTGGAACTTTGTAAAGGTTGAAAATTGCCTAAAAACGCAAATTGAATAATTTTTTCAGTACTATTCAAGAACAATGTCCAGGGAATAGATTGAATAACTGTCAAAAATAGTATTTTGAGAAAAAGTCGATTTATTGAAATTTGAGCAATTTACTAAAAATGCCATTTATCCCGTAAATCTAAAAAAAAATCAAAAAATATCTGTCTAGCTAAGTGAGAAAATTCTTCGGCCCCCAATTCTTTCGGACCTCAGATTTTTCTAGGTAAAATAAATTCATTGGTTTGAACCCGTTTCGAACATTTTTTGTCATGAGCCAGTTTTACTGTGGTTAACCGCTTATCAGTGCAAACTTCCGCAGCCTATATGGTGTTTTTTTGTAAATTTCATATAGACGTGCAGAGACACTAAAGCTGGGTTCAGAAAATGGATCTGGATAACACCTTATAAATAAAATTATTCTCGAACCCTCGATCCTATGGGAGCAAAACCGTACAAATCTGGCTGGGAGATGCTATATCACGGTGAAACTGCCAATCCTCAATTCCCCAAAAATATGGAAGCTCAGCAAAGTTTTTACCGCCAGGGCGGTAGGTAGCGAACTTTTTATTATCTCGCACATATTGCACACCCATCAGTCAATCTTCTTGCTTGATCGGAGGGACAGCCAATGAAACCCGAACCAAAAAGCGGGGGGTCAAGTGTGAGACGGGACGATCGTCGTTCCGTTTTTCGGCCAGGATGTTTTCGCAAGGGGTTGCTCGCTTTTGTCCTCTCAGCGCTCCTTGTTCTCCACCAAGAGGCGGGTTATATCGATTAAAAAAGAAGTGGAAGGCCAAGATCAAACGGCGCAGTGGAAAAAGAGGATAAGCTGCGTGGGCGGCAATGCAGGGACCGGAAGTGTTGGCGATATGAGAAAAAACTGACGATGCTGGAGGCCAACCTTCGGTTTCTGACAGGGGTGCGTCTCATGACTAACATTAGGCGGGGCCTGCATGTTTTACGTCATTCTTTTAACGCCGATATTCTCGATCAGTCACGTTCGTTTTGGTCTCAAGAAGGGGGGAAAATATCTTTAAATAAACGTTGATCCCAACCTAAAAATTCATTTTAGGCTTGTAGATCCTTCAGAGGTTTTGGTACTGCTAATGTCCAACAATAGGTGTCACAATGCTAGATATGAACAAATGTTTTTCGAAAGAACGGAAAATCCCATACATCCCCTATAATATAGATGTAGATACTATATAATAGTTCAGCCATTTTCTAGAGACCCTAATCTCTAACATCCCTCTACAAATATCGGACGTCTGGTTTGAAAAACAAACAATCGAGCCCAAACACTGCAATTGTTACAAGAATTTTTCCGACGACAAGGATGTCGTGCCGAATAAAGCAGACTATCGATAGCGAAAATTTGGGTCAGCTTCGTGCAACTTGTTATTTGTCAAACAGGTTCAAAACACAGAGCGCACAGAAACAACGTTGATCCCCTTGGTTTCTACTCGGGACGCAAGGATTTAGGGCTTCAGGACGAAGGGCTTGAAGTCCGAGCACAAAACAGGACGGACTGCCATTCGAGGGAGGATTCTACCCGAAAAGGATGTGTCTCTGATGGTAACGTTTCGGTTACGGACGTAATCCTCGGCCACGGTCATCAGATTTTCGTCTCTCATTGCTTACGTGAGCTTGCGAGGGATAAATGTCCAGCGGAGAAGACCGACATTCATACCAGCCGACGTGGGGATCATGAAGACAAAAACTCAAGGTCTTATATCCCAATATAGTCGTCTCCAGATGTGATGAAATGGTTGAATAGACGATTTTTTATGGCAAAAAAATGGTAGCAGTTCTCCAGCCGAGGACGAAGACACAATTTGCAGAAGAGTTAGGAATTTCATCTGCCATAGGGCCGGTTAATTGACAAAATTTATCAATACGATATCCAAGGAAGCTCTAGATAATCATTTAATATGATATTTTTACATTCAAATTTGACATAAATACCACCGTGGTGAATTTTATCCGAAGCATCCTCTTAGCCGGGCCTTAAAAGTGAAACGTTGGACAGCTGGATGATGGTACGTCAAAATGAGTCATACTATTGATTCATTTTGCCCATTCTAAATTCTTCCGATGTTCATGGGCAAAAAATAATTTATAATCAAATATTTCCAAACGCCAAGTAACTATCATAGTACCTGCATAATTTGTCAACCATAGTTGTCATTCTCAAGCAAACCTCTCCCTCAGCCAAAATAAGCGAAGGCGCCTAAGCATGCGCGCCATTCACGACTTCGGCCATGTCATCTTGACGATCTGCATCATCCATTTACGACTTTGACCCGCTCTAATATTGAAAGCCTTCCATGTCATAAAAATAAAACCCGGGGTCCTGGAAGCCCAAAAAGGGATATAAACTAAAGGACGCCCTCGCATCTGGTGCTTATACATATTGAATGTAACAAGGCCGAAAGGCTGTGCCTGTGCGTAACGCGAGGCCGTCGCCCTCCAGCCGTCACTTTCCTTCCATAGGTTTTCCCTGTCGTTGGATTTGAAACGCTTCGCTAAAATACAAGCATAACACTTGGATGGGCCGACTTCGAAAAGCTCTGCTCCCCCGAAGTTTTTCCCTGTTGTTTCAGGTATTTGAGCGATATTTTCCTTTCCTGGGCGCCGAGGTTTCGAGGTGAGAGGGAAAGAATTGTTTTACTAACGAAAAAACATACGAGCGATAACGAGTGAAGCCGAAATAAATTGCGCGAAGTGTTCTACCGGAATAATGTTTATCCGAGACACTACTTTTTGAAATGCACGCTCAAGACCATGGGAAATGAAGGTGTTTTCACATTCTGAAAATTGTGAGGGCAAAGTAAAAGTAAGGCAGTTGAACGAATTTTCATTGAAAAAAGATATTTATTAAACCATCTGGCTCGAGAAAGGTCAAAATTGGTTCGAATATCATTTATTGGGTACATAAATCGGTATGATTTTCTGGGATGTATCCTAACGCCGCTCATTAGCACCAACTGGTAGTCGATTGAGAGTCAACTAGTCAGTAGGAATACCTGCGTACCTACCTTGAATTGGAACATCGTGTAGCACATTGGAACATCATACGTACGTTAGAATACTACAGTATGTTCTTACATACATTACACAGAATATTGGAACATTCTACAGTGGCATATTATATAGTTCGTTGGTATATCGTATAGTATGATGAAACATCATGCGGATTGTTGGAACATCGTATAGTATGTTGGAATTATCCTAGAGTACGTTGGAGTCATCCTACAGTCTGTTGGAACATCATACAGTAAGTTGGAACATCATGAATTATGTTGGAACACTATACAATTAGTTAGAACGACCCGCAGTGTGTTGGAACATCATGCAATCAGTTGGAACGACCTGCAGTTTGTTGGAACATCATACAGTATGTTGGAACATCATACAGTATGTTGGAACATCATGAATTACGTTGGAACACCATACAGTTAGTTGGAACGACCTGCAGTGTGTTGGAACATCATGCAATTAGTTGGAACGACCTGCAGTTTGTTGGAACATCATACAGTATGTTGAAGCATCATGAATTACGTTGGAACATCATACAGTTAGTTGGATCGACCTGCAGTATGTTGGAACATCATACAGTGCGTTGGATCATCATGAATTACGTTGGAACACCATACAGTTTGTTGGAACAGCCTACAGTATGATGAATGTTGGAATTTTCCTAAATAACTTATATACCATGGGTACATAGTTGCTCAACAAGGTTGCAGTTGTCGCCAGATTAGTTCATCTCTTATTTCGAAGAAAAAATCGCAGAAAAATTTTGCTTTCATGTTCGCAACGTCACATTTTACCGATGACGTCAGAATTCCTTCTCGAACGAAAAGTTCTTCATTTCAGATTGGCTGTGGTGGCTTTACTTTTCCAGACGAAGAACCAGCACTCGACCGTAAAGCTTATCGGATATTGATTCACGTAGTTCACATCGCCCGGATGGGTTTTTCACAGGACGAACTTGTTACCCGAAGGGGGATGAAAATATCACGTTCATCGCCTTGGAGCAATTCCATTTACCCCTCTCACCTGGGCCGTTTAATTGCCTTTCAGACTGAAAGGAATCGAGTGTTTAAGACCTCAATCAACTGAACGAAGTCGGAATTGGGTGTCGTGCGAGACCGAAAGTTCTCTTTTTCGATCAAATGATTGCAATACAGGGTTCGGATATTGTTACATGAAAAAGTATTCCGTCTGCTCCGATTCGAGATCTAAAAATATCACGAATCGTGCGGAGTGAGCTCTTCCAGCGAGTATTCTCAGACGTCCCACGCTGGCAACCCTTCCCTGGTAAAGGGGTGGGCCGAAGTCATGCTTCAGAAACTCGAGATCTTGGAAACTGTTGAAATAAGGGAATAACTCTTCTCGACTTTTGAAAATAACGTGTCAAAAGTGCAGTAAGTACATCAAACACGTAAGCCGCACGAGGCGTCGAGAAAACAAGAAACGAGAGTGTGGCTTCGACGGCATTTCATCAGAAATGTTGGTAGAACTGAACTCTCCAAGATAACTAATGTATGAACTAATCCAGTTCTCCAGGTAAATCAAACTAGAGCCACTAGGCCACATTCTGGAGCTCCTCAACATCGTCGGAAGTTTCATCCTTTTCTTTCGCGCTTCCGTTTCGCCGAATGTAAAATCTAATTATTGTTTCACCCTGGGTTTCCGATCCTTTTCGGCCTTCATTCTCCTCCATTAGGAAGGTCACTTCCTCCAATTCGTTCTGTAAATTAGAAGAATTCCGGCCCTTTTCGGTCTACCTGAAAGGACGCGCGTTTAGACCTGTGTCGAATTTTTCCACCCAGAATCCCGATTCGGAAAAGAAGCGGGGAAAAAGAAGGAGGAATTTTTCAACCAATGAACTCATTGTGCTTGGCTGGGGTCTCGCCTTAATTGAATGACTGTCCGGAAAAGGGAGCGATGTTAAAAAAGAGAAGCCCGAAGACGCGGCGAAGTGGAAGAATGGGCGGAGGAATTTCAACGCTGCCTGCAAATGACGAGCCAGTCGATATTGTCGTTTTAGTTTCAACATTATTTTTTGGCAGCCTTTCGCCGACTTCAGCTAGGTATTCCGGGGTTGAGAAGTCAATTAATCCCTTTAAACTGCGTTTTCCTAACTTGGAAAGCACACCTTGAAATTGTCGATTTTTATACCACCAGCATGAAAAAGTGAGTAGTTCTATAATATACATATAATATAGGATAATATATTCTGTTATGAAGTACATTAAATGTACAAATTTTGTTTAACGGTTAGAGTACAGAGTATTAGTTACTAATACTGATACTCCAACTCAAACTGATACTGCTGAACAACCTCAAACTCAACCTGATACTGATGTGTACTCGAACACAAAGTCAAACTTAAACTCAATCTGAAACGAGCACAAGCACAAGCTTCAACTCAAATTGATGCTGATACCAATTGAAAAAAATGAAAATGAGCGAAAGGGCTTCAAGGGCTTCTGATTCAAAGGGCGAAAGGCTGACTCGAACTAAAACTGAAACTAAAACTCAAACTGATAGTGAAACTGACACTCAAATTGATTGTCATACTCAAAGTTACAGTTTCATTTCAGTTTTGATTAGAGTTCCAGCACAAGTTCCAATTCGAGTTTCAGCTCGATTTTCGGTTTCAATTTCAGTTCGAGTTCAGTTTCAATTTCAGTTTGAGATTAAGTTTTAATTTCAGTCCGAGTGTCAGTTCAATTTTTAGTTCGAGTTTCAGTTTCAATTTCAGTTTGAGTTTCAGATTTAATTTCAGTTCGAGTTTCAGTTCAAGTTCCAGTTCAATTTTCAGTCTCAATTTCAGTTTGAGTTTCATTTCGAGTTTCAGTTCAAGTTCCAGCTCGAGTTTCAGTTTGACTTTCAGTTTTAATTTCAGTTCGAGTTTCAGTTCAAGTTCCAGTTCAATTTTCAGTCTCAATTTCAGTTTGAGTTTCATTTCGAGTTTCAGTTCAAGTTCCAGCTCGAGTTTCAGTTTGACTTTCAGTTTTAATTTCAGTTCGAAGTTCATTTCGAGTTTCAGTTCAATTTTATTTGAGTTTCAGTTTGAGTTTCATTTCGAGTTTCACTTCAAGTTCCAGCTCGAGTTTCAGTTTTAATTTTAGTTCGAGGTTCATTTCGAGTTTCAGTTTTAATCTCAGTTTGAGTTCCATCTCAAGTTTCAGTTCAAGTTCCAGCTCGAGTTTCAGTTTGACTTTCAGTTTTAATTTCAGTTCGAGTTTCAGTTTTAATCTCAGTTTGAGTTTCATTTCGAGTTTTAGTTCAAGTTCCAGCTCGAGTTTCAGTTTGAGTTTCAGTTTGACTTTCAGTTTAAATTTCAGTTTGAGTTTCAGTTCGAGTTTCAAATCGAGTTTCAGTTCGAGTTTCAGTTTGATGTTCAGTTTTAATTTCAGTTTGAGCTTGAGCGTCAGTCCGAATTTTAGTTCAAGTTTCAGTTCAAGTTTCAATTCGAGTTTCAGTTCGAGTTTTAATTCGAGAGTCAGTTTCAATTTCAGTTTTAGTTTCAGATTTAATTTCAGTTTGAGTTTCAGTTCGAGTTTCAAATCGAGTTTCAGTTTGAGTTTCAGTTTGAGTTTCAGTTTTAATTTCATTTTGAGTTTCAGTTTAATTTCAGCTCGAGTTTCAGTTCGACTTTTTGTTTGAGGTGCAGTTTTAATTTCAGTTCGAGTTTCAGTTTTAATCTCAGTTTGAGTTTCATTTCGAGTTTCAGTTCAAGTTCCAGCTCGAGTTTCAGTTTGAGTTTCAGTTTGACTTTCAGTTTAAATTTCAGTTTGAGTTTCAGTTCGAGTTTCAGTTCGAGTTTCAGTTTGATGTTCAGTTTTAATTTCAGTTTGAGTTTCGGTTTCAGTTTGAGCTCGAGTGTCAGTCCGAATTTTAGTTCAAGTTTCAGTTCATGTTTTAGTTCAAGTTTCAATTCGAGTTTTAATTCGAGAGTCAGTTTCAATTTCAGTTTTAGTTTCAGATTTAATTTCAGTTTGAGTTTCAGTTCGAGTTTCAAATCGAGTTTCAGTTTGAGTTTCAGTTTTAATCTCAGTTTGAGTTTCATCTCAAGTTTCAGTTCAAGTTCCAGCTCGAGTTTCAGTTTGACTTTCAGTTTTAATTTCAGTTCGAGTTTCAGTTTTAATCTCAGTTTGAGTTTCATTTCGAGTTTCAGTTCAAGTTCCAGCTCGAGTTTCAGTTTGAGTTTCAGTTTGACTTTCAGTTTAAATTTCAGTTTGAGTTTCAGTTCGAGTTTCAAATCGAGTTTCAGTTCGAGTTTCAGTTTGATGTTCAGTTTTAATTTCAGTTTGAGTTTCGGTTTCAGTTTGAGCTTGAGTGTCAGTCCAAATTTTAGTTCAAGTTTCAGTTCAAGTTTCAATTCGAGTTTCAGTTCGAGTTTTAATTCGAGAGTCAGTTTCAATTTCAGTTTTAGTTTCAGATTTAATTTCAGTTTGAGTTTCAGTTCGAGTTTCAAATCGAGTTTCAGTTTGAGTTTCAGTTTGAGTTTCAGTTTTAATTTCATTTTGAGTTTCAGTTTAATTTCAGCTCGAGTTTCAGTTCGACTTTTGGTTTGAGGTGCAGTTTCAATTTCAGTTCGAGTTTCAGTTCAAGTTGCAGTTCATGTTTTTGTTTGAGTTTCAGTTCGAGTTTCAATTTCAGTTTGAGTTTGAGTTTTAGTTTGGAGAAAATGGCAATTACTTGATTTATCCCGTAGTCAAGTGAACTATAATATAAATATCATCTATATAGAGTGAAAATTCTAACTTTCTCGAGGACCGGGCAAGAAGCTCGTTCCTGGTCAGATTGAATTTCCCCCAAGAGAACTCGCCGAAACCGATTTCTCGCGAAGAAAAAAGAAGCTAATCTCTTCCAAGATAAGATATTCAAGCACCTCGGCGGAGACGGCGCTGTGAAATTTCTGTAGGCATTCCGCAGCGAAATATTAGGCATTTTGAGGTGGAAGATATCATAAACGAGCAGCACTAGACCTTAGATATTCCCTTATCATCCCCTTCGGAAACTTCGACTATGGAGATGGGCCCTGTTATCTGTAAAGGAACAGTTGAGATACGAGAAGGGATGAAGTGACTCGCAGGGGTAGCTCTGGCAGGTGAATAAGGAGACTGGGTACCGTGAATAAGAGCTAAGAAATGAAATATCCCCCCACCCCCCAGGTGCTTTCATCTCGTCGTATGAATAGCGACCGACTGCGTTAATGCTTTGGCGAGGGCTTCGTCTACCAAGCCCCGACTACCACTAACTACTCGATAGTCCTATCTTAAGCTCCAGGTTTTCTCTTTCTGTCTCCAGGCTCATCCCTTCGCTATTATGTCGGTGTTGTATCATCGACACACCTACACATCGCTGTTCTGCTTCGAATTTTCCCCTTTTCACTGCCCAAGGAAGACCAGTTTCAATGGTGCCTTGCCAAAGTCCGCACAATTTCGGTCTGCAATTATTTTTAGGCCTCGAAGTTGGTTTTTGAATGCAGCCCGTGATATTTCGTCTGTGGTAATTTACAAAAAAGGTCATAGCTCCCTCAATTCTCAACCTTTTTTCAAATTTCTTGAACTGGAATGTTTGTCTCGGCAAGACCTAACGCCCTGTTCAATCGGAATTTGGATAACTCACAGTACTTCCGATATATTTGCATTTTTAGTGTTTTCTGTTTTATTTTTTTCCGGCCACAAAAATGAACCGATTTGAGCGTTCTTGGTCTTAAAATCTTTGTTTTACCTTGCAAAATATGTAGATATTTTTTATATTCCGAAAATGTGGCGGTTTTTTCATTTTAGGCGAGTTTTAAAATTTGCATAGTGAGTTTTTTATATTTTTGACCTAAACACCCTCAAAAGCAGTCAAAATATGATCAAATTGTGTCACTTTTTTACGTTTTAAATATGGAAGAAAAAATTTGCGTTATCTACGTACGTTTTTTTGGTTGAGAAGAAAATACAGTTTGTTTGAACGTCTCCTTTTTGGTAGGAAGTAACCAAGACTGAAAAATCGCAATTTCGGCCGTATCAGTACCCCTCAAATTGGCCATGTTGATCAAAATCCCGGAAAATTTTAAATTCTGGTTTTTCAGTCAATACCTAAAACTCTGTCCCTTTCGCCGGGTTTTCGAAAAATTATATTTTCTTCAAGGCTTGGAGACTATTCAGTCACATGACCACTGCCTGATTTTGGGGGATGATTTCCATGATTCTGGTTCTATTGCAAAATTTGGAGAGAATAATTAAATTTAATAATAAATCAGGTAATAACCTAGCATCAGTGCACGGCAAACAAAAATGCAACTGGCCAACTTTCTCAAAGAATTATGCTAGAACTATTAACAAAACTTGAAACTCGAAAAACCCCATTATTTCAACAGGCAAACCTAAACAATAACCAAATAGTTTAAAGATGACGTTTCCAAGTCGGTATTCGATGACGATGAGAGATGACGACACGTGACCGGGACGGCGGTCGACGCCGCAAATGCGGATTAGCGACGTCGGCGGTGAGCGTGATGACGCGCGATTCCTGGGAGTGCCTTCCTTAACGCGCTGAGCGGCTGTGCCGAACGGCGCGGCGGGCACATTCCTGTGACCCTGTGACCCTTCCCCGAGGCGGCGCGGCGGCCACCCCTCCCAACGAGCAGATCGATTGTTCACAGCATCCTCCCCCTCAGCCGCCCGCCCCGCCGTTCGACTTCTTCTATCGCATTCCTCTATGAACAAAGGGCTAAGGAGGCGGGCGGCTTCAAATCTTCTCCTCGCCGATTAAAAATTAAATCCATCCGCGCTCTTCCTCTTTGCAATTGCTGGGGCCCCCGCAGACCCCGGGGAGCGTGATGCAGGGGAGCGTGCGCTCCTGAGCGCCGGAAGGAATGAGCGCGTAGCTATCAGACTAGTCGTTCCACGTTTTATCTGCCTACTTACAATATTCAGAAATCATCATCATCAATCTATTATATTCATAATGCAAACATTGGTGAATACGTAACACGCAATACTTCCATATTTTGATACGTAAAATCGTGGCATGATTTGATCGTATTTTGACTGCTTTTGAGGGTGTTTAGGTCAAAAAACACTCATTATGCAAATTTTAAAACTCGCCTTATATACAAATACGCCGAGTTATCGGAATATATAAAATATCCACATATTGTGCAAAGTAAAATAAAGGTTTTATGACCAAGAACGCTCAAATCGGTTCATTTCTGTGGCCAAAAAAATGAAATAAAGTAGAAAACATTAAAAATGCTAATAAATCGGAAGTACTGTGAGTTGTTCAAATTTCGATTAAACAGGGTGTTAGGTCTTGCCGAGAAAATTTCAGTTCAAAAAATTTGAAAAAAAGGCTAAGAATTGAGGGAGCACGGCTATTTTTAAATTTAAATGATGGCTAAATTCAAATGACACGGACAGACGGACACACAGACACTTGTTCGGGAAGTGATTCTGAGAGAATGTGTATAAGTGAAAGTTTCTTTTGAAGATCCTTAAAGAAGATTTCTTTAAAATGTGAATTATAGCCTTCAAACCATTTTTAGATAATGCAGTAGCAGATAATACAAAATACTTGCTTGTTTTGTCCGTTAGATTCTGAAACGAACTGATGATATTTTCATTAATGTGCTAAAATTCTTCGGTCCGCTGAATTCGAATTTTCGGTTTGCTAGCTGAAATACCTTTTGGGGAAAATGACGATTTTTCGACAAGCCATAATTCATGTTACAAATTTAGTCATCTTTAACAATGCTTATCATATCTTTTCTTTAAATACCTACAAAAAGTTTTAGAAATTCAAGTATATGATTGAAAAAGGTTCCTTCCTACGAAAAAATGAAGGACATTTTTCTACTAGTAATTTCCAACAAATCCCGCTCAAAAATTGTTTCCCTGTTTTTTTGCCCTTTTTTCGACCTTAATTCACTAAAATCGCTTCGTCTCGTTCAATTATTGAGTAAACTCAAATCTGAGGACACCGTTGGAAAGCTCGTGAATTTTCCTATAAGAAAAGTGCCATATCCATATTTCTGCAGAAGAATACGGAAAAAATGAGGCTAAAGAGAAAACTGACAAATAGGTGGCGAAAATCGCGTTTATAGGTCAAAAACCGTTTTTTTTTTAAATTTGGAATATTTTGGAGTATTTTTCATTTTGGAAAAATTTGAAGGTGTTTTTTTGATCTTGGAAAATTTTGGGAAAAAAATTATGAAAATGTTTCCATTTTAGTGAGCGTTGGCACTAAAATTTAGTTAGTTAAAATTTAGTTATTATTTAATAATCTGTTCAATGGCCGATCATTTTTCAACGCGAAGTATTTGATTCATGCTGACAGGAATCCTGAAACGTTCCCGCCATCTATTTCAGATTGACTCGGGGGGAAAAAGTTGTTGCCAACTTCTCGGACAAGTTCCAATGCCATTCTGAGAGGACATTTTTCTCCAAGTCGAATAATCAAAGTTGCTCGTTTTTTTTTCCGAGGGCCGGATTTTGAAATATTGGATTGTCCTGTCAGATTTGAGCGGCGCGTTGAGTCCTGAGAAACGAAGCGAATGTGATGGGAATTATTGGAAATAATGGAAAATTGAAAGAATCTTCAGCTATACTTTTAGAATCAATTTTACGAAAATGACGTGCAGAGGATTTCAACATATAATTCCAAATTTTCGATTCTTTTGTTACGTTCAATTCGTCGTTCAATTTTCTAACAGAGCTCGATTTTTCCACCTTTGTCCCACTATTTTTTTACCTTGAAAATGTCTATTTTTTAACAATATTCCCAGGGGCCAACTCCAAGATTTTCAAGTTAGAAACGATTAAAGATTTGTTGAATTTTGGTCAAATTCCTTACTCTTCACTTCCTTTATTCTTCACTTTCTGGTTTGGCATCTTTGAAAACCAAACAAGTGACCAAAAAAAGTCGTCCGCCCCAAAATTTTAATTTTTAAACAATTATTCGTTGGAAATTTCGGTAGCAGCACCACCAATATGTTATTGATCCCACAAAAATTTGGAAAAAACGCAGAATTCATTGCAGATTTGGATTTTGAAAGGTAAACCATGAAAATTTCTAGGTCGGTTAGAATTTCTTTCGATGGTTTATTATTCAATAAAAAACCAAAAAGCTTCAAAAGAAATTCCAGCTAAAAGTCCACTTGATGAACCCTGTTATCCTTGGATGAATCCATGGACCAGTCCAGTGAATTTTGACTTTGAGCAAGGTTTTGAAAAATCGAGATAAAAACCCTCTAAACAGTACAAAAAGTTCTTCAATTTGATTTTCCCCGGATTAAATTGATTAACCCATTTTTATCGAACGCCATAAGAAAATGTACCTCTCATAGCGACACCTATAGACAGAGCTAGTTCAACTATAAAACTTATCCCTTCATGTTATAGGTACTCAAAGGTTATGATTATGATTCATGACCATGACTGGCGCTCGTGACGCGAGGATTTGTTGTGGAAGTTGAAAGATACGTGAAAATAGGTAATAAGAGAGCACCTATGCGATAAAACAACATCGATAAGGGAAACTGCCCGGTTTTACGATTGAATGACGGCCATTCGAGGAAAATGAACATCCCACAGATCGTCCATAGTTATTTATATTTGTAATGTTCTGGGATACTGGAGTTTTTGCTCAAAATGTGATGATTTAATTTTTTTTTAAGCGGCCGATAGGCTCAAAATTCAAGAAACCCCGTAACAAGGAATAGGTATAATAGGTACACTCCTTCGGGGAAACCATTAATAACATTAGAAATGGTGAATTATTGCTTCATTCCCTCACTTAGCCAAAAGAACGAGGTTTGAAAGCAATACTTTCATGTCGTACTTTCTGTTTCTAAAACGATGTCAAATACGGAAATGAAAAAACCTCGAACCCCACTCCCACACGCCACACCCCCACATTTTTTCGGAAATTTTCAAAAGTGAGGGAGTGAATTACGTAAAAATGAATGTATTTTACTGCTCGAGCCTGACGAGTGTACCAATAGATTAAATTTTATGCATAAATGTTGTTTTTAGATTGTTATTGGAACAAAAGAAGAGGGTGAACTCCTGATAAAGTTCAGCAATAAATTCCTAACTTCTTCACCAACTCACCTCACTTAATATTTTTGCAAAAAACATTTCTGCCGCAATAAAAGTTAGCTAAGGTGCTCCTGTGTGGCACTACGCGGAAAATTGCCAATTTTTTGTGTCACGTGCCTGCCCAAAATCGACTCATAAATTTTTTTTGAAATTCAAAAATTGTTTTGAAGAGTGAAAAAATTTTTTTTATGTCAAACTAGTTTTTGATCGCTAAAATCTAACCAATTTTGACTTACAGGGAGTGAAAACGGTGTAGAAACCTTCAAGGAATCTAGCAAGCTCAAAAGATTCAAAATCGGTTCAGTTGGACTCCCTCAAATCGTCAAAAACGCGAAAAATGAGAAATCGTGGTAATCACAGGCCGAACAGACTAAAAAAACAAAATTTTCAAAAAGTTTTGGTAAAAAACTCTTATCTAAAGGTAAATCAAGCGAGAAACCCGGGAAAAATACTCAGAAAATTCTGAACCCACGGCATCACCTTCCAAATTGAGTTTTTGCGTTTTTTCGAAAATGGACCATACTAATGCCGATTCGGGCCCCTTAAACTTTTCGAATCGGATTGCCCGGACAATATGCCTCGAGTTGGAGGCAACCACAACTTTCAAGACTAGTTTCGTCAATGTCGGATAAGCAGTTCAATACGAAGTGGCTAGACCACAGTTTTGGCCAAAATTTCGTCCAGCCACTTCGCGCTGATCCGATTTTGGCGCGGTTGGTCCTAAAAGTTGTGGTTTGCTCCAACTTGAGGCGCATTGTCAGGGGAATCCGATCAAAAAATGTTGAGGGGTCGAAAACCCGAAAAAAACTGTTTTTGAGATCATGACTTTTTTTATATTTGAACATTTTTGAGTAATCTAAAGTTGATTTAGAGGGTTCCCTTGTGCGCACACCTGATATTTATCAACGTAATCCAACTGCGAACTTTTACATTAAGCTATGCAATACATGCGCCCAAGTTGAACAAACCGAACAATCGCGAATTTCCATACCCTTTCGAATTCAATGCAGTGCAAACGAGCCCGAAATGCATTCGACTGGTTAAAATGCGAGAATCGAATAACAATAAAATTATTCGCAGATCCAGTCGGGAGGAAGTGCTCATTAAAATTCCTGGATGCTAATTAAAGCGAATTTCAACGGATTCACTACTTTTCCCCCGGGAGCCAATAAAAGTTACTTGTGAGGTAGTTGTCGGCCGAGGGGGTGGGGGTAGCGATTCTAGTTAAAACTTTCTCGAATTGCTCGCTGGAGGAGCGTAGGCTTTTGTTTGATAGACCGTTCCCTTGTTCGGAGGGGCCAACTTGTTCTAGCCGGCGATAACCTCCGGCCTGTACTTCAGGGTAATAATGGGATTGGTATATTATTGTACCGCCATTCGACCCACTGACGAGCTTTCACTGACGGCGACGAAATACCATATTTCGTCGGTCTCACTGCAACACCGGCTAACTGACATTTTGGCCATTTTGAGATTTTTACTGATCTAGATTCAAATTTTCGCGCCGGATCGAATGGTGAGCTCAGTTTTTCGCTCATGGCAACACTGACTCCGCAATAGCGAAAACAGTAACACTGGCAATCTGAAAGCATTCACTGCTACTTCACAACAGAGGCTATTTTTGCCTCTCCAGAAAAGTTGGTGAAAATCAGTTAGCCGGTGTTGCAGTGAGACGATTTGAAAGCTTTCTTGAGGGAAACATTCGGAAAATGTTTTCACTCTCAATTTTATAGATGCTATTTTCACGGTAGCTTCTTCAACAAGTTTCTGTACCTACATACGGACCCTGATTGGCCCTTCTATCCACCCCACAATGATGACCCCATAAAAATGGTAGCATCTCTCTCAGTACTGAACCTTTCGTAAAATTTCTTTCACTGGAATATTAGTCTGGAATATTAATCTCATTATCCTGTTTGACCAAAATTTTGATTACACACACTAAAACCGAAAAAGTCAATTTCTATCATTTGTCCAAAGTTTTACATACCTACCACCACAAATTATGCTCCACAATATGGAAGCATTGTCATCTGCGATAGAAGTGACAATTGATCGAGCAAATGGGTATTGAAAGTTGTATTTTTCGGTAGACTTGCTTATAGCTAGGGGGGGGGGGGGTGAGAGCATATAGCGACAGATCTCCGTCACTGAGGCCTCCATGGGCCTATTGACTCGGTTCTGGCTTAGGGCCAACTGGGAATCTGGAGTTTATTGCTTAAAAAAATGTTTCCTTTGAATTCGGAAAAATTGCAGTCGTTTTCTGTTTGTAAGAAAGAGTCAAATTTATCCACGCAATTCCTCGTACCTAAAATTTATCAAAAAAAGTCTGAAGAACCATGAATTATGTGGTTCATATCTAAAAAGTTGGGGTACATTCTTAAAGTTGACATAGAGCACTTGGATTTCTTCAATACTGTGCATAGAAAAGACCAGTGGTTGCTAGATTACACACAAAAAGTGTGACACAATTTGATTATGTTTTGACTGCTTATGAGGTTGTTTAGGTCAAAAATATCAAAAAACTCATAATGCAAATTTTAAAACTCGCCTGAAATAAAAATACGCCAAGTTATCGGAATATAGAAAATAATCCCATATTCTGCAAGGTAAAACAAAGATTTTAAAACCAACAACGCTCAAATCGGTTCATTACTGTGGCCGGAAAAAATGCAATAGAAAACACTAAAAATGCAAATATAACGGAAGTACTGTTAGTTATTTAAATTCCTATTAAACAGGTTGTTAGGTCTTGCCGAGACAAACATTTCAGTTCAAGAATTTTGAAAAAAGGTTGAGAATTGAGGGAGCTACGGCCATTTTCGTAAATGGCCACAGACGAATAAACAGACACTTGTTTGGGAAGTGATTCTGACTGAATTTGTAAGTAAAAGTTTTTTCTGAAGCTCCGTTCCGATTCTCGATTTTAGCATGATCACTAGACTTCCATTTAATCTGTAAATGTGGAAGTAAAAACGGGTCAATTTCACGAAAACAACTCAGACACCTTGAAGCTCGCGCTTCACCAGTCTGGTCGAACAACAGAGGCCTGAAGTGTTCTAGAACCGGACCGTAACGAGACGTTCCTTGTTCGTGCGTTAAAGGTAGAGAAGTCTTTCACCTCTGACGCCAGGGGCCTCGTTAGAAAGTATATCGGATTTCTAACAATAGAATTGTCTGCAATAGGATACTGTGGGCTGTGTGGCTGACTTTAGACAAAAATAGTCAAAAGGGTTAAAATTCGGCTCAAAAATTTTTTTCTTGGGCGATTACAATAATTTATTATTGAATAATAAACCAAAATAAACCCTTAAAGTGAAAACTTGTATGGAGTAGAAGACTTTAGCACTCGTAAAAAAAGAGGCGAACCCTTATCGGCGCATACCAACACCAATAGTTGATACTCCAAAACTTTACTACAGAACCCTCTCGATAACGATCCTTGCCTATCGCGCTTATGTTCGATAGACTGTTCCTGTGTTCGAAAGGCTAACTTGTTCAAGTTGTCAATGACAACTCCAACAACCGACAATTCGCTCAGTGGAGTCTGCACTTCCACAATGCATAATGGAACTGGTACCGACATTGAATCCTTTGTAGTCCTACTGCGAATCGATGGTGGGGAAATTCTGAAGAAAGCCACCTCGTCAGTTGCAATCAGCGTGCTGGCAACTGGCATAGAACCGAGGACTTTAAGAATTGTTCTTCATCCGGTTCAAAACACTAGATTTTGGTCTCAAAATTAGTCAAAATAACGTCAATTTGGCTCAAAATTTTACGTAGATACACACTACCATAATGGAAGTGTTGCATGTAATCTGGTTTTGTCGTAAAGAGCCCAAATATCTACAATTATCCGAAGTGAATAGCCCAAATTGATCTGTTGCCCTATCTGGCAACACTGGGCAGATGGACTAACGAGAAGACCAATAGCGATCTTGATCGACTCAAGTGTGAAGAGGACCGTTTAGGGATGTAAATACAATTCCCTTTTTAATCCATGAGGTAGCTACTGAATTTTTTTTTAATTCACCAATATTGTATAATAATCAATATCATATTGTAATATGGTATCAGTCACATTAGAATGATAGTTGTTCAACGTGTACAAAATATAGTAGGTAGTAGTTAAATATGGGTGTTTTTTCCGGTAATTATATGTACAAGATAGGTGTGTACATATACTTATTTAAACAATCCAATGAATAAACAAATAAAAAGTTAAACAATTTAAAGCAAAATTGTAGACTAAAAACATACAGAGGTAGATTCTTAATATTTTTTTGCCAAAACCAGGAGAAACTATTATTCATCATTTATTTAAATACGCCGACACAATAATAAGTTTAAATATCAGATTAAAAAGGTCAAAGCATAATGTAATTCATACCTAATAATATTTACGATCTTCTCACTAGGTATGCTGTTAGTCTACGCTATTAGAATTAAAATACGTCTGTAAAATTGAATGCCTTCCTTTTTATAAATTACCTACGAATTTATAAAAATTATCAGCAAAAAAAAGCGAGGAAAGTTGGAAAATCATTCAAGGGGCCGAACGGTTTTTAATACAATCCACAAAAGTATTCCTATAACGAGGTCGGAAAATTATTTTCTTGGTCGAGGGAGCCTATTGTTGTAGGTTAGAAGGTTGGGAGGTTGTTAGGTCCTTGGGAAGGTTAGGTAGGTAACAGTGGGGTTAATCAAGGACTCCACCCTTACTGCAAACCATGCCGTTTAGCCGAAACCGATAATTGGTACCTGCTTTACGTGTGACGTGAACTTATTCATTCCATAAAGCAGAAGATGGGTTAATATTTAGTAAAATTAGGAAATCAAAAAAGATTCGGAGAACCTCCCGTTTTTGAAAAGTGCCTTTGGTAAACAAAAGAGATTCAGGGTAAATATTGACAATACTGCCTTAATTTTGGACGATATTTTAAATGTTTGAAAAATCCAACGCAAGCCAGAAAAATTCCATATTTACCTAACCTAGAATAGCCAGGCAAATAATTTTATTAGTTTGTAAACTATGTTCCAATTTAAAAATATTATGTCTCTCAAAATAATAATATTACGCTTACTAACATTAAATGCAACGAGGAGGTGTGAGATGTAAATTTTTCCTAACTGGCATTTTGAACTAATTGAGAATTTTTGAAGCGGATATTTTATTTCAAAGTTTCTTCATTCTGAGAAAATTTACAAGGGGTTGAAAAGTTTTATGATGTAAGAAATTAAGCAGTCGAGCTCCAGAATATGGCAGTCGAAAAACGGTTTTATAATGTCTGCTTTATTATATTTTATTTTTGAAGGATTAAAATGGATGAATTATTAAAAATTATCAACATTGCTGGCTCGACGTAACAGCCCAAAAAAGAACAATTCGAAGTTTGAGTTGATGACGTTAATCTACAAAAAATGAGGAGGGTAAAACACGATAGGAAATTTTCACACTCATTTTCATATTTTTATAATAATTTACACCAGGCCGAGGAGATGTAATATCGCTGTTTATATTGCTACTGTTGCCATGTCTTGTTAAAACATGTAAAGCCGGGAAGTACGGTTTTTATTCGAAAATGAAACTGCGAGTACAAACGAACGGAAAACAATGACCGAAATTCGTGCAGGGCTCGTTCCAAAAGGCGGATCCGTAGTAAAAAGGGTGAAAACGTCATTTTGACGGTTAGGGCTGTCGTGTCGCACTGGGAGGGGCTTCGGCACCCGCTAGTTCGGTATCGGGTTCCAACTTTCGACAACGGGGTTCTTTTCTGAATCCTCTTTGATCATTATAGGTACGATTTGACTTGTAAACCCTAAAGTTGGACATAATCTACCCGGGGCTGATGAAAAAAAAAATGCTTTCATAGCAAAAACACGCGTCTCAAGAGCGCTAATTGAACGTTTTCCAATGTAAAATTCAAGTTTGAAAAATACCCAAAAAGGCGTTTTTTCCGCCTTGCGTCGGAACAGGAAGAAAGGCGCGGCCTAGCTGGGACAGGAACGGCACTACTTTCACCACCTCCGGAATTAGAGTCGAAATAAATTTATGGAAATGAGAGCGAAAATCGAGTCGGCAGTGCGGTAATTTTCTTGGTGGAAATTTTACTTACAGCGGTGCATTTGTTCTGGTTATCATCGCCCACGGACCTTACGGTACATCACTTCGGAGGCAGTTGAGTAGCACAGCTAGTCTTGCACAGCACTGAACCAGCGAGCTCCCCTGTCCCCGCCCCCGCCGCTGCTTCGGCCCCAGACCTCCGCCGCCCCTGAAGGGACCCCCCGCCTCGGCCCCTTCGCATAGCCACCCCTGAGCGGGCGAGTGGCGCCCCTACCGGCCACCCCTGCAAGTCCACCCCCTCTCGGCGGGGCATTTCCAGCCCTCCGCGCTCCGACAAATGTTATTCTTATTTCAGTTAGCTTTTCCTTCGAGGGCTCAACGAGTGGTTCGCCTGATTTTTTACAACGCACTATCTCGCCTCTTCGATTTGAATCTGAAAAATGTAATTTCAGTATAACTGAAACCTCTTCACATTATACTTATCCAGGTCAAAATATCCGCTGCATAGATACTTATGATATTTCTACTCCTATTTTCAGAGAAGGACTTACGTTCCAATCGCCCTAAAACTAAAATCGGATAAGAGGTTCAGAGGAAAAAACACACGCAGATACGATTTTTTACTAAAAACTAATTTCTGAACAACTGACTGCTTCTTCGTACGTCGGTGCGTCCGACTTCTGTACGCCCGTATGTCCGTCTGTGAGTGGATACAAAAATTGCAATATCTTCCGCCAATCTCAACCGTTTATCTAATTTCTTTAACTGAAATGTTTGTCGCAGGAAGACCTAACACCTCTTTTAATCGGAATTTGAATAACTCACTGTACTTCCTATATATTTGCATTTTTAGTGTTTTCTATTTTACTTTTTTCCGGCCACAGAAATGAACCGATTTGAGCGTTCTTGGTCTTAGAATCTTTGTTTAACCTTGCACAATATGTAGATATTTTTTATATTCCGATAACTTGGCATATTTTTATTTTATATGATCAAATTGTGTCACACGTTTACGTTTCAAAATATGGATGTATTATCCACGCACCATTGGTTTTTCTTTAGCTCATGAGTTAGTCGAAGTACATTTCAATATTTCAATATTTTCCATCGTATTCCAAAATATTATGATCAGGGAATAGAGTTTTTTAGTTATTCCAAGCCCCCTCTGTATTACTGGCATTCAAATTCGCTGTTTCAGAATCACTTAGGCTAATTTCAACTCACAAAGCGAGGGGTTCTAAACTATTGCACTGCAGCTTGCTCCAACTCGAGTTATTCGACGTCGGAGAAAAGATGAGTTGAGTGAAACAGTTTCAATGAACTATCAGAACGAGGCAGACTGAGTGGCGCCGGGTGTGGCGAAGATCATCTCATAACGTGTAGCATTTACTTCCTCAGCACACAGCGGGCCGAGCTTTTCTCAAAAAGCTCATACCACTTCCCATCGTTTGATCTTCGTCGGGGCCAGGGCCCTTCCATATTCAGCGGTTAGACTTCGAAAAGAGCAATGAGAGCGAGCAGGGAAACTAGGGCATGAATTGCTGAAATTCAACCTTCCCCCGTCCATGTTTGATGTTTGCATTATCCCGCTTTCCAATGTGGCTTGTGCATTTGCTGATGCGTATGAAATCCACGCACAGTAGTAAAACCGTCGGTGCGCAGATAATGTTCAGTACTTTCCATCATATACCGCGTTTTTGAGAAACGAGCCGAGATGATATCGGATTTTCGAATTAGGTACCTTTTCAGGGCCTTGGACGCTCGGAATGTTTTTGAGGCAAAAAAATCTACATCCAGGAGTCTGCGGGTCGTGTGCACCTTACCGTCATGCTCTCAACTCAAATGGTACCTGTTTATTTCAAGAATCGAAATCGACGACGAATGTTTGGAGATATATACTTAACGATGTAATGTTTGAAACTTAAGAGGTCACACCCACAGCTCAACATGGCGGTAACATGATAATCTGTCGGTTCGAGAGCAGGTGACTGTTTGCTCGACAACGGTTGCATATATTTACCTTAACTTCGCAGTCGACGCGCATAATCCCGAAGGGGCTAACAGCTGCGCCACAACTACCACCGGTGCAGCTCCTATCCACCAACACTAGGGCCATCAGCACAAGTGTCAGTTCGGATCACCTTCTCCAATAAGCGGGGGACAGGGACGCTGTAGCACTTACTCGCATTCGCCTTCGCCCCGACTTAACATCCTCAAGGAGACCCGAGGACCCAAGAAGGGGTAAGGGGACCTTTTCCACCCATTTACAATTCTGAAACGGGCGGATGCCAGGCCTGAGTCTGGCCTTGCCGGCGTCGGAAGACTCGGTTGAAATATTCAAACGAACGCCAGGCAGACTGGTTACACTGGGCGCCACTCTTAAGCTGCTCCACTTTCTCTGTTCCGTCCATTACAGTCGATATGGACGATGGAGAGGTTCATCATTCCGGCCCTAACGAGAAACAGAATGTCTGAACCGTATGGGCGTAATTGAGCCCGTTTTAATGGGTCATCCACATCCGATGCGTATTGGAAGGTGAGGGGCCTTCATGAGGTTTGAGAGTGCCCCCTATGCTACCTATATAGTAGATGTTTACAGGCACTGTATTGGATGGTTTACAACTTACAGGTGTAGGTCAACTCTATGCTTCTTATTTTTATTTCTTTATTTTTTATCACCATCTCCAAATGTTACGTGGTTACTCAGGCTTCTGATTTTGCGATGATCAGATTTTTCTTTGTTCTTGAGACCAACTATTACAAAATTCAACCAAATATGAACTCAGTTTTTTCGTACAAAATTCCTCAATCACTTGTATAATATTCTAATCCACTGTATTCCATTCGATTCCATTCTATTCCATTCCATTCCATTCCATTCCATTCCATTCCATTCCATTCCATTCCATTCCATTCCATTCCATTCCATTCCATTCCATTCCATTCCATTCCATTCCATTCCATTCCATTCCATTCCATTCCATTCCATTCCATTCCATTCCATTCCATTCCATTCTATTCCATTCCATTCCATTCCATTCCATTCCATTCCATTCCATTATATTCCATTCTATTCCACTCTATCACACTCTTTTCCATTCTATTCCAATGTATTCCATATCCCACTCGTTTCCACTCTACTCCATTTTGTGCCACTCTATCCCATCCTACTCCATCCTTTTCCATTCTATCCCATTCTACTGCGTTACTACGCTCGACTGGTTTCATTCATACTTCACCATGAATCATCAACTTGATTGAATTTGATGGTCCACTAAAGCACGCAGTGTCTTCACATTCTCTACAAGGCAGCTCGAACCCTGATATGAGGTTGGATTGTGTGGTGCAACCTCATCTTAGGTTATTGTGTCAACGGGTCGTGACCGCAGACGAGCTACATCGGTTTTCGGGTAGGTGAATTTTCCACTTCCATCGTTACCACTTTTGATTATATAGATAACAATAATTGTAAGGTGTGTGTAATGTAACTCTTCCATTTCCTATATGTAGGTATTTGGAGGTTTAAAAATTGGAGAAGAAATCCTAACAGGGAAAACACTTAAATTCAAGTAAAACGATAAGCTTTCATCCGACTCGTACCTATAAATTAATATTCAACATCCCAAACACGAAGGTACGTATCTACTTTGTGCGATCAGAGCAATATTTTATCTCCTCTAGCAGGGCCCCCGTTTGGTCGGTTCCGGATGGTAGTCATGTTGGATCAAGGATCACTCGGCTGGAGCCGCTTGTTTATTGAGGGTCAACACTCCGCGCTCCCCATCGCTCAACGGCATAGCTGAAAGGCGTGGAGCTGCCAGTTACGGTTCATTACCCGCCGCGAGGTACATACTGTAACTGGGCTGTACATAGAGTAGTTCCCCAGGTACGGAAGGCCGTGATACACAGCAGCCTATGCCTACTTCATCAACTTGCTCTCGGTAGGCTGCGGCCGTATCAGCAGACACCGCCGAGAGCCCCTCGGACATCGTCTGCTGAACAAGCCAAATACAAGCTACTCCAGCCCGGACTATAGAACCTCGCTTCTTCCACGGTTCGAATTGCAGGTGCGGCGTGAAATTCAAACCTCGATCCGGGAATCCACTCAGCATTAAACGAGATAGCAAGACCTTCGTTGGGTCCGAACATTGCCGTTGCCAAATTAGCTGCGGTCACGTTCTCTTGCTGTTTCTCCAGATGTACCTATCTATACAATAGTTTACCTGTACCCTCTGCCCTGCCCTACCCGTCGGACAGATCCGAATAAACCCAAAGGGAGCCGTTTCAGTCCCTTAGGGCTAACCCAGCAACGCAAGCTGATCAGCTGACTCGGCACTTCGAATCCCGACGAGTTCTATTAAGATTTGTGGGGCTGGAAAGTACGAAAATCTCCGATATTTCTCAAATCGTCGGAAATTAAAATCGCTATTATATTCGTGAAATGAATTGCACGATATGCCAGTCATAACTTACATCGGAATTAGAAGTACATAACTACTGTACATTTTTTTGAATATGTTGATATGGTCCACCTGGATGTCCCATCTGGGTGGTCCCCTGAAATTGTGAGCCAGCCAAGTTATGGCCAAACACAGAGGATTTTCTCAACTTTGAGTATCCTGCAGGTCATGACCTGAGCTTCGCCAAAACTCAATTTGTAGCACATTTCATCTTCTTTCATAAAGGTAATAGTTAGTTTCATAAAAAAAAAAAAAAAAAAAAAAAAAAAACAGTCCTTTGACGTTTTTTATGCAAAAAATGGAAACAAGTTCCTAAATTTTGCAGGTTTTTGGCCATCACGAGGCCGGATCACACTTTCAGGAGTTTCAAATCTAGATTTAGACTATTCAGGTAGACTATACAACATATTAAAAATTCAAGTTTACAGTACCTATTTCCTTCCAATTTGTGCCTTCTTGTGTAAGTCATGACTGACCAAAATTTTCGAATTCTAAAAACCAACCCTCATTCCCCTTAAGTCGAATACCCATACCCTAGCTCATTTCTTGGAAATATTGTAGGTCCATAAACAGGCTATAAACATCCTCATAGCTCCATCATTTTCTGGGTGAACATACCTTTATGTAATAATTGGATATTTGGGCCCATCTCACTGAACAGAGCCTTCCATAATATTCTTGTCAATTCACCAGCCCTGAAAGGGCAACTTCTTTGTAAATTCTATCTAACCATCGCCAATCTTTTGGTTTCAAAAATGTATCCTCGTGGGATTTTCCCGTTGTTGCGTCACGCCGTTTCTCCCTTTCCGATTCGTAATAACAGCATCAAAAAGGCGGAGCAGCTCCTCGGGGATGGGAGGATAGTCAGGATGGGCATCGGCTGCCGAAAGCTGGTGGGGGAGGATGCCTGCAATATTGAAAGAGATATTTCGCTCGAGGTTTGGGCGCCGCTGCTGCGGGTGTTATTGTATCGAGTGGAGCGAAATTCACACAGCTCCGGTACAGAATCTATATTCGATATTTTCATTTTGGCAAACTGCAACTCGAAAAAGGGATCTTGGGCCAATCGATATCAGGAAAGATAATGGAAAAAGGCCCTGAGTAGCGTCGTAGATTCCAAAATCTGGATGATGGCATACCTTTCTAGTCAGGGGGAAATCATCAATTGTCTCTATGAACCCAGAAGTTATATTCTTGACTTCATACTCGATTTCATCATCCTCTAAAACACCTGGATGACATTTTTCACCTATGAATTTCTTTCGGTCGAGCCCTGAAGCACGAAATTTGTGCTTTGATTTAATCAAGTTTTTGACTGTCTTACAACTTTGCAAACGTTCTAGCCAGCGCGACGCCATTGTTTCATACATCGTAATCCTTTTTCGAACGTTTTCATCACGATTTGCCATTCAAAGCAATTGAATATTTTCCAAACTAGGTAGGTAACTAATTTCTACATGTTTCCATCCGCCTTGCAATGTTGGAGCTCGAAGGTAAATTACACATCCCACGATCAATGGGCTGAAGAAAAAAAACTCGAGCATTTCAAAAGTCTCGAATCTCAACAGGAAGATCGCTAAAGACCATTAGCTCGTGCCCCTTTCGACATTCCGTTCCTGTATGAACCCAACTAAAACATGCATTGGAAGACAGGACTTGGAGGCGATATGGTACGAGGGAGGCGTCGTTTTGAATTATGGCCCCCGTGGATGGGGAAGGGTGGAGAGGGGGAGCATTGGAGAAATCACCGAATTCATCGGAACGGTGGTTAATCTGGTGGGAAACGCGCGCTTATCAAAAGGAACTCAAGCAATTTATAAGCTAGAAGCGTCGAAATGTGAAGGCCTTCGCTGATGCCTTTCTCCGCCACCAAGCTCCCTTCTAATTTCGTATTTCCCTCATCAATGGGATAATTATATGCCTCTGTGAATGGTAATTACTGTACCAATCGACCCAATTGGTTAACAGATTTGGCTGCAATCTGCGGATTAGAGAGGTACCTATCAATTTCAATGTAAACATACTGAATATTTATGCTGGTCGTTCAGTTTTTCCAAGGCTAACTAATTCCCCGTAACTAACCTTTCTTTCTCCACCCATTGATTTTGAGAAGTACCACGGAGGCGGCATAGCTTTTTTTATGAAAAATATATTGAAATTTACCCCAATTTTGGTTCATTTTTCTTAAAAAATGAACCTTTGTAATCGACCAGGAAAAAAGTTTTTTAACACCCCCTGAAAATTTTACTTTACGTTTCGAAGGGTGTAGAACCCGAATCTGCAATAAAAAATTTTTGTCCGCCCGCCGTTTGCCGCCCGGTGGTTTTCAGAGGGAATGAGTTTTCGTAAACTCTTGAAATTATCACCAGAAATCAGGTTAGGTATCTAGTTGGTCCTCAAGTCTTGACTGGCCTAAAATCAGGAAATTACCAACATAGGCAACTCGGGTATCATTATCTTTAGATTTTTTGGTGGTGAATCGGATGAGACTATCGCGACGACGGTAGCTTTTGCCGTTTAGGACTTATTACAAGTTTAGTGAGCCATTTTTAAGTTTTTTAGAATAAAAAAGATTAATTATGAAGAAATTAATAAACAATAATGGAAACAAAATTCCGCGTTTCAGGAGTATAATAAACCCTTGCGTCTCTGTATTCGAAAAATGAAAGCTTGTGCAGAATTTACAGAATTCTTCGGACACCCAAAACAATAGTGTACACATGTCACTGAATTAATTTTTTTGTTACAGGCCAAGGCCAAAATAGAGAGCCCCAGTTTTTCTTATTGCGGCCATGAAAAATTAACCGCAGTTACCTAATGTCTACTTTTTGGTAACTCTGCGGATGATATCCACAAATCAGCCAAACTAATGGATACAAATGGATGCCAGGCAAATCGTTTTGTCTCCTTTTGCTGCACATCCCACTCCAACCCAAATCGTGGAACAGGCCAGGGACGCGGCAGAAATACCTCGCAGCTATTCGCCCGAGATAGATGGATTATGGACAACGAAGGACGGCCCAGGATGAATAGACTTCATGAGAGTTGTGAAGTATGAGAGTTGACCAGGGTCGGCAGCGGTTTTGACGTAAGAGCGATTCGGAACACCCCGAATACCGACATTCTCAAAGGCTTGTTGACATAGTTTGGAAGGCTCCATGCACGAACGTGCGCGAACCAGAGGGAGCCAAGTATGTAGGTAACTTCTCCCAAGCGAAGGGGATGAGGGAGGGGGTGAAACACCCCCTGTACACCATCACCTTCACCGGCGAACAATCCCACAAAACCTCATTCATGACCTCGCCCAGTTTGGAGGAAAGTCCATCAGTTTTTCTCTCCCGGGCACTGGCCCCTTTTCCCAAGATTAACTGCCCTCGAATTTTCAACTTCCCCAGTTCGGCGAATTGGAATATAGTGAAGGTATTCCGGAAAGTTTTCATTTTTCATCTCTCATCCTATATTGTACATTGGAATGCTGTTGTGTGTATGTTACTGTTCTTTTTTCGTCCTGGCGAAGTTCAGATAACAGGAATATGTTACAACTTCTGACCCCATATCGAGAGCCATTGGGGCAACCTATGATTATGTAAGGCCGCAGATGGTGTGGAAAAAGGGGTAACGTTTCGCTGTATGTATTGGAATGGCTGTTCCCATTCGCATTGTTCGTCATTGTTTTTCACTCGATGTGACAAAGTTGAAGAATTTGTTATAGGTATGTGGTATTTTTACTTACAGTTTCAGGAAGGAAATTAAATTCTCTGCAATTTTATTCATGGCACGAAAAATCGATACTGGGTCATCTCTGAGTTTCACTGCCACTTATAATTTCAATTTTAACTTGCCTTATACATATAGCCGATTTATCAATCAGTTATCCAAAAACTGATAGCTAATCTCTTGGCCACTAATTTCAGGGTGATTTTTGGGTAGATGAGCATAGGCTGTGTCTCCGAGAAATTTGTAGCCAAGAGATTAGCTATCAGTTTTTGGATAACTGACAATTGATAAAGTTACTTGTTACGCTTACTAGCTTCATTCCACTTCAAGTTTCAGTTTTTAATTTTATTTCCGTTTACTTTCATTTTTAGTTTCATTTCAAGTTTTATTTGAGATTAACTTTTACTACAACTTTCAACTATGCTATCAATTTTACAGAAAAGGCCCCCTGTTCGAACCAATCCTGCGGCGCCTATGAAACTGAAATCAGTGGTTCGCAGATAGCATACAATACTTCCATATTTTGAAACGTAAAACTGCTTTATTAAATAAAGATAAATTTCATATCTTTCCTTATAAACACCGCTAGTTCGTAATAAGGGCTGAGGAGCCTTACCCTGAGCAACAGTTGAAGAGTTCCATTGACAAACACAATACTTTCCAGCAGTGATACGCTTGCGGCAGAGCGATGCGGCATTGTCAGAAACAAAAGTTGAAATCACAAGACCGTTTGTCGACTATAATGCGGCACTTTACTCTGCGATAGGTCGGTACCTGTATTTTCTCACAGCAACCTCCTCCGACGGAGTCTCTGTTGTTGATGTTGTTACATTGTGATTCAGACGTTCACCGAGTCGAGATGCAGAGTTCGGGGCGGAGAAAAGGCACACGTAGAATTCAGTTCTCGGGCTGGAGATAAATTTCGAGCTTTATCACGACCAGGCCCTCCTCTTTCATCATCCGCAGGTTAGTGCCCTTCCTGGATATCGCGCACTTCCGTCCCGCTGGTTCTGGCTAATCCTGACAAGTCTCGCCGTCCCAGCTTCAAACGGAGAAAGAAAACTATGTTGTATTTCCTAACCTCAGCGGCAAAACCTTGCAGGGAAAGAGGCGCGGGGCGAGATAATGGCGCTGCGCCCTTGGCTAAAGTAGCTACATACATTCTTCGCTCAGCTAAGCCCTCAGCTCAGGAGAGGCTCTGAATAATTGCTTTCATCTTAGCATCACATCAATCATCCGCCACCCACCTAAGATAAACTCGCCGTTTTAGAGACCCCCTCCCCCACTCATGGCCTCCATATTTAAGAGCTCAGTTACCTCCTTTGGGTGAAGTTAATCGCCGGTTAAATTAAATTTATAATCGCCGAATTATGACTTGGTGTATTATTGCTAATTTATACACGAGTACGAACCCGTAGTAATTGTAAAAAGTCGAACTACGCTTTGTTATAGACATAGTTGAACAAAAAAATTTTTTGTCCATTTTTAATATGGAAGTGCTGTGTTTTATGGGCGCACGAATGGTATCTCGCAGGAAACGAATGTGAAGTAAATTTTTTACAACTTGGAGGGCTGGATGTCAAATATTGAACTCAAACATGCTGTGTTAACCGATGTATCAGTTCAAATGCGTGTCCAAATATTTTGCTTTCAGGCCAATCAAAAGTATGAGCTATGGCACTTGCTCAATGAGGAAAAAAAATGTTCGGACACCAGGATCATCAGGTTCGGATCATCAGGATCTACAATAATACATTATCCTTCAATGAAGGATACCCGGTGCGTCAAAATACAATTGGATGTGGGTGGGTGGATGGGTGGATGGATGGATGGATGGATGGATGGATTGATGGATTATTGTAGATCCTGATGATGAGAGTGAAACCTCTCGAAACGTTGAAGATTAAGAATAAAGTTGTGAAATTAGTGGCCATCAACTAAAATCGTGAAAGGATTTTTCAAAAATACAATGTGTGTAGGCACCTGTTCTCATTCTATTTACGAGAATACTAAAAAACGTCGAGTGCATTCGCGATTGAGAACAATAAGAGGAGAAATTCAGCTCAAAGCACTTTCGCAAATGTGAAGTTTGACTCTAACACTTTCCACTAGATTGTGAGGGTTGTGAAAAATGTCCCATCTTCCATTTACTTGAGAGATCGCCACCCCTCGTTACAACAGCTGATAGCTCGTTAGGAAACGTCTCGCAAACCGTCTGCTGCCTCGGTTGCTTCCAGTTACCGACTGCCAACTCAGACGCTCCGCCGCCGGTTGGCGACCGTGCAATAAAAAATCCGGTCATCTCTCATCCGAAAATGAGACCCAAAAAGACGGATTTACGGAAAATGATATAAGGGGAAACCGCCCTGCTTGTTAGCTGTAAAAGACGATCCACTCGTTAGGATTGCTAAATTGCTCAGTTTATTTGGCAATTTTCTCGTTAGGTTCTAGCGTAAGGAGTGCGCCACAATGAAATTATGGAAAGATTAATATTTTTAAAAACATAATAGGCAATATCTAGGAGGGAATCGAGCTTTGTTTTAAAAAACAATAATGCCTAAATTATGATTAAATATTTTTGATGCAAGATGCATTCCTCCTCGACATTAGTTTCACGTAACATTAAAAGATCAGTAATACGATTGACAGACGAATCCCGAATGAGAGACGGTAGAATTCAACTGATAAATGTTCACTCGCTTCTGAAAAAACTTCAGATGAATGAAAGTGGTGCTCCATTTTCCCAAAACATGGCGCTAGTCCGCATTAAAATGGCAGCTCAACAACGAGCCGCTAACAGCTGATACCACGTGACAAAGAGGAGGGACAGAAATAGCGAAGATGGAGTGAGGGGAGAATAGAAAAAAATAAACAAGAGAAGAGTCGGGCGATGTGCTATGAATTTTATTCACTCCTCATCTCTTCCACCCGACATGTCTTTTCTTCTGTTTCTTTCTCTCGCTTGTACTCCTTTTTCCTGCGCCCCCGTACCCCCGCCAGAATCCCAAAAGGCCCCCGGGGGCAAATATCAAGATTGACCCCTCCACGCTTTCCTCTGCAGATCTTCATTCTCGCGAGGTTCGAGACAAGAACTGTGGAAGATGGGCGCCGAGCAAACTACGTAACTAGACGAACCCTTTTCATCCCCAGTTACATGTGCGATTTTACTGTCGTGTAAGTAAAAAAGACAATCCAGTTTTTTATACGTCTTCGATAAAGTAGTCCAAAGGGATCCCAGAAAGCCAGTGTTGATTAGGTTACAAAAATGCCTCGACATTTCTTGGAATTTCGTATTTTTGGCAAAGTTTTTAATATCAAGGCATTCTTCTTAGTCTGAAGACCTTGTAGCCAAGATTTTGGGCATGGTGAAATCGAGAGAGCTGTGGAATGGACTTCTTAACTCACACCACTTGGGTTTGGGTTCACATTTTGGGCGCTTGCAAGCATAATCCACAAATATCCAGTTGAGCATGGATATCACACAGCATTTCATAATATACCTATATATTATATGGATGTGATATTTTGGATCAAATTCATGACATTGAGCTGATTTGGTGGCGTTATGAATAAAAAAATCAGAAAAACAACTATTTCCTCTATTTGTACCTATTTAAAATAGATTCTGTTCCGGATGGGCTTAACCTGCCAAAACACTCGCGTCTTACGTGTGATAAAGTCGTCAACAGCTTCATGGTACAGAGAATAAAGTTAGACTTGGTAGTTAGCGCTAGTCTTGTCCCTTCATGAGGTAACTGGGATGAGAGGCGTGCGATATGGAGGGAGTGTGGCAGGTGGTTGACCTGGAGACGGTGATCCGAATAATGCTTCACACTCCTGCACACTATCATAGAGCAGTGCGAGCACCTACCATCGCGAATGCCACCGCTAAACCGGGGGTGAACGGTCGCTAAGAAAAGGGAGGTTGCGGTCCTCCCCTCGTAAAATTCAACTTCCTTCCACCCTTATACCTCCCGCCTCCTTCTCCCAGGAGTCCTTATCGCGGTAATAACGTTACAGCACTTACCGACCGTAAATATCCTGCGCGGGACGTAAACAGCATAAATTGACTTTAACTTCGGTTTTCTAATAGTTTCTGAGCTTTACTATAAACCTGCCTCAGGTCAGTACACAGTTCGCGGTACGTGCTGCAGGAATGCCAGGAATATTTAGGCCTCGGATCGAGATGTGAAAAAGTAGTTGCTTTTCCAAAGGTAGCCACCCTTATCATAAGCACCGTACCTACAACCTATAATAGTACCTGCAAGCCCTAAGTACGAAGTACCTGAACTGTATTTCGACGGTGTAGAATCAATACTGCCCAATTCGTTTGCCATGCAATCTATGGACGCGTGATTTGCCAAGTTGCCACCAATCCAAGTTTTGAGAAGTAGGCAACCCAGACGCCCCCAAAACACACGATGCTTTAAATTGGGCAGTATTGTAGTTTCATCGTCGATTTGCAAAATCAATACAAGTAAGATCATTCTAAAGTTCTTGTATTGGTTGTGTCATGGCAAATAGATTTAAAGAAGAAGATGCCTGAAGATAGCATTAAAAATGCTGAAAGATCGGCGATAGAGGCGTTTCAATCCTGAAAAAATGCTAGTATTTTCAATGCTTCATAAGAATATTTAGAATCAGTGATGCATCCATCGTGAACAGGGGGGCTATTGTGTTGCAGGGGCGATGAAAATGGGAACGTTGCTTGGTAACGCCAGTAAAATTCATTTAGTTCAACGCCGACGCCACCTCGGCCAATCACAGCAATGCATTTTCTTACAACCTCCACCAGCAATCGGATAGTGTATGGTCGACTTTATAAGCAAGGATCCCTTAACTTCTTCCCCTTCGATCCCTCTTTTCAAACGAAGTGAAATATCCGAGGATTATCATTTTATCGTTTATCAATGTCGAATAGCTTCACTGGTGGCATTTTTCCTACACTATTCTCCCACTGCTGGAGAAATCATTGTGACGATTCTACGGGACGGACGGTCGATCAAAGCAGATTAGCCGAGTCCACCCTAATTTGAACAGACAACGACGGTCGATGGCTGAACGATGACATCCCAACCCAGCAGCGAAACTTGAGCCCAAGCGGAAAATGGTTTCCGAGCCCGGCACTGGGAGCTGATCAGGCGAGGGGATCACCGGAGACAGAGGCTGTTCACATTGATACGGGTTCCGATTAAAATGGTTGCACAGGGTGTCCCGGACATGTAGAAAACAATTGGGTGAAATTAAACCGAAAATGGAACAAAACGGCGCCAACCGCATTTTCCTGCCTCGACTCTTTCGAAGATTTTTTCGGAAAAACCACCATTGTTTCATAAAAACCTACTTTTCTCTGGTCTAAAACCAATTTTCTCGACTTTCAAGTGCATTTTGTGATTTGGTGTTAAATTTCCTGTAAGATTTGTGTATATTTATTGACAAGAATCAACTCCGATCTACTACAAATGCAGTTCCAACATCAAAAATTGAAATGGGTGTAGGGCCTCGTTACAATTGTCGGGCGCTTATGAAAGAGCATGACTTCCTTGACAAAAAGAATCCTGATCGTGAACACTTTGGCTTCATTGTACAGGTGTATCGTCTCGGTGTGGACAGCATGATCTTCAAATGAGGTAGGGGACCATCTGTCTCAAGAGGGAAAATAGCATTGCGGTCGACTTCACCATCCTAGGATTAGACTTAATCCGGACCGAGTTACATACGTTTAAACGATGTATCCAGGAGCAACCATGGCCGGATTAACTCTAATCCGAGATTGGTGAAATCCATTATAATCGCTTTGCCTGCCCTGCTTTGCTCTTTTCTTGCTCTTTTCGGCGGTTTCCGGACCGGTGCGAACCCTTTCGAAGCGACGGGCTTCGAGATCCGATAGAAAAGTCGAGCCAGCGCTCGCAGGGTACGCATGAAAATAAGGCCGACATTCAATCAACGGACAGGCAGGCGGACGAGTTGTTGCGCCATCCAACGACAGCCAAGGGTGGATTTGGACTAGGGGATGCAAAATGGTCAGGTGGGGCCCAGCCTGCGGCATCCCCAACTGTTGGATCAACCCTGTCCGAATGCTGAGCTCGAGGGAGGATGAACCGGATGAAGGATGCTATCAATTGAACACTGCCACTGCTACAGATACAGTCGAACAGGCCCACCTTTCCGTCTCTTAACAGCCGCTGCCTACAATACGACAAAGAGTGGCCTCGCGGAAGCCCATACATCACCATAAGCCCGAGTTTGATCTTTCTTTCTGAACTGTTTCCACTTCGAGGAAATTTTCCGCCGAGGGATATTATTCAGCCTATCCGTACAAAGGGGCTTTTTACGAATTGAAATATCCCCCGAGGAGTATGAATGCGTTGCGTAACTGCCAGAATGAGTAACGTCGGTGTATTTTTCCAAGAAGAACGTAGATAGATAGATAGGTAAATATAATTTTTAAAACTGGAAAAATGTGATTCAAACCCACTCAACTAAAGGAACGGAATTTCCACCGAGCGAACTTCGTAAATTTAAATCCAGATTTATTCATAGACCGTTTGAGGTACAAGGGGGTTAAAGTGTTGCCTACTTATTATAAGTCTACTTATTAAGTATACGTACTATAATAGTAATCCTCCAAAAAATGAAAGATGGTTTGTAGGTACTGATGAATATTTTTTCTTAAAAAAAAAATACACAGAAGTTTACACTTACAGGTTTTGGAATTAATTGTTCGTAGTCTGTTCGTGAGCACTTGGCCTTTAAAACCGTCCCATCATCAGTAAACAACCGTATTTCGATTTATTTTTCTTCAATAGCATGTTAATCTATAGACCTGAAAGTTTGTCAACATTTTGTCACGTAGGATTTTCGTGCGCGTTTTGATTTTGTAGTCAATTTTGTCTGTGGCCAAACCAATCAATCGATTCGACTATCTGCTGAACATCGTTGGTATTCAGGCCAGTGAGACCATCTGCCCCTCTGCGTATTCATAGCACCTATTCATAGTATTCATGGTATTATTATGAAATTATTGAATTTTGAAGCCTCGAAGACGAAAAACCAACATCACTCGTCCGAAATTATGGTGGGGTGCAATGGCATTTCCCTGCACATAATTCAAATCAAATAGTATGTTGTTGTAGACCAATTATCGGTCTCAGAGTCATCCTAATCCAAGATAAGGCATCACACGTCCCAGAGTTGACTTCTCGGTCCTTTTGCGGTGAGAAATGGGATCGAGTGGCGCCAATCAAAGTAATGCGGCGCACCTTTGCTCCATCAGGCAAATCGCGTATACCCGTATTACCAGGATACACAATTACTCGTCTTCATCAATCACTCAGCGAATAAGAGGATTGGCATAGCTGATGTGTAGGCATCGAATTATAATCCACGTCGCCTGAGCTGACGATCCTCTCGCCCTCGCCTTCGAAGCTTCAGTTCGAACCACCTGTTGGCCCCGTTCTGACTAGCGCCGGGTGTCTGTCGGAGCTGCTGAGGGTCGACAGAGAGGGCGAGAGATGCTGAATGCGAGCGACGGAGAAAGCGCTGCCGAGGGCTCGGGGGTGGCACGAATGCATCACAATAGCCAACCTTTGTAACGAGATAATTGTCTCCGGAGGTTCGTATTGCTTCATTTCCCGCACCAGTTTCCTCTCCGATCTGAACAGGAGACGTAATTGAACTGTCGAGCGAAATATTTTCCTCCCTTCCACGAGAGATGACACAACAAAATCGTCAACAAATTTTATTTCCGCCCCTGGGACCGATCGGGTGGAGAGCCGAGCGTCGAAAAGCTGTTTGACGCGAGTCGCTCGACGGAAATTCCTCTCCGCTCTTGTTGCAGATTAATGAATCCCCCTTCATTTTAGCCGATGCTCAGTTTTTAAGGCTATAGAAAACCCTCCCGAGTCGACTATGAAGATTGTGAAAACATGATTCCCAGCGGGAATTTCCCACAGCCTCAGGAAATTATTTTGAGGGCATCTTTACTATAAAGTTAACACCGTTCAACTTCGAAAAAAACATTATTTATTTTGATTCGATTTGTTGAAATTTATCGCATGATTCACAAAATTTACCAATTAATCAATATTGCATAAGGTAATGTTTTTCTAGTGGTAGGTACCTAAGTAAAAATAACTAAATTTTTCTCCCAAAAGGTAGGTTAAGCTTCGTAGATTAAAAACGCTGCTAAACTTTGATCTACTTGTACATCAGTGACATGTGTACATAATTTTTTTGTGTATCCGAAGAACTCTGCAAATTCTGCACAAGGGTTCATTTTTCGTTCTCAAAGACAAACCTCATGATATATATTCCTGAAAAGCGGAATTTAGTTATCATTATTCTAGCATTTCATCATAAACTGGTATTTTAGATGGGGATTTAGGAAACGTTTTTTTCAATCCAGCAAAAAAGCTGCATCACCACGAATTTTTCCCCCTTCAATAGCTGTTTTACTGGCCTTAAAATTAAGGTAGAGATCTGTCGAGACGTTAGGACCAACAAGATTCGGAACTTGATTTTTGGCAAAAAGTTCAAAAATGTTTGAAAACTCCTTCCCCCTGAAACACCCCTTGAAACGGAAACAAACCAATTTTCAGGGAGTGTTAAATCTTTTTTTTCCTGACCGATTACAAAGGTTTATTTTTTAAGAAAAAGGATTCCATGCCCTTGAAGCGAACGAGGTCATAAATCCAGAAGGTCAACGTGTTTAACGAAATTTTAGACCAGAAAACCCCCTACACTGTCAGAAATGAACATCTTAATTTTAAGATGTTTCCGGCTGTCCCCGAATCGAAGATGCAATAAAACATCTTAATATCAAGATGTTTTAAAACATTTAACAAGCATCCTTAAATTCAGTTACTTTTAGGTATCATGGAATCCAGTTGTTTTCAAGCATCTAACCGATTACTTTGTGTTTTGCATAAATAAGTTTGATGACTTTTTGTTCGAATCTTTAAATTTTAGATTGCGAAAGCAAAGTAAAATTTAAAGATTCAAACAAAATGTCATCAAACTCATATGTCTACGCAAAACACAAAGTAATCAGTTAGATGCTAGAATAAATACGCTAGTGCGAGCTGGATAATTCAAAGACTTAAGAACTAAAAATTGAAAAATAGAAATTGAATTGTCGCTGAGCGAATTGCAAAATATCCATAATTTATTATATTTTGACTTTTTGGCAGAAAGAGGCGGACAGCCGAGAGAGAGGTGAGTGTAGGCCGAGACTCTGCGAACGGAGAAGTGACCGCCTCGAAGAAATATATCGACACGATACATGATCGGGTGGATAGATGCCCTCGATCATCTTGCATGAGCGGAAGTACTCCGTGGCATTACCCCTCCTCCAGGAAAAGCGCGACAATGTCGGATGAAGGTATCACGGTGGTCGAAACTGGCCGAAAATAGTCGTGGTGAGTGTATGACGGTGGAGTGTTGAGTGGGTCGCCCAGCTTGCTACAGTTGTCTGCTTGCCTGAAGTCACGGACATGTCCCGCCGTGGATGTTGAGTCCCACCGATGGGCGCTAGCAATCCTGCAGAGGACAGAGAGTGGATCAACTTCGGGTTGGCTTTGCTTATCAATAGCTACTGTGATGTTTCGTTTAGATAGACAGCAGTGAAGGGATCGAGAGATACAAATTGAGCCAATATGAGGAACAAAAGAGGTGTGCACTCACCGAAGCGCTCCACATGAGAGGAGCGGATAATTCAAAGAGAATAAGAAGTTGTTCTCCAGGGCCAGATTAGCGCATTTGACTGGCTCCGTGCTGAGCGCCGACGAGATGATGCCCGAGTAGAAATCCGTGAGTGTGCCAAACGTTGAAGAAAAAGCTGTACAATATAATTCGCAAACGACCGCTAGAAAGGTTCCGGTGGAGTGTTGTGTGGGTCGCCCTGCTTGCCACTGGTGTCTGCTTGCCTGGAGTATCGGACATGTCCCGCCGTGGATGTAGAGTCCCACCGATGGGCGCTAGCAATTCTGCAAAGGACAGAGAGTGGATTAACTTCGGGTTGGCGTTGCTTATTAAATAAGAAAATAATAATACATTCCATCCTATGGTCGGGAACACACAGGAACGGGTCAGAATACTTATAAGCACGTTTTTGGTTGATTAAATCAACAAATTTTGTTTCTCCTTGTCAGATAATATATAGGTTTCGATGAGCACCTTCAATATCGTCGTCAATATTATACTCATGTCAGTATTATACTCAATATGTCGTCAATATTATACTCTACCTTGGCGTGAGTGCTGTCGTACTGGCATTTCATTCGTGAGAGAGCTGCTTTCAGAATCTCCAATGCCTATTTCCAAATGTCCGTCTGCGCGGTTTGGTTTTGGTGGTCGGAGCAACTGATGTCCCATCGCAATAAGAGAGGTGTATTGACTTCCCTACCAAGGAAGTGGCGAGTCGGTGATAACCCTGCAGACGAATGTACGGCAGAGTTGATGATGGGCCAGCACCCGCATCGCTGTGGGGGTTGAATTCCGGTAATTTGATCATTAAAGAAATTTTTTTTGCCGACGAGGAGATGAAACTTTGCACCATTCGCTTACCTATTTTGAGCAGCCAGTTGTTGATTCTGGGCCTCCAACAACGCGATCAGATCCGATTTGAGATTCGTCAAAAACTGGTCCTAATTCAGCCATTTTTGTCAACAACTGTTCGGCGTCAACAGATCCCTCCGCAACTGTTGGAGAAGTCACAGGGCCGGGAATGGGATCAGATCCCACTTCTGATGCGATAGAAATCATCTCGTCTCAATCACCTTCACGCTCACAACACATTACCACTATTCGCCAACAACCAAAAAATTTCTGGTTCGTTTGTGAAAAAAGTTTGTTGTATTCAGGGAACCAAGGCAGCGAGCTCCATGACCACGACCACATGACTGCCAAGTTCAAAATGCATTAAAAAAATGTAAAGTTCAGAAAACATCTTAAAATTGAGATGCTTTTTCAAAAGTATGATGCGAAATATTGTTATTATAACAACTATCTCGAAATTCAGTTGTTTCTGATGAAAAACTTCTTAATTTTAAGATGTTATTGAAAATCCTTTCTGACAGTGTAGGGAATCAAGCTGGAAATGTTTCCCCTTTTGAGAATGCTATTATTTCAGCGGCGCTCGGAGCGATGAATTCTCGAATTTCCAGGAACGCCTCGTTCCCGCGGTGACCTGCAGCTTTCAAGTGGAGCGGTTTCCAGACTTTGCCGAGGTACACGGAGGAAAACCGCGAGTTCTTTCAGAAACAATAAACGTGATTCTAGGTCGACGTTGGTTGAGCCGGTTTTAGCTCTAAAAAGCAGAGATTCCTCCGAGGGCGGATTTTTTCCTCGTGAAAATATTCGGCGAACTCATCCTTCCCCTTCTTGGCCCAGAGGGGCCGTTAAGCTGAAACAATGCGAAACACAGGCTCTTACATTACAGGAGCGTTTGCAGCCCTCGAGGTCCCGGCGGGGCGACCTGGCGGCCTTCCCTTCTCAAGCCGAGGGGGCGCAGTCCATCAAACGCGCTCCTCGGAGGCCTCCTGGCAGCAGCTTAAGCTACAGCTCCTCTTAAACCGAGTAAGTATTCGGAAGATTACATCCCCAAGAACTATCTCTGGTTTCTCTCAAAGCCCGGCCATTATTACGCCTGGTTTAGCGAAAATCAAGCGCCACCTCTATTTTCTAAATTAATGAGTGAATTTATTATTTTGATAATAAGAGGACTGAAATTATTTTTCCACTATCGGTCCTAGAAGTGGATGCACTGTGCATTAATAGTGGATATCTAACACAAATCGCGCATATTTATGATTATACGCTGTTATTATAATATTATGACTTAATAATTTATTATGACTTATTATGACTTAATATTATGACTCATATTGTGACTTAGGAAACTCGCTGAAACATATAACCACTTTTACAGGCCTGAGAAAAGTTAAGCGGTGTTGCTCAAAACCGTTTCCGGCAGCTTTGTCTCCCGAATTTGCGTTAACCAGTGGTACCACCAGATTCCCAGTGTGAAAACCAATCCAGTGATACCAATGACTCATTTTTGCCAAAAATCGAGTTAACCACTGTTGCATGCCGAATGGCGATATATTTTCGTTGTCATCACATCGAAGCGTATTCTACTCACGATATCACATCTCACGTTTGAATCCGAGTAAAGGCGTAGGATTCGTGTCAAATAATGATGAGTAGTTCCCTTCAAACAAGGTGTTATCAGAGGTATATCAGGATGACAGATGTTTTCCTGGAAGACAAGGAGTCAGCAAAACTCCGCCCTCTCGAAACGCTTTGGTCATCGGCCAACGCTGAAAGGTTGACAATCGGTCGGTTCCATTTTTCATGTAAGGTGCTCCTCCGATAGCCGGTTAGCTTCGGGCTCTGCGCAGGAAATGGGACGAAGATGAGAGCTGGCCAGACGGCGAATGGAAGAACCGTAGGCGAAAGACGAATGGTGTATTGGAATGGTGGAGAATCGGAAAGCGGAGGAGTTAGCTGCTGTAGAATTGGGTAGAGAAGGACCGAATCCGAGGTCTGCGAGAGCGAGGAGGACGGCTCGTTGTAAGTTTGGAGAGAAGGTCGAGGAGGCAACGCGAATCTGCTCAACATTTCTGTCACAAACTTGGGACGCGGCGGACGTGATTTGAAAAGTCTACGCCGAGGAAGGACGAGAAAACTGGGAAAAGGAACGTTGCCCGGGGGTGGGGGGGGGTGGGAGGGGTGAAAAAGAAAACCGCAGTAACCTGGCCAGTACTGCCCTCCGAGGTATATTAAACTTCCAAAAATGCGGTAATGTTAGGATCTCGGTCCTATAGAAAGAAAATCTCTTATTCCAACCCTATCTCGGAAATGTATAATTTAGATGAATATGTTATCGACATAGTTTTGACATTTTGTCGATTTTCCTAGAATGATTATCTGGCCCTTTTTACATAGATAACACCGGCTAACTGCCTACTTTCATGCCTATTTTATGAAATGTTAAATCGTCACTTAAGTTCTAACACCACCTAACTCAATTTTCCCAAGTTTTCAGGAGAGACAAAAAACTAATTATTTTAACTTGGAAATAAATTTCCTGAATTCCCAATACGTTCTCAAGATCTCGAAGGGTCTCTAAATTGGATTCTACTCTTAAATTTCAAAAATAAGCACTAAACTCGAAACCAGCTGAGTTGGGCTGTGTTGCTGTTTGAAATCCTTAATTAGGCTGTGTTGCTCCCTGCTTTCCGTCCCTCAAATATAATGTTTTTATGTAAATATTTGTTTATTCTATAGGATGGGAATGCATCTGATAAAGAATTTAACACCCGAAATTTTCTTCTGCATCACGTTTTTGCCTTAAACCCATAGGTGCTTAGACAGTAAAACCAAGAAAACTGCGAAAACCCCGATTTTGGCCTTATCACTCCCCCGAAATTGACCAATTTGACCAAAATCTCGAAAAACACCAAATTTCATGTTTTCAGTCAAAATCTAATGATTCTCACCAAAAAAACCCGAAATCAGATCCATTATTTTTTTGAAATTTTTCCAAGGCTCTTACCTTGGATTTTTCATGTTTTCGTCGTAGAAAATTGTGATTTTTCTGTGTCATGTACCTACCCAAAACCTACTCAAAAATATTTTTTTTGGAATTTTAGAATTTTTTTGAAGGGTAAAAAAACTTTTTTTTTACTTAAAAAATTAGTCTTCAAACCAGTTTTTGAGCGCTGAAATCCAATTTTGACTCACAGGGAATGAAAACTGTGTAGAAACCTTCGAGGAACCCAACAAGCTCAAAAAATTCAAAATCGGTTCAGTAGGATCCCTCGGATTGGCAAAAACGTGAAAAAGGAGAAATCGCACTAAGCCAATCCGATTAAAAAACAAAATTATCAAAATTTTTCTGAAAGAAACCCCTGTCCTATGGTAAATCAAGCGAGAAACCCGGGAAAAATACTCAAAAAATTCTAAACCCACGACATCACCTTCAAAATTGAGTTTTTGTGCTTTTTCGAAAATGGACCATGCTAATGCCGATTTGGACCCCTTAACCTTCTCCGATCGGATTGCTCCGAAAAAAAATTTCCTCGACCAATTACATAGGTACATTATTTTTGGAAATAATGTACCAAAAGCGGGGAGGCGTCTCAGCGGGAACTCGTCGGTTGCGATTTGAATTAGGTGGTGTTGCCTCCGCTTCCGCTAGATAAACGATTAGGCGGTGTTGTCTTTTCTTCCTCTCCTTCTTCACTGTTTGGTTCAATCTTCGTGGCAGTGTCACAATGATATCGGCTATTGAAAAATCTATCGAGTGGTGTATCTAACTCATTTTCGACAAAAATTGAGTTAGGCGGTGTTAGAACTTAAGTGACGAAATATTGAAACCTTAACTTTCAGTGAACTCTGAAAATCCCTGCGTAGAACCGATCAATATAATGAAACCAGAAGTCCGTTATACAAAACAGTTCCATATATTTATAAGTAAATGTTTGATACAATTTGATCACATATATTTTGACTACTTTCAAGGCTGTAAAGGTGAAAAATATCAAAAAACTCACTATGCAAATTTTAAAACTGGCCTAAAATCGTAATACGACAAGTTATCGGACACATCACTTTTCGGAAATTTCATCACATTTTAGCCGTACTTGTTGTTTGAAGTCGATTTAAAAAAAAAGCAAAATTAGAAGTTGGCCTCCACCCTCCATATCCATAATAGAATATCGTAAATTTCTATGGGTTTCATTGATGTTAAAATAGTGGAAAAAAGAGAAAAGGTAAGAAAAACCTACCAATAAAAAATTCAATTGGACGAAAGGTATTCTATCAAACTCTACCGACCGTTCGATTTCTTTCCCTTTGAACTCTTTAAAATTCCAAAAGCAGATCCCTTCTTTAAAATGTCAATGGTGAAAAGCCCTCGAGAGCGGGGCGAACTTCGTGAAACTTTTCGCCGTTTTTTCCTCACCGGCGACTTGATAAATCATGTTGTTTAAACTACTACCAGCATCGATTTTTACATGAAGGCACAATGGGATAGATCGGTAATTTATGCTTGGAGATCTTGAAAACATTACAGGGTCAGCCTTCTTCCCATTTTACTTCGATTATTCAAATATATCCGTCTTTTTTATTGATACATAAGTCAATTGGAGAATATATTGAAAAGGCGATATTATGTCAAGATACAGGTCAAATACGGCCTTAAATAAAATGTCAAAAAAATTAAAAACCAATAGGTACTTGGGTCAATTTTTCACACTCAAATTGAAACAGCAACTCAAACTCATAGTCATAATAATACTCAACCTCAAACTAAAACTCATACCAACTCATAATCAAAAACAAACTCATACTCATAATCAAACACGAAGACGTGCTCAAACTGAAACTGAAAATCACACTCATACTCAAATTATATCAAAGCTACATCCCATACTCTGATAATGATCAAACCAACTGAAACTCAACTGAAAATCAAACTCATTCTCATGAATCGAACTCAAACTCAAAATTAATCTGAAACCCAAACCCAACTCAACTTCAATTTGATTATTCAAACTAAACCCCAAACTACGAGCAAAACTGAAACTCAAGCTCTAACTCAATTTCAAACTGAAACTCAAACTCATGCTCAAACTCCAACACTACTGATAAGCTCAAACCGAAACTAAAATTCAATCGCAATCTAAACGCCATACTGAAACACAATTTTAAACTCAAAATGTTTCTCATGATCGAAGTGGAACACAAACTGAAAGTCACACGCGAACATGAAATCAAACTCATGATTAAATTCAAACTTAAAGATAAACTCGAACTCAAACTCGAACTTGAAATCAAAGTCTAACTCGTGATCAAATTCTAACTCAAACTGAAAATCAAACTCATAATCAATCGAATTCAATCTCAAACTGAATGTCAAACTTGAACATAAACTGAAGTTCACACTCGAACATGAAATCAAACTCAAACTAAAAATCAATCGAATTCAAGCTCAAAATGAAAGTCAAACTCGAGCTCATGAATCATGATGAAATTGAAACTCAAACTGAAAACCAAACTCATACTCGCAATCAAATGAAAACTCGATGTGAAAGTCAAACTTAAGCTCGAAATCAGACTCAAACTCAAACTGAAAAGCAAACTCATAATCGAATTCAATCTCAAACTGAATGTCAAACTCGAACTTGAAATCAAACTCAAACTGATACTCATAATCGAAATCAAACTCGGAGTGAAAGTCAAACTCGTGCTCAAACTGAAACTGAGTTTGACTTTCACTTTTAGTTTGAATTCGATTATGAGTTTCAGTGTGAAATTCAGTTTGAGTACGAGTTTGAATTAGATTATGAGTATGAGATTGATTTTGACTTCCAGTTCGAGTTTGACATTCAGTTTTAATTTCAGTTCAAGTTCGAGTTTATCTTTTAGTTTGAGTTCAAATTTGATCATGCATTTGAGTTTGATCGTCAGTTTAAGTTCGAATATGATCATGAGTTTGAGTTTGATTTCGAGCTCGAGTTTGACTTTCACTTTGAGTTTAAATTCGATTATGAGTATGAGTTTGATTTCGATTTCCAGTTCGAGTTTGACATTCAGTTTTAATTTCAGTTCAAGTTCGAGTTTATCTTTTAGCTTGAGTTCAAATTTGATCATGCGTTTGAGGTTGATTTAGAGTTCGAGTTTGACTCCCAATTTAAGTTTCCATTCGATTATGAGTATGAGTTTGATTTTTAGTTTGAGTCCGAATTTCATCATTAGTTTGAGTTTGATTTCTAGTTTGAGTTTGAATTTGAACATGAGTTTGAGTTTGATTTCGAGTTCCTGTTCGACTTTGAATTTGACTTTGATTATGGGTTGATTTTGATTTTCAGTTTTAGTTTGAATATGATCATGAGTTCGAGTTGATGTCGAATTCGAGTTTGACTTTCACTTCGAGTTTGATCCCGATTCTGAGTATAAGTTTGATTTTCAGTTTGAGTTTGATTTCAAGTTCGAGTGTGAATTTCAGTTTGAGTTTGAATTTGATCATCAGTTTATGTTTGATTTCAAGTTCGAGTTTGAGTTTGGATTTCAGTTTGAGTTTCAATTGGATTATTAGTTTGGTTTTGAGTTCAAGTGTAGGTTTGAGCTTGACTATGAGTGGAAATCGGAGTTTGATTATGAGTGCGACTTTGAGTTCGGGATTGAGTTTGAGTCTGAGTTACAGTTTCTGGTTAATTCCGAGCTTGAGAGTGAGCTTGAGTATCGGAGATAAAACTTATCATAATAAGTTTTCTTATTTTATAAAATGAAAACGTCTCTGGCCAAAACGATCGTGGACATTTTCTCAGTGAATAGTTTCCTCTACCTACGAAAAAGACGTCCGTTTGTCCCTCCCAACTTTTCTCCGTCGCGGCCCTCGGAGAGACGCCGATTGAAATGAGTTTATTCTTAGGGGCTTTTGTAGCAAAAATATGCCCCGCATTTTCAACATCCAATTTCCGAATGCCAGCAAGTTTTTCTGGCTTGTCCAGGAAAATTATTCTGCCATAAACTTGGAGAATCGATCAGCGAGTTCATCGCGCATTGGATTCGCCGACAAACTTCAGCCGCTGTTCCGGCAAAGTGCGAGTGGTGATGGAAAAAGTTATACGGAAGCCTTGGAAAGTAATAGAGTAAGACCATCGATCTTCTTCTTATTACATTTCAACCTTGGGCTGCCACGGCGATTTAGCGTCGGCAAGAGTTTTTACGCCATATCAATAACTTGTACCGCCAACTTTACACGGGGAAAAAACCGCCCTTGTTACGGGGATACGTGTCGCTGCTGAGCGGAAGTCGAGGAAAATTTAGGGAAAAGATTAATTGTCAAGGCTTCGGCGAAGACCGACAAACCAAAACTGGAAATGGGAAACCGAATTCGCGCCCCGCGAGAAAGAGATGAAGTGGCTGTTGCTGCGAAGTCGCGAGAGAGAGGGGGTTTGTTTTAACGTCATATCACGGGCTATGGCCGGACTGAGAAATTCGTTCGCACTGTGACTGACAGGGGATCTCGCTGACGGGCATTTCCCACTTGCCGGGGGCAGGTGTTTCGAGAGTCCGACCATTTAGCGTTACGATCCAGATAGGCGTGTCATGTTGAGCGTAGGTACATCCGGGATGGAAAAACCTTATAGGAAATAAATAAAGGTTTTTTCTTTCTGTCCATTCATCTACGGAATATCTCTCCAAATTCGAGGTTCGGAAAGTGATAGGAAATTGTGAGATTAATTTTTTTTATTCCACGATTTTTACGTCCGTTGGAGAGATTGGTCTCCATACGTTTCAAAAGGTGGGATAAAAAAGAAAGTTTCTCCCAAATTGTAGACATTTTCGTCAACAATTATTTTTAAAGAAATCGGAGTGATCCGGTTGATCAAGTTCAGTATTAGGTACGTTTGTTCCAAGTTGGAAAAAACCAACGCCCCAAAAAAATAACGGTCGACAAACACGATTTCGGCTTTCTGACGTCAGTGAAGAACGGAAATTGCAAAACGAAAACGAATTCCGATCAATTTAGAGAAAGTAGAAGTTGAATCCCTGGAATGCGCCATTATCTTACCTTGTCAACTGACGAACAATGCTACCAGTTCGGCTTTGCTGAAATTCCGAAGAATACCTTTTAGCATCGGTAACGAACGGAGCAAAAGCTGGTTTCGACTGTCCCTTAACAAAATATCGTTTCATATTCAGATTGTTTGATCGCCTTGTCTCAAACTTTACAACAACTCTTAGTTTCGGATCGTATCCTATTCGAACGATTCTCGTTCCACCGTCCCTTTAGAAAACTCGCCCCGACCGCTGTTCACCTTTGTTTCCCAACTTTGATGGCTTTCCCAGCTTCTAATGCCGGAAGAGCAAGAAAAATAAAAGCGCCGCCAGAGCGTAAAACTGCGTCGAGGACTTGGTCCAAGAAGTTTGTTTATTCAAAGTTAGTCCGTTTTGCGATTTTCGTTCGACTTATTTCCCTCCATTCTTTCCGGCTTAGGGTATTTCTGGATGTTTACTCGTATAGGACTATGTCAGGATCCCCAATTCGAGAGTTTCAAGCTCACGAACCGGGGATTCTTATATGTTAATGTAAGTAAGATGCCCCTGAAAACTATATCGCTTTCTGCAAGTCAAACTCACAGGTTTTTACCATAGAGCCAATTTCGTGAGGGTCCTTCCCTTCAAAACCTCTTAGAAGGGGCGTCCATAAGGATCTTATAAGAGTGGCCATAATATGACCCTTATATTATAAGGGGTGTCTAATTAAGGGGCGTCCACATCATACCTCATGCCTCCTACCTCATACCTCATACCTCATACCTCATACCTCCTACCTCATACCTCCTACCTCATACCTCCTACCTCATACCTCCTACCTCATACCTCCTACCTCATACCTCCTACCTCATACCTCCTACCTCATACCTCCTACCTCATACCTCATACCTCATACCTCCTACCTCATACCTCATACCTCATACCTCATACCTCATACCTCATACCTCTTACCTCATACCTCATACCTCATACCTCATACCTCATACCTCATACTTCATACTTCATACCTCCTACCTCATAACTCATACCTCCTACCTCATACTTCATACCTCCTACCTCATACTTCATACCTCATACCTCTTACCTCATACCTCATACCTCCTACCTCATACCTCATACCTCATACCCCTTACGTCATACCCCATACCTCATACCCCATACCTCATACCCTATACCTCATACCTCTTACCTCTTACCTCATACCTCATACCTCATACCCCATACCCCTTACGTCATACCCCATACCTCATACCCCATACCTCATACCCTATACCTCATACCTCTTACCTCTTACCTCTTACCTCTTACCTCTTACCTCATATCTCATACCTCATACCTCATACCTCCCACCTCATACTTCATACTTCATACCTCATACCTCATACCTATACCTCTTACCTCTTACCTCTTACCTCATACCTCATACCTCTTACCTCATACCTCATACCTCATACCTCCTACCTCATACCCCATACCTCATACCTCATACCTCATACCCCATACCCCTTACGTCATACCCCATACCTCATACCCCATACCTCATACCCTATACCTCATACCTCCTACCTCATACCTCATACCTCATACCTACTACATAATCCACTGCTCAGTCCAGCACCGTAAAAATTTTATGATGATTTCATTTAATGATGGCGACGATTAGAACACAAATAATGATGAAATATAATGCACCTACAATAGAAGCGATAAAAAAGTTGTTCGCGCAGCAAATATTCAGTTTTTTCAATGCCCCAAAATTCTAAAAATAGGAAGTCAAAGACGACTGAGAAAAGATACCTGCAATAACTGAACTCTGTTGAAGGATACCTCTAGCCTTGACTAGGGCCATCGTTATTTAAGACGGTTCCTCCATCTTCGCTGCTTCCAGCTGCTGGCCTCAGCAACGCAGGGCCTTGGTTCGTAACAAGATTTCGCAGCTCGTCCTGCGGCTGGATCCGTCAGTCTTTTTCCCCAGTTGCAGATCTTAAACCGTCGAGTCTTGACCTCGTTAGGGAAGTTTTTCTTAGTTTAAACATTCTAAAGAAGAGGAAGAACGTTGTGAAAGGTTGAAAGAAACGAGAGCGGAAAAGGATGGAGGCGCTTCTCGTCCGCTAATTGGCTCGACTCGCGTTTTATTTTCTTATTAGGCGTTCGAGATGGAATTTACCTAAGAGCTTTTCGTCTGTTCAAAGCATTGACGAGGTTTTTATGAGAAGTATGAAAAACGTGTTTTGGCCTTATACAGAACGCTGCTTTTTTTGTCCTTTTACGAAATAAGCATAAGGAGTTTCTGCTGGTAGCTCGGTCGAGCCGAACCGAAAACTCCCGAACGCTTTCAAAGTATGGTCAATCCGCTTATGCCTTATTTATAAAGTATTATTCATAAAATTTAATCAGCCTATATTATGGTAGCAGAACGCGGTTTCAATTGCTGTACTACTATTCTGTTCAACCACAACTTTTACCCAAACACCGGATGGTCTTCAACGGCCATTTGGCACCACAGAATGTTCAACAATCGCCAAATGTTTGCCGAACGCCAAATGTTCGCCAAACACCGTATTTTTGCCAAACACCAAAATTTGCATCATCATGTTTGTCAAACCGAATGTATTATGTATTTATGCTGGTTATCATGTATAATGCATGTTAGAAATCTGGCGAATACACGTACATTTCCGACCGCGCTAGCAGAGATTCGGTCAACTTTAGCTCGATTTCTGCCAAATACGGCCACGATTTAAACATTTAGGAGTAAAACATAATCAAAATTTTGTATGCACTAAGCGTAATGTAACTCTTCCGGCTATGCGATAGAAAGTGACATCTTTTCCATCGCATAAAACCTCTTTTCTTTCCTCCTGTTTGGAGACGTTTTACCACCGCATATTTATGCCGTATAAGGTGAACGCTAATGGTTTCGTTGAGGGTGGAGTCGCTCTAGAATGTGAAGCGACGAGCGAGCAAGATGATAAAAGTGTTTATCGCACTTGTTTGGAAAATTTTCCATTTGTTTTTATTTTTTTCTATTTTAGTTTTTTCTGGCCACAAAAATGAACCGATTTGAGCGATCTTGGTTTAAAAATCTTCGTTTTACCTTTTAAAATACGTGGATGTTTTTTATAATCCGATAACTTGACGTATTTTCATTTTAGGCGGGTTTTAAACTTTGCATGGTGAGTTTTTGATATTTTTGACCTTAACAGCCTCGAGTTGTCAAAATGTAATCGAGTTCTGCCAAAAATTCGTTTATCAAATATGGAAGTATTGTGTGTTATCCACCCACCGTTTGTTTAATGTTTGAATACAGTAAGTATTGAAGTTAATCATTTGGCTGTCATAATACCTTTCTTATGGTCGTATAAAAAATTTAACCGAATTCGGAGGTTCAGAAAGCGAGAAAATTTATCGTTCAACACATAATTTCAACGATCCTTCTCGCTTGTTTGCCTGCTCAGCACTTGATCGCTAAAACCGTCACTAACTTCGTGAGTTTTGAGGCCGTTTTATCGACGCCGAGAAAATTTCGAAACGAGGGCCGCTTTTTGTCCACTCGAAAAATATATCGGTTCGCTAGAAAAGAGATTGCGCATGTTTGTATCTCCTTCCAGCAGTAAAGTAAGCAAGAATTATTGCCACGGCAAGAATTCTCTCCCCTTTTCTTCCTCTTAATAATTTACCCAAGTCATCCGTAATGTGTTTTTTTTTCACTTAGGGCTTTTTTCTTCATTTAGTCGGCACTCTTCTTTGTGTTGGGTCGACCCCATTTTTCGGCTCTTTTCCATACCAGGGAGGGTGAAAGAGACATAATGCCTTCAATGGAAGCTCAAGTCGAGGTGATTTGTTTGTCTATATTTCCCTCGGCGTGAATAGGGAGATTTATGCGCGGGGAAAAGGTTGGCAGCTGCGCCCTTGTGGATTGCGGTGGGAATAGAGCTAGGAAGGAAGGGGATGGGCCAATCGGCCTAGGAAACGTGGAAAATGAAGCCGACGGAGTCCGAGGGGGTGGATAAAGTGAAGAAATTCCAGACGAAAGTCTCAGACCGACGAATTTTTCAGGCGGTGTTTTTTTCCAGCAACCTGATTTTTTGGTGAATTTAATTTTTTTATTAGGTGGATAGCACACAATACTTGCATACCTACTTTTTCGTGAGCCCAAGTGGAAATAAACTTCATTTTGCTTAAAAATTTTATTGGGTTTTGATTATGTTTTAGTATTTTGTGGCCTAAGTATCTCACATTTTGTCTTAAACACAAGTTGAAAAAAGGTCATTTTAACAATTGAGCAATTCTCGACTTCGACTCAATTTTCTGCGTCTTTACCGTGATGTTAGAAAGCTGCAAATATCGCACGATCGCAGAGAATTTAGCGGGCTTTTTAACGGTATCCTCATTTTTGTAATTGTTCCAAATTTTTAGGGGCTTGTGGCCACTTCATCGAAGCAAAGTTTAAAATGTCTTCAAAGTGAAACGAAGTTTCTCTTGGACTAAACGAATTATATCGAATTTAAAGTTGTAACAATGAGCTAAAGAATCCACCCCATCAGGAAAAACCCTATAAAATACAAAAAATAAAGCATTTCGAGGTAGAATTGAGAACTTTTTAAATTAAATATTTTCCGAGCCTGATTGGGGATTTTTCAAGCTAATTCGACTTGGGAAATTCAGATTTGGTCTTGAAAATTCTCAAGTTGATTTGGAAGATTCTCAATTTTGATTGGAATTTTCTCAATTCGACTCGGAAATTCGGATTTTTATAAAAAACTGAGTCTTTCCCAAAATCGGCCGAATGTGGTGCCAATGGTCGAACCAGTGGTGCGCAGGTAGCACACATTACTTCCGTAGTATTTTGGCACTCGGAAAATTTCGACTCGGAAAAATCCTCACCAAAACGGACCCAAGTCCCGGCCGTACGTCGGGCTGACGCGGCTCGGCTGCTCGAAAATCCTAGCGGACGGGCGGGGCGGCATCGCGCAGGCGCCGTGCGGCCCTTTTGGAACGCGTCCAGGACTCTCGGGTCGAAGCCGCCTCAGCATCCGTATCGCCCCTTCAGCACCGCCAGCATCCGCTGCATCCGCGTCCCACGCCCTAACGCGCGCCGCGGAGCCGCCAGCCCGTCCAGCGCTAGTGTGCACTGTGCCGGTGTGATGCTGGGAGCCCGTCGGATTCTCCTCCGCTTGGTGCCCTTTGTTGTTCTCGTCCCGTGTCTGACAACGGGCAACCCCGATGCCAAACGGCTGTACGACGATTTGCTGTCCAACTACAACCGCCTTATACGGCCCGTATCCAATAATACGGACACCGTCCTCGTCAAATTGGGCCTCCGCTTGTCCCAGCTGATCGATCTGGTGAGTGTGTCGTAACCTTATCACTGTATCAACAACGACACTCGTCACCCCGTTATTACCTACCCTTGTAAACAATAATTTATTTTCGTTTCTCCAATCGGGTGAGTTCACAATTTTTCCATTTTTTATCGCCACTTTACCTCTCATTTCAACTCTAATTTTTTCATAGTAAAAATAGAAGACCGGCCCGCCTATATTGTAAACGTCCAAAAATTGAAAATCGGATCGAACCAATCAGATGCGCGCAGAGATTTCCACAATACCTAGGTACCTTCGCCATGTTTTGAAAAATAAATTTTTTGACCACATTGTTCGCACTCGGGTTGAGGCTGCTGGGGTCAAGAATTGCAAAACAACCTTTTGATGACTCTAAAACGCTTTTAAAACCGACCTTACAGATCTATAAAAATACCTTAGTGTCCTTAAAACAAATACAAACATTTTAGGCCTCAAAACGTTCAAACCGGCTCATTTTTGTGACCAGAAATCTTTAAAAATAGAAAACAGTCAAAATTTTACTACTTTGGAAGAACTGTTAGCAATCAGAATCCGGGTTAAACGCAATAATAAATTTGTCTTTAGGCAAGACATTCCAGAGAAAGAAATCTGACGAAAAATCTCAGAACGAAGGGAGGCGTGGCCTTTTCATAACAGAGAAATCGGATTATTGGGTACTTATAGTTTGCCCGAACATTCATCGATTTTCATCTCCGTTTAACCAAAATTTCAATTATTTTCCGTTCTTCTGAAATATTATTGATTTTTTTAAATTCATTATTTATTCTAGGTATATTTTATATTACGTATAAACGTTATTATTTATGTTAAACTGAATGCCTACTTTATTTAAAATTGTGTACTATATTTTATATTTTTCATTGAAACTATAATATATTTTATAGAGTTGCAGCTTTATTTTTATTCATTTTATTCTGTTATGTAAGCTTTTTTTATTCATATTATAACAATTTTATATTAGGCATAGCAATTTTTGCGTTTTTTATGAGGTAAGAAGTGCTGTCCGCGAATTTCGACTCAACGCCTCGAACCACTGATCCGATTTTGACGAAATTAGTCTTGAAAATTGCGGATGGCTCCACCTTGATGAGCACATTGTTTGGGGGGTCCGATATGAAAATGTCAGGGGGTCCGAATTGGCATTATTACATGGACCTTTTTTATCGACACAGAAAAAGTTTATTCTGAATGTGATGCCACGAGTTTAGAATTTTTAAAGTATTTCCCCGGATTTCTCGCTTGATTGACCCTGGAATTCTGACAATTTGAGTTAGTTTTACATTTCAATTTTATCTGGGCTCGTTGGGTTCCTTGATGGGTCTGCACGTTTTCCCACCCTCAACATCAAAATCATTCGCATTTTAGAAACTCCTATAATATATAATAAATGGCTGTTTTACAATCGGCGTTGCTTGTGTTTAAAAAATTAGTTTAAAGTTGAAAATTAGTTTAACAAAAAAGTTTAAAAAAAGTCCTTGCTCGCTATTACATGGATGAAGATTCGAACCGATGGGAAAAGAACATACGAATTCTCGCAGAACCAATTGGATTCTTCACTGCAGGGGGTGGCCCCTGGTCGTAAGGCTGAACGTAATGGCCACGCAATCACGCACGACAGGACCAGGCGTTTAGAGCAGAATGGCCGCTTTTCTAACATTGCTCCTCGTCCTATATTGAAAATTTCCCTACTATTGTCGCACAGCGACGATAAATCTGCACGAACCCAATGGATAAAGGAAGAGATTTTTCGGGCACTCGAACAGGCGAGTATTGGAGTACAGTTGGATTCGGGACGAGTTTTTCTGCCAACAGCAGCGTTCTTTGAGTTATATTACCATAAAAAATGTTCCTCTATTCTCATGTCAATTTCAGAACTCTAAAGCTCAAAATGTAATATATAAATCATATCAAAGACATTTTTAGAAAACAGCATAACGCTACGCATAGACTGAAAAATTAGCAATAAATTATTTTCGGAAAAAATTAGGCGTTTTTAAGAGCTCTTAGAGTTATCAGGGTAAGAAAAAACCTAGAACGGGTTCCTCCTCCTCCTCCGCCCCTTCTACTCCTGAACCCCTCGTCTTCCTCCTCCTCGGCCTCCTCCTCCTCCTGCTCCTTCTCCCCGTCCTGCTGCTGTTCCTCCTCCTCCTCCTTCTCCTCCTCCTCTTCCTCGTACCTGCCCTCCTTCTCCCCTTCCTGATACTGCTCCTCATCATCCTCCTCCTCCTACTCCTCCTCCTCCTCCTCCTCCTCCTCTTCCTCCACCTCCACCTCGTCCTTCTCCTAATCTTCCTCGTTCCTCCCTATCCTCATCCTCCTCCTCCTGTCGCTGCTCCTCATCCTCCTCCTCGTCGCCCACTCCTCCTCCTCATTCTCCTTCTCGTCTCCCTCCTCAACCCCTCCTCCTCGTCCTCTTCCTCGCCCCCATCCTCCTCCTCTCGCCCTCGTCCTCATCATCCCCGTCCTCCTCCTCCTCCGTCTACAGTTTCTTCGTCATCACTCCCTTCTTCTTCTTCTCCTCCTTCAGCTTCGCTCTCTCAGCAAATTTGTGTTTTAGCCCCTCAATATCCGCGTTCCTCTTGTTTTATGGATCTAGCTGGACAAGTGTGGAGCATAAGACCGCGGTCGACCGAAAGCGGTCGTATGCTGTTGTTTGTTATTCATAGAGTTTGACTCGACTTCTCAACAAATAAGAGCGGCTGAGCGGGAACATTGGTCCGCATTAATGTGGTGACCCGCGGCGAGTTGCTAACTGTGGAATATTGCCTGTCCCAACGTTGGTAACGACAGTCGGCCATTTTGAAACCCCTGAAACTTCGTTGTTTTGCGAAGGAAACTCGAGTTTCGGTCTCCGCCAAGTTGGCCAACGCCATTCCACAAATCCTCACTCGTCACACGACACCATTTACACCAGAGACAATTCAATACGCAGTTTCTGACTATAATCACCAACTTCTTCGAGACTTCTCGAGATTGCGAGTCTTCGCCAACTCCGAGGCGAATTGCCAACTCGAAGATTAGCCAATCTCGATTCGCCGTTATTCAAATGTCGAGCCCCATCAGGGCCTGCATTTCAAAAGAATTTTTTTTTCAAGAATTTTTATAAAATTCATAAACAATTATTTAGTTTTGTTGGACCATACTCTTGATTCGATTTGAAGAGAATGCGCCTTGAATTACAAAAATTGATTCTGTATTCCAAAAGTTACCAGAGGAAAAACAATAGTTTCTCGTTTTTATCGAACAATCATTAAAATACTGAACCTATTGTGATAGTTCCCACCATATTTTCTTCAGATCAACCTTCTGATCGACATTTTATACTTATAAATAAGAAAAATAACATTTTCCTATAATATCCATGCAATTTCTATGAAACCCCGAATTTTTCAGGTCAGTCCCTCACGAAAGAAACTTCGAGGAAAGTCGCAACTAATTTTATTTCACCTCACCCCCAAACTGTACGAGAATGGTGGAACTGAGCTTAAACTCGTATTAAACTATTCTGTAAACTTTTAGCCTATTCTACTTTATTCCGTTCAAGTTCGCCGGTTTAGCCTAAAAAGCAGTTCTGCTGGCGTGGCGACGCATAATTTCCAACCTGGGTAATTATTCGGTAAATTAATCTCAGAGAGAGCGGCCAGTAACTCACGGGTATAAGCCGTTCAGATTAGCGATGATTGATTGACATTCGCCACCATAGTAAACTATCTCCGAATTATCTAGGCCTGTGATATAGCGAGTCAGTTTGATTGGCTTATCTACAACGAACCATCGTCACTCGTTAACGAGATATTGCTTAAATAATATCGAGTGTACTTATTACAGTTACTATTCAGAAGAACAAGAAAAATCAGGCTGAAAGTGTGAAGAAAGAGAGAAGGAAGAAGACTACGAAGAGGTGTTGGACCACTACATTAGAAGTCGAATAAGATTTAATTTTGTTGTGAAGCAAGAAGAAGAATGATTAGAAGAACTAGAGGAGGAGAAGAAAAGGAAGAAGAAGGAGAAGAAGGATGGAAAGATGGATAAGAAGAAGAATGAGAAGATGAATGGGAAGAAGAAGAATGAATAGGAGGAGGAGGAGAAGACGACGATGACGAAGATGTAGTAGAAGGTAATGGAGAGGCTTTTCAGAAATACAGAAATATAACTAAGGAGAAGGAGGGAAGAAAACAGAGAAGAAGAAGAAGAAGAAGAAGAAGAAGAAGAAAAAGAAGAAGAAGAAGAAGAAGAAGAAAAGGAGGATGAGGAGGAGGAGGAGGAGAAGGAGGAGGAGCAGAAGAAGAAGAAGAAGAAGAAGAAGAAGAAGAAGAAGAAGAAGAAGAAGAAGAAGAAGAAGAAGAAGAAGAAGAAGAAGAAGAAGAAGAAGAAGGAGAAGGAGAAGAAGAAGAAGAAGAAGAAGAAGAAGAAGAAGAAGAAGAAGAAGAAGAAGAAGAAGAAGAAGAAGAAGAAGAAGAAGAAGAAGAAGAAGAAGAAGAAGAAGAAGAAGAAGAAGAAGAAGAAGAAGAAGAAGAAGAAGAAGAAGAGTGAGAAAACTAATTCATAGGAACAGCTGTCAAAGAAGAGGAATAAGTAAGAAACACAGAGGAAAAAGAACAAAGAGGGACAGAATGGCTGAGGAATCGGAAGATGGAGAAAACGAGCTTATCAAAAAAAGGAGTATCTGTATTAAAGAAGTGAAATTATTTATAATTATGACTACCCAAAGTGCGGGTGAGTGCATCAGCCCTGGGAACCAACCCCCTTGAGGAGCAGTAAAGAGCGGTGAACAGACATCCTTACATCATTACTGTCTGCAGCAGAAAGGGGATGTAAGCTCGTTCCGAATTGCTCGAGATGTGGTGAAAAAATAGAATGAGAGATGAGCCGGGCCGGACGTGAGGTAAAACGGAGCCGATGCGAAGGAAGAACAGGAAGAAAGCCGGCGAAGATGGGCGTTTCATAGCAAAGGTGGCTCCATTATGTCCTCACCTTTGTTACCCGTTTGGAGGTTAGGTTACATGTGGAAAACGAAGCGAGGAAGGGGGCAAAAAGAAGAAAAGCGACAATAGGTCGGCTGAAAATGAAGAAAAGCTCCAAGGATGTGGTAGGTGGGGGATTCCGTCTTTAATGAAACATTTCGCCTCCACGAAGACGGCAGTGGAGTCGTCTCCTTATCCACAGCTGCCCCATCACTCCCCCTCCTTTTCCCTCACGTTTCCTTCTCGATTCTTCCACTCCTTTTTTCACTTTGCCCACTTTCTCATTTTGATGCTTCCGCGCTCTGCAGCGAGTTCTTTCACCTGTCAGTCCAATTCCGAATTCGCTTCGTTCTCCGCTTTTCTTACGTTTCGCACGCCAGATCTCAACAAGATAGGAGGCCTTGCTTACACCGCAGGTCTCTCTAACATACACAAGGCGGATAAAAGCAACGTAATTTCGCCCATAATTTCCGCTGCTCAGTTTTCATTGCGGGATTCAATTTCCACTTTGAGTCTCCGACGTGTATCGAGAAAATTATTCGAGAATTCGCAATGCGGAACTGGCGGTTTTTATTCAAAAACACAAATGGAAAGACTGCAAATTTTATTTTATCGATTTATTTCCATACACAATTTGCAATTCCATGCAAATCATGCAGCATTCAGTCAGAAAGAACTGCTCCGCTGAAGGGTAAGCTCTAATCTCATGCTGCTGCAAATCGACACATACAATCGGCCTGAATGAGTATCATTTTTCAACACTACGAACTAGACTAGTATACAGCGGTAAAAAAACTAGCATCTAAAAGCAGCAGCAGTTGAAAATAATTTTAAAAATATTTATCAATGCAGTATGCCCATTGCATTACCTCCATCAATCACGAACGCTCATGGATTTACTCAATTTTAGTTATCATTACTTAGGAATCGGATCTGCAAGAATTTGAAGCATTTCTTACTTTAAGTACTATTACTGCTCAAAAACCTGCGTTCCAAAATTAAAAGTGTAAAAAGTTGACGTTCCGGACGTAGGTTTTTCCCCCTCAAGATGAGGTCAGGAACGATGCAACGGAAAATTGGAATTGCTTACCTTCTATTGAAAAATGCGCTTTCCCTTGGTAACAAAAGTATCATCATCCGCTATGGAATATTCGAGAGACCTAAATATTTACAAAATCCTCCTCCGACATCCCTCGACAGTATAATCTCGGATTGCCACGATGCATCATTATTCTTGCAGGAGTAAACTGAAAAAAGAAGAGATACGAACGTTACATAATTCACCCGCTATTTTATAGCCTCGAACTTGATGAGAATTTGAGCATGAGTTGCTTCGAGATGGGGATTCTTCAAATTTTTAAAACGTTTGAGCGTCGGGAGGATTAGGATTAATAATTTCCGCCCACCTATCATGTGTATCACGTTTTTTCGCGAAAATAGGACCTCCCGGCTCCACTAAAATCGGTATGGGACTGGCGAGACCTCGGTAAAGTGGTAGAATGCCAAAGTCGACAAGGGTGGCCTCGGTTCTCAATTATTCAAAAGCATTCGCCGGGAACACTGTTACCGACTTGTCGTTTTTCGGAGCAACAAAAATTCCTTCGATGCCTCGGTTAACCACAATCTTTACCCTGTCGATTAGTATAATTAGATTGCCTGCAACTTTTATTCTATAAGTATCTTTTATTTTTACGATTAATGGTTTTTGCCGCAATTCCGGCGTAAAGTATGTGGAGAACTAAAATGGTAATTTTTTTTAAATTGCCTATTTTTGAACAACTGTAACTTGGTTATTTATCAAACTACTAAGTTCCGGTTGGGCTCAAAATTCCAAAACTTTATTGGTCTTGAAATTAAATTACACTTACAGGTAACTGATGCAAAATACAATTCATGTAAATTTCATTCACAATGTGCCTACTGTCAACTGGGTAAAGGTTTAACTAACCAACTTGGCAGGCTAATACGCAGGTGGTGCAAATTAATCCCTAAATGAAGGCGGAATAGCCTCCTGGAATTCGTCTACAATCTAGATGGAATTTATAATCTGACGGGATAGAGATATAATCCTAAATCGTCTCGCTCCTCAGAATAAGCTCCAGGATCCCACAGCCCCGTCCTGCTGTACATCCTAACCGTGACAGTGATTCGTGGATTATCCTGCCTACTTTATTAGGCCCTTCCACAACGGCTGGATCGTTTCGTGTGAATATTCTCACGAGTCTTACCGTAAGAGAAGAGAGAACGAGAGTGAGACAGAGAGAAAAAGAGAGATTGTATTTGCAGCCGTACGTTGCAATAACACGCAATACTTCCATATTTTGAAACGTAAACGTGTGACACAATTCGATCATATTTTGACTGCTTTTGAGGGTATTTAAGTCAAAATGCCATGTTCATATCAAAAATCTCACTATGCGGATTTTGAAACTTGCCTAAAATAAAAATACGCCAAGTTATCAGATTATAAAAAATATCCACTTATTTTGCAAGGTAAAACAAAGACCAAAAACGCTCAAATCTATTTCGATCAAATATATTTTGACTACTTTGAAGGCTGTTTGGACCAAAAATGTCATGAATCTCATTGTGAAACTCGCCTAAAATCAAAATTCGTCACTGTTAAGAGTAATTTTGATTATTCCTAACTCGTTGAAAAAATTTAGCAGAAAAAATTAGCGGTTCCTTTTGAAGGTGTATACGCATCAAAGGATTCGAGGTCCATTATTCTCATCATCATACTTTTCAGCTCCGAATTCGCGACAGAAGCGAATGAAAAACTCGTCGGTCCTTTGTTGATGAAAAATCGATCATTGCATAGCAGCGTGCAGGGATCTTTTGAAATAGGATGGATGAAAGAAAGCCCCTGGAGAAAATGAAGGACTGTATCGTAAGCTCCCGCGGGAAGCCGAGAGAAAGGAAGCTCTAAGACCCTCGAAGCTTCGGGCGACATTTTTATGGGATCTTGTTGTAGCAGGAAGATCTCGCCAGTCCATAGTAACCCTTACAGAACACCCCGCACACTATGGAAGCTCCAAGCAAAACAACGGAGGTGAAAAATGTATATTCGGCCAAAGAAAAGAGGGACCCCATAACGAAAGGGGTTTTTGTGGGCTAACACGAAGACGCGTATGACGCGGTTATAAGAAGAGCCGCTCGAAGTAGCCTCTCTTACAAAGTTCCAAGGCTCGCCGAGATGGAAGCGTGAGTCGAAATAGGAGGAAACATCGAAATAAAAGAGAAAAAATCGCGTTGCAAAAGGCAAATATTAATAAAGATGTCAAAAAGCGGGGTCGGGGTTGTTATGAAGATGGTCCCGCACCCGGGGGTTGGGGTGTTCTCTCAGGAAGTGGATATCTTCGGGTTCGATTCATTTTCCCAGAAATGGGAACTTCTTCTCGAGGCGAGGACGGGGCAGCTCGGCTTGCAACGTCGCAAAAGACGAAATACTGCGATGGCCGAGGGTCTAGTGCACAATACCAAGTTGCGGCTGGGTAAGGATCCCTTTCAATGGCCCTATCCGAACATTAAGCCCTCTCTTCCGCAGAAGATAATCCCGCCCTGAAAATATTCAAGTGGTTGCGAGCCCTGTGAAAAAGGAGAATCACTTATCTGCAATGTTTGCCGAGGTTGAGCCATGGTCGGGTTTTTCCGATTTCGAAGTGGCGAATTGACTATTTTGATTTACGAACGAAACCGGTCGGTTTGAAACGGTAAAACACTGGTCGACAAAGGCGATAAAATTGTTATGTATGACAATATAGTAGCCCGAGTTGCTGTAAGTCTGTCAGTAGAGACGCGATCCATCTGCCTGTATGTTGAGATACCTCAATGCCGGATTTTCTTTCAATAAAAAAGTTAAAAAATTATAAACTCAGGCATTTACACCTAATTCATTTTTTCGGTTTTTACAACAACAAAAATGAAATATCAAATCCCCCTACCCAATGGTAAATCAAGTGAGAAATCCGGGAAAAATACTCAAAAATTCCTAACCTACAGCTTGACCAACAACATTTTTTTTCGGTTTTTATTTAAAAAAATTATCGAATTTTGTTCGAAAAACGTCCTTATTTATGGTAAATCGAGCGAGGAACCCGAGAAAATATTCAAAAAATTCCAAACCCTTTGCATTATCTTTAAAATCGGAAATTTTTGGGGTAGATGTGCCTAAATACCACCTAAAAGAGCCGGAAAAAAGTTGGAAATAGTTTTTTATAAATAAAGGCGTCAGATGAAAATTTAGAATTTTCAAAAATTTTTATTACTTAGGTATTATTATTTTTTGTTTATTATTATTATTTTTTTTTGTGAGATTTACACATCATTTTTGCCTGTAGTGCCCACTGCCAACTTTTGAACGAGCAAAGCTGCCGATCTGAAAAATGAACAGATACATATTTGGAAAAATGAGTACCTACATATGAACATATTTGAGATTTTCATAACTTATGTATAAATCCTAGCTCTATTGATACGGTTTATTTCGGGATAGGAGCCTGCCCATAGATTGTAAATATTGCATTTTCAAGTCGAATTGAGAGTCCCCAAACCAATTGAGAATTTCCCTGCCCAAATTGAGGATTTTCCAAGGCAATTCGGTAGGATCCTATCAAAATTCTCAGTTTGCTCCGGCAAATTCTCAATTTGATTTAGAAACTCTATATTTACCTACCTCATGAGGTGAAGCGGTTCAGTTTTCATCTCATACGTCGCGATAATGCAACGACCGAGGAATGAATGAGAAGTTGTAAAGGCAACTCCCACCCTCTGGCGTTCGGCAATTACGGGGGTGGCAGTTGAAAGGCTGTTAGGGTTGACTGGCTGTGTCTGCAGGCAGTGCTGGTGTTACAAGGAGAGGTTGCGGCTGTGATCTGCGATAGACTCTCTTCGCTCGGGTCTGTTCTGTCTGTCACTAACGTCGCTTTAATCGCTGCCGACCGTTGCCTCTTGTATGTTCATAGCGTGCGGGAGGGTCTAGGAAAAAACCCGCCGCAGCGACGGCGTCGGGCAACGGATAAAAAACAATGCTCGCATTTCCCTCGGATGTCGGACCGTCGTGTAAATGATGCGGGTTCATTTGCGAAAGTGGAACGCGTAATCAATCAGTCGACACAGCGCTCCGTGTAAATGCGAAGGTTTTCTGCGCGGAAGGGGGAAAAAATTCGAAGATATGCGAGGATTCATCGCCACCGTTCATGATGGAATTTTTGCGCAATGCGGTCCCAGTTGAAATTCAAATCCCAGTTGTGAATATTTTCATAATTTGAAAACATCTCGTCTTAAAGATGAACTTCAAGATGAAGGGCCGTATTCACAACACTTCCTAGGCATATGGAGCCGCTCGATGCGCCAGCACTTCCTTTGCACATTTTATTGGTCAATTTCAAAAAACAAACATTCCGTTCCCATGAAACCCGCATGGCATGGAGAAGATCATCGCAATCCGGGTCATATAATAAATATTATATCATATATATCTGTAATCTCAGATCCGGGTACTGTCAATCGCAACCTCGATTTTCGAGGTCCCAATTTCAAGGTTGCTCACTTGCTACCTTAAAATTAGAACCTCAAAAATCGTGATCCTAGTTTTTTTTTTCTTTTTCAGGCGAATTTTCATATTTCTTATGGGATTAACTTGTTGCATAGAAAGTGTCTCATGATCAGGTGATTGGTCGGGGGGTCTCCAATCCTTCAAACTGAGCGATCAATTGAGATTTTTTGCATAGGAAGATACATATTTTAGCTTGACAAGGCCTGTATTGTGCCTATACAAAGTAAACCATCAAGCCGAATCCGCAACCTTTTTACGAGGGTCAGCTTTTTTCACCAGGCCCGCAGAAATGTTCGAAAAGAGGAAACACACGCCTACGAATGGACACAGGAAGGAACTGATTCGTCTCCAGTCATCTGTTACGGCTGCGACGTTTCCCGACTTGTCTTGTACTTTTCCTTTTTCTGGGGGAACCCTTTCCATTTTTTGCACCTTCCCGCGTTGTATTTGGTATCGGGTCGGCCCTTTTCGCGATACTCCGAAAACCTATTTCCCTTCTTCCGTCTGCTTCGGAAAGGAGGACTCGGGTAAAGTGATTAGGAACGAGACACCGACCTTTGACGTCCCAGTCGACCCCTGAAATTCCTGCAGAGCAAAACCTCCTGCTTGAATATCGATACCAGGAAATGAGATCAGCCTCCTGACGATACCGGCAGATTTTCGTCAATGGCCTTTTCTTCTTCGCCCAAATGGGGCGATGGGGAAAGTTCTTATCTTTGCACAGCTATCCTGATAGCTACGATCGTTTCGGAAACCTAATTTTCTCGCTGGAATTTCAAGCTAATCAGCTCAGAATACGAGCAGTAGTTTAGAGCAGGACATTGATTAGACCTCAATATGATTAGGATCATGTTTTGAGGTCAGCCACCCAGTACACAAGATCACAAAGGTGACATCTTTAAAGCCCGTATCACATTTTTTCCAGAAATAAGGTTCCATAGATGAGTAATGACAACCGAGGAACAGGAAACAGAAAATAGGATCTGTGTGTGGCAGATTATCTATGAATTTGCAAGTTGAAATGACCAAAGATTCGGTCTGTACTGGCGGTCTGTGGGATGAGGAGGGGAACGGTCTGACGTCTGATACTAGCTTGAGAAGTATGGCATACACTGTATGCAATAACGGAGATGTACGGAGAGACGTTTGCAGTTATTCCACTTGTGGCAAGCCATTTATGGCATTTCAACTAATAAAATACAAGAGTAAGTGGGCATCAACTCATATTCTGAAAAAATCGCTCCTGCTGAAGAGTTATAGCCAAAAATATCAAACATACATACTAGAGGAGTTAGATGCTCATAAAAAGCTACCTTACCTATTCACCAATTGCTCAAATCACAACTATAGTTATCTTCAAGGACGATTTTCGGCACAAAGGAATCGCCCGACGAAACTTTCACTCGTGACCAAAAATGTTGGAAATTGTAAAAGGAAAATTCATCCTAACCCCAGCCATTTACTCAATCAATCCTCCTGTAATCTCTAAATTCTCTAATTATCCACCCTGGAAACGAAAAAGCTGCGGTTTCAGCTCTTTTGAAACCCTCTTGGGGTAAAATATGTCCCCATCGACCATACCCCAGTGCTGATTTCCCTTCTGCATCTGGTTAAGTGATTAGAAGCTACGACCTCTCCTCTCCTGAGGCCCCTTGAACCCCTCGAGCCCCCTAGTCTAAGGGAGGCTCTTGCAGCACAAAACCTGCTGCTGACACTTGAATACCGATAGCGGAAAATGACATCTCCGGCCCTACGACGTCGGCCGAGTTTTACCAATCAACTTCCTCCTTTTCCTTTGCCCTTCCCTCCCTTCGTTTTGAGTCGTTCGAATCACTTACCTTCGCCATAACGATTTACGGATCTTGGCGCATCACGAGGGCTTCCTTGCCGTTTTTCACTAATTGATTTTCCTTTCAACGACCTGTCAAACCGAGATAGCTGCCTCTCAATTAGTTTTCGCTGACAAATTGCGAGACTCGAGACCTGCATTATTACAGCTTCCAGCGGACGTAATTATTGTCCTTGTTTACATTAAAATTAGAACGAAGCCCCTGGATCACAATTAATAGAGCGATTGAAACGGCCTGGTGTGAGCTCCACCGAATTATTGATTATTGGGTCTGATTGGTACCAAACTCTACCCTTACCGTATCCTTGCACAGCTATCACTCTACCCTTACCGTATCACGCACAATGTAGGTAAATAAGGATAAACCTGACTATTTGTATAGCTTGCCATTTTTTATTTCATTGTTTACAGGCCACAAAAATAATGCTAATGGATAGCCGATTTTTTCCAGTATTAAGGTGTCTAGTGACTTCAAAAATTTTTCTTCGGATTTTCAACATTTTGTTTTAGCAGGGCAAAAAAACGCTGTTTGGTCAATTCATAAAACAGGCTTTTGAAGTATTTTACAACTTGAAAATTCAATCGATTTGGATGTTCAAGGGGTAAAAAATGTTCAGCAGAATCGAAGGAATCTGACGAGCATCTCAAAAATCCCAATTTTATAAAAGAAACCCTCCGATAATCGTCAAAATTAAAACAAGGGATTTCGCGATCAAATTTTTTGGGATAACGAAGGGCCGGAAAAAATTATACTCGGGAAATTTGAAGAGAAACCCATACTCAACGGTAATAATGCTAGAAAAACTGGGAAAAATTTGAAAAATTCCAAAACTATTTTTTTTTTTTTGTCAGATCCTAATTTTTAAATGTTCACCCAAACAAACTCTACTAAACTAATTTAAAATAATATTAATAACACGAGGTACAATTTCAACAGTGATTCAATTGTAGTTTCAATAGACCTAGAAGGCTCGAATCCTTTTTCATTATTTTGAAAAAAAATGAAAATGAAATTTGGAAAATATAGTAGAAAACACTGAGTGCCAATATTTCGGGAGTACCGTGAGTTATCGAGATTTCGGCTAAACAAGCCTTCCTAGCCATTCCAGTTCGAAGAATTTGAAAAAGTTGAGAATTGGGGAAAATATCACCATTTTTATTTCATTTAGTTCAGACAGATGATACCCTCTGAAACTACGGTATTGTTCATAAAATTAATTTTTATTGAGAGTGTGATGAATTTTTCTAAACCATGGTCAAATTTTTTCATTTTTAGGACATCAGGAAAATATGTGACTAACAATAATTTGGCCTCTGTGAAACATTTTTTGGGTTTGGAATTATTTGACAAGAATCATTCATTTTCCTCAATAGTTCAATTTAATTCGAAATCGCCTGAATGAAACCTTAACGTCGTTCATCTTGGTGAGGGAGAATTAGGAGCGATGTGAGTTAGAAGGCAATTACCAAGTATACGCGTTGCTTTATTGCTTATATATTGTCAAGTGCGGCTCTTGAGGCTTCTTTATGAAGAATATCTAGCGATTGCAGACGATCAATGGGAGGGTGGCATCCCCTTCCATCTTGCCACCCGTCATCGTCCGGGGGAGGGGGGCCCGGCCTACTTGTTGACTACCTCGTTCGCCTCCGGATGACAGCAATAAAACTTCGAGATTAGTTGACTTGGAAGGGCAAGGTCGTCTGGTCGAAGGGAAGGAAGATGTCCTCAGAATGTAGGTGCTGGTTAGAAAGGGCGAGCGAAGTAATGGGGTAAGTATAAAAACTATGTTTTCTCCTGATGTTGGATATCTCCCGCGATGTTCTCGTTGAATTTATGGGCTTTTGCCAAGAAGCTATTCGAACCGTCTGGATAAAAGCCTCGGTCGTTCCTCGAATTCATCTCGGATTTCCTATCGTTCGTGTTACCGCAGTTGTGTTATCACATTTCACTTCCATGTTATACGGTGGTAATGTGATGTCCGAATGAGAAAATCTCTTCGGAGATTCAGAAAGACATCTGTCCGTTGGTGCGCATCTACAAAAGCTATATATCTCATACATTTTTTAACCTTTTTTTGGTCATATAAAGAAAAATTGGTTCAAATTGGGATTACCATTCGGAAGCATTGCGGGACTTGGTCACCACTGATAACTTGTTTATTGGTTCTCATGTTTTATTAGATTTTGACTTTATTTTCGACCTCAGCAGCTAGGAAGTCGAAATGTGTTTGACCTCGAGGGAAAAGGTAAAGAGATTGGAATGGCCGAGAGGAGATAAGTGAATCCCAGTTCGAATGGCCTTTGTGAACCAAAGGAACGGATATTGGATCGATGGCTAAGGCTGGTGGTGGAGTCACAATATTAATAGTTGCAGAAACAATTGTTCTGTTGAAAAATCCATCAATTTTGGTCTAACAGCCTCAGGCTGCGACTCCTGATACGGTGTATTAAATACAACAATGCCACAAAAAAGAAAATTTAGTTTCCTTAGGGCAATAATAGACACAGAAACAGGTCGGTAAAAGTTTGATGAATCAAACTGAAACTAGAACTAACTAAATTAGCAAAACTCAAACTAGAACTTTCAGTGGAACTGAACCTGAAGCTCAAATTCAACCTCAGACACAAATTACAATTGAAACTCAAACTGAAGCTGAAACTCAAATTCAAACCTAAGCTGATACTCAAACTTGAACAGAAACTCAATCTGAAACTGAAACTGCAAATGAAACTCAAACTGCAAGTGAAAATCAAATTCAAACTGAAAATGGAACTCAATGTGAAACTTGAAGTTAAACTCAAACTGCAAGTGAAAATCAAATTAAAACTGAAAATGGAACTCAATGTGAAACTTGAAGTGAAACTCAAACTCGAAGTGACAATCAAACTCAAACTGAAAATATAACTCAAAGTTAAACTTGAAGCGAAACTCAAACTGGAAGTGAAAATCAAACTCAAACTCAGAGTGAAACTTGACGCGAACCTCAAACTCGAAATGCAACTGAAACTTCCCGTATACAAAAGTTTCAGTTACAGTTCGAGTCTGAGTTTGATTTTCAATTTGAGTTTCAGTTTCCGTTTGACTTTGACGATTCAGTTTTATATTGATTTTCAGTATCAGTTCGAATTTGAGTTTCAGTTTCAGTTCTATTTCAGTTTGAATGTGCCCCAAGTACATTTTTGCACCCATAGTAACAAATAAAATAGAAATATTTTACTGGAAAAAACCTTAAAAATTATGAGTTTTTTGTTTTTCTGCAATCAAAATTTTGTTCTTCTTAAACAACGGGGGTCGAACCGATTTTCGTTTTTCCGACGATCACGATATACCTAGGTACTTCTATTTCACTTTGTAAACTCAAACGTAAAAATCATTCGCCACCTTTGACTCTTATAAAATCCAGTCGTGCACCTCCAATATGCATAGATTCCACAGCACGTCTATTGTACTTCTATTTCCATGCTAATCAAATGGCAAATGATTAATCCCGTCGAATAAGGCGTCTCGGCTCTCGATTTCTGTTTAGAGAGTAAAGAGAAGGCTGAGCTGATCCGGAATTCATTCTTCCTAATTCGATTGCCATTTGAATAAATTAGCTCGTCAAGCCACTAGACCTCGCAGTTCCGACAGTTCCGAGTCGATCGCGGGGTTTCTTAATTGCTTTTTGTGGACAAGGGGCCCCCGAAAGATGGATAATTTATCATTGGAGCTAATGAATTAGTAGATTTTCCACCTTAGAAAATCCACTCGAGATGGGAGAAGTTGAGAGATCATTAGTGAGAAACGCTTCCCGACGTTGAAAAGGCTGGAAAACGTCGGGCTAAGCCAACACCGAGAGCCCAGAGGCAAACAACAACGTTCAAGAGACGGAGAAAAATTGCTTGGCACGATGGGGGAAATAAGACGTCAGACTAGAAAGCCTAGAAAACGGGTGGGAAGGGGGTGGGGGCAAAGCTAAATAAAAAAACCGTCGATTTCTCCTTCGTTTTACTGAAAGCGGCGAGGAAATGAAGTGGGAAATGGGAGGTGAGCGAACTCTATACCATCTAGGTCAACTTCACATGAGGACTAGGAGCCAAGAGCCTAGAAGATTATCGAAGGACTCCTAGCCCTATAAATCCTGGGTCGACAGACTGGAGCAAAAACGATGACCGATTTTAAGAAGTATTTCAACGGCACCGCGAGAAAAATTGAGGAATGATCGTCTGATCCTGTTTTGAATTCAACAAGTGGAAAGAAAGCTGACATCGGCACGAAGACGATTGTCATAGTATAAATTCCAGGGCCACTTTGATGCCTGCGTGAAATTTTAATATAAGTCCACGATATCTGAACTGACTTTGAACCTCCGGAGTCAGAAATTAAGAAAGATCAATGATACCATTTTTTGAAGTTGGCGAAAAAATTCTAACATTTTAATATCAAGAAAGCTGATATCTGTTCATTTTTGTGGCTTCTCTAAAATAAACCCGTGGTGCGTAGATAACACACAATACTTCCATATTTTGAAACGTGAAATTGTGCCACAATTTGATCAGATTTTGACTGCTTTTGGGAGTTTTTGGTCAAAAATATAAAAAACTCACTATGCAAATTTCGAAACTCGCCTAAGATAAAAGTTTGCCAAGTTATCGGACTATAAAAAGTATCCACATATTTTGCAAGGTAAAACAAAGATTTTAAGACCAAGAACGTTCAAATCGGTTCATTTGTGTAGCCGGAAAAAAATATAAAATGAATTACCTACTGAAAATCCGTCAGTATTGTAAGTACTGTGAGTTATTCAGATTCCGATTAAACAGAGTGTGAATCGAAATTCAGGATAAAAAGGATGATGGGACATGGCCAGACGAATATTTCAGCTCAAGAAATTCGAAAAAAGGTTGAAAATTGAGGGAAGAATGGTCGTTTTTGGAATATTGTAATTTGAGGCGCACAGCCTACTTGTTACGCGATCCTGAATAAAAAAGCAGCAAAATTTGTTTCTGAACCTCCGATCAAATTTTCGATTTCCGGAAGATCGAAATATTCCCATTCAAATACGCCATGAAATATTCCTATAAACATGGGAGCGATGGCATCGTTCCTGCCACAAATATGGAACCGTATTGATATTCAAATTTCGCCGGCGGAAGTCCCACGGCGGACAGGAAGGCCAGAAGCGGGACATACCTGTGCGACAAGGCGAATGTTGGGACAGAAGTGACGGGACACGAGGGGGTGACAGCCGCGAACCCGCCGACGGCAAATCTTCTTATTGATCGGCGGCCGCTACCGGTTGCTCCCGAACTTGTCCGAGTTCAAATTCGGGAACCGGGCGGCGGCTCCGAGCGGCTGTCACAAGTGCCGGCGGTTCCTTGCGAGTACGTCATAAAGACGTTCGGCTTGGCTCATCTCCAAAACTGGAGATACTTTTTAAATTTTTTATCATAATTCAGCGAATATATACGATATCGTGGTGCAGAAAAGTTCAAGCGGTTCAAAAAACAATTTTGTAACCTCTCATATTTTAGAGAGATTTAAAAATCGGAATTCCCTGCACCTGAAACAATTTAATGTATCAATGAAAACTGAAACAATAAAATTTATTAACTATATTGAAACACTTTTAACGTTTTGATCAGCTTGATACATGACTATACAAAAGTTCCCATTTTTCATTCATAGTATGCAACTGACTGCAACTGTGCAGTAATCAGTGAGCACCAAGTTAAGCTAACACAGGTTTTGAATTTTGGTGTCATTAGACCATTGAAGGGGGAAAAATTCGTAATTTAAATTTTGATAAAACCATTGTGGAATGGCTACCAACAGGTGGATGAATAAACGAAGCGAGAATTTCCCAATACGCTTCTTCGGACTTTCCCGATACATTTCTTATTGGACAACACCCGATACAAATCATAGTCGCCGGTTTTTATTGGATAGCAGACTGAAAATTGATTATCAATATTAACTACTTGAAAGAGGATTAAATTACATATCAGTAGAGTTACCTGGGTATTCTAAATACATGTTATTTTTATTGTTTATTTTGTGGTTTTTTTCTTAACAATATGCGCAGAAATTTGACATTAATTGGAAACGCTATATTTGAGGGCAAAAAGATCGAAATCGCTTCATCGATTCCGGAGGCAAATTTGCTGATTTCAAGGGCTCAAAAATTAACTCTTATTCAAATCCATCAAAAACTGAAGTTATGCCAAAATTGATTAATCCTCGTATATTATAATGATTCTGTCATTTTCTGTTTCAGAACTTGAAGGATCAAATTCTGACAACGAACGTCTGGCTCGAACACGTGAGTACAAACTTTGACTGTAATTGAAATTGGTAGTAAGAATAAAAACTCAAAATTGTATTTCATAGTTTTGGAGATGCAAATAACAACGTTCTCCCAAATTTTTCATAGTAGATTCGGATAGCTTCCCTGCCTGGTTCTCGTGCCCGAAAAAAATGTATTTCCAGCATTTTTGCGATTGCGTAGGTACCTACTTGAGTTGAAAACGTGGAAAGAAAGTTTTTTAAATATAAAATCCACGTACACAAATTGGAAATACGTTACGTTATCAGACATTCCCACGTACTCCACAACTCAAAACTGAAATTGATCACTCACCATTGCAACGGATGAGACACTGAAATTGACCAATTCAACTTTTTCGATTATCGACTTTGTTGAAAAGTAATATAACTGAAGTAAAACTCAAGTGCTCATCAGTTTCAATAGATTCTCAAATCTGCCAGTGATTATCCACTTTTATTTATTTTTAAGGCCCTCATTATTTCTTGGTCAACTCTATCCGTCGTTAATTAAAGGGCCAGCCCTTGTAGTTTTTATTGTGAAGGTGCTCCGGAGGGTCTTTTATCACTGGTGGAAAAACTTGTAAAAAGGGTGCGCCCTTTTCTCCACTTTTGAAACAGTGGAGTGCTTTGACCCTGTTGTTCTTTTTTGCAAACATCGAATTAAACGAGATAGTATAATTGTTATTCCTTTTAATTAGGTAAAGTTTGAATTTTCGTAAAGCCACTCGCCCTCAGACAAAGGGGTTTCACGTTATCAATGTCATTCAGGTTTTGGAATTTCGAAACACCACAGAGAATCTGGTTTTATGAATATAAAGTTGATGGTGAGTTGATCTCACATTTTACATCCGCATTTAGAAAAAACACGGAATATGTCGATTGTTTTCGTGGCTTGGGCTCAAATTCGAAAAATCTGCATGAAACCGTAATAAATATCTACTTAATAAGATAGAGGTAGGTAAATTTATATATTGTGACTGCAACATACTTACATATTTTATGAAAAAATATCAATATTGTAGATCTTAATTGGTTGATATTAAAAACCTAAAAAATAAACTGAAAAATTAAAAATAAAATTTAAAAAACATTTGCTTTACATCTAGATTTATGGTATCAGAAGGATCTGGAATGACTGAAAAATAGGAAAAGTCGACAATGGTACGTTTCGGAGACCAATTACCTGAAAAATTATATCGTATTTTCAATACCTATTCGGAATTTTAATATTTTACCCTCCTAGAATACCATTTATTCATAATAATTTTTACCTATGAACTCCGAATTTTGTGCGGCTTTATACGCATTTCTTACCGGTAATATCTTACCAATAAATTTAATCAATCGTTATCAACTGGTTGCTAAGCTGTACCGTTTGTAGATAGCTCTTAATGGCCGTACGGCCGAAAGCGCTCAATCTCCAATAAATGACGTCAAGATAATGTCGACACCATTTTCAAAGTTTCAATTTGCTGATGATATATGTTGATTTTCTCAATCCAGGAATGGCAAGATCACAAATTCAGATGGGACCCAACGGAGTACGGAGGCGTGACAGAACTTTACGTCCCATCCGAGCATATTTGGCTTCCAGACATCGTACTTTACAACAAGTGAGTGTTGAGTATCGTAGCCATAAAAGTTCCCTCGGAAATTGAGAAAATACCTTTCAAAATAAATAAATGATGGTTCCAGGAGGTTTGACAAGGAGGAGGTTTAGTTCTCATAATCAGATTTCCAAAAACCCCGAAAATAACGTTTCCCAAAATGCGACAATTCATTCCACCAAATACAGAACTATTGTTAATTTAACGGTCGCTGATTCGCCCGCCGCATAATCTAAATTCTAAGATCAAGATTGGGGAAGCTACACTACCTTCAAGACCTTCGAGTGTTGCGGGTCAGGTCGCCCTACAGTCTACCGTAATCTTGCACCATTTGTAAAGTGACCAGATATCCAAAATTCAAAAGCGGGACGCTATGAAATGAACAATAGGTATAGGTATATATAATAGGTATATATCAAAGTTGGTATAAAAATGAATATCAAAAACAAGACACAGAAAAGGTAGGGACCACACGAAAATAATTGGGTCATTCTAAAATTATGGGACTATTCATGTCACAAAGCCGTCACACGTCAACGGTGAGTTAGAATTTTCTTTTTTTTTTCTACAAGGTAGAGCTCCACTGGTCCTACATGATTTCATAAAGATTTGGCCTAATTGGTGATTACATGACCTATTTAGAATAGGCTGAATACCTAAATTCTCACAACCTACAAGTGTCACAAGGTGTATGTGCCAACTTTTCATATTATTTATACCCTTAAACCCAGCATTAAAAATTAAAACCAGTGGTGCGTAGATAACACACAATACTTCCATATTTTGAAACGTAAAATTGTGACACAATTTGATCATATTTTGACTGCTTTTAAGGGTGTTTAGGCCAAAAATATCAAAAATTCACTAATCAAATTTTAAAATTCGCCCAAAATAAGAATACAATACATTATTGGAATGTAAAAAATATCCACATATTCTGCAAGGTAAAACAAAGATTTTAAGACCATGAACGCTCAAATCGGTTCATTTTTGTGGCCGGAAAAAAATAAAATAGAAAACACTAAAAATGCAAATATATCGGAAGTACTGTGCGTTATCCAAATTCCGATTAAACAGGGTGTTAGGTCTTGCCGAGACAAACATTTCAGTTCAAGAAATTTGAAAAAAGGTTGAGAAATGAGGGAGTTATGGGCATTTTTGTAAATGACCACAGACGGACAGACGGAAGTAACAGACGAAACGGACGTAACGGACACACAGACACTTGTTCGGGAAGTGATTCTGAGTAAATGTGTATAAGAAAAAGTTTTTTCCTAAGCTCCGTTCCGATTCTCGATTTTAGGACGATCACAATACTTCCATTTACTCTGTAAATATGGAAGTAAAAAAAAATTTAACTTTTTACTTAATTTTAACTTTACGTCTTTTGGTACATTATTTCTAAAAATAATGTACCTATGTAGGTACCTAATCGGTCGGAAAAAATTTTTTTACAACACCCCGTGAAAATTTTGGTTCATTTTTCTTAAGAAATGAACTAATGTGCACATGCCACTGATCTACTTATTTTTCCTCTGTTTTCATCTCAACATCTTAGGTAGGTATCTAATTAATATGTGATACAAATGTTGCGATTAAATGACAATGACAATGTGAAATGTGATGAAATAAATAATGGGAGATCTCTAGAGGAAGGCAGTCGGTAGATCTGAGCGAAGATTCGTGGAAATCCAGTCCCCAAACAAGTAGGCTGCGCGGGCAGAAGTGAAAGGCTCGATCGTCCGTCCTTCTCCCTCGCCGAGGGTCTCCTCCTTGCGGTCCGGTTTCAGAGAACATCAGGCTCTTCGTTTTAACGCTTGAGAGCTCGACGGTTTCTCGTGATTTCATCGATTGTTTGACGTTGCGCCTCGTGATTTCTATCGAGTGCCGATCAGATGAGTGATTAAATCTGATAAGGGATAGTTTCTTTCTGCTGTACAGACTGTTTATTTTATTCAAACTTTTGTGAAAATAATTGAAATTAGTCCATCTTCCAACAAAAAACAGTGGGGAAATCGAACTTTTTTTTTCGTTTTTCCGACACCTGAAATAGTCCCATAATTTTAGAATTACCCAATTATTGACTTTGAACTCGAAGTCGACTTAGATATCGAAGTTGACTATGAACTCGAAGTTGACATTGATCTCGAAGTTGAGTTTGAACTCGAAGTTGACATTGATCTCGAAGTTGAGTTTGACCTCGAAGTTGAGTTTGACCTCGAAGTTGACTTTGATCTCGAAGTTGAGTTTGACCTCGAAGTTGATTTTGAACTCGAAGTTGACTTTGATCTCATAGTTGACTTTGATCTCGAAGTTGACTTTGAACTAGAAGTTGACTTTGATCTCGAAGTTGACTTTGATCTCGAAGTTGAGTTTGATCTCGAAGTTGATTTTGATCTCGAAGTTGACTTTGAACTCGAAGTTGACTTTGATCTCGAAGTTGACTTTGAACTCGGAATTGATTTTGAACTCGAAGTTGAGTTTGAACTCGAAGTTGATTTTGATCTCGAAGTTTACTTTGATCTCGAAGTTGACTTTGAACTCGAAGTTGATTTTGATCTCAAAGTTGAATTCGAACTCGAAGTTGATTTTGATCTCGAAGTTGAGTTTGATCTCGAAGTTGATTTTGATCTCGAAGTTGAGTTTGATCTCGAAGTTGACTTTGAACTAGAAGTTGACTTTGATCTCGAAGTTGACTTTGATCTCGAAGTTGAGTTTGATCTCGAAGTTGATTTTGATCTCGAAGTTGAGTTTGATCTCGAAGTTGATTTTGATCTCGAAGTTGAGTTTGAACTCGGAATTGATTTTGAACTCGAAGTTGATTTTGATCTCGAAGTTTACTTTGATCTCGAAGTTGACTTTGAACTCGAAGTTGACTTTGAACTCGAAGTTGATTTTGATCTCGAAGTTGAATTCGAACTCTTCGTTTTAACGCTTGAGAGCTCGACGGTTTCTCGTGATTTCATCGATTGTTCGACGTTGCGCCTCGTGATTTCTATCGAGTGCCGATCAGATGAGTGATTAAATCTGATGAGGGATAGTTTCTTTCTGCTGTACAGACTGTTTATTTTATTCAAACTTTTGTGAAAATAATTGAAATTAGTCCATCTTCCAACAAAAAACAGTGGGGAAATCGAACTTTTTTTTCGTTTTTCCGACACCTGAAATAGTCCCATAATTTTAGAATTACCCAATTATTGACTTTGATCTCGAAGTTGAGTTTGATCTCGAAGTTGATTTTGATCTCGAAGTTGAGTTTGATCTCGAAGTTGATTTTGATCTCGAAGTTGAGTTTGAACTCGGAATTGATTTTGAACTCGAAGTTGATTTTGATCTCGAAGTTTACTTTGATCTCGAAGTCGACTTTGAACTCGAAGTTGACTTTGAACTCGAAGTTGATTTTGATCTCGAAGTTGAATTCGAACTCGAAGTTGATTTTGATCTCGAAGTTGAGTTTGATCTCGAAGTTGATTTTGATCTCGAAGTTGAGTTTGATCTCGAAGTTGACTTTGATCTCGAAGTTGACTTTGAACTCGAAGTTGACTTTGATCTCGAAGTTGAGTTTGTTCTCGAAGTTTACTTTGATCCCGAAGTTGAGTTTGATCTCGAAGTTGATTTTGATCTCGAAGTTGAGTTTGATCTCGAGATCGTGGGGTCTCCGGGACACAACTCTCCAAAGCGGGACTGTCCCGCCCAAAGCAGGACGTCTTAACCACTTGGACCTTAACCATTTGGCTACTCTAAATAATAATTTGATTTCCTGAAGCAGTTTTGGTAGTTTTGGGGCATTTTTATCAACATCTTATCATGTTTTTATTAAATAATGTGACGTTGGCCCTCATAGTGGATCGTAAATAACTAGAAAATTCAATTCTATTATGTTGGTAGAGACAAAATCAGGTAACGTTGTGTATTTGGTTCTGATTTGTACGTACCTGCCAGCATTTAAAAAAAAGGAATTTTGTGCGCGCCAGGCACAACTTGTTCTTCTCATATTTCAACCTTTGTCAATTTTTTTCAAAATTAATTAAATTTCACAATTAATTATATTACTAAAAGAATTTAAAATCCTTATTCAAAGTATTTCCAATATCTTTTCGAAATTAACTAACGATTTTAACTAAGATTGGTGCATAATCTGGTCTTTTTGGTTTCACTGTAGTGAAATAACAAATTATTGACTAACAGGTATAAAGTTCGCCCGAAGTGTGCACATCAAAACAGCTGGCGCTCCGTTTTAACGCTATTCATACGAGGACGATTAAATTAATACCGCTGAATTTAGTTTTGTTTTCCAAGTTGTTTCGATATTTTCATTTTTTATATCACTTCACTTAGACTAGCGCTGGCAGTAGATTGGGCTATTTCCCATATGGAAATTACCTTCTACAACAAGTAGTTGCGAAGGATTTTTTCCTCGCCTCTATTGACACGTTTGTCAGTGAGTTACCCTGCCGTTGAAAGGAGCTCATTTCACGTCAGTTGTCAGATGATGTTGATGATACTCAACATCAGCACATGGACGCCTTGTTTCATACGCGATGAGAATCTCTCAGCGCTTCATTCCGACATGAATCGCATTAGACTACCAAATTTGAAATTGCCTGCCCTCCTAGATGGCTGTGCGTGACATAATCCATCCTGAAATCCCCGCTGTGGGTAATTTGATCTCCGTGGATTAATTCGCACCGAACAAGGTCGAGTACAGTATTTGCGGCTTATATATGCTCGGGACTGACTATAGTGATTATTAATTTAATTATATTCAGTATCCGAATAAATAATATCTCTATAGGCACCTTGCCAGTGGAGACTCAATTTCTGCCCGAAGTTTATTCGGAATGTTTAGTCGGATTTTATGGTCAAAATGTACTTAACCTTCTCAAATAAAATATAACATCGTATGTTACCGGAAGAAATGAGATAAATACCGTTAGCATTTTACCTACTATGTTTACTCGTGTATACCCACCAAAGGTTTGAGCCAAAACCAACATTACACAGGTTCGCGGAAAAAGGTCACTATCACACTCCTTGGAAAAAACCATCAATGTTTTTTTACCATGCTGAGTACGAATCCGATAGCCGTTTTTCCAGATGACGGATACTTTCCGATTTTCCGGCTTTTCTCATTTCAGCAAATTATAGTCAATGGTAAGTACCACCAGTAACTGGTGCCTGAAAATGCCACTAAAATCTTTCTTACAGGAAAATTATTGCTGATTCCGAATATCTGACTTTGGGGCCTAAATCCACAATAACCCTTAATGACTCGCGGTATCTTTTTGGAAGACCAAGTTCAACTACGTCCCAAAAATCCTCTGAGGCGTTAAAAACGTAAATATGCCTATCGTTAGTGAGTTTGACATCTGAAGACACTATTATAAGAAGAGGAAGTTCATAGAACAACGCCGAATGCAGTTTTGAAGTGAAATTCAGTGCGTAGTCAACTTTGGCCCCAAGTCCACAAAGATCAGTTTTCAAGAATCAATTGTCATATTTTTTTTTTACCATTGACTGTTCTTAGTTTATGAATCGTGCGTAAAAAGTATTCAAGATGAAGTAGAAACAATCATTTTTACAAGATAAGTTTTTCTGAATAAGAGAGGTCGGATTTAGTGATGGTATCTTTTTGGATACCGTGGGCAAAGCAGGTTGATGATGGTATCTTTTTGGATACCGTGGGCAAAGCAGGTTCTAGTGATGGTATCTTTTTGGATACCGTGGGCAAAGCGGTTTCCTGTGTGGATTGTACAGTATGCGTGGTTATTGGTTTTTTCCAGCCTGAAAGTTGATTTTTTTGCCGATGAAGAGGATAATTACCCGCAGGGGCCGGTACATAGCCTCAATGGTGCCCAAAACTTCAGACTCAGATGATGACAACTAGACGGCTGATCTTGAAAATTTTGAAAAAAAATTGGCTGAATGTTTTATAGGAGTAGAGGAACTAATTTTTGGTGATCTTATGAAAAAAATCTGTAGCCTCGCACAAGCCTGACGAGACAGTGGGGGCTATAGATCAGCAGGCACTGAGTATTTTTATGTGACCAAAATGGTTTCCCAAGTCGCAAAGCCTAAGTTATAATATATAAAGGAAGAAGCTTTATAAAGGAAGAAGTGGTCGATAGGTAATTCTCTGTCTGTTACAGTACCACTTCTTCGATTTACAGTACCTATCGACATACAGTAGGTATCACTCTTTTATCACAACCAGTGTGGTACTACTTTTTGAAAGAATCATCTCAAATTTTGGACGTATCTTCAACAAATTATCTTATCTTCCGCAAGTACCTGGGCAATTACTAGTCACCACAAACGGAACGATTCAAGGAACAATCATTTAGCTGACTTACCTGAACTTCTAAAAAAAAAAGTTCAGGTAAGTCAGCTAAATGATTGTTCCTTGAATCGTTCCGTTTGTGGTGACTAGTAATTGCCCAGGTACTTGCAGAAGATAAGATAACTTGTTGAAGATACGTCCAAAATTTGAGATGATTCTGTCAAAAAGTAGGTACCACACTGGTTGTGATAAAAGAGTGATACCTACAGACAGAGTTACCTATCGACCACTTCTTCCAAATAATAATGGGTTATTGAAAACAAATTTTTGTACATTACCTATTCATATTATTAAACAAAATGAAATATTTTCAAGTTGTGTCGTTCAAAGCTCGTTTGGAGGACCCGTCAATCAGTTTTTGGGAAAATACTCGACCCCAAATGAGCCCACGGTATCCAAAAATACACCGTTATGGAACCGCGCTCGACCCCCTCAAGCCCACGGTATCCAAAAAGATACCGTTTTATTTTTTGACATTGAGGGCAAAGTACGAGCCCTAATTTTTTCTGTATTTTTTTATGATGATAAGGGACCTTAATACATCGGAATTCAAAAGAATGTTTGAAATACGACCGAAAAAATTTTCGTGGGCTATTAAGGGATAATATGTAATCCTGCAAAAAAAAGGTTTTTTTTTCTTAAGAATAATCTATGTTTTTGGCGCGTTTTACTTTCTGCAGTAAAAAAAGGCCATTATCCCCGGAGCAAACCACAGCTCATCAAAATCGTTTCGGTCAAAATCGGTTGAAGGTTAAGGGGTCCAAATCGGAATTAGCATGGTCCATTTTCGAAAAACACAAAAACTCAATTTTGAAGGTGAAGTCGTGGGTTTAGAATTTTTTGAGTATTTTTCTCGGGTTTCTCGCTTGATTCACCATACGGTAGAGGTTTTTGGATGAGGAATGATTTCCTCAAAAGTATGAAAAACTACCCAAAATTAGCAAATATGTGTTTTTGAGGACCAAATATTTGTAAAAGATGGATTTATAGTGGAATATGTCAAAATATTTGAAATGAAATTGGGCTTAAACGGTTCTGAAAATGTCAATATGAACACGCCTACTTGAAAACCATCAGTACATTGCCTAGAAAAAAATATGTAAACACATACGGATCCGATCCCTATTCATAACTTTATTGAACCCGAATATCTAGGCAAAAGGGGCTCTTAGCATCAAACTATTTCAAATAGCCTATCTCAAGTAGCTCCATTACGTTTTCAATGTTTCAAGAGAATGTTAATGGTCGATCGACCAAATTGAATTATTCTCAGTTTCTCTACTCGCGGATTTAACTCTTGCGGCTTCAACTTGCAACTAGTTCTAGCTGCGGATCAGTTAAGCTCTAATTTCGCCAACCGCTCAGCTGCGGTGTCGTCCAAATCCGCACGACCAGTAAATGAGCAAATAGGGTGCGAGGAAATGGGAGCTGCAAGGGTCGGTTTAGGGGAAACTGTAATGGTTCTCATGTTTCGGCCTGCGGGGGAAAGAGGGCGAATTTAAACGGAAAACCGGTAGTGCCTCCTGTATGAAACGTAAACTGGCTTAGTCATAATCAGCCGGGACGTGCGCAGAATTCAACTGCCGGTTAAACCTTGCAGACCTGTTCAGATGCGGAGGCAGGTCCTCGGTTAACTGTAGGCGGCACGAACTGGGGTATCCTATAAGCCGCGAAAGTCCATCCAGTCGACATACGCTCACCTAACTGGGCTAAAGATGATTACGCGATTATAAAGAATAATTGAATTCGGCCCGAGTGAATAGCCTTTCTTGCCGAGTTGCTAACAACAGCAAGAACACGATTAGTCCTGCGATTACGGCGAGGGAAAACTGTTGAAAACTGAGAGGGGAAAATGTGACGTGCGCACACTCCTGGGATCTTTTCCTCGAATTGCGGAAGAAAAAGTGCACCGATTTTGAGAGTTCAAGAATCTTTCGATACCACAATGATAACCCAAGTCAAACAACATAAACAATTTCGATGTCATGATTTCGTTTGCGTCAAAATCGAGGAAAAACTAGGGTAGGTGAAATTGGCCCAAAAATGAACAAGCCCGCAATTTTCCAATTTTTAGCAAAATAATCAGCTTTTTTTTCTGATGCCGGGAATAGTTTCCTAAAATTGTGGATTCGGTCCAGATATTTTGTCGACATAAATCGGAAAATGCAATAATAGATAAAATTTCATCTTATAGATCGAATTGAACTCGGCAATGGAATGAATGTTGGAGGTGTGAATCCTAGAAATATATAGACATAATTATTATGCACTATATCATTGTCTGCATTATATGCATTGTATCATTGAAGTGTAGCGTTATATCATCTATAACTATTAATAATATAAGATAATACGCAATATTATTGTTTTAATAATTAAAAATTATTATTATAATTTTACTATTCTTACTACTAATACATAATTTTAATATATTTTCCCAATGATTCTAATATAATATAGTTGAAGAGTTTTCCTTCAAAACTGCATATATCCACTTTCGAGTTCTGTCAATATCGATTTTGTTTTTTCGATTTTCGATTGCTTATAGGTACCAAAACTGCAATGAATCGAAATCGAAAATCGAAAAACGAAATCGATACCGACAAAACTCGAAAGTGGATATAATATGAGGCGTTGATAGCCAGAGTGGACCATTCCACAAACTGTCCAAAAATGAGTTATACAGTGCAATGGGTCTGTGGTTGCTCTATCTATCGAATTATTATTAAAATTTGACTCGTTCTCGAATGTGCTAAGAGAGAGCGCAACTTTTCAAATGGTCCGTCTGCAAATTGGCCGCCGATTTTGATGGCCAGAGTGGACTTTGTGGCTTGTAGAAATGTCCCTATGGTTCATGAGTCATCTGTTCACCCAAGAATGCTTGTATTTTTTTCTTCAAAACACCATAACAAGGCCCTTGATCAATTACAAGAAATTAGTCGAAATTTTCAAATGCGATTTTCTCAGTTCAACACCTGTGTGGAATGGTCCACTCTGGCTATCAACGCCTCATATACTAGTGGATATAATATAATACTCGTATCTGCATATTATGCAGTTTTGAAAAAAAAAGAACTCTTCAATTTTACTATTTTTAACATTCCAGGACGGAACTTGAAATTTTGCATTTTCTAGGGTATACCCGGATACGTGTGAACTTGGATAAACTTCCGATAACTGCTGGAGGCTCGCGGATGTGATAGAACTTACCTAGTTCTTGTAATGAGTTCTCTTCTTCGCTTGCTCGAGTTACCTGCTGCGCTTGTTGGAACAGACCGTGTTGAAACAGGGTGTGTCGGAAGAGGTTAGGCCTCGTTGTAACCGACTATGCTACACTTCCCCTATCCGATAAACCGATTCCCTTTCCCTCTCCTTGCTGGTTTTAACCGGTTCTGCCATTTAAGGCATGAAACTACTTCGGCTGAAGTGTAGCATAACATTCTCCATCATGGGAACAGTAGGCTGAACTTTGGGCAATCATGAAAGGGTCAAGATTAAAACTGATCTCAACAATTCCATTTGAATTTGTTAAAAAAAATTGATGTAATTATTTGTGATTATAAAAATCGAATGAAAAATCCAAGTTTATATGGTTATATTTATATGGTCATGATATTAGCCATACTATCTGGCTTCTGATTTCCAACCTTGAAAGTAATGTTTTTTACTTCCAAATTTACAGAGTAAATGGAAGTATTGTAATCTTCCTAAAAACGAGAATCGGAACGGAGCTTCACAAAAAACTTTTTCTTATACACATTTACTCAGAATCACTTCCTGAACAAGTGTCTGTGTGTCCGTTACGTCCGTCTGTCCGTCTGTCCGTCTGTGGTCATTTACAAAAATGACCATAACTCCCTCAATTCTCAACCTTTTTTCAAATTTCTTGAACTGAAATGTTTGTCCCGGCAAGACCTAACACCCTGTTCAATCAAAATTCGGATAACGCACAGTACTTCCGATATATTTGCATTTTTAGTGTTTTCTATTTTATTTTTTTCCGGTCACAAAAATGAACCGATTTGAGCGTTCTTGGTCTTAAAATCTTTCTTTTACTTTGCAGAATATGTGGATATTTTTTATGTTCCGAAAAACTGGCGTTTTTTTATTTTGAGCGAATTTTGAAATTTGAATAGTGAATTTTTTGATATTTTTGACCTAAACACCCTTAAAAGCAGTCAAAATATGATAAAATTGTGTCACAATTTTACGTTCCAAAATATGGAAGTATTGTGTGTTATCTACGCACCACTGGTTTTTACCTTGCAGAATACGTGGATATTCCGATAACTTGACGTATTTTGATTTAAAGGAGAGTTTTTAAATTCGCCAAGTTAGTTTTTTGATTTATTTTACCTAAACAGCGTCAAAAGTGGTCAAAATATAATTAAATCGATTAAAAAATTTACGTATCAAAATATGGAAGTATTGTGTGTTATCTACGCACCACTGGTTTTTATTTACACACTTTTAGTCAGAATTACATCCCGGACAAGTGTCTGTGTCTCCTTAGTCGCTGTAATTAGTTGACCTATTACCTGTAACCTTTCGGAACTGTGTGAACCTGGCTTACATCTGAAAAGCTGCCGTGCAGCAGTTGCTTCTCGGTCGGCGAGTTGCGTTCCGCCTCCGTCACCTTGCGGTAGGCGCCCTTTGCTGTTCAGCCGAGCTTCGCATGTCCTGAGAGTAGAGCGCCAATTTGAACTTTTGCGAGCGTGAAATCCTGCACCGAACTTCGGTTAATTCGGGTCAGTATTGTAAACGAGGCAGGACAGGAGAGGAATTTGGAAATTCGAGATGAGCTGGTTTAGGTCCATGTTGCTTCAGATCGTGAGATGATTTTTCCGAAAACAGAATCCTCCTCAGCTGAAGGCGACTAACCGCCCATTTTCACACTCGTTTTGTTCCCATCCTGAGTTGCACTCGCCTTCTCGAGCCCAACTATTCGACTCGGGAGCAACTCCTCGGGGAAAATCGGCTTAATAACTTAATTAAAGGGAAAAGTTGGCGGGACAAGACGACATTTTCACACAGAACAGTGAAAGGTAGTTTAGAAAGCTGATTATGTCGACTCGAGTTCAAAGAGTTTTTACTCGGGGACAGCTGTTATAGTTGGCGTCAAGAGGAAGGAAGGGCCCCACTTCTTGAGAACTGTTATAGTCTCCGGCAGTCAAAAAGCAAACGTTTTCGCTCCTTCCTCCGCATTTCACCCAACGTGTGCTTAATTAACGCCGTTTCCGAGACGGAAACCGGTATCTTGAAGGAGGAAAATGAAGATTGTTGATTATGGGAAAAGTTCCCTGCCGAAGGAGGCAGTAAGGCGGGAAAACTTTTCTGAACCTGTCAGATGGGTCGGCCAACGGGGAAAACCGCTTGGGACTCTCGGACTGGAACGAGTTATATGTACATTTCTACCCTTACCGATGGAAAACTTGTGTAGAACCTAATAACGCAGGTATACCGAATGTAATCGCGAGTATTCCGCTATCGGAAAAGTCCCGGAAAGATTGAGTGCGAATTCTGGAAACTACCGATAAGTTTGGCGTTTATCCAGATTCGGATTTACTTCTATACGAGGCACTGATTTCCAAAACTTGCTCCTTGCAAGGTAAACCGTTTTTCAGAAATCATGAAAAACCACTAAAACGTTATTATACAGCAGATTCTCATGTTTTTTTTGCACCACATGATTTAGATTACATCTCTGTATGCAAGGAAAGATAAATCTATTGAAAAATAATTGCGTAGGAACGAATTTAAATTCACAAGGAACGAGTTTTGGCACTAAACCTTGCATCTAACGAGTTTCGGAACTGACCCAGCTTAGAGTCTTTAGAGATCTCACATAAATCCATGAAGACGCGCATGGTTATGGCTTGGCGTCTTGGCGAAAACTGAGGTGACAGGTTTCTCTTGACAAGGTTACCTAGCTCAAGGAGCGAGTTTTACTACCAAAATCTCATCGAGCTAGTTTTGGAACTCACAACTGACTGCAAGGAACGAGTTTTGGATCTCATCCAGGTATTTCAAGGTCAATTAAACGGAGAAGGAGCGCGTTTTTCTCAATTCTGACTTCGGATTCTGAAAGAGCGGACACAAACCTTTCAGAAACAGCTGTCACCCCAATTTTCGTTAGAATTGCAAGGAGCGAGTTTTGGAAATCACAGCCTCATACGGACCCCGTAATATTTTCAATGGTGAAATACAAGGTGTTGGATATGTTAGAACCTAATCGCAATGGTAAAAAGACCGGAAACGATTTTCAGTTGGAGACGATGCCCCATTTTCTTGAGATTAGACCTTAATGATGCTCCTTTATCCGCTAAGTAATAATGATAATGCAATAAGTGCATATAACACACGATACTTCCACATTTAGTTATATACAGACCGATTAATTTCTTCTCACTTGGAGATCATCATTCATTATCTCTCAATTTGGAGATCAAAGATTTAAGGGAAATTACCAAAATACCATATCGACAGTTATAGTGTAAAAACCTGTAAGTACGATTTTTGGCGAAAATGAGCTCTGGTGGCGTCATAACTCAGCTGCAACAAATATTTTGGATTCTATGGGGGTTTGTAATAACCTGTAAGTAATGAATTCGGTGTAAATCCCTGTAAGTAATGAATTTCTGTATAAAAACCTGTCTTGCAACAAAACTCTGACCAAAATACGTTTAAACTGTCGGTTATGGTCTTTGGCCTGAAAATAAACCAGTGGTGCGTAGATGAAACACAATACGTCCATATTTTGGAACGTAAAATTGTGTCACAATTTGATCATATTTTGACTGCTTTTAAGGGTGTTTAGGTCAAAAATATCAAAAAATTCACTATTAAAATTTCAAAATTCGCCCAAAATAAAAAAAACGCCAGTTTTTCGGAACATAAAAAATATCCACATATTCTGCAAGGTAGAACAAAGATTTTAAGACCAAGAACGCTCAAATTGCTTTAGGGGAGAGGGGGGCACAGTGAGACACGGGGCACAGTGAGACGAAAAACCGAATTTTTTGAATGTTGAATTTCTTAGAAAATAACCCGTTTACGGCGGTTTCACGAAATGCCATTTTGAAGCCAAAAAGTTGCTTTAACCACCTTCAAAATTTCATCTTTCTTGAGGCATTATTTAGCGAGCTAGGGCGCGCTGAGTGAAAAGTGTCTCATTGTGCCCCACTCTCCCCTACTCGAAAATTCACGTTTCAAAATATGTAAGTATTGTATGTTATCTACCCACCACTGGTTTATATTCGGGAGGAATTCGAATTCATTCCGTCATAATCCTCCTTGTAAATCATCGCTGTAATCAGCGGGAGTCGTAGATAGAAAATTCACACCCATTCGACGGATGTACGTTGAAAAATAGCCTAGAATGGAGATAAGCGTCGTTTCGCTGTATTGACTATGAAATAAAACGCCGTTTTAATGCTCAATGTGAAAACAAAGCGGTTGAAAGTGTAGCGAGATTCGAGAGACAGACTCGTTCTCATTGTTCTTCCCCTTCTCCGACGGTTGGGTTGATTTGATGCGATGGTGGCACTGATGTTGGTATGAGAAGAGCCTTCTTCCTTCGGAATGCCACACTGACGATGTCTTCGACGCTATTACCGACGAGGATTTTCGCTATATTCGAACAGAACTTTACACGTGATTTGATGGTGAAGATGTCTTTCAACTTTTATAGTACCTGTGTAGATAAGGGAAGTCACTTAATTGCACATGTGCTATCCAACTTTTCCCAACTTTACAGGAGAGCCACCCCCCACAAAAAAACCCCCCACAAAAATCAACAAATTTGAGCGTTCCTGGTCTTAAAATCTTTGTTTTACCTTTCTGAATATGTGGATATTTTTTATATTCCGATAACTTGCCGCATTGGTACATTATTTCCAAAAATAATGCACCTGTGTAATCGGTCGAGCAAGATTTTTTTACAAAACCCCCTGAAAAGTTTTTCTTTCACGTTTCAGAGCTTCTGGAACACAAATATGCAATAAAAATGTTTTGTCCGTCCGCCGTACGCCAAAATCATTCATTACGACGTCGTGGCCACAAAATTTGGTCAAAATCTTGTGGCCACGACATCGCATCGATTTTGATGAAACTAGTCCCAAAAGTTGTGGTTTGCTCCAACTTGGTGCATATTGTCCGGGCAATCCAATCGGAAAAGGTTAAATGGTCCAATTTGGCATAGTTAGGGTATATTTTTTGAAAAAACGCAAAAACTCAATTTTGAAGGTGATGCCGTGGGTTTAGATTTTTTTGAGTATTTTTCCCGTGTTTCTCGCTTGATTTAGGATAGGGGGGTTTCCGAAAATGTTTGAAAAAATTTTTTTAATCGGTTCTGCTTGAGATTTCTTACCAGATCAGACCTTATCAGATTTCTTACCACGATTTCTCCTTTTTCGCGTTTTTGCCGATTTAAGGAGGTTCTACTGAACCGATTTTGAATTTTTGAGCTTGTTGAATTCCTAGAAGGTTTTTACCCATTTTTCACTACCTATAAGTCAAAATTTTTTCTGAAGCTCCGTTCCGATTCTTGATTTTAGGACGATTCCAATCCTTCCATTAAATGGAAGTATTTTACTAAGTAAATTTGGAAGTATTTTATTAGTAAAAGACTTCCAAATTTACTTAAATTGATGTGTTAATGCCAAATTTTCGAAACCATAATTGGAAAAATTACAACTTTTTCGTTTTTTTGGGTTTTATTTCTCTGCATCGCCATACAATAATGTTCATCATCCTTTCTCCCACACATTCTTTATGATGCAATTTATCACTGCTCCGTTCCGCTTCTCGATTTTAGGACGATTACAATAATATCCATTTACTCTGAAAATATGGGAGTAAAAATACAAAATCGCCGATAAATTTTGTTTTAAGAAAATAACAAATTTTGTCGATTGTCCTGTCGGACGATGTAGCCGCCGAAATGAAAAGTCCGCCCGGCTCTTCCCCGCCATGTATTGCCGAGCAATGAATGGCACATGGCAACTTGCCGCCAGCAGAAATGTTGTCAGCCTGTATTGTTGCTTCTCTGACCTAATTAGCCAAAAGTAAACAATGCAAGGAGGAAATGAACAAAACCCGAGAGCGATACAATTGTGCGGGCGGGAGTGCTAAATTAGTTGGTGGCGCTCTCTTCCGCGCTCGAATACAAACAGCCCCCCGACATATATATTCAATCCTCCGAGACGTGCTGCGAGCTTTTACTGTCGAGAAGCCGGCTACCGTTTCAGAGACGAGCACGTCGCTACGTGTATCAGTATCGCCCTTCGCCAGCATAACATTCAAAGCGTGAAAGAACGTAAAACCCCCCCGATGCTGAGCGAGCCGCTTTTCACAGTCGGAGAAACAATAACGTCACTGTCAAAAGCTGGGTAACCCTTGTATCTCATGAAGTTACACCTTGTATATGAATCCGAGATAATCTGATTATGTCGTGCGCCATTGTGCGCGGCGTAGGATGGGCGGAATGAATAATATTATTCATTGATGCATTAATTAATGCATATTATGCATTATTACGTTGAATCGTTTCATCCATATCGGATTCTTGAATGTAAATCTCCGTTTACTCCCATATTGCCAGAGTGATAGGATATATTGAATAAATAGTCCGAAAATCGGATCGGAGGTTCATGAAAAATTCACACTTTCACACAGAATGATTGATGCATTGATGCATTGATGCATTCATTAATGCATTGATGCATTCATTAATGCATTGATGCATTCATTAATGCATATTATGCATTATTACGTTGAATCGTTTCATTCATCGCGGATTCTTGAATGTAAATCTCCATTCACTTCCATATTACCATAGTGAAAGGATATATTGAATAAATAGTCCGAAAATCGGATCGGAGGTTCATGAAAAATTCACACTTTCACACGGATCAGTTCTGCAGCTGTGTGCAAATGATTCATATCTCCCTCAATTTTCAATATTTTTTCAAATTTCTTCCTCAATTTTTCCCCTTTTGTTTTACTAGAATTTTGGTCACTCTCAGTCGGAACTCGCTACATAAGCACATAATCTCGCGCTGAGAGTCATCATAAATGTTATATACACGGTATTAACCTGAGGAATATGCCAGGGATCGATTCTACAACTAATTTCAAACAAAATTTATTCTATAACAATTTTTTTTACTCACTTCTAAATGCTACTTTTTTCACTTTTAAGATTTTTCCGCTATTTCGATCTTAATTCCCTAAAACGACCGTAGCATCCTGAATTGATCAAGAAAATTCAATTTCGACTATACCGTTGGAAAGAGCGATAAAATTCCAATCACCCTGCAGTATCAAAAAAAATTTTTGATGCGGTTCAATTGGTTAAAAATATTTCGGAAAAATGAATTTGGTCAAATCTCGAAAATCATCGCTGTTTTCTACTTCGTGTGCTTAATAGAATTGCGCTTGTTAAATTTAGCCTGTAGTCTTAAAAAATGCGCCAAAATGTCAGCTTTCCGACGGTATAGTCGAAATTGCTCTTGCACCAAAATTTAGCAGGGAAAATCCCGCTCGATTGCGAAATAACGGGGATTTTTTTCTATGAACATCGACGTTTTTGAAGAAAAATTACGTACTTACAGTGGAAGTGTAATTCACGTTGAATAAACAGGCATTCTCTCGTTGGTATTAATATTTATTTTCGGTTTTTGACATTAAAGGAGACGCTCAATAGACGGTGGCATATTCCTCAGGTTGACACCCTGTATATTTGGTCATAAAAAATTATCCAATTCAAGTATTGAAGATATAAAAAACTTGAAAAATTGCGAGTCGTCTGTCGGCCATTTTTACCGGGCAGCTAGCGCTTCGATAACGAACTTACGAAGCACCCGAGCCTTTCTAAGTCCGCGGGCAATGTTGAGCGCTGAATAGCAAACGAGGTAGCCAATCTCGCTGAGTGAATGAAAGGATCAAAGTAGGTCGACTCTGCGCAGTAACTACTGCTTTACTGTGCGATAACTGAGAGGAAACCTTCCCGAGTTTATAACTTTCTCATCATCGAAGATGGAACAAGTGACCTGCCGACAGCTGCTGACGGAAGGATGGAAGGAGAATGCTGAAAGATGGAAGGCGATTCGCCCGGTTCAAGTTTATACGAAAGTCAACGTCAGCTATCATTCACGAGGAGTTGAAAGGACAAGATCACCAGGCCTTGTTGGCCGGATTGGGAGTTTATTCGTCGAACAAGAGCCCTGCACAATTGAGGAGGTCAGCACGACTGGGGCGCGTAAACCGTCGAACAGAGGTTCGAGGGAACGCATTGCCGAAATATCGGGGCTCATTTAACAGCGCTGAATATTTCAAAATGACGCCGGAAAAATCTGTACAATCCATTTTTTTATTAAAGGCTCAAAACGTCACATTTCTAATACCGCAACCGCAATAGTTTGATATTTTTAGACAAACCGAGCGGCCACTGAAGAAAATCAAAAATATCATTATATCGGCTGATTCGGGCCCCTTTCCTGCGAATTGCACCTTCTCAATCTTGTTAATAACAATGTCCTATTCTGTTCCAGTGCCGACGGCGAGTACGTCGTCACGACGATGACCAAAGCCGTACTTCACCATACGGGCAAAGTACTGTGGACCCCTCCGGCCATATTCAAGTCTTCGTGTGAAATCGATGTCAGATACTTCCCGTTCGACCAGCAGACGTGTTTCATGAAATTTGGCTCGTGGAGCTATGATGGGGACCAGGTAAGCTGCATACTCATCATTCATCACCTGATGACTCGCATTTGAGTCATCGAATTTCATTTTGACCACGCAAATGCCTCTTTCCTCCTGCTTCTCCTTCCTCCTCATTAACCTCATCATCATCATCATCATCATTCTTCCCCCTCATCATCATTCTTCCCCCTCATCATCATTCTTCCCCCTCATCATCATTCTCCCCCCCTCATCATCATTCTTCCCCATCATCAACATCATCATCATCGTTCCCCTCGCCTCTCCCCCATCTACCTTCTCCTCTCCCCGTTTTCTCCTCCTCCTCCTCACTCACCTTACTCCTATTTCTTCCTCTTCCTTCTTCTCCTCCTTCCTTTTCATCATCATCATCATCATCATCATCATCATCATCATCATCATCATCATCATCATCCTCCTCCTCCTCCTCTTCCTCCTTCCTCTTCATTCTCCCTCTTCCTCCTTCCTCTTCCTCCTTCCTCTTCCTCCTTCCTCTTCCTCCTTCCTCTTCCTCCTTCCTCTTCCTCCTTCCTCTTCCTCCTTCCTCTTCCTCCTTCCTCTTCCTCCTTCCCCTTCCTCCCCCTCATCAACATCATCGTTTAACTAGACCCCTCCTCACCTACCTCCTTCTTACCCTTTTTCCTGCTCCTCCTCCTCTTTCTTCCCCCCCCCTCCTCCGTCACCCCCTCCTTCCTCATAATCCCCCTCCTCCTCTTCAATGTGAGGATCGGACTCTGAATTCAACACTGACCCCCGCGCCATCGACTGTGCCATAACAAGCGGCAAGGATCTATGGCCGCCATTAATTAAAGATTACGTCGGCTCGGGGAATAGCCTGATGACGCACTAGTTCCCGAGTTAAAGTCCTGCTCAAGCTGCAGGATCAGCCGATAGGAACTGAATCGAACTACCCTCGAAGCTTAGCCGCGCCAAATTTACGCCGAAGTCGATCCCAGGTTAACGTTCTGACTAATCTCGCCCCTGTTTGCTCGACCGTTGGCAAAGATTACGCCCTGGTGCAGATGATCCTGCAGTTAATTAAACTTCAAGGCTCACACTACGTCGCCTGAAGTCGAGGCTAGCTGCTGAAAAGGACAAGGGCGAGTTGTCACATTTGCCTAACATCGATGCTACCGATAAGCAAAAATATCGATCGAAATTTCAGTTAGCATCGGCGTCTTGAAGGTGAAGGAAGGAGAGCAGTTCCAGTCTTGAAACTCGAATTTAATAGTGCGTTTTTGGTGCCAAAATCGATAATAAAATATGAGAAATGTTGAAAAATCTTGAAATAATTATAAAATTAATTCGAAAATGTTTTTAAAATTTAAGTTTTTAACATTAAAAAAAATTGAGAAAATCGAAAATTCTGAAAAAATGTGTTTTTGATTTTTGAAGGCCCAGAAAACGTTTTGGGGTGAGTATAATTATACGAGGAGCAGGTCCGTTCCACTAATGACCCAAGACTACCTCTCCGTAGTAAAATTATCGAAAATATCGATAACGTCTACTATCGTAATGAAGGCTCTGGCTACACTGTAGCTGCCCAGGGAGCCCTTCCCGCTGCGAGTTGTAGTTACAGTTGCCGCGGCCCCATTCATCATCTGCATTACCACTACCTACCTTACCGTCTACGCTTACGCCATCAACCTACGCAGAGTAGCCTGATCCTCCTTGGTTGATCTTACGCCTCACCGACCGCACGGCCTCCCCGGCTGAAGGCGAAGCTTCGCGTAATTAATGAATTGTTTGCAGGCGAGCCTTTCCGTACTGCCTCCATTGCGATAATACTCATCCTCTTCGCGAGCCCAACTCCAACAATAAATTATGAAGGCTACCTGCATCCCTGGGGCCCCAGTGATTTCCAACGGTGTTGGATGTTTTTAATACGTTCCCCATTAGAAAATATTGGCCTTCTCGACCCTCTTAAGTTGCTTACGTAGGAATCAGCTGTTTTATAACGTATTTTTTACGGTAATTGAGTTAAAGTCGGTTATTACTTTACTTAAGTTACCTAGGGAAAGAACTACAGCGATTTGTATGGGCATTAGATAGATGGGCTTAAGCGGCAACATGCTGTAACTCAATTTTTGGCCAAATTGAGTTAGACCATATTTATAATATAAACCATATTATGGTAAAACGATGCTTTGGACCCAATTCCGTAGTCAGAATTGCCAAAAAACAGAAGCCAACAATGCTGGGGCCAGTTTTGACCCAAAGGATACTGAGAAGAGACTGAGAAGGGTGAAACTATCTGTATCTTTGCTGGGTTTTTAATAAATCTCACTCAAAAACCACCCTCAGAGAGAAATACTGTACGGAATTCCAGTGTTGCAAAAAAACCTAAATTTACCGCTAAGATTGACTGTTGACCCAACCATTTCTCAACATTGACCACTTTGTAGCTGTTTGTTTCCTTTTTAGATTGAAACTTCTCCGTCAGATCTTTTCAGTTCGTCGACCGCTTTTTTCGACGAACTCCGAAGCCAAACAGCGCGGATTGGACGGTCTAATAGAATTACTGACTAACGAAAGGTTTACTTTCGAAATGTACAAGTCTGCGCCAAGTTTCTCTCGAATGGTTGGGCAAACACGTTAAACCAGCTGTGAAATTTAGGCAACGACTGGGACAGAACTGGAAGAAAATTTCGCTAGTAAAAAAATAAATACGAGGAAACGACAGCTTGGTCGAAAGATCGTGGAAACTATGCATTTTTCTTCCATATTTACAGAGTAAACGAAAGTACTGGGCTAGATCGCTTGAAAACAGAAAATCGGATTGGAGGTCCAGAAAAATTAATTTAAGTTCACCCTGGTACTAATTTTACGAGAAACTGCTTTTTGTCTCCGTTTGTGGGCAGCATTTACAAAATTTGCCGTTAGGTATGCATTATCATCTACTTCAATTTCCCAAATTTTTCTAAAATAACCTCTCTTTCTATACAGTTATTTTATTTTTATTTATTTTTATATTTTATTTTATTTTTTTATTTTTTACACTTTATTTTATTTTTATTTATTTTTTATATTTTATTTTGTTTTTATTTATTTTTATTTTTTATTTTATTTTTTATACTTTATTTTATTTTTATCTATTTTTATATTTTTTTTTATACTTTATTTTATTTTTATTTATTTTTTATATTTTATTTTAATTTTATTTATTTTTATATTTTTTTTATACTTTATTTTATTTTTATTTATTTTTTATATTTTTTTTTTCATTTATTTTCAGTATTTTATTTTATTTTTATTTATTTTTTATATTTTATTTTATTTATATTTATTTTTTATTTATATTCAGTTTTTTTTATTTTTTTTTTATTAAATTTATTTTTATATTTTTTATTTTGTATTTTTTTTATATAAATATAAAATATAAAAAAATATAAAATATAAAAATATAAAAATAAATTTATTTTTATATTTTTTATATTTTATATTTTATATTTTATATTTTTTTATATTTTATTTATACTTTTTAATATTATTATATTTGAGTGTTTTTATCTAATAGGGATTCGAATATTTTCAATGCGTGCTTTCGCACGTTTCTAAATCTTAGAGGTTCGAAATTTTGAAAAATTAATTTTCTTGCCCAAACACGGAAGTACTACGTCTTGATCCGCTGGTTTTAAACAAAGGAATTTAAATACACTTCTGAGGCAAGTAATCGGTCAGGGGAAGCGTTTCCAGATTTCCTCGGATTTGTTGTAGGCAAAATGAATTTGGAAGAATGAACCATTATAAAGGAGAAACAGTCCCAACCGAGTTATAAACTTGAGAAAAACTTGGCCACTTTCATTTTCTCGAGGCAAGTACAGATAACTACGAACCGGTGGAAGGGGGGAACAATAAAAAAATGGAAGACTCGGATTCTGAATAAATTTAAACTTAGCGGTGGAAAAAGGGTGGAAAGCGGTCGCCCAAAGCGAGGAAACTGACCTTCACTGCTCGTGAAAAGAATAAACGAGGGAAAAATGAAGAAATATCGTACATAAGTAGATAGAGGGTAAAGCGACCTTTCCGAGCCGTTGACGTTGCCAGCCCTTCTCGCTTGGCAAAGCATCCCTTAAGTGTAAGCTCGGGCGAAGTCCGCGGCTGCCGGTCCTGTCGTCGGCCGTTTCTCGGAAGGAACTTTTTTGAATGCCGCTTGTTGGGAAATTTGAGGAAAAACGTCCGAAGGGCTGAAAGGGCTAACCTCAAAGGGCAGCCGTTCGATGAATAGCTAATGAGAACGGTGGGGTATTATGTTGTATATTATGTCGGGGGGCCCTTGAATAGCCCTAGAGGCGAGAGACTAGGCGAGTCTGTTCTGCTGAGAACAGCAACAGACCAGAGCAGACAGGTTCGGACAAAGGGCGAGTTGAAATGACATGGTAGGCATTTTACACCCCGGCCATCAAATGAAAATTCCTGCCGTTTCTTGCCTTTATTCCCTTCAGTTGAATAGAACTTTGAGAGTGAAATTACTACTTTTGTTTACCGTTATTTACTAAAAATAAATTAGAAGGAAAATGAGACATCAAGCTAGACGCCTTTTTAACATCTGTAATATAAATACCTACCGTAGGCATCATAGGCGCTTTCTCATACCCAGAATCAAACTCAAACTCAGTCTATTAATCAAACCCAACTTCAAAGTCATAGTAATACCCATAATCGATCAGAAAAAAACCCTCAAATTCAAACTACACCGAAACTGAACCTCGTACTCATAACCAACCTCAAACTCACTGTCAAATTCAATGTCAGAGTAAGACTGAAACTCAATCTCAAACTCATACTCACTATCAAACCCAAACTCCCAGACAAACTAAAACTGAAACTCATACCCATAATTATAATCAAATCCAACCCCAAAGCCAAACGGAAACTCAAACTCATACTTATAGTAAAATTCAAACTCATAATCAAACGAAAACTGAACCTCAACCCCAAACACACATTCGTAATCAAACCGAAATTGAAATTAAAATGCATATTCAGCCTGGAACTCAAACGCACAATAATGCTGAAACTCAAACTAAAACTCATGGTCATAATCAAACTCAAAGTTATACTCAAGGTGAAACTCATAATCAAACTCAAACAGAAGCTCATACTCATACTAATTCTCAAAATCGAAAACAAAGTCGAACTGAAACTCGCTATCAAACTCATACTCATCATAGAACTGAAAGTCAAACTCAAACTGATACTCATAATTATACGCAAACAAACTCAAACATAGAATCAAACTGAAACCCAAACTCATTATCAAGCTCAAAGTCAAACTGAATCAAGCTTGAAACCAAAGCTGAAACCCAATTTGAAGCTCAATTGAAAACCAATGTCAACCTCAAACTCGTCATCGAGCTCAAAGTCTACCTCAAACTTGAAATCAATCTGACACTCAACTCATACTTATATTGAAATTCATACTCAAACACATAATCATACTCAAACATGAAATCAAACTCAAACTGAAATTTAAACTCATTCTCATAATAATACTATAACTCAAACCGGGCAGCTATAACCGAAGTCAAACTTAAACTCAATGACAAACTCATAATCAAACTCAAACTGAAACTCATACTCATCATCCAACTCAAAGTCGTTTGAGTTTTCATACTTCAAATCAAACTATAACTCGAAGTCAAACTCAAACTGAAACTCAATCTCAAACTCGAAGTCAAACTTATTCTCATACTTATACTAAAACTCAATGTCAAACTCAGACACATAGTCAAACTGAAAGTCAATATCAAACTAAAAGTACATTTCAAACTGAAACCAAACTCAAACTAAATTTCATACTCATCACCAAGCTCAAAGCCGTTTGAGTTTTCAGAGTTTAAATCAAACTGAAACTCAACTCATACTCACAATTATACCCAAACTCATAATCAAACACAAACTTGAAATCAAACTCAAACTGAAACTCAATCCCAAACTCTCACTCATGGTCAAACTGAAATCGAAATTCAAACTCATTCTCATGATAATACTAAAACCTCATACTCATAATCGAAGTCAAACTCGAACTGAAACTCATAATCAAACTGAACGTGAAACCATACTCATGCTCATCGCCAAACTCAAAGTCGTTTGAGTTTTCAAACTTCAAATAAAACTGAAACTTGAAGTCAAACTGAACTGAAACTCAATCTCAAGCTATTAACCAAAATCAAACTGATACCTGCTCAAACACGAAGTCAAAATGAAACTCATGAGTTTAGACCTCGTTTTAACATGAGGCTCACATCTGGTCTTGAACCCCTCCTCGTTTTTATATGAAGCTCACGTCTGGTCTTGAACCCCTCCTCGTTTTGACATGAAGCTCACGTCTGGTCTTGACCCCCTCCTCTTTTAACATGAGGCTCACGTCTGGTCTTGAACCCCTCCTCGTTTTTATATGAAGCTCACGTCTGGTCTTGAACCCCTCCTCGTTTTGACATGAAGCTCACGTCTGGTCTTGATCCCGTCCTCGTTTTAACATAAGGCTCACGTCTGGTCTTGAACCCCTCCTCTTTTAACATGAGGCTCACGTCTGGTCTTGAACCCCTCCTCGTTTTTATATGAATCTCACGTCTGGTCTTGAACCCCTCCTCGTTTTTATATGAAGCTCGCGTCTGGTCTTGAACCCCTCCTTGTTTCGACATGCAGCTCACGTCTGGTCTTGAACCCCTCCTCGTTTTAACATGAGGCTCACGTCTGGTCTTGAACCCCTCCTTGTTTTGACAAGCAGCTCACGTCTGGTCTTGATCCCCTCCTCGTTTTGACATGAGGCTCACGTCTGGTCTTGATCCCCTCCTCGTTTTAACATGAGGCTCACGTCTGGCCTTGAACCCCTCCTCGTTTTTATATGAAGCTCACGTCTGGTCTTGAACCCCTCCTCGTTTTTATATGAAGCTCACGTCTGGTCTTGAACCCCTCCTCGTCCTGACATGAAGCTCAGGTCTGGTCTTGATCCCCTCCTCGTTTTAACATGAGGCTCACGTCTGGTCTTGAACCCCTCCTCGTTTTTATATGAAGCTCACGTCTGGTCTTGAACCCCTCCTTGTTTTGACATGCAGCTCACGTCTGGTCTTGATCCCCTCCTCGTTTTAACATGAGGCTCACGTCTGGTCTTGATCCCCTCCTCGTTTTAACATGAGGCTCACGTCTGGTCTTGAACCCCTCCTCGTTTTTATATGAAGCTCACGTCTGGTCTTGAACCCCTCCTTGTTTTGACATGCAGCTCACGTCTGGTCTTGAACCCCTCCTCGTTTTGACATGAGGCTCACGTCTGGTCTTGATCCCCTCCTCGCTTTAACATGAGGCTCACGTCTGGTCTTGAACCCCTCCTCGTTTTTATATGAAGCTCACGTCTGGTCTTGAACCCCTCCTTGTTTTGACATGCAGCTCACGTCTGGTCTTGATCCCCTCCTCGTTTTAACGTGAGGCTCCCGTCTGGTCTTGAACCCCTCCTTGTTTTTATATGAAGCTCACGTCTGGTCTTGAACCCCTCATTGTTTTGACATGCAGCTCACGTCTGGTCTTGATCCCCTCCTCGTTTTGACATGAGGCTCACGTCTGGTCTTGATCCCCTCCTCGTTTTAACGTGAGGCTCACGTCTGGTCTTGAACCCCTCCTCGTTTTTATATGAAGCTCACGTCTGGTCATGAACCCCTCCTCGTTTTTATATGAAGCTCACGTCTGGTCTTGAACCCCTCATTGTTTTGACATGCAGCTCACGTCTGGTCTTGAACCCCTCCTCGTTTTGACATGAGGCTCACGTCTGGTCTTGAACCCCTCCTCTTTTGACATGAAGCTCACGTCTGGTCTTGAACCCCTCCTCGTTTTAACATGAGGCTCACGTCTGGTCTTGAACCCCTCCTCGTTTTTATATGAAGCTCACGTCTGGTCTTGATCCCGTCCTTGTTTTAACATAAGGCTCACGTCTGGTCTTGAACCCCTCCTCGTTTTTATATGAAGCTCACGTCTGGTCTTGATCCCGTCCTTGTTTTAACATAAGGCTCACGTCTGGTCTTGAACCCCTCCTCTTTTGACATGAAGCTCACGTCTGGTCTTGAACCCCTCCTTGTTTTGACATGCAGCTCACGTCTAGTCTTGAACCGCTCCTCTTTTAACATGAGGCTCACGTCTGGTCTTGATCCCCTCCTCGTTTTAACATGAGGCTCACGTCTGGTCTTGAACCCCTCCTCGTTTTTATATGAAGCTCACGTCTGGTCTTGAACCCCTCCTCGTTTTTATATGAAGCTCACGTCTGGTCTTGAACCCCTCCTCGTCCTGACATGAAGCTCAGGTCTGGTCTTGATCCCCTACTCGTTTTGACATGAGGCTCACGTCTGGTCTTGAACGCCATGTCCTCTCTTCATGAATGGAAAACAAAGAATTGAAAGGCTTCAATGGTCTAGACAGGAATGACCTACTGACGAATGGAAGACCCATGAATTGGAATTCGAACCGTTATTCATCTTCAAAGTCATTGATTCTAATGTAGACTTGGTTCCATTGATTCTCCATTTGACAGCTAGTCATTCAGGAGGGAATTTTCAATTCATATTTTCCACATAGGATTCAATGAAATGACAGGCAAAAGACGCTTCAAGACAGGACATGGAGGGCTTCAAGTATGAGCAGATGAATGGCTGTTTGGCATTTGAGGAATGAATCAACTTGTTCCTTTTAATTGAACCTTCTATTCGTCAGTCAGTCATTCGTGACTAGTCTGTTACCATTGATCCTCTGAATTCGGTATTTTCCATTCATCACATCACTAAGCTTCAAGACAGAACGTGGAGGGGATCAAGATTTGACATGAGCTTCATGACAGGACGTGGAGGGGATCAACATCTGACATGAGCTTCAACACAGGACGTGGAGGGGATCAAGATTTGACATGAGCTTCATGACAGGACGTGGAGGGGATCAACATCTGACATGAGCTTCAACACAGGACGTGGAGGGGATCAAGATTTGACATGAGCTTCATGACAGGACGTGGAGGGGATCAAGATTTGACATGAGCTTCAAGATAGGACGTGGAGGGGATCAACATCTGACATGAGCTTCAAGACAGGACGTGGAGGGGATCAACATCTGACGTGAGCTTCAAGATAGGACGTGGAGGGGATCAACATCTGACATGAGCTTCAAGACAGGATGTGGAGGGGATCAAGAATTTACATAAGCTTCATGACAGGACGTGGAGGGGATCAACATCTGACATGAGCTTCAACACAGGACGTGGAGGGGATCAAGATTTGACATGAGCTTCATGACAGGACGTGGAGGGGATCAAGATTTGACATGAGCTTCAAGATAGGACGTGGAGGGGATCAAGATTTGACATGAGCTTCATGACAGGACGTGGAGGGGATCAAGATTTGACATGAGCTTCATGACAGGACGTGGAGGGGATCAAGATTTGACATGAGCTTCAAGATAGGACGTGGAGGGGATCAACATCTGACATGAGCTTCAACACAGGACGTGGAGGGGATCAACATCTGACATGAGCTTCAACACAGGACGTGGAGGGGATCAAGATTTGACATGAGCTTCATGACAGGACGTGGAGGGGATCAAGATTTGACATGAGCTTCAAGATAGGACGTGGAGGGGATCAACATCTGACATGAGCTTCAACACAGGACGTGGAGGGGATCAACATCTGACATGAGCTTCAACACAGGACGTGGAGGGGATCAAGATTTGACATGAGCTTCATGACAGGACGTGGAGGGGATCAACATCTGACATGAGCTTCGAGACAGGACGTGGAGGGGATCAAGATTTGACATGAGCTTCATGACAGGACGTGGAGAGGATCAACATCTGACATGAGCTTCAAGATAGAATGTGGAGGGGATCAACATCTGACATGAGCTTCAAGACAGGACGTGGAGGGGATCAAGATTTGACATGAGCTTCATGACAGGACGTGGAGGGGATCAAGATTTGACATGAGCTTCAAGATAGGACGTGGAGGGGATCAAGATTTGACATGAGCTTCATGACAGGACGTGGAGGGGATCAACATCTGACATGAGCTTCAAGACAGGACGTGGAGGGGATCAACATCTGACATGAGCTTCAAGATAGAATGTGGAGGGGGTCAACATCTGACATGAGCTTCAAGACAGAATGTGGAGGGGATCAACATCTGACATGAGCTTCAAGACAGGATGTGGAGGGGGTCAAGATTTGACATGAGCTTCAAGATAGGACGTGGAGGGGATCTACATCTGACATGAGCTTCAAGACAGGACGTGGAGGGGATCAAGATTTGACATGAGCTTCATGACAGGACGTGGAGGGGATCAACATCTGACATGAGCTTCAAGATAGAATGTGGAGGGGATCAACATCTGACGTGAGCTTCAAGATAGGACGTGGAGGGGATCAAGATTTGACATGAGCTTCAAGACAGGACGTGGAGGGGATCAACATCTGACGTGAGCTTCAAGATAGGACGTGGAGGGGATCAACATCTGACATGAGCTTCAAGATAGGACGTGGAGGGGATCAACATCTGACATGAGCTTCAAGACAGGACGTGGAGGGGATCAAGATTTGACATGAGCTTCAAGACAGAATGTGGAGGGGATCAACATCTGACGTGAGCTTCAAGATAGGACGTGGAGGGGATCAAGATTTGACATGAGCTTCAAGACAGGACGTGGAGGGGATCAACATCTGACATGAGCTTCAAGACAGGACGTGGAGGGGATCAAGATTTGACATGAGCTTCATGACAGGACGTGGAGGGGATCAACATCTGACATGAGCTTCAAGATAGGACGTGGAGGGGATCAAGATTTGACATGAGCTTCAAGACAGGACGTGGAGGGGATCAACATCTGACGTGAGCTTCAAGATAGGACGTGGAGGGGATCAACATCTGACATGAGCTTCAAGACAGGACGTGGAGGGGATCAACATCTGACGTGAGCTTCAAGATAGGACGTGGAGGGGATCAAGATTTGACATGAGCTTCAAGACAGAATGTGGAGGGGATCAACATCTGACATGAGCTTCAAGATAGAATGTGGAGGGGATCAACATCTGACGTGAGCTTCAAGACAAGACGTGGAGGGGATCAACATCTGACATGAGCTTCAAGATGGAATGTGGAGGGGATCAACATCTGACATGAGCTTCAAGACAGAATGTGGAGGGGATCAACATCTGACATGAGCTTCAAGATGGAATGTGGAGGGGATCAACATCTGACATGAGCTTCAAGACAGAATGTGGAGGGGATCAACATCTGACGTGATCTTCATGCCAGGACGTGGAGGGGATCAACATCTGACATGAGCTTCAAGACAGGACGTGGAGGGGATCAACATCTGACGTGAGCTTCAAGATAGGACGTGGAGGGGATCAACATCTGACATGAGCTTCAAGACAGGATGTGGAGGGGATCAAGAATTTACATAAGCTTCATGACAGGACGTGGAGGGGATCAACATCTGACATGAGCTTCAAGATAGGACGTGGAGGGGATCAACATCTGACATGAGCTTCAAGACAGGACGTGGAGGGGATCAACATCTGACATGAGCTTCAAGATAGAATGTGGAGGGGATCAACATCTGACATGAGCTTCAAGACAGAATGTGGAGGGGATCAACATCTGACGTGAGCTTCAAGATAGGACGTGGAGGGGATCAACATCTGACATGAGCTTCAAGACAGAATGTGGAGGGGATCAACATCTGACGTGAGCTTCAAGATAGGACGTGGAGGGGATCAACATCTGACATGAGCTTCAAGACAAGACGTGGAGGGGATCAACATCTGACATGAGCTTCAAGATGGAATGTGGAGGGGATCAACATCTGACGTGAGCTTCAAGATAGGACGTGGAGGGGATCAACATCTGACATGAGCTTCAAGACAAAATGTGGAGAGGATCAACATCTGACGTGAGCTTCAAGATAGGACGTGGAGGGGATCAACATCTGACATGAGCTTCAAGACAGGACGTGGAGGGGATCAAGATTTGACATGATCTTCATGACAGGACGTGGAGGGGATCAACATCTGACCTAGTTTCGGTTTCAGTTTGAGTTTCAGTGAGAGTTTGATTATGTTTCAAGTTTCAGTTTGAGTTTGATTATGATTTTGAGTTTCATTTTGATCATGTCTGCGAGTTGCAGTTGCAGTTTGAGTTTCCGTTTGATTTCGTGTATGAGTTTGAGTGTTGGTGTGGGAATGAGTTTCACTTTGAGGTCAAATATGAGTTTGAGATTGAGTTTCACTTTGAGTTTGACTTTGATTATGAGTATGAGTTTAAGTATGAGTTTCGGTTCCAGTTCGAGTTACGGTTTGATTATGAGTTTTGGTTTATTATGAGTAAACTTTGAGTTTCGGTTTCCTGTTTGAGTTCAAGTTTGACTTTCAGCTCGAGTCCCACCACAACTAAGGCCACGTCGGCCTAGCTATCCAAAAATACGAAAGGATAAAATTTGAATATTCAAGTGCTAGGTAGGTAATTTCTTTTTAAATCTAGCAAGAAGCGTGGACACGGATAATCGTAAAGTCGCCCTGCATACGTTTGTACGGGAATACGTTGACGATTTGAAAAACCAATACACACAAGATGCGCGTATAAAAAATTCATAATCGGAAGCGCCCGATAAAATAAGACCCTCTCACGATCGTATTTTTTACGTCACCTTTTTACGGCGCGGGGTCACAATAAATCAATCCTTTGTTGCAGATCGACTTGAAACACATAAACCAGCAGCAGGGCGAAGATAAAGTCGACGTGGGCATCGACCTGAGGGAATACTACCCCAGCGTGGAATGGGACATTCTCGGCGTGCCTGCTGAGAGGCATGAAAAATACTATCCGTGCTGCGCAGAACCTTATCCAGGTCGGATAATATTTTCCGTTGCTAACCCTCAAACATGCTTCATGAGCAATATTTATGTTCGAAAATCACGAAGTCAATTTATTTTACCGCACAATTTACACTGAAACACTGCATGCAAAAAAAAATATCTAGTAAACACCATCACTAGCGCGTTCACTCTCAGCGGCGCTTTTGCCAGCATCAGCCTCTTTCCTGAGGAAATAATTTTTCTAAATTTTTAGTCAACTCCGCCATTCAAGAGCTAGATAACTTGATATTTTTATAACACTATTTGAACGACCAGGTTGAGGATGAGGTTAGGTATTTCATATTTGTATGCTCCGTAGCGCTTTCGCTAAATTAGTCATCCTCATAAAGCCTAAGTAAAATTCTTGAATTCTTGCATGCAATATGCTCTGTTATAAAATATCGTGATAAACTGACTGATCTAAAAATTATTCTAAATTGCCTCATACCTCAAATAGTTAGGGATTTGTCGATTGTCGAATGGAAATGATTCCTTGATTCGTTCGGTTTCCATCTCGTTTTGCAGATATATTTTTCAACATCACCCTCAGACGGAAAACGCTCTTCTACACAGTCAATCTGATAGTCCCATGCGTCGGCATCTCTTACCTCTCCGTTCTTGTCTTTTATCTGCCGGCCGATTCAGGCGAGAAAATCGCCCTCTGCATCACGATCCTTCTGTCTCAGACAATGTTCTTCCTTCTCATTTCGGAAATCATCCCCTCCACCTCTCTGGCGCTGCCGCTTCTCGGCAAATATCTCTTGTTCACCATGGTGCTGGTCGGGCTGTGCGTCGTCATTACGATTTTGGTACTCAACGTCCACTACAGGAAACCGAGCACTCACAAGATGAGCCCATGCGTGCGGAAAGTGTTCATACGGTGAGTAATACCACACATCATGGAAACGGAATCTTTTTCGAAGTGTTTACATAAAAAGCTCAGCTTTTGAACGTGAACCCACCGCCAGCTAGCTTATTTCAAAAATCCTCACAATTTCCATTATGGTAAAATTGTTTTTACCAATCCATAAAATGTCAACAATTTTTGCGTGTTCAATAAAAATGGTCGAAAGTAAAAATTAAAAAAACATCGGTTTCCCTCTATGATTTTTGCGTTTTAGACATATTTACTTTATTAACGCCCATTTTCGATTCCAGATGTCTACCCAAACTCTTACTAATGCGAGTACCCGAACCTCTACTAGCTGATATGGCAGCTAAAAAGCGTTTCCGAGACGGAAAAAGGAACAAATTGTCCGGCACTGGGCTGGCTATAACTCCGTCGGGCGGTTCGTCGCCAGATTCGCTCAGACATTTTCCGAGGGGCGGCTGCAATGGGCTGCATTCCTCCTCCAGCACGACGCACAGGTGGGCGGCCTTTTTTTGGCTGGCTGATAAATTATTTCGACTCGTATTAGGTACGGGGGGAGAGGCGAACAATTTATTTAAATGTTATCATCAGGGGTTAGCAGACCGCGGTCTTACCAATTTCATGGCACTGGAATCGAATTTATTAGGCGATTTCATTGGACTGAACATTTCCATCATGTTTGCAGGTTCAGCGGCCTGATCGGAGCCCTCGGTGGCGGTTATAACGGCCTGCCGTCCATGGTCGGATTGGACGAGAGTTTGAGCGACGTCGCCGTCCGCAAGAAGTACCCGTTCGAGCTGGAGAAAGCCATCCACAACGTTAAATTTATCCAGCACCATACGCAGAGGCAGGATGAATTTGATGCCGTGAGTGAATTTCTTTACTATTGGAAACCCCACAAATTCCGCACGAAGATTCGTTTTTCATAACGTTTTTGGGAATTTTTCCAAACTCAGAGTAGCCTCCAAGTAAGCCCACATAGGGTCTATTGGGTCCATGATTTTACAGACTAAAACATGACTTTTTTCATCAACTCGCAATTTATCCTCCAGTTGGCGAACATCCGAAATTTCTCTCGGAAGTTTGAGCTGAAAAAATGAAAATTCATTTCCCGCTGCATTATTTTCCGAGGGACAGCCAAACCGAGACAATAAATTAAGCTGCCTGGCCTGAAATATGGCTTTGACGCAATAACGAATGCCTACGACCCCGATAAAATCCTAATTGCGTCGCTATCGATGCTGATACCTTTGGAAAGGATCATTTCCACGCCGAAACCGCACAGACCTCTGAACCTGGCAACTCCATGATCGCCCCAAGGGAAGCTGACGACGGACGATTCAGAACGACATAATGGAACAGCGGTGCCATAATTTATTCAGCCATCTCTTGCCATGGAAATGCGCCGGTTTTACCTCCGATGTAGACTGAGAGCGGGGGGAATGCCGTCAATTTGTTGCGTGAGAATGATTAACGACCTGTCCAGGGGGCGTTCGACGGTGAGAAATCATTGCTTTTCATTCGACGACAATTTCACTCCGAGTCTGATAATGCTTTCCTTTTCATCGTTTTATGGCGAGGCGCGCCGCGTATTGGTGCACTAACCGCAAGGGCGGAAAATGGCTTCGGTATACGAGGTGACTTTCCAAAAAGTTTCAAGAGTCAAGTTTTGAATCCATGCAATGACTGGCGTCAAGAGCAGTTCAGTGACAAGAGATGACGATACACTAGACCAGACACTAGATACTCCTAACTGGCAATGTTCTTGTTTCAAAAGTGTTTTGTGTTGACCCAGAGGGCCATTCCAAGGAGTGGGTTTTGTCCTCCGAGTTTGGACTGATATTTTTCAAAAACACACGAACCAGGAGAGGTTACGTGCCAAATTTGTCTTCCCACCGTGCCGATTCAAACCTACGACCCAGGACAGCTTTTCAGTAAGAGTCAGACTCTCAAACCACTAGGCTATCAGGTAATTGAAGGTCCGTTCGATCAGGCCAGTCCTCGGCTGGTAAAGGCCGTATCACACGTCAGACCATTCTCCTCCCCAGCCCACGGACAGACCAACGTAATGGCACCGGTGGAGCGGAGGGGAGAACGCATCAGCCAATCAGCGACGCTTCCGAACCCCCACTACCTACGACGGCAACGGCACGGCAAACATTCGATCGAGAGATCTTTGCCGTGCCGTTGCCGTCGTAGATAGTGGGGGTTCGGAAGCGTCGCTGATTGGCTGATGCGCTCTCCCCTCCGCGTCACCGGTGCCGTTATGTTGGTCTGTCCGTGGGCTGGGGAGGAGAACGGTCTGACGTATGATACGGCCTTAACTGATGCCAAACCAGTGCAAGCCATGTAATTTGGTGAATCTGCTTGGCGTGGGGAGTAGCCCGGAACTGTCCAGGACTGGAATGGTCGAACAAACCTAAGATTATAGGATTCCGATGGTGAAGTTATTGTGAACATACCAACTAAGTGGGTGCCCTCCTTGTGTTGAGGTTGGAGCGCTTTCGACGTGAAGACACCATTGTCAAGCCATCCGTCATAGTCACATTGGGCAATGCGGCATGACAATGATGTCTTCACAAGCGCTGGCACTAAGTCAACCTCAAGCAAAGATGGACCTCCAATAGGTATGTTCACACTATGCCATCCTAAAATCCGATCCTGCGAATCCTTGGCAGCCTCACAATCGGACCAATTACCTATCATGGATTGAGTCAGCGGTTTCTAGTACCAAAACATGGAAGTACCTCTATTTCTGGTTCCAGTAGCCTCAAAATCGGACCGAAATATCGAGAATTTTTCTCCGTCAGGGTAGATAACAAATCTATAGAATCCTTAAACCTGAGATCCATCCTCGATTGACCGTAGGTGCGACAAAACGTTTTTAGTGGCTGAGCGTGACATAGCCGATCAGACTAAAGACGAGCGCTTTCGAAGGGAAGGGCATCCTCGTTGAAATCGTTCGCCATTACTGACTCCAGTCAACTTTTCTGCTAACGTTTTAATTTATACTTTCAGGAAGATCAAGACTGGGGTTTCGTCGCAATGGTACTGGACAGGTTGTTCCTCTGGATTTTCTTCTTGGCCAATCTTCTGGGGACGTTTTTGATCCTATGCGAGGCTCCATCGCTCTACGACGACACTAAAGCCATCGACAAGGAACTGTCCTCAGTCGCTCAGCAGCAGTTCCTGCCCGATCTGGACTTCTAGCAGACGCCCGAGTCGCCGTTTTAATTTGTTTTTACGAGATGAGCGAAAACAAATTATTGCAGCGACTTGATAGGAAAAGACTTGATCCTGAACATGCGAACAGCTATGTCAAATTAATTGTTGAAATAGGGTGTGACTTTTAGCTCTATATATTTTAGCGCGCTGATTTTGAGTTTGCCATAAAGACCACAATCTTCAAAAATATCCTCATTTTTTCAAGGGTTTAAGAAAAATGAAGCATCAAGTCGATCGAGCGTGGACAGCATTTTTACAATTGAATTTTTCCAAGTAGGTACCCCCGTGCAAAAAACCTGAAAAACTTGAAAACTCCCGAACTCGTGGGCTGTTCGTTAAAAAATCAGTTTTTTTTAGAATTTTAACATAGGTACCAAATTATAAATAAATGAGGTTTGAGTTCAGCTTTTATTGTTCTACAAAGGACCTTCCTCAGGTAGCCAAAAATCGGTTCAGTACTACTTCAAATCAAATTCAAAGAAAACCCCTTTGTCTTTTATGAACTGCTGAACCTATTTTGCGACCATTCACGGTTAATCGTCAGAGTAACTCCTTTTAAAACATGAAAAATCGCACGTACCTGTACGAATCATTCTGACTGGTTTTAACGTCACTCCTCAACCCCTTGGCCTGTTACACAATCCAAAATTTATCCTACGCTCAAAAATACATCTCTTCGTCGTCCGCGAGAGAAATTAAAATTTTGGATGAAAGCAGATTATACTAATAACTCCAAATTCAGTCGAGCCAGCCCTATCGCTCGATTTCGAAGATAAATTTATGAATTTCAAATCGCAAACCATCGCCTACTTACCGCGAATGGCTAAAATATGTATGTAAAGAAAATATCTTAGCTATAAGTACGTGATATGAACAATACTCGGTAAATAACGTTCGTTAATGAAGAATGGTACATAAGTATCGAGAAGGACGGTGGGTGCTAAATGAATGTATCCATATTTGACAATTTTTGCGTGCCATTTACGAGTCGAATACGAAATTTTCCAAAATAACAATGCAATCATTAATTATACACAAAATTAAGTCGTTTCTTCAAATCTCGGATATTATTAGCGCTAGATTATAGGAGAAAAAAATCTATCTAGCTGTGTTACCTTGCATAATACGAATAATCGGTCGAAAGGTTGTACATTGCGTTGAACTAGAGGATACTTTTTGTACAAAAACCTCGTGTACATGATGAACACTATTGTCAAATCCAGATTTCAGACACTTCATAAACGTACCGCTAAAGCGGATACTGTTTAGGTGCTCAATTCGCGTAATAGTTAAGCGTTTATTCGATAAAATTTACGAACTAGGTATATCTATTTTACGTGTTGGAATCAATTTTGAGAATTAGCCACCAGTTAACTAGGAAAGCACTGATTTTCGAGCCGATGTTCTTCTGTGGAATTATTGATAAGTTGTGAAACTAGCGGTTGTAATTGAATAAAAGATTCGCTAATTACGTCTGCTTAACACTTCCCATAACATGTGACACACAGGACTTCATTTTGATGCGGTCAACCCCGATCCGATTTTCGGCCATCAAGCAGAAAAGGTAGGGAAAATTAATAGCAAATTCAAGACAAAGATGAATCAAAGTTGAAAGGTATTTACTTACCTTGATTGAGTCACTCGTCACTGCAGCGCAGACGATTGGAGTATTCCAAAATCCATATCTAATTCCATACCAAAAATTTGAAAATGAACACCTAAATCAATCATCATTAGATAACATCTATCAATCCTGATTGAATTTAAGCAATTTTCTCACCACCTGATTCTTTGATCAATTTTAGTAATAAAAGTAGTCAATTTCTTTATCTGTAAAACACCCCAGTGGAGTCTCTGAGAGCTCTTGAGAGAGAAATAACAAAAATTATAACGTTGCCTAATCAGTCTCATCCTCATTCTGCCCATGCGTATGATGAGACACCATAACAGGATTATTTCCGATGGATGGACATCCATAACAGGATTATGGCAAAGATTGAATTTCTGATTCAGGAATTCCCATAAATTTCACTCAATCCAAGTTCGACCATTTTCTCGCTCAACAGGTAAACCATTTTTCAAATTTATTGATTCAGACATATCTCAGACTGAGAAAACTTTGAAAACTGAGAAAAGGAGCTCTAAATGAAAAACCTGATTCAAACAAGGAAAAAAAACGAAATGCGAATTTATTTATTCCATGGAATGAACTGGTATGTAAATGCCAACATCGTTAGGAATGTAGCTTCAGAATGTTGAGAAATTACAAATGACCACACTATTGCTATTATGACTGTATCGCTTTTTTAGTTAACCGAAAAATTTCAACGCTGAGCCATCTCGTAGAAAGTGACGCCGCCGTAGCCTAGAGCGAAGACGCACAAGGACATCGTGGTGCCGTAAAGAATCCTGTCGACGGCGCCGCCCTTCAAAAATATTGGCGTCCCGTCTTCGGCGCCGAATTTTTCCTGTTTCGCTTTGATGACTTTGTTCGCACCTGAGCCTTCCTGCTTACACAGGGCGCGAGATGTAGCGATGCCACGGCGGGCCACATTGGTAACAGCGCTGCGAGCCAGTCCGATCATTTTGACTGGAACACCAATATTTCGGAATTGGTCGAGATGTAAAGGACAATTTTTCGGCTCTCGTAGGGCCGGTTTTGACTAAATTTGAACGATATTGGTAGGAAACTGAGTTTTTCAACTTTTGGCGGCATAACTAAGTCCATAACTAACCCATCAACCTTGTTCAGAATGCTTGGTGAAGCCGCCCCGAAACAGTTGATGTTTATTCTTAGTAAAATGAGGGGAGTCAAAGTGAACATAACCTATGAAAAGTCGCCTCTCACGTTCCAATGATAAAATGCTCAAAAATGTGTGTAGTTTTTTAGGTTAGAGCCACTGAGGGCGTTTACTAGAGAATAACAAGCCCTGAAATATTAAAATTGGTTCAGCATTTCAAAAGAAAGCCCAGGAAACCCGGTTTTCTAAAAATACCTTTTGACATGCAAGGCCAATTTTCACTTTCCAAGGCTTGTTTACTTGAAACCAATTTCCTCCTTATTCTTAACCAAAAAATATAGAAGTATCTATGATTTTCATTTAACATTCTGGAAAACCGTCTTCTGTTGAGGTTATGTTTACACTGACAACAGCAAATTTCCATCCTGGAATGAGGGAGGAAAAATTTGGTAATGCACACTCATCAGGGGGCCTATAACTAGTCACTCATAACATAAATTATCAGAGCCTATTTTTTGACCATAGACAATAGGTACTCAATAAACCTTCGTGGAACTGACAACTTCCATTCCCTCAATTTGAGTTTCTAATTCGAATCTCTTACCTAATTTTCTCAACTAATTTCAGCGTCTCGGGAGAAGGATAAATTGGAATTAGCCTTAAAGTGACATGATTTATTTCAAGTAACTAACTTTACACGAATGCGCTTTAAAGAACTACCGACTGAATATAAAACACGTACAAAAAATGCGACACGAATAAGAGAAGATTCAAGGCACCGACGATATGAGCGAGGAGAAAAATGGCAGTCTCAAATCAGTTTTTGTTCAATGGCGGAGGCGTGGTGATTGGACGCTTGAAAAGTAGAATGTGAGGTTCTGGCGCATGCGTCATGTAGTGGACCCAGCCTGGTGACTGTTGAATCCCAATCGCCCTCCATTCGGCTTCAGAGAGCAGGTGCGACTTCGGAATCAGTTTTACCATGTCTTTTGGAAGGACGACATGACGGTACTCGTATTTGTCGTCGTAGTATCGGTCCGAATAGTAAATCTGCGGCGAACGGGGAGCCATTTTCGTTCTTCTCCGCAAGAAACCACTGCGAATAGCCAAAGAGAAAAAATCTATAAGCTACAATGACGCCTGTTGCGTTCTGACAAGTTCGAATTGAATCGATTGATCAGCTGGGTTAACATAACAAGTAAAACTACAGTCCCATAACCTCAACCCGGATAGGAAACGACCAAAAATGACCTACCAAATCTGTTTGGCGTTCCACGACGAAACCAGCAGCATGCATAATTATAATTAATACATCTAAAGTTAATGAAGAAATGCCCTGTGTAGAGTACCTACCACGCAACATGAACGAAACAGTCAATCAAAAAGTCCATCAGTCCGTTGCAACCGTATCGCAAACCGAAGACAGGTATTAGCCTTTCTCACTGGTCAAAAATATTATAGATGCCGGAATTACGTGAGCCAACTTTGACCCGAAGATGAACCCGAGACCGCAGCATTATTCAACATGTGGCAAATCGCAAGCTATAGATTTACAACAGCTACCTCGCCTCATGCAAAGTAACCACTCGCAAAGAAAATCGATTTTCAAAAATGTAACAAAAAACCTGCACACGTTACTCTCATGCACCCTACAATACGGCAAACGAAGGTTCGACTACATCACGCGAGAGAAATCCAGGGAATTAATTTTTCAGAAACAGCAAAATGCTTGGCACGATCGTCATTAAGGAATACACTACCACACCGGAAATTTTTCGACTGGTAACAGTTAGCGAAGCATTAGTTACTGTTTGTCGAATAAAAAAACTGCCTACAGCAACCAGCGAGTCAAGAAAATTTTGGTGAAAGAGCGCTGTCAAAGCAACAAAAATGATGAAGGCATGCCAAGCATAATGCAGTACTACATAGTAACTCGGTTACTCTTTATCGAGCCAAATCGAAAAAAAAAGCTAAATAAAGGTTGAGATTCACAACATGCAAACCGAAAGAATGGACTACGTAAGGATGCAGAACGACACATAATTCAAACAATAGCAAATAAATATTATTTGTTATTCAATTCAAGGCCGAGACATGGACTTCCTTGAGACGACACAGGGTACGTTCCACAACTCAATAAAGGCAAAAGTGTGATCTTGAGTTCTTTGCAGCACTTTTTTACTCTTTTGATCTGGGTAATACTATAGTGCCACTCACAATTCCAAGGCCTTAGAAATCACTCAATCCCAAGGCGTTAGAACAAATCAGATGTTAGAATGAACAGCGATCAATCAGGAGTCACAAAAAAAACGGAACAACCTTATCAAGTACTGACCTTTAATCTCGATACTTACAATAGAAAAAATCTTCAATATCCACTACGACAAGAAAAATCATCAATTATTAAAAATTACGAATTAGTAAAAATGGCGACCGTGCGATGTTGACGTTTTTAGTCGTGAGACATCTCTGAACGATCAGCTGGGTACGACAAAAAAGGAATACCAACCCTTACAGGGGCAGCATATTATGCTGAATATGGCATATTATGCCATGACTGAACTACTCGACAGATGCTTAAAAGCTGACATGCTTTCAGCGCCTAGTTCAACATCCAACTAATTTCTGAGGTAATTCACAAAATACCATTCAGGACTTAGGTGCTGATCAAGACTACTACAGAGAAAATACTAGTCGCGATACGGGGCTAGCTGAATTGTAACGGAACGCACCCATGACGTGACAAGAAGCATCAAATTGCAGCCTTGGTTAAAAAAACGACACTAAGGAAAATTCACTTACCTTAACGCATAACGTAAGGCATAGCTTTAGGATTTTGTAATGCTTCTTTTCGCGCACTGACGATTAAAGTTGTGATAGCACAGAGAGATTCCTAAAGAGGTAGAGCGCGATAAGGAAACGTGTTTAATGCACCTTTAATGCAAAACGGTACTATTGAAAAATATGAAGAAATTTCAAAGGATACGAAATTCGGGATTTAGGTGAGCCCAGCTAAACCTCCAACTGGTACCCCATTCACATATTTTTGCCCAACTGCCATCGGGGGTCCTGCTGTTGACAACTGCCACCCGAACTCCTAACAGCCTATTGACAAGTGCACCCCACTAGGGATATCGTGTTTCACGCTGAATTGAATGGGAACTCAACCAAAATTTGGTGTTTGTCTATACTTACGAGACAAATGAGATTACAATAATTGTAAGTAATTATTACTGCTTCGATACTGCGAGGTCCTAATAAGGCTGAGCCATTCGTTACAATGGTAAATAGTATTTTTCGGGAGTCCCTCCTTTCGTCGTTCCAGCAATATTTCTGAGCCATGGATTTCAGCATCATGTCACATTTCTGAATGACTCGTTCTTTCTAGATCCCCCTCCCCATCACGTACTTAAAAAAAGTCACGATGCGATCAATTAGAAAACATCGGCCGTTCTATTTCGGCGCCAGAAATCTATTTAAAAAAAAAAAAGAATCCGATCGCGCTCTTAGAAAAAAACGGTCGAAAATTTCAAGGACGGCTGCGGCATTGAAGTACAAGAGAATCTAACCTAGATCGGAATACACCCAATAGCGTGATTCGAGTAAATTTGACATCATTTCCCTGGTTTAAAGGTTTAAGAATTTGTCAACTTAAGATTTATAAGAAACGCGTGCATTAGCTGTCAAACAAAGCACGGAATTATAAGCTGGAGTAAAAAACATGGAGGTCCATGTCTCGCCTCATCCATTGTATTGAAAAGTGGGACGTAGTTTTCGAGCTGATTACAGCTTATTGCCGAATTGAACTAATGCAAACGAAATTTCATTCTTACCAGTATTCTAGAGCGTTGATTCGAGAACGTCAGCAAAAAAGGGGTTGCGCTTCTTTCTGGGCACAATTTTTCGCTTCTTTCCACCAAGAGCTTTACAAAACGCAAAATTTCTCCAGCTCCACCTCGTTACCCCGTATCTAGTGATGGGCGATACTTATCGATATGAGTATGGTATCGAATATCTTCTTTCGATACCAAGTACATTTGGTATCGAATATTTTGCTTCGATACTAGTGTAGGTATCGAGTATTTTTTCCGACTTCAGAAAAAATACTCAAATGGATAGTCTCAAAATTACATGCCTACTTTATTTATACTTACTAATAAAATTTAAAAAAGGGACCGACTTTCGCCAGATATGGTTGACAAATTGACATTCCTGCGTGAAGTAGGGAAGCAGTTCTGGGACTTGACAGTGAATGAAACCGTTGATGTTGTTTTCCTCCCCATCTCCATCACTACTTCTTCGGCATTCGTTTGATCTTATAGGTAAATAACTTTTACACATAGAAATGACCTGTTAACCTTGTTGAAAAGTAATATAACGTAAAATAAATAACCTCAGGGCTTAATAGTGTTATTTAATCTGTCATTTCTATTTTATTAACATTATATTCGGTGTGTGAAATGAAAAAGTACTCATATGATTCGATACTCTTCAGTATCGAATATTTTCTTTCGATATCTGAGAAGTATCGAATATTTGTTTCGATACTAGTATCGAGTACTGGTATCGAATATTTTGTGGTATCGCCCAACACTACCCGTATCAAAATCGAATCGAACGGAGAAAAACTGCCGCTGAGTTTGGCGGAATGAGAAAGCCGTTCAAGAGAGCACACAACATTACAAATGACGCTAAAATGTTGACTTGAGCACTTTACTATTATGGGACGCATCAAAATAATCCGAGAGCCCGTCACAGGCTTGCCCTGACTCAAATCGAGATAATATTGTAATAATTGATTTCAAAAATTCCTACCTGCTCACACCAGCCGCTGAGCCACCCGTAATACATTTTGCTGTTGCGAGGAAACGAAAGACTTGTGACCTCACTTGTGACCTCACCCTGAATTGAATCACATTCCCTCTTTGGGCCGGCTGCTGTCTGCGCATGCGCAGAACGCGTCAGCTCTTAGCTCCAGCTCTGACTCAGACCAGACACCCGAAAACAGCAAAGATAATTTCAGAAATCCAATAAGGTGAGCTTATTTTCTTCAATTATGATTATTCCATCATTTATTATCTGCGGAATAATGAATTGCTAAATTTGGTAAATAAGTCGTCTGTTCACGAATCTAATAATACGACTGTGCTTCTTGTGTTTACAGAAGATCAGCCTCACTGTTGAGTGACAGCGAAGATGTCCCAGTATCCTCCAAATCCTCAACCGTATCCACCGCCGTATGAAGGTAAAAATTTATTAGAATTTAATTTAAAATTAATCAAAGTTAATTCGACTTTGCCCTCCAGGAGAGTCACTGACACATTTTATGAGTTTGTGGCTAAAACTTGATTTTCTTTGTAAGTGGCTACAGATAACTAAGTAAGGATATTTTTTCGGTCGAGCCTAACGCTAAACAAAATCCATAATTAATTCTGTTTTGGCCAGGAGGCGGATCCGCGTATCCCCCTGCAAGTGGAGGTTATCCACCATCAGGCTACCCGCCAACAGGTTATCCGCCAAATCCTGATGCTTACCCAAGTGCGCCTGGCTATCCGTCAGCTCCTGGTGGAGCTCCAGGTTATCCACCAGCTCCTGGAGGAGGCTATCCCCCTAGTTCAGGTGGTTATCCCCCTGCGTCTGGTGGCTATCCTCCCTCTTCTGGTGGCTATCCCCCCTCGTCAGGTGGATATGGCCAGCCACAACCATATCCACCCGGGCCACAGCCGGGCTTTCAGCCTCAAGGTAAACATCAACCCCATATTAACACTTAAACATTTATATGCGATATTATTACGAATTTCTTTTGAATTCTCCTTTTAAATTTGATTAATAACGTCTGAACATCATTGTATATAGGCTACCCTCAGCCGCAACCGGGCTACGGTCCGCCTCCAATGGGTTACCCTCCAGCTGGGGGAGTCGGAGCCCCAATCTCACAACAGCCCACTGCTTCTGGAGGTAAGTGCTATCATTTGCCTATACAACCCATCATCAAAATAACACTACAGGGGGCAGGTTAAAACGGTCGACGAACCGATGACGTCATGCTGCTGTCTTGGCGTCATACTGAGGAACTGTCCTTGATTCCTTTCTCTCGGATGGCCTAAAAGTTGCAACCATGGTGCCTACCCGAAATCTTAACTTAAACGTCTACGTTGTCTTGAACATCCCCGATCGAAGGCAAACGAACGAATGCGAACACCAAAATTGGGGATGTTCGGGTTGGCTTGTCAAATTCAAACGTAAGCTCAAACTCAGATTCCAACGTTAGCCCAAACTGGAACAAAAATTCAACCTGAACTGAGCTCAAATGAAACTTGGACTAAAATTCAAACTAAACTGTAAAACAAACTCAAAATTGAACTCAAGCTCAAGTAACTGAATGACTTCAAACTGGAACCCAAACTTGAACTCAAACTGTTGGTCAAATTCAAACTTGAACTCAAATTCAAATGTAAACTCAAACTTGAACTCAAACCCAGATTCCAACGTTAACTCAAACTCAAACTCAACCTGGACGGAAACTCAAACTCAAAACCAAACTGTAACTCAAGCTCAAACTTGAACACAAACTTTAAGTCAAACTGGAACTGAAATTCTAACTCAAACAGTAAAGGAAATTCAAACTTGAACTCAAGCCGAAACTTTAATTCAAACTTAAACTTATACTTCTTATACTTGGACTCCAACTCAATCGTAAACTCAAACTTATACTCGAACTTGGACTCCAGCTGTTACTCTAACTTAAACTGAGTCAGATTTAATGTCAAATTGAAACTCAAATTCAAACTTAAACTGAAACTCAATTGAGTGGGTGAACCCAAACTCAAACTGTTAGGCAAACTCAGATTCTGTTGCAATTCCAGTTCCTAGTTTGAGTTCAAGTTTGTTTTAAAGTTATAGTTAGAGTTTACATTTGGGTGCCTGTTGGACTTTAGCTGGAAACCCCCTTCTTCATATTTTAAGTCCATTTCGAGATGATAGAGCTGATTTTAAAATTCTCTCGAATCCTATAGGCTGAGAGTTTGGCTCTGTTTCGTGCTCAATTAATTTCGAGTGCCTGAATTCCTCAGAATTACACTTGTAAATAGGAGATTGTTTGTTTTGTGGATAGCCAATTTAAACAAAAAGATCAGCATCCGCCACGATAAGATAACCAGTTGCTTTCTATTCGGAGCATTATGGATTCGAAAGTTCATCCGACCATTATCAGCGAGTCGTTGCTCTTGGCTAACATTCGATTCTTTTACGACTATGTCGCCGATTAATATCCTCAGGCAAACATTCAGAATTCGGTCAAGCAACGACGAGTCGGTGGTCAAATTCGTTTCGTTCATGCCGAGGTCAAAAAGTTCCAAATACGAGACAAGGTCGGTTGTCGCCCGTGCTCGTAAGGGATGGAAATCGCTGATCGGTTCAGCTCGCGCTTCGATATCGTTCTTCGGGTCGTTTCATACGAGAAAACCAAAATCGGATGGGTACGAGTCGTTGCTGACTGACGAGGAAAAACGGTGAGCATTTTTACTCCCAGATGAACCAAGTAATGGTGGAACTATTGCTATGTTGCTAAAAATGAAGTCGGGACGGGGCTTCCAAAAAAACGTTTACGTATCGTCGTTTGGCATTAACTCGATTTTTTTCAACTTGTCAGAAAATCCAAAAAACTGGTATTCCTGCAAATTAAGTTGATTTCCCCATCTCTGATGACCCAGTTATTACCTGTTACGCTATCTCTCGCTTCCACAGAAGGCTGGATGATTGCGCCTCAAAAGCCACTATCCTGTCCGCCTGGGCTGGAATACCTTACGACTTTGGACCAGCTCCTTGTGAAACAGAAAGTGGAAATTCTGGAAGGTAAGTTTGTCCTGAAATTCCCGCGAGTCACACTTTTGCGTTTCAAAATATGGAAGTATTGCTTGTTATCTACGCACCACTGGTTTCCAGCTCTTACCGGTTTTGAGACTCAGAACAAATACACGGTGAAGAACAGCCTCGGGCAGAAAGTGTTCTACGCCGTCGAAGACTCGTCATGTTGCGGGCGCTGTTTCTGCGGAGCCCTCCATCCGTTCGACATGAAAATCCTGGACAATTTCAAGAACGAAGTCATCCACATGTACCGTCCGCTCGCCTGCCAGTCGTGCTGGTTCCCCTGCTGCTTGCAGGTGAATAGAATCTTCGGATTTTATCGATTGACCGCTCCAAAAAAATTGTTTCATTAGGGAGTTTTTGGAAACTTCATACACTTTGCCGCTTAAAGCCCGTATCACACGTCAGACCGATCTCCTCCCCATCCCACAGACCGTCTGGACAGACCGATTCTTTGGTGATTTTTACGTGCAAATTCATTGAAAATTTTTCTTAGAAATAAGGTTCCATAGATGAATAATAACAAACATTGATGCAGGTGCGCCAAAATGAACATATCCATAGGATCAGCCAATCGGATAATTGGGTCTGTGTGTCTGTCCGTGGGATGGGGAGGAGATTGGTCTGACGTGTGATACGGGCTTTAGTAGTACGAAAATGGTTGTTTGTACTAAGTTGTCACTTGGCAAATCAAGAAATGCTACGAAAACTCCTAGTTCCCGTTCAACTGTCAACAAAAAGTTCGCATTTGATTTTGTTTGCATTAGTTACGTTCGAGCCAACAACTTCGTACTCCGTAATGTGCACATTTCGTGTTTGAATGACACGAGTTTAGAAGCTGGTACAGAACTTCGGAGGCGAAATCGTAGCCGTGGTCGTTGCCACAGGAAACAAAATAACTCAACCCCGGACTTTTGGAAAAACCATTTTTGTTGCTTACGTATCTGAAATGTTCCAAGCATTCTAAGGATTTACCAGGTGACTGCATCGTACAAACTATTAACCTCGTCTTATGACGTGACAAGTAGTACGAAGCTACTAAAAACTCTCTATTATGTCGGCCCTTTGATGAGGCACTATGACGTCATACGTCCGCCGCCTTATTCCCCTCACATAAATCCGCAGTTATGACGTAGCGAAAAATTTTTTGATTCCTTACATCCATCTTGATTGCCTGGTTTCTTCGCTGTAGAAAATGGAGGTGCACTCACCTCCCGGTAACCTGGTCGGATCAGTAGAACAGGAGTGGACGATCCTTTCGCCGAAATTCAGCATCAAGAATGCGGCAGGCGATACCGTACTCTACATCGAAGGGCCCCTTTGCACGTACAGCGTTTGTGGAGATGTTGAGTTCAAGGTAAATTTGGTTAAAAAAAGGGTCGGGTATGGAACTGAATGACGGCGAGCCATGACGCCTAATTTGGAGAGCCTCCGAACCGTACAGCAATTCTAAGCACTGGCTTTTTGGAAGAACCGCTTCTTTTTGTGGCCAAATCGGCTGTTCCTCCCTATAAAAACAGCTGATCTCATGAATGGAGTGCGCTAGTTTGGAGGCAAAACATCTCATCTATCAAAATTACCTAGTTGAAGTGTTTTGCCTCGAAATCTGGTGACGCGAAATTCAGTTGGGCTCTTTCAATCGATGAAGATGAGTGTTTTTGCCTTCAAACGGGCATAGATGAGCTGTTCTTCCTCCAAAATGGATGGCTCAATGCTAAACCCAAGTTTTTTTTACGATTTTGGCCCGAATTTGACGATTTCTAAGATGAGCTGTTTTACCTTGAAACGGCAGAGCCTCCTCTCTTGAACTACCCTGAAATCCTCCGTTTATCCAGGTCCTGGCGTTGGATGAGTCGACTGTCGTTGGAAGGATATCCAAACAATGGAGCGGCCTTCTCCGCGAAGCATTCACCGACGCCGACTTCTTCGGCGTCACTTTCCCCATGGATCTTGACGTCAAGATGAAAGCCGTAATGTTAGCCGCTTGCTTCCTCATCGTAAGTATTGCATTGACGATTTGTTTTGCAATATTCGCTATGACGCCGCGCCATTTCGAGGAGGCAACTCAAAAAAAAAATTGGATTTGGCTCCTCAAAAAAGAGTACACTATAGTTATACCTACATATTTCAGTATTATTAAACAATCACCCAGCAGATCCTTTAAAAAATAATTTTAAAATATCAAAAATCGTTCCTTTTCCTTCAGGATTTCATGTTCTTCGACAAGACGAACAACAGAGAGGACGATGGATTCGGCATGTGCTAAGGATGGAAATTTTCAGGCTTCTCCGGTATCTTGCATTTTTTCGTGTGCCGGCTTTCTTATCTCTCAGCTCTTGTATTCGATTGATGGCGGCTTGGTTTTTTATCAGCACATCACAGGTGTGAAGGGCGTCTGCAGATTTCCATTATTACTTATTGATCTTTTTAGCCCAAAAACGCCTTCCTAGAAATGGGAGGTTACCCTATTAAGGAGTTTTATACGCACAAACTCCTCGATAAAGAGTTTTAGCAAGATATGTGCGCCATTTTACCCCACTAGATGAAACTTAGTTACGACTGATAAGATAAGGTGAGTCCGAGCCTATTAATAGTTTTTGCCAAAACCTGAGATTTTTTAGTGATAGCGCATGTTAACGTACAAAAGTGGGTAAATCTTTGCTAAAACTCTTGGATATTCAATGTTTTCGAGGGCTTCCTAAAATGAGGAATTTCCTGAGTACAGTGACAATTACGTCCTCCATAGTTACATTTTCACATTTTGAGATAATTTCCACTCCAACGAATTAACTAATGCCTACTTTTGACACAAAATTTCTATTCCGAGTAAGTTTTAATTGCTTGTTCCGTACGTTTTGATTGCCAGATGTGCCTAACTGAGTATATTTTGTGTATTTTTCGTGTATAGGATTGAATTTTACCTAACGATATCTTATTACCTCTATTCATAGTCTATAAAACGCATTATTATGATGAAATTTTCAAAATCCGATTCACATTTGCCTCATTAATGCTGTTGGCTACTTTTAACTTGAAAAAACGGAGGTTGGATAATCGACTATTGATAAAGCTATTGATAAGCCATAAAAAATAAGTTAAAATACTTAATTAATTGAAAACTTTTAAAATAAAATAAAAATTGATTAAATCAAAAACTGAACGCTCTTGCTTCTTTGAATTTTTAGAGCTCTTCAGTTCTATTTTGCAATTACAGAAACTGTCCAATTTTGAATTTGGCCCGATATTAAATTCTACATTTTGAAATGTCGCGCGCTATGTGTGGTACTAAATTAACGGAAAAATCAGGGACAATGTCGAATCGGATTTTATTTTGTCTTGAAAATTCAAAAGCACAAAACGTGCTAACTGTATGGAACTATGTTATGTAGATAATAAGTGTTATTATTTTTGGATTAATAAAGTCTATAATTACCAAGGTGCGACGCACAGAAAATGTAACGATTTCTTCCAGCCTTCAGTATCTACAATAATTATTATAATCATAAATGTGGTAATAACTTTTCAAACTAAAGCAGTCAAAATAGGTACATATTATCAGCTGTACTACCAAAATTATCTATCTACTAAAGCTATCTACCAAAATGATATAATGACGAAATCCCCCAGTATTTGAGTTATTTGAAATTGAATGCTTTCTCGCTCTCTCTCAAGGGCCCGTAACAATCCAATACAAAGGTCGACTCGTAGATTATTACTGGGTAAGAATCCACTGAACCGGCACGAAATCCTTTCTCCTCATTACCAAAAATACTCCTTCCTCGAGAATGAAAATCTGTTCATGTAACCGATTTGGTATCATGGATGTATTACTTAATTGAAGTAGCGTTTGGACGTATTGGTACGTAGGTGCCTGATATTTATTCGACATCCATAATCGCCTATCAGCAACTTATATTATGAACTATTTTTTGAGCCTATAAATTTCTATTTTTATACCCATTGGTACATTTCAATCACGTTGAGTTCTTTATTCGATTTTAACCTTAGCAATTTATTTTGTTCTCAAATTTAAAAAAAAACCAGCACCTTTAAAAACTATTCCGTTCACCGTCGGGGTGGTTTTACATTTATGTGAATTAGCACTAATTGCGAAAACGAGCAATGTTCAAATTATGATAGATCTAGTCGCTGCACCAATTTGTTCATAAAAATCAATGTTTTCTCATTTTCAACTATGTCAAGTTTTTGTGAAGTTCGGGGTTGCAAGTGTGGTAAAATGTTATTCGACCCCTCTCAACGTCTCAAGAGGTTTGTAGGTGAAGCAATTCTCAAGACAAGGATGGGAGATTACAACCACTGAGTGGTAAATCCGATAATTTTCTAATACAAATTTTTGGAATTTTTCAACGGCTGAAATCGCCTCTTAACCGAATTCCGGTTCTTCTTTTTGGACTGTAACAAGGGAGGAATCATTAATTTTTTCGGATCCGTGCGTTTTTCTTATGTCCGTTATTACTGTTAGTCTATGTCGCGTTGCCTGCACTGTTATCGCATGTGGCCAAGCCCAGCAACATTAATGTATTACTTTATGTTGAATAAATAAAATGTCAAGTCAGTATATCCGTCACAAACTCTAATCCGTAAAGGAAAGGCACACACACGCCCGTACCCAGGAGACAGCCATGGCCCCAACCAAAATTTTCTGTTACTCCTTCACATAGGTTAAAATTAGGTTAGAACACTAATTACTATACGAACATGACATTTTTTCATTATCAAACTCGAAATGAAACAGGAACTCAAGCTCACAATGGTGCAAAAACTCGACGTCAAACTCACAGTGAAACCAAAGCTGAAACTCATTATCGAATTCGAAGTCAAACTCACAATAAAGCAAAAACTCCAACTTATACGTCAACTCGAAGTATAACTCAAAATGAAACAGAAACTCTAACTCATAATCAAATTCGAAGTCCAACTCACAATGAAACAGAAAGTCAAGCTCCAATGAAACAGAAACTCAAACTTTACGTCAAACTCTCAATAAAACAGAGACTCGAAGTCAAACTCACAATGAAACAGAAACTCAAACTCATAATCAAAATCGAAGTCAAACTCACAATGAAACAGAAACTCAAACTATCAATCAAAATCAAAGTCAAACTCAGAATGAAACAGAAGCTCAAACTCATAATCAAACTCGAAGTCAAACTCACAATGAAACTCGAAGTCAAACTCACCATGAAACCGAAACTCAAACTCTCAATCGAAATCGAAGTCAAACTCACAATGAAACAGAAGCTCAAACTCATAATCAAACTCGAAGTCAAACTCACAATGAAACTTGAAGTCAAACTCACAATGAAACAGAAGCTCAAACTCATAATCAAACTCGAAGTCAAACTCACAATGAAACTCGAAGTCAAACTCACCATGAAACCGAAACTCAAACTCTCAATCGAAATCGAAGTCAAACTCACAATGAAACAGTAACTCAAACTTATAATTGAAATTGAAGTCAAACCAATTGAAACTCAAACGCATAATCAAACTCGCAATGGAACTGAAACTAAAGTTTGACTTCGAGTTTGATTATGAGATTGAGCTTCTGTTTCATTCTGAGTTTGACTTTGATTTTGATTGATAGTTTGAGTTTCTGTTTCAATGAGAGTTTGACTTCGATTTCGATCGAGAGTTTCAGTCTTGGTTTCATGGTGAATTCGACTTCGAGTTTCATTGTGAGTTTGAGCTTCTGTTTCATTATGAATAAGACTTCGAGTGCATTGTGAGTTTGACTTCGAGTTTGATTATGAGTTTGAGTTTCGGTTTCATTGTGAGTTTGACTTCAATTTCGATTGAGAGTTTGAGTTTCTGTTTCATTGTGAGTTTGACTTCGAGTTCCATTGTGAGTTTGACTTCGAGTTTGAGCTTCTGTTTCATTGTGAGTTTGACTTCGATTTCGATTGAGAGTTTGAGTTTTGGTTTCATGGTGAATTCGACTTCAAGTTTCATTGTGAGTTTGAGTTTCTGTTTCATTGTGAGTTTGACTTCGAGTTCCATTGTGAGTTTGACTTCGAGTTTGATTATGAGTTTGAGCTTCTGTTTCATTGTGAGTTTGACTTCGATTTCGATTGAGAGTTTGAGTTTTGGTTTCATGGTGAATTCGACTTCAAGTTTCATTGTGAGTTTGAGTTTCTGTTCCATTGTGAGTTTGACTTCGAGTTCCATTGTGAGTTTGACTTCGAGTTTGATTATGAGTTTGAGCTTCTGTTTCATTGTGAGTTTGACTTCGATTTCGATTGAGAGTTTGAGTTTTGGTTTCATGGTGAATTCGACTTCAAGTTTCATTGTGAGTTTGAGTTTCTGTTCCATTGTGAGTTTGACTTCGAGTTCCATTGTGAGTTTGACTTCGAGTTTGATTATGAGTTTTAGCTTCTGTTTCATTGTGAGTTTGACTTCGATTTGGATTGAGAGTTTGAGTTTCTGTTTCTTTCTGAGTTTGACTTTGATTTCGATTGAGAGTTTGAGTTTCTGTTTTATTGTGACTTTGACTTCGAGTTTCATTGTGAGTTTGACTTCGAGTTTGATTATGAGTTTGAGCTTCTGTTTCATTGTGAGTTTGACTTCGATTTGGATTGAGAGTTTGAGTTCCTGTTTCTTTCTGAGTTTGACTTTGATTTCGATTGAGAGTTTGAGTTTCTGTTTTATTGTGACTTTGACTTCGAGTTCCATTGTGAGTTTGACTTCGAGTTTGATTATGAGTTTGAGCTTCTGTTTCATTGTGAGTTTGACTTCGATTTCGATTGAGAGTTTGAGTTTTGGTTTCATGGTGAATTCGACTTCAAGTTTCATTGTGAGTTTGAGTTTCTGTTCCATTGTGAGTTTGACTTCGAGTTTGATTATGAGTTTTAGCTTCTGTTTCATTGTGAGTTTGACTTCGATTTGGATTGAGAGTTTGAGTTTCTGTTTCTTTCTGAGTTTGACTTTGATTTCGATTGAGAGTTTGAGTTTCTGTTTCATTGTGAGTTTGACTTCGAGTTTCATTGTGAGTTTGACTTCGAGTTTGATTATGAGTTTTAGCTTCTGTTTCATTGTGAGTTTGACTTCGATTTCGATTGAGAGTTTGAGTTTCGGTTTCATGGTGAGTTTGACTTCAAGTTTCATTGTGAGTTTGAGCTTCTGTTTCATTGTGAGTTTGACTTCAATTTGGATTGAGAGTTTGAGTTTCTGTTTCTTTCTGAGTTTGACTTTGATTTGGATTGAGAGTTTGAGTTTCTGTTTCATTGTGAGTTTGACTTCGAGTTCCATTGAGAGTTCGATTATGTGTTTGAGCTTCTGTTTCATTGTGAGTTTGACTTCGATTGAGAGTTTGAGATTCGGTTTCATGGTATTTTGACTTCGAGTTTCTGTTCCATTGTGAGTTTGACTTTGATTATGAGTTTTAGCTTCTGTTTCATTGTGAGTTTGACTTCGATTTGGATGAGAGTGAGTTTCTGTTTCATTGTGAATTTGACTTTGGTTTTGATTGAGAGTTTGAGTTTCTGTTTCACTGAGTTTGACTTCGAGTTCCATTGCGAGTTTGTTTCTGTCATAGTGAGTTTGTCTTTGCAGGCCCGCAAATTTCTTATTGAATGGTTGGTTTCTGCTGCCTTTTGCAATATTTTCCGAAGTCTCGGCCTAGTCTCATGACCGAGTCTCGCCTGGTCTGATCACGGGTCAGCGAACCTCCTCTAAAGTTCTCATCCCCTGTTACTCATAGCTCGTTTCAGGCCGCTTTTCAGCAATGTTTTAGCGTATCCGTCCCCCCCTCCCCCAATCATGATCAATTTCGTTACTATTTTGTCCGATTAAATATTTTGTTAAAATTAAAACCAGTGGTGCGTAGATAACACACAATATTACCGTATTGTGATACGCAAATTTTTGACTCAATTTGATAAATTTTGAACCTTTTGATGCTGTTCAGGTCAAAAATATCAAAGAACTCACTTTGCTCATTTTAAAACTCGCCTAAAATCGAAATACGTTAAGTTACCATGATGTCAAATCTATTCACATACTCCGCAGGGGAAATTTTAAGCCCGACGACGCTTCTAATCAGTAAATTTTTGTGACCAGAAGGATAGCGGGATGATAAAGCGAAGAAAGACAAATACAGTACAGAATGACACTTTTATTGAATTTTTTTTTTGCAACAAATTGGCTGCTTACTCGCGAAAATTACTCACTCTGTGAACGGAACCGTAAAAAAAGAATTGGAGGTGAATTCTGCGGAACGGGTGGACCGAGAAGTAGAGAGAGAACGGGGCCTGGGCCAGAAGACATTCATCTAGTGCTTGATAACAATTTCCAACATTGAAAAAATGTTTCGAGTATAAAAAAAGAACAAACCTCTCACAATCGTCCTACTAACAGCTAAATTGTCACTAGTACTCCCTAATGGAATAGTTTGAATAAATATCCAGAAAAAACGAAATTACAAAATCGCTAATAATAATTTGATACCCGAAGAGGATAAGGCTACCTCAGATGGTTGAGCTACCTTGTTTACCACCGGATAGCTAAACCTTCGGACGAATGGGAACGGCTAGCATGGGAAATTCGAGGCGCACAATGATAAGACATTGAAGATAAGGAGCGATAATAGGCGGATGGAGATGAGGGCATGCGACAGGAACAGTGCGACACCGACATTGGCCTCGAATCGCCCACGCATCGCACGCTGGTCAGTTCGCACGATGCTACTACTATTGTTTTCGAACCTATGTATAAATATGTATATTATAAATATGATACACCTCAATATCATCACCAATGAACAGTTCCTAAAAAATACAATATATATCCACAATGAGAAATCACGAAACTCTGTTCGAATCGAGAAGGCTTTCGGGCAGTTGGCAAGCGGAAATTTGATGATCGACGATTGTAAATTAAAACTGCTATGTCCAATGAGGTGACTTATCTGTAAAGAAAATGACGACGCAATTAGTTATTGTTGAGGCAGAAATCCGTATTATTCGGTAAAAAGAATTCTGAAACAGTTAAGACAGGTTAAATATTCACGGTCTGGTTCAAAACAACTCAAGAGAATGAGGGGTCACTTTCATCATAAAAAATTTCACCAAAAAAAGTCACTAGTTAACGTCACCGACTCGTTAGCTATTGTTCCCAGCGAAAAAAGTTATCGAACGAAAACCTAGGCAAAATGAGCTTTCAGTATCAAACTATTTCAAACAGTAGAGAGTTGGAGTCAGATAAAATGTGGTTTTGATGGAGAAAATTGAATTTTTCGGAACCTTGGCAATAAAGGAAATAATGAGAGAACCATTCTCGTATACGACGTTTCTGACTGTTAAGCCCAAATTTAGCGAAAAAAGGAGTTTTCGGCCAAGTTAACTGAACCCTGGTACCCCTCCTCCCCCCCCAGTAACAGACAGGCATGCAGGGAACTACTTGAGCTGGATTTGGATTCACATGAGGCGCGTTCTCGAATTTGATCGGCTTAATTGGTTCTCAAAGCGAATGAAAAATTGATTTAAAAAATGTAGGTACGCGCCATACGTTCTGTTTACAGCAAATTTATAGAAACATTGGATAACTGCCGGGAAATCACTAAAGGCGGGAAATATTTAATTTATGTTCCTCGCTATCAGGTGTTTTCAGTGTTTTTCTGGCATTTCAGTAGATTTGCTCCAAACAAAGAGTGCGCGTATTTTTTTAATCACTTTTTCTTTCAAATCAATTTTATCTATACCTATTAAAAAAAAATCTTTTCGATTTTGGGCGAAAAGCCGAGAACAAATGCAAAAGTGAGCGTTGAGTTTTCAGCCATCCTTCGAACCCCTCAGCGGCCAGCAAGATGCGATCCAATGACCGGCTCTTGGTCAACCCTTAGAAAACTAACCCCTCAATTGAACCATATTAGACGATCTAACCAATTTCAATCAATATTGATTCATAGAGAGCTATTAATGCTAAGCGTTAACATGTGAAAGCTCAGGAGTGGTAAGTGTCTTCATGAGACAATCAGTAGCAGAACTGAATCATTCATCATCGCTTACACATCATGATATTCTGTATAATTGAACGAGAAGATATTCAATTCTCCAGCGATTCAGCAAATATAATAAATTTCAGCGAACCAAAAAAAAAAAAATTGCGCTCCAAATCAAGAAGTTTTGAGGGCTCATCCGCTTTGACCCAGATTATCGAGATTTTCAGGTTCTTGGTGAATTCATTTGGAGGGTGAACTTGGATTTTGGAGTGTTTCGGTGTGTTGGTACACTAGTAGAAACCCAAATCATAGCCCATACACCAACCATTAATAGATAGACAAAATATTTGCATTTAATGCTCTAGTATCAATTTTTTTCCAAAACTGTTCCTTATGTCCATAGCAACTCTTTCATAATTGGCTGGAATTCGATAATTAGTCGATTTTGGGCTTTAGTTAAACGTCATTAAGTGGAGTGCGAATTAAAAGACGCGTATGAGAAGCAATTCCAGAGAAACCTGATTCCAGGAGTTCAAAAACCTCTGATTAGGTTAAAAAAATTTTAAAATAAAATGAAAGAAGAGCTGAAATCACTGCGAAGGCCGATCAGATGCTAAATGTCTTCAAGAGATCATCAGTAGCAGAACTGGCAAGTAGTTCTCATCATGAACCTTCAAATTACAGAGTTGCTCGCTGTTTCATGATTTTGATTTAGAAGGCGTTGGAACGACCGAATCCCTCTCACTAGCGCTCCTAGCGTCATAGGAAGCAATTGTTTTTCCTCAAGTCTACAAGCTCATCGTAAGCATGATTGCTTCATCTACGATTAATTTCTTGCCCTTACTTATTAATTAAGCTGTATTTTAGTGCACAGATCGCTTTAATTCAAACGAGTGCTATCCTCAAATTACGCTATTCGGTTTTTGCATCCAGGAGGCAAGGGGCGCTAGTGAGAGGGGCTATGATTGGGGTCACTTCAGCTCCGCCAAAAAAGTATTCACCTTTCAAGAGCTTTCCAAAGTTGTTCTCAAATTCGATTTTACTCCAGAATTGAACGAACTGCGGCTACTTTAGTGAATAAAAGTTGAAAACATAAAAATGACAAAAACGGGTTTCTAGCGGACTAAAAAATATGTCAGAGAAACTCGTTAGAAATGACTTAAAGAACATTTTAAGAGTTTCGAATCCAGGAGAGCTAACATTTTGAAAAAAACCAATATTCGTAGGTATTTCAAAAGACCTTCGTAATTTCACCGCAAAGGCTGATCAGATGCTAAGCGTCTTCAAGAGACAATCAGTAGCAGAACTGGCAAGTAGTTCTCATCACTAACCTTCACGAATTTCTCAATGATTTGTCGACACAATAATTCTTTGTGGCTTTGGGAGACGTCCGTCGACTTCCGTTCATTCCTTTTTTGAAAATTGTCTTTTTTAATAATTTTTTCAAGGTTTTATTCAATAAATTGATGTTGGTTTTCAAATCTCGGTGCATATTCGATATACTACTCGAGACCATAACAATAAACATAATTCAACAAAAACCCCTACAATCAATTCCCATTTTTCTTTTTTTTTTTTTTTTTGGTTTTTGATGAGAATTCTTAGGTGAAAAAGACTCATGATTAAATGCAACAGTTCATCAGACGCCAAATGTCTTCATGAGACGATCAGTAGCAGAACTGGCAGGTATTTCTCATCATTGTACCATTGCATTACACATTTTTGTTCTACGAAGGAAAATTAGTGATACCAAATAAGAAGCGTGGCGGGTGGAAGCCGGATGATACCGGTCAGTAATTAAATCAGAATGCTGGTGGTTAGCATACTACAAGGCAGGAGAGAACAAATTACCATTTTTACTTCCATATTTACAGAGTAAATGGAAGTATTGTGATCGTCCTAAAATCGAGAATCGGAACGGAGCTTCAGAAAAAACTTTTTCTTATACACATTTACTCAGAATCACTTCCTGAACAAGTGTCTGTGTGTCCGTGTGTCCGTGTGTCCGTGTGTCCGTTAGTCCGTTAGTCCGTTAGTCCGTCTGTCCGTCTGTCCGTCTGTGGTCATTTACAAAAATGGCCATAACTCCCTCATTTCTTAACCTTTTTTCAAATTTCTTGAACTAAAATGTTTGTCTCGGCAAGACCTAACACCCTGTTTAATCGGAATTTGGATAACGCACAGTACTTTCGAGATATTTGCATTTTTAGTGTTTTCTATTTTATTTTTTTCCGGCCACAAAAATGAACCGATTTGAGCGTTCTTGGTCTTAAAATCTTTCTTTTGCGTTGCAGAATATGTGGATATTTTTTATGTACCAAAAAACTGGCGTTTTTCTTTTTTGGGCGAATTTTGAAATTTGAATACTGAATTTTTCGATATTTTTGGCCTAAACACCCTTAAAAGCAGTCAAAATATGATCAAATCGTGTCACAATTTTACGTTCAAAATATGGAAGTATTGTGTGTTATCTACGCACCACTGGTTAAATGGTGAAATCGGCAAAAAGTGGACAGCACAAAAAGCAAAATAATTTACGAGTGCTCTCAAAAAGTGGTCAACTCCTACTCGAATTCCAGCCAATTGATGTAGGTACAAGAAATTAACCAAAAGGAGTGTTAACCTAACATCTGCGTTAATAATATCAAACATTCCACTCATCTCGAATTTTTTGGGTACCTTTTGGCGTTGGACATCTACAACATTATCAAATACTTCAATTTTTTCTCAATTTATAAACAGCACTCGGTGAAAGCCCATGGAATAGACGATTCTGTGCGTTGACTGGGGAAAACGCACGAATCCATAAAACCAAATACCTAACACCTTATACTAGTAACTAATATACTAACTGTTAGTATTAATTCGATTGCCATCGAGGCAAATATGTCTGAGAACCAGAAGCATCACACTTGCTAAGAAACTCCCAACAAGGTTAACCGTTTCCCCGATGGCTGCAAACTGGCTTCAGCAAACCAAACCACTCAAACAAACAATCAATTGTGGATTTTATCAAAAGCTTATAAAATTGACTTTTTAGGGGTACAACAAAAGGGCGGTACGTATGGCTTTGTGCTTAAATCCGAGGTAATTGTAATGTTAGCTGGGGATCTGGTTCGCGATTAAAAAAACGCAGTGCAAAGAAACGCTAATGTGAACTTTTTTCAAGGGTTATGAACGATTTTCTTCTCGGAGGCGCTCAACAACGCCTGCTTGAGCCTTCCAATGACAGAACGAGATCGAAAGATATGAACATACCAATGATTGGTACCCACCAATAGTTGGTAGTGTCCCATAAATCCTACTAGGCTCTTACAAAACCGGATGTCTAAAACGGGAATCGCACGAATGGCTCAACCTGCAACCGCCGACCGTCGCACCTGCAACCTCGTGCCAGATCGGCGGGCCTATCGCGCTAGAACGTGCGGCACTCCGCCAATCAGAGACGCGAGCGCCACGGCTGGACACGCCCACCGACGGCTCAAACCAGCGGCCGAAAACATTCAAACATCGAACCTTCATGACAGCGGCCTTCGTCGTTGGGCGGTTTCGGGTTGAGCCATTCGTCCGATACGGCCTTTATCTTTGGAATGGTGAGATCTTGGCTCATACTCCGGATGCGTATTTCAGAGGGTACATCAGTCAGAAAAGTCGTAATACCATGGAAATCGAATCGGCCGATTTTGGACACGGCTCGCCATCCAAAAACGTCGATCCTAACCTCTTGGCTAACCTCATTCGCTCGTCTCTCTTCGCAAATCGGCTAAAAACAAAAGAAATCCTAAAATAGAAAAACAATAACTTAACTTACCAGTTACATTTAGTTTCAAACACTTGGATAAGTAGGTGCCTTAGTAAGGCGCGTGCCTAGCGCCACGGCCGCCCCCTCTCTGCTTCCCCCCACCGTAACCACCACTACCTGTAACACAAGGTTGCAATTTTTTCTTCCAACAAGGTATTGACAAAAAAAGGTTCGTTACTCGCTATCAAGGAGAGCAAGAGAAAAAGATGATAAAATTCGAAGGGATTTTTCGAATGCAAACAGGCATACGGGAAAGGGATGAGAATGGATGAGAAAATCAAGAGATCCTACCGACCCCAGGGCTGGAGATAGAGCACTCCGCACAATCTAGCCATTTGACTATACTCGAACGAAAAGCGCTAAAAACGCTACTTCTCATCGAACCCGATGTTCCTTCAGATTGTAGCGTACAGGCATCGAGGTCGTAGTAGGGGGGGGGGGGGGATAGGCATGGAGATTATGGCAATCCCATAAGGGAACACCCCATCACCGAACGTGGGAGCTTTTGAGAAATCGAAATTCTCAGAAAAGTTGCGGATCGCACATCAATAGTAGCCATAGCATCGTTTCGATTTGCAAAGCAAATTGAGCCAACACCACAAAAATAGCAACTATGATGGGAGAAATGGTTCGAAGGAATTCAAAGCCCCCCTCGATAGTTTCGCATTCGTTGAAATTGCAGGAGTTGTAAACTCATTTTTCAGAAAAGCGGTCAAATCTTTGTAAAAATCGAACTATCCAAAATTTACTGGTTTGGAATGGTTCACACAGCTTCAATATCGGCGGAGCTTTCCGATTTGACGTACTCAAAAGAGACGGCTCATGACAAGTGGATACGTGCATGTGCACACACGATAGGTCAGTCACTAAAGCCAAAAAAGATTTTCACCTAGAAAAACCGGGAATTAGATAGATGTAGTTCAGATTTTTGAACCCCCTGACCACCCGTTAAAACCCAGCCATCCTGACAATTAAGAGGATTATGAACGTAAGAAATTTCGTTTTTAAACTTTTCATGGAATTTCATGCAAGAAAAATTCATTCTCTGATAAGAAAAAATGAGTAAAAAAATTTATGATTTCAGCATCGATCATTGTTTTCCGAGGCAAAGGAAATCATCACTTTTTCAAATTCAACCTTCATGTTTACTCATAAATTTGAACCAACGAATAGAAAATGTAATGTGAAAAGTAATTCTCCATGTTTCGACATCACATAGAGCCATTTGTGATCAATTTGCAGCAAAATGCTGTCCGCTCTAACTAGAGATCTAGAACCATCTAAAAATTTTGATTTCTGAGGAGATGAATTTGGCGATTTTTGTTAGTAACTCAATCAGAGATGGCAAAATTCTAATTCGTGCCCAGGGGATCAAAAAAACCTGAATACAACTACCGCAAAAACCTCCCCCGAATTTTTTCCAGGTGAATTTCTCGTTCGGTCGACCTGCGATAGCCCGTTACCAATCCAGGGGTTAAGAAGGCGAAAAGCAACCATAACCAGGAAAGCTCGAAAATTATCTGTACGGAAATAGGTTAATAGAAAAAAGCTATTCGAAGAGAAAATCGTTACGTGGATGGTTTCGGGGGAAAACTCAACCCAAAGGAAAAAACCGAGCATGCCTAGGGAAATTGTTTTTTTTTTATAACGGCAGGAGGGTGGGAATTTCAGTCTTGGAACCAGAGAGATCCGTTTGATTTGAAATGAATTCTAAACAGTTCTACTTTGAATATGAATGAAACGAAAACAACATCGGTTACTACTGCAATTAATTTAGACACACAAAAATCACAACAGTGGGAGCGGCCGGGCTGAAAACTGTTTAAAACCAAAATCATAAGAACAAAAATTTCGAATATTTTCCCCTGGCCAAGCGTCAGGAGCATTAAAATTCTCATAAATGGTTAGAATGTTACCAAAGACAAACAATCAAATTCACTACCATGCCAACATGTAATCGAAAAAAGTAGGCACTCAATGTAATGGTGGAATGATAGAGAAAGCGAAAACAAAAATATTGTCAAGCGAAAACTTTCTTGTTGGAAAAGAAAAAAAAATTGTGAAATCATCGAAACGGTGGCACAAAATCGGGATGCGAGACAAAAAGGGCCAAACTAACACAGAGAGCACCACCAATCAGAAAATGTTATCGTTGCTATTGAGAAGCAGAGAGCCTTTACCTTTGCCTCTTCCCCCTCCACGACCACCACTATAACCTCCATCGTAACCTCCATAGCCTCCATATCCGTCTGCCAAAACAAAGAGAAGCCATCTTTTCATTGAGGAAAATTCGTCTAACCGAGGATTTTCGGCGCTGGCGGGAAAGCGGGAACTTCTAAGGGATATCTACTGGGCAAGAGGCATCAGGCGGCGGGTTCTTTACGGATGTTTACATTCGATTTTAAGGGTAATGGGGTTAGGGCTGCGAATTTAGAAAGCCTACGAGGAGAAGCCCTTGGCCCCCGCACTAGCGCTCCTGTCATCTTGGGAATTTTTCAATTAATCATATCTAATTTTATACGATTCCCTATATTGTTTATTATGAATCAGTAACCGTGGGAACTTTAAAAATAGTCGCGACCATCAGTCGAACTCAACAGCCAAAACGACAGGGGGCGCTAGCGAGGGGCGTAACACGACGGCAGCGTACAAACTAGCAAAGCACCGCAGCTTCAGTGTTGCCAAGGTGCGGCCGTCAGAAAATCCTGAGCCAACGTCAAAAACCCCCAAATGAGGAAAAAATCCCCGAAAAACCCCCAAAAAGTTAAGGACAAATTAAAAATAAATAGCACTTTTTCACAGCATGGTGGCAAGAATATTTACAGGGCAGAACACAAAAAATTACCATGAAAATGATTCCACTTATCTAGGCAACGGTTCGGTGCATATTGTAATTACGGTTTTCAAATAATTGTAATACGCTTGCATTTATGTACATAAGTGCATGCGAGACCTTTTTTGCTGGATCAAATTTTGGGAGGATTCACGCGCCATTGCCCATTAGAAAAAAATTGTTTTACTGGATGGGTTTTTAATTTATTTCAAGGGTGCTAGGGGTTTTTCAATTTTTTTACCTAAATGGGTGCTGATGTTTTAAGAATTCAGCGTGCTTGGAGGTCGATTTGTTAGATTAGTGCCATTCGCTTCCCGACGAACTTGAAATTTCGTTAGTGAAAATTGAACCTTGAAGCCCATTGCCATCCCATAAGTGTAAAACATGCACAGATGTTCAAGATGTCGAATTCGTGTGGAAGGAAGAAGAGCCCGGTGGCGAAGAAAAAGCAAAGACCTAGTTGCAAGACGCACTACCAAGTTTCAAGAAATTCTGGACAATATTTGAAAGTATTGCAAAGTTCTGAATCCAGCAGACGGTAGCTATTGAGAAATCAATAGGCTGAATCCCAAATTTTAGAGCATCGACCACATTTTCGCCCAAAGTTTTGAAGCAAATCAGGAAAAATGTCACTAAAACGAAATCTGTTTTAGTGGTTTTCATTTACATGATGGTCACGGGGAAACTTGAAACACACCATAATACCGAAATACAGAATCGTCAGTTTATTGGGATCTACAAAAAAAAACCCTCCCTCAACAGCTAAAAGAAGAGTTGGTTGCTACGTGCAAAAAATCGAGAAAAATTGAAGTTGAAATTTGAATTCTGAGATTAATTGACACGAAGGCTCCAATTCGAAAAAAATAAACTCGACCCTTCCCAGACACACTTTTTACACGTTTTAGTTGTTGTTGTTGTTGTTGTGGAGAGAAAGAAAATTGTAAAACCCGACCCACACTGAGCAATACGTATGATAAAGTGTCTATCACGGATAGCTCCGAAACAATCGTTTCCAATTATTGACTGCAAATGGAGGGGCAGCCTAGTGGTCAAAGTTGCTGTAGGTTGAGGGTTCGAATCTCACTGGTGGTATGAATCGCCTAATTTTTCCTGGTTTGGAGGTGGTTTGGAGGTTATAAACAATTTCTGAAAAAAACCCACTCCTCCAATATCCCTGGGTCATCACAACTAACCTCATTTTTTACTGTAAATGAAAAATTGGAGTTTATAAAACCATATGAGTCAAAAAAACGTTACAATTGACATGGTAGTTTTATAGATAGTTTAATCATTAATGCAAGAGCAGTAGGGACCATTTTGTTTTTTTTTTTAATTTTTTTTATTACTTATCATATAAGAGCCAAGAAATGCTCTGATGACATTGAAACTTCGTAGTGCGTGTCATGGCTATTCTTTAGGTAGAGATGGATTCTTTGGTGAAGATAAAGTGCTTACCGCCATAGCCAGCGTAGCCTCCGTAGCCACCATATCCGGAATAATCGTAACCTCCGTAGTTAGCACCGCCATAACCGCCTCCGTAGTAGTCGTATCCTCCGCTGCCGTATCCTAAAGCAGAAGACATCTCTCGTGAAAATATGTTAGGAATTCAGATTCCGATCGGTCGATAACATTTTGCAAAACTTTGAAAAGTTGATTTTGAGGAGGAAAATTATACACAAGGTGGCAGAACAACTTTTAGGAGAGGCAATCGAGGATGTTTCAATTGCAAAATCAAAAGGATTTGTACCATTGTTTTGCTGTGTTGCTAAGTTCAAACGTATTATTATCGAACAATCATTCGTGTCAATTGTTTTCACAAATTCAGCATTGACTGTGTTAGGTAGTGGACTTTAGAAGAAGGACTCGATTAAAAGAAATCACAACTGACCTTACACTAGGTACATATCATACAATTGAAGGTAATAAAAAATCATTACAATAGCACAAAGCGATACGATAATGGCAGAACAGGTAAATATGAATATAAGAATAATATAAAAGCGCACAAACACATTAACAACTAATACCAGAACAGAAAGAAAGAAAAAAATTTCAACCCACCGTACTCACCGTAGCCTCCATAACCTTGGCCGTAGCCCTGTCCGTATCCGCCTGCAAGAAACAGAATTTCATAACTAACCATTGGATTGACAAGTTCAGTTCGAGGTTTTCTCAGATCAGAACTATCTGTGCAACATGACTTGAGACGGCTGAATTTTGGGACTTTTTCGACCCCGAAACGTCCCGGCTAAATTCAGAGTTCAGTGAGTACGGTTGAAACGTTCGTTTATCGACGATAAAATAAACAAAATAGTACGCAATCCTTGATAACACAGTAGACAATCAAGGAACCATTTGAAACAAGGCTCAGGTATCAATAGTTAATGCAATCTACAAAATCAAAGTACGTCCGCAACTTGAACTGATACGCATGCGTAGCGAGTTATCCCTAACTGGATCGAAAATTCAATTTTTCCAAGAAGATGTACACGTAGTACATCATGCAACTCAATTCGTTTGTGTTTGTCATGCAACACGATTAATTTGACCTATATCCCCCCTTTGCATGAATAGCATTTGCATGATATAATGCGTTAAATTATTAAACTGCCAATTTCATATTTAAAAAAATAGCTAATAGAACTTAGACCTCGATTTTGACCATGAAGGAGTTGATTTCAAGATATTTGATTTTTTAAATCACTTAAGAAAACTGTTGGAAATTTCCTGAGGATTCAAAATCCATTGTCTGCCAATTTTATCATTTTCAACAGCTCTCTAAAAGGACCCTAATATCTTGGCATGGGATGGACTGAGAAGCCCAAACAAACCAATCGAAATTTAGGTAATTTGACTGCAAAAAAAGAAAACCATACGCTCAAAAACAATGCATCACACCAAAAACCGAAACTACCTATTACAAAAATGTCATTTTCAGCTGTTTTCCCACTAAAAACAAAACTTTTACTCAAAAATTCACAAAATGAAAACTTTTCATTCTACGGCCCATGGACATACATTTCATAAAAAATCACCACCTTCCAGTATCCCATCCCTCAATCGAAGCAGTCATTATCTTCATCTATGAAATCGAGTTCCAAAATAATCCAAAATTCTGAGAAATCAGGACGAACAGAAGTACGAAATGGTCCTATCCAGCGGATTATTTTCGCGTGTTCCCCATAAACGCTCAATAAAACCAAGCTAACCATGCGATTCAAAAATTCGAGAAAAAAAGGAGAAAATCATCAGAAAATCAATTTTTTGCAAGCACTGCTGGTAACAATATTCTTCTGTTCGAGAACATGGACAGCAAGACATCAAGTTTCGCACTTCGGATAAAGCCAGAACTATTGGTTAAATTTAAAAAAAAAAGAAAATAAATAATACTAATCGATAAGGAGCCAAGGCCTTGAAGTTCAACCCGACAAATCAAAGATCTCCAAAACTAGGGCAAAATCCTGAGCAACAGAATGCCAATTCAGGCCTGAAATGTATGAATTTTGACACTGATACGAAGATTTCAGGATTTTATTAACATGGAGGGCACAGACAGGCAGGGCCAACTTTTCGCAGTCTGTGGGAGCCTCGAGCTATGGGAGTTTTCCAAAAAACGAACATCCGCGTGCTCTGTTTCTTATTGAACAACAATGTTATTACGGAAATGTGAGAATTTATTGGTTACTAAGAGAGGAAATCGTCTTTAAAAATAAAGGCAATCAAAAATCGAGACACGATTAAATAAAAACCAACAACTGGATTCTCCGAGGCTTGAAATTAATCGATTTGCATGCTATCGATGCTCGAGTACGAAAATTGCAAGAAAGCATAATCAAGAAGAATGGCAATGCTATAGAAAAAAACATAATGTACCTCGGCCACGGCCTCCTCGTCCTCCACGTCCCCCTCGCATGCCAACCATTCCGTCAGGTTTGGGTGTCGCTTTCTTCACGTCAACCTGCAATCAATCGAAGTCAATTAGATGCTTCAAATTTTCGAACTATTTTCGATCATAGGAAAAGCTCCCCCTCCCCCCTCAATACCAGTGTTCATTTAGAAGATGGCAAAAAAAATTCACGATAATTGAGCCAAAACAGCCACTTGCCTCTTTGCCATTTATCGTTTGTTTCGGCGTCTTCAGAAGTTCGGCGACAATTTGTTCCGATTCGAATGTTATGAAACAGAAACCTTTTCTCTGGTTCTTCGTCTTGTCGTAGGGCAGCTCGACTTCGACAATCTGTAAATAGCGAAGAGATAATTGATTGAACTTCAATGAAATACGCACAAGCATCAGCCGAAATACCTGCAGGCTGACATCCAAACACCGCAGGAAAACAACAAAATTCTAAGATTTTTAATTTTATTTATTTATTTTATTCATGTTCTTGCAGTGTGTTGTTAAAATACAAGTGTTTATTTAGATTTAGGCCGAAAAAGAAATTCACTCACCGTGCCAAACTGGCCGAAATACGATTTGATGTCATCGTCCGACAATTCGGTGGACAGTCCACCGACAAAGATTTTGCCATGCCTCGCTTTGGCTTTTTTAGGGTCGATTTTCTTATTGTTGATAACGTGGTCACCAGCGGCGAGAACCTAGAACGGAGGGAAAAAATTGATCTTATTGCGTCCAGTGAATACTATAATAATTAATGAATCTATCCATGGAGTGCAAGAGGAGGATGCCCCGCGATTCATGAAATTACCTTGTCAATGGAATCGGCAGTCTTGAATACGATGAAAGCGAACCCTCGCGATCTTCCAGTGTTAGGGTCTGTCTTGACATTTATACTTTCTATCAGACCGTAGGTGCTGAAGTGTTCCCTCAGTTCCTCTGAAAATCGCACGAGGCGTCATTTTTTGAAAATGAATTTTCGTAGAAAAAATCAGTCGCTAACGGAAGCGATGCACTGATACTCACTGTCGGACGTCTCCCAACTCAGGCCGCCGACGAACAGTTTCCTAAAAAGGAAAAATTCATTTTCTTGAAACTGCCAATCACTTTGGGCGAGGTGAAAAATAATGCAATTCGATCGAGTTCGCAAAGGATGTTAAGTTCGAGGAGCAGACAAAAATGCTATCAATACGGTCAATAATCAATAAATATTTGAAATTGATCAAGTCGGAAGGATGAGTGAAGATTAAATGGCAACAGATTCGTAATACTTATTAAATTTTACCAAAATTAGGAAGTCTCAGTTCTGTAAAAGACAAAATTTACAAGAATCTTAGATCGTGACACAATTTACAATGGTGCAATCGGTTCCTCTCGGACAATTCAAAACGTTGACAAAAAATTGGAAAATTCACAAAATTTTTGTTCCCACGATTGTTCACGTACTTAGGGCCGGTGTAAACTTACTAAAATATAATACAGCTAGTTTCCCTAAATTAGTTTATATACCATTCGGGTTTGGTGGTTGTCCATTCTCAGCTTGACGGGTTTTCCATATCGTATTTCACCTGAGAAATTGAAGCAGGGTTAGTGTCAACATCATGTTGCGATAACACATGTTCAACACAAACAAAGCATCATACATTTCTCAAACGGAACTTTTTTTTCGCTCACTTTGCCGAAGAGAACTTAGGGAGGAGGGCAGAGAAGCAAAATTCGTTCTTCTTGTGTTAGAATGGAACCACTTTGGAGAGAAAATGCAAGTACAAAAAATCCAAACTTGTGAATTCAACGTTGACAGTGAAAACTCGACGGTCATTAATTTGATACTAGTTTTTACATTAATTGAATTACTGCTTTGGATGAACTGAAACTGAGGAGAAAGTGCTGCAAACGCCTTGGAGTTGAGATTTCATCGATATATCAAAGCTTGTAACACTTTCAAAGGGCCTGTTCCAGGAGCGCGAGCGTAGGCATGTTTCGGTGCCTAGCGCATGCGCAGTATAAGGTTTGGAGAACGGATGTCGGTAATAAAGTTGTAGAAGGTCGACCCGTTATTCAGTACTGGAATCAATTATCAGGGGTAGAGTCTGCGGAAAACGCTATCTACTTTGCCAAGCTTACGAAAAATTGTATTCCCTCCATACTTAACTATTTTAAGACCTCTGTCCAAATCGTTGGGGATGTCCATGATTTTAACTTGTTCTATTGCAATTTTGGTGAAAATGATTTACTCAAGCATCAATAATTGGCGATTTCCTATTAAGTACTCCTGGCCAACCTAAAATAGTATCATTTTATAAATTTTAAACAAAATACAATTTAAAACTCAACAAACGGTAAATTAAACGAACAGAAACAGGAACCAAATATCGAGTGCAATCTTGATTAAGGAGACAGGGGTTTTCTGCAGACCCTACCCCTCACAATTGACTACAATAAATGTTGGTAAGTTTGGAAGGTAACGTCTCAACAGAAAGTAGCGCAGAGCACCTACACATGCCGACGCTCACTCTCCTGGAACAGGACCAATAATGAAAATTTGACACGAGGAGAAAAACGAAAATCCATCATAACCTGTGACCGACCCTTGCATAGGTACTTAATACAATTTCATTCTAAACAAGTCGACAGTAATCAACTTTGGTTAAAAAAAATTGAAACTTCCACACACAGACCCAGTTTAACGCTTATGAATAGTTTGCCCAAAGAAGCACATCATACACAATAACATGATTTCATTGTAATAAATCGATTCCGGATGATGGCCCTCGCGAATCTCAGAAGAAGCAAGGGAATTTGAAGAGGTTTAGAAAAAGAAACACACCCTTTTGACTGCGTTGAAATTTATTCTCCACCTACACTTTACATCCCGACAGTTTTGGATCGCCACAAGATCAACCCGGCATGGACATAGATTATCAATAATTTCAATAAGAGGTTAGTCGACTTAATAATTAATCGAGACTCGAATTGGGTCGGTCACAAGGTGTGAATCGTGAATGGTCAGCCACAACCCAAAGCGTTGCTCAAATTAACGACCCTTTGAAAGTTCAGCGCAAATTTGTAATTTTTACCTGCAGAGATAAATTTCGATAGAAATATTCCAATAATGGGGATTTTTCGAAGGCGATTAATTTCGTTCAATTTCTAGACTTGGATCAGGGTTTCCCAATGTATAACAAAATTTGCCTAGCTGGGAAATAATGCGATCACATTTTGACAATAAGTACGACCACAAAGGATGTATGGGGTATCCAAAAGCTTAATAGATCATTCAAGTAAATTGAGGTTGAAGGTTCAAGTTCCAATTACGACCTAATTGCGTTCAATACGAAAATTTATAACAAATAGGTACGCGATTATCGTCATATGGATTTACAATCAAAATCTTGGCAATAAATGACAGATAGGAAGCCGAAGTCACATGTTCCGATTTGTAGGAATGTAATTTTACATAAATTAGATTGCGAGGAAATCAGTACATTGGGAAAACCTGACGAGCTGATGAAACGTAGAAATTAGAGGAAAATTCAGTTGGCCATATCAGTATAATACGAATAGCTTTTTTGAGGAATGAGGCCGAGATGCGGTGGAATCATGAAGCTGGAGCTTCTCACTGCTCATCCAGACATGGGTTGCAACAATTACTGTTGCAACTTATTATACGCACGCACATTGGCCTCGTGATTCACCAATAAATCACCCATATCTCTATTTCCTAATCCCGAACGTATAAAAATTGAACTAATGTTAACAAGACCCCCCTCAATGGGCAAAAAGCCTGAAAACTTTCCAACATAAAATGGAAACTCGCCATTCGAGACCGTTCGTCAACGGTTATCGATTCATCTCGCAAAACGACCACGACAATTGCGCCGGCTCAAGCTGGGGATTTCGGGGAAGCTGGCGCATCTTTGCGAAACGTGGGCTCAGAATGAACTCGAACGAGAGGGGAGAAAAGTGGGAAATACCGCGGGGTCAATGAACCAGGTGGATCTAAAACGGCGGTAGGTAGGGCCCCGGGTGGTACAGCCGGTAACCGTCTGTCGATATTTTTAAGAGCCAGAATCCCACGAAAATTGTTATAAGAAAAATTAACAATAGAAATTCATAATAAAAAGGTGCTCTTATATTTTTTGATTAACGAAACGCATTTTTCTTCGGGGTAGGATACGAGATCGCGACACCGAAATAGTGTACCCCGCTCTCCCCCAGCCTTGCAAGGCCTGAGCCGATGGGCCCGGGGGGCAGGGAGACGCTCGCAATGCCCAGACGCGACGCCCACCCGCCATCTTGAAAGCGTGAGGCCCAACCCAAGCCCCGGCCGGCGAGACAGGGAAATCTCCCAACACAATCATAAAATTCAGCTTCATACCCATTCACAAAAAATTGTTTCTCAACATGGTGATCCGATATGGCCAACTCGATGCATTGGTGAACAAGAAAATCACGCGGAACTCTGCAGGATAGTAAAATAGGCAATATAAATGCGCGAAACTCCCCCGGTAAAGGCTGAACTTTCAAAAAGTGCACTTTCCCCCGGATTATTATTTCCATTCGATTAGAATAAACTATTTTACTTAAATTTTTCTTAATTACCATACTAGAGAAAGGGCCAGTCTATGGAATATTATCGAGGAAATCGGACAGTACATCGTAGATCCTAGCGTATAAAATAAATCGTTCCGACAAATTTGGTTCAGGCTGAACCGAGTGACAAAAAAATCATGGTAATTTTTTCTCGACGGAGGTTTGATTGGGAAAAAGGAGCGGGTCAGCCAGGATCACGTAACGAGGAACATGGGATGGATTTCGGTTGGCATTAAATAGTTTTCATCTTTCCGATTGCGCAAAAGGAAAAGGGGTCAGAAATAAGAGATAAGCAATACGGGCATTTACAATCTTTCAAAATTATTCCCTACGAGCTAAAAAAATTCATCGAATATTTTTGTACATCCTGCAAAGAGAAAATGTTCCGGAAATTGTTTCGAGCACAGAAAACTCATGGATGGCGGGTGACTGAAGTGACGCTCGAAAGCTAACCCAAGGTTTTAAAACCAAGCTGGGCTTCGTGAAGTCCGTGATTTGAAGGCGAAGTTATTGTGAAATTCCAAATTCGTCGAAATTGGATCGACGACATCAACATTGAACGTGAAACAATGCAGCTTAGAGCGGATGAATCGCGATAAGAAATTGACCGCTAAAAAATGCGGAGAAAGGCTAAACGGGGGCCGCAAACGACGCCATTTTCCATCGCCGACGCGTCATCAAAGGGATTGTAGGGGAAAAAAGGTGGAATTACGCCGGATTTCAGAAAATTCCGACTCGTAGGAATACAGAAATTTGGAGTGAAGCAGCTTTACAGTGAGGGAAGGAACACAGAGGATTACACAGACAGGAAAATCTGCGAAAAGAAAGAACGCTTACCTGTCGTCATCTTTGCCGGGAGCTTCGGCGCTGCCAGAATCCGCCTGGTCACCGCCTCCGTTTTCGTTCGTTCCGTTCATCTTATCGTCCTGGTATTCATCCTGGCCGTCTTTTTCACTTGCCATTATGATCAATGGGTTGAAAACAACTAGATACACTAATTAAATGGGTAATATGACTTAGAACCGATAGGACGAAAATGGACGAGAACCGGACCCCTCTCGATGATAGCTGTTTGCAGGTCCGCGGTCGTACAGGAGAGAGGGAACGACCGGAAAAAGTTTGGCTTCGGTTCTGTTCGGGTCCCAGTTCAGTGTTGCCAAGGTGAAGACGTCAAAACCCCTGAGACAACGTCAAAAAAACCCCAGATCCCCCCAAATGAGGAAAAAATCCCCGAATACCCTTCCAAAGTTGAGGACGAATTAAAAATGAACTATTTCACGTAAACAGGACCCAACTCCAAATTATACATCTCAAATTTTTAAATTTTACCTGAAACTATAAACTATTTATTACTCAATATTGTCGGCTACCTATCGTCAAATTTATACCTACTTCTCTTTCAAACCAAACAGCTGAGCAGTGGATGTCTTAGCTTGCATTTATCTGCTATGCTTAGCTGTTATTTCTTCATTTTTTAAGCCCGTCCCCCTGGCTTCTGTAAAAACCGCCGGAAAAAACCCCATAACGATTCATCCTCAAAATCCCCCTCGGGCATTAAAAAAACCCGAATTCAGGGGGGGAAATCCCTAAATTGGCAACACTGTCCTATGTCGACAAACAAGAGCCCGATCACCTAGTTCGAGAAAGGATGAGTAATCGATACAAACCAACGATCGATATTCCTGGGGATGCGATATTCGTAAGCCGAATTTGGCACATCGAATTTTCGCTTCATAATATGAACCATATTATGGTTCAAGGAATTAATAGCCCGTAGGTACCATCGCTGAAGTTCAATCGCTTCAAAAAATCGCGACAAAATACTGCATTTTGGGAAAGAAAATTTCTTCCTAGGGAACTGTTCCCCTGTTACAGGTATTGAAACAGCATGTCGATAGGACATTTAATCGATACATCGAATCTTTTCGATATCCAAACCGAACTAGACGAGGTGAGGGGAATGCTGCCTCGGTTCGGTGTGCGCAGTGTGATTGCGCAGCGGCAAAAATCATGCTGCAGTGCGCTGCAGGGAAAGTTTCCCGTTTGCGGGAAAAATTTGTCTCAATTTTGTTCCAATCAACTTTAAATTGAAATTACCTATTCCTCAGCTCGAGAGTTGGTGATAGTTTTCTCATCTCTCACGCTAAACTCAGTGGTTTCACTATAAATCATTAGGTATCGGAGTCAAAATAAGGAAATAGGTACATAGGACAGGTATTCTTGCAGTAAAATTATTTAGACAATTATAATAAATTGGAAGGAATTTAATTAAAAAATGTGACATAAAAATAGCACTTGAAATCAACGTCTCAAAAACCGTAAATCATATAAAACTTGCACGGATAAAAGAAGAAATTTGCAGATTTGGCCTAAAACAGAAAAAATGAATTAATTACTACAAATTATTAATTACTAACTAAAAATTATTAATTATTAATCACAACACATTATTGACGAGATAAGTAATTCGCAGTAATTTGAAAAGCACCAAATTTCCTTCTTAATCCACATCACATGATAGATTTCGATTATGTGGGCATAAATACTATCATGAATTACGTTGGGATAAATACTTTGAGGCACTTAGATAGGTAAAAGCCCGTAAGTAATACGTTCGGAAAATCAATAAAAATTAAAACATGAAAATTCGGCCTAACGCAATTCTTCGCAAATAAAAATGTTTTGCAAAAAAATAAAAAACAGCAAATTATTTACCTGACAGGCATCAACTTGATGGATGTCTAGCGAAGTCGAATGAGCAGCTTTCTTTGCTGGCGATGAGCAAGTTCACCTCGGGACATCATTATGGAGATAACCCTCCTCACACTGTGCTCGGGGTATTTCTAGTTATCGGGCAAAAAATACGTCCAGAATACAGTAATCGAAGTCACAAATTGAAAGTCCAAAAATGTGATGAAATTTACGACAAAAAAATTTTTTTTTTGTACAAAAACAATTTTTATTGCGAACAATGGGAGAAAAACAACAAAACCAGTAAACAAATATTAATTAAAATTAGCTTTTTATTAATAACACTATTTATAATAAAATTAATTCATAATAAATTTTTTTATTAATGAAAATTGGAAGACCGAAAATGTTGTAAAATGTTCGGCAAATATTTAATATCCCGTACCTGCTTAGTGAAGTCCTGGACAATCGTTTTCTCTGAAACCTGTACACCAACAGCGAATCTCTTCTTCAACTGTTTCTCGATTCTCATCAGCATTTCGTAATCCTCGGAAGACGTGAACTCGTCAGAACCTGAAAAGTTTGGTATCGACTTTTAAAATACACATAACAAAAAAAAAAGCAAAAAAAATTCTGGATTTTTTATTGACTTATTTTACGGTTTTTGACATTTAAACAGGAAGTCTATAACGGAAAAATAAATACTCATATTTAATGGTTTTTGTATGATTAAAAAACCTTGTTTTTATGAAAGAATTGAAAAATATCCCCCCTATTTCACAAACCCCCAAAACTCATCCGCATACCAGCCAACGTTCCGCTCAAAGCCGCTTCCATGGTGGACACTTGGAACAAACGAAGGGACTCGTCGACATGTTTTTCGGTCGCAAACGGCTTCATTTCCATTTTGGCGAGCGATTCCGAAATTCGAATAACCGCCTCCAATTGCCTGTAAGAAATGCACGTTTTGCTAGCGATGGCTAATACCACTAAACGAAAAAGCGTTAAAGTAACGTGGGTAACCTGTCATAAGGTTAAGTTCGGTGATGTCAGCTGGACAGCCAATCAGAGAGCAGATTGATCCGTGCGTAGGTCGATCTGATCTCTGATTGGCTGTCCAGCTTTAAAACGGAGGAGTAAAAGCCCATAACCTTCTGATAACAGTTCGAGTTTAAACCTCCCATGATCATTTGGCAAATTGTCCATCGAATTAATGTATTTTTATTTAAGAAATTGACGCAGGTCAAAACTATCATCTGCGAAAATGCTGCAATCCGCCTAAATAAAAATCACCTGACGGTGATCGGAATGGAGAGAGATTTCGAGCTTTCCATTTCATGTTTGTGAGAGCCACTCCTCATCATCACATATTTCGTCTTCAGTTTTTCAGAAGCAGCTTCCGTCAACCGAGGGCCGCATCGCCTGAAAAGTCGAAATGAATGATGAATAGAAATCCCCTCAATTCAGGAGTGAATGCGAACGTGACAAAAAAAGTTGTAAAAATAGTAAATAAGTAATTAAAAAATTAATAATTATATTGTAGAAAGAGCATTGAATATAACCCTAGGGGTTAGTGGTGCTTCACCTTCGACAATAATTGATATAGTATTTGAGCTCGTTCAATCCTAGTTCGCCGTCTTGCTTCTCCGGGTTGAGCTCGTTGGCTTTGGTGTGCACGTTCATAATATGTTTGGCCAAAGTCTGGGAACGAGAGCGAATTCATCAGGGAAGCAATAAAGCAACTTTTGAAATCAGTTGTTTTGATTTTTTAGCGTACGAAAAAATGCGAAAAATTCTCCTAATTTTGGCGGTAATTTCTGTTTTGACAATTCGTGCACGTACAATGTCTCGATCTCGGTTGTGCTCGTCCTTGATGATGAAGATCATGTCAAAACGCGAAAGGATCGTGGGCATAAAGTCAATGTTTTCAGCCCCTTTCAGATCATCCCAACGGCCATACACGGAATTGGCCGCTGCGAGCACTGAACACCTCGAGTTCAGCGTTGTCGTGATACCAGCCTGCGAAATTCGCGGTAAAAATAAAAATTTATCGACCATTTTGATGATTAATTGACTGGTGTTCAAAATATGCAGTACTGTGTTATCAGTTACGAACTGTGGTATCTTTTACAACTTTCCATCCCTCAGTTTTGATGCAGGTAGATTCAAATTGAGATTAATCAAACAGCAAGAGCCATCTTCAGAACTATCGAACCGATTTTGGCGTTTTCAATTTCGAAATATTGGATTTTAGGGAAAAACTAAAATACAAGCCTAAAAGGATTATGTCAGGAAAGCTGAGTGGGCCCCAATCAGGTTATATAGGCTAACGTAAACAGTTAAATCCTCAAAATCATCCAATTTTTTCTACTCAAAAGATGAGGTACGTACCTTGGCAATGGAGATTGTTTGCTGTTCCATCGCTTCGTGAATAGCCACACGGTCGTCTTCTCTCATTTTATCGAACTCGTCAATGCAAACGACTCCTCCGTCAGCAAGAACCATCGCTCCTCCCTCCATGATGAAATTTCTCTGCATTGATAACAATTTTTTCTGTTTTTTCTAATTGAAATTAACTCCATGCAGGCAATGCAAATAGCTGTACCGAGTAACACGTACTATTGAAAAATGAGAAATGAGCCTGTTTAGACGCCATAATCAAAACTGGAACTTTTTTTATCTATTTTTTTTTAACCAAAACTCAACAAAATAACGAGGCAGCGATTGCTAAACAATCATTGTCATCACAATATTTACCGTATGAGGGTCTCGAGTGACAGATGCGGTCAGACCAGCAGCGGACGAACCTTTTCCCGACGTGTAAACCCCAACCGGGCTGACTCTCTCCACGAATTTAAGCAGCTGGGACTTTGCGGTGCCAGGGTCTCCCAACAAAAGGAGATTGATATCTCCGCGACGAGTCAAGCCGTCCGGCATACGTTTTCTCGAACCTAGGACCCAAGATTGTAAACCAGGGAAATTGATGAGGAGGCTCATACGACAGATTTGAGGCGATTGCAGCATTTTAGGAAAAATGCGATTTCAATATATAAATTTTCCAAAAGTTTTCAAAATTAAAATGTCAGTGGACCCCCCGGTTTTTGTCAGAGAAAAACCATCGAGCAGGAGTTAGAGAGCAAACAGGTTTCAATTTATTTGTTCAATTTTTTTGAACTGCTGATAAGCAAACAAAACAGATACAATAAACCCGTCCAGTACTCACCTCCAAACAGTAGACAAGCTATCGCTTTCTTTTCATTTTCAAAACCGTAAATACTCGGTGCTATGGATTTGACGATGGTCTCGTAAACATTGGGCGATTTGGACAGGCGCTCGCACATGAAGAGCATCGGATCGTGTTCTCCACTATTGGTAATCGGGAGTTGATCTTCGTCCACCCACTGGTCGGCTTTGATGCCCAGCACGCGGATGTACGGGTTCCTCACCCCGACGTTTTTCTCTTTCGAGTCTCTCTATTGGGGGAAAAAATGATGAAATGGAGAGTTTCTGCAAACTTAGGATGCGTACATGACCCTAGCTCAAACTCTCTAACGAGGTAATTGGGAGTGTTTGGAAACTTCAAACTTTTTGCCTCTTCTGAGTACGAAATTGGTAGTTTGTACGAAGTGGTCACTTGGCAAATCAAGAAATGCTATGAAAACTCCTAGCTCAATAGTAAACACTAAAAATGCAAATACATCGGGAATACGGTGAGTTATTCAAATCAAAAACGCTTTATGACTTTAAATAAGCCCAAATAGGTAAATGTCGGCTACCTACCTTGGAAGACTTGTTCTTCTTGATACAATAAATTCCAACGACAACAACTTTATTTCCAGGGACGACCTTTTCACAGAGGAACCTGAAAACGATTGATGTGGAACAGCCGGTTACATAGGTGGTTTGGAAGAAGTAACGAAAAAGGGAATAAGTTGGGGTATTCCTGACTCCTGTTTCGACTGGAACGACCCCCAACTTCCTGGCCCCACTACGACTCCGAGACCTGGTTTGTCTCCCTTCTCAAAAATATGATAGCATTTTTTGTATCAGAAGAACTCAACAGTACTGAAAAGTTAATCTCATTAAAAAAGGTCAATCTGATACTCAGTAAGCATTGAACTCAAAACAATTGCCTACCGATCACAATAAAGCTGAACATGGCGAGGCATCTCTCCCTGCGGAACCGAGTCGGGAAGCTCTTGCAATTTCAGAACTTGGAAATCCACGCAACGGCAATTGTCGGTGCGAATCATGTAAGGATCCAATGGACACTTTGTCTGGCCGTTCATTTCGCTGCAAAGGTAAAATCCAAGTCAACAATTTTTTCATGGTAAATTCGATCGTTAAATCAACGCCGGAACGTTCCTTACCTTGTACAACGACGAGGTAAACCGAGGCCTTCGAGGCCGGGAGAAATGTCCATTTTAGGCACAATGCTTCCGCAACTCTTGCACTGCAACGTGATCGAAGTGGCTTTGGATTTGATGCCAGATGCTGCCACAACTATGCCAGGAATTTTCACTACACGAGACACCATCGAAGACTGGAAAAACAGAATTAGATTAAGCGCGAGCGATCTGAAGAATATTCGAGCTTCAAAATATGGAAAATATAGCTGAAAATTAAGAGAACGCATAATTATGGAGAGCAGCGCATTGTAGATCGAGACTACATGACTATAATGTTGAACGTCGACTCACTTTTAGATCACGTAGCGAAATAGGCACCGAGCCTGAGTAGAACATAACTTGAAAATGGTCGGTTTCGACGGCATCTTCAGCCCTGTGCTGCATAATTTCACCGGCTAGCTCTGTAGTCGCTTCTTCAAACTAAAAAGAGCAAAAAATTGACAAGAAAAATTGTTATTACAACTCTCTGTACGTAGATAAGTACAACCAAACACGTGAACGGCTGCTCAGCACAAAATAGTACAACTCTTGATCAACTGAGGAGAGCGAAATAAAATCACAATTATTCATACCAGCGGAACGTGGAAGTTTGGCTCGTTCGAGAAGCTCTCAGCCAGCTTTTCATTGTACCTCAAAAGATCTCCAAACTCGACTTCTATGAAGAACTTGCGGCAATTGTAGTTATCTTGGAGCATTCGGCTAAAATACGATAAATGTTAGGTAAGCGGAGTGAATTCTGAAAATCGATGAAGGCCCTCCAAATCGCTGTGGTTACATCAGCCTCACTTCGCATACCTGTACTTGTAGTTGAAGGTTCCGTTGTGGAAATTCTTGAGAAAATCCTTGAACTTCAATTTGACGGCCAGAGAATTTTCAGCTGGCCCGTTCGCGTTGCTCTGGTCGTCACGGCTCAAATTGTCCGAAAAGAATATTCCAGCTTCGTCAAAGCCTTCCATTTTGACAGCGCTGAAGATGAATCAATCTGATCAAATATGAACGCCGGTTTGAGGTAATTACTAGGTAATAATCGGCTTTCGGGAACAAGCAGGTGACATGTAGGTATCTCAATACTTGTTTCCAATTATTGGAAAATGACAAAATTTGTCATTATTGTCAGTATTTAATACTTTATAGTTAGCGCTACCAATCCGTATTTGGAGGTTTGAGGGCGAGAGATTTGAGTCGACTTCCTCTCACAATCGCATTTCTTCACTCGAGCGCTTTCGGCCGCGTGGCCCTCAGCAGGTGTTAATGTCATGTCAGCAAATTCCCTTCTCAGCAAGTAGAAAGGGGCCAGAAGCCCACCCTGGTCTAGTTTTAGGGTGGCCTGCAGTTCAGTATGGTGCTTGCACCGTAACATGCTACATGAAGCTCCATCGCAAGTCTGAGAGGCATTGAAGGCAAACAGGGACATGGATCCTGATCTCGTCACAATAAGGCAGGGCTTAACTCACAGGCCTGCATACGAGCTACGTTGCTACCAGGACGAGCGTAGCAAGGTGCGGAGCATGTCTAAACGGCAGGCCACCTGCGGGAAGCCAAACGTTCAACCCGGGTGGAGCCTCAGGCAAGCTTCTACAGGCTGACGAGGGAATCTGATGACACCCGAACATGCTGACACCCGACTGCAATGTGTCCCATTTTTGTACAGCCACTTTTTTTGGTCCACTTTTTTTTGGATGGGCCAATTTTTGTATTATTTGTAAGTAGCACCTTCACGGAGCATGCGATCGAGATCAACAGGTATGTTTAGCAGAAAATCAAGATCAAATGAACAGAAGATAGCTGAAACTAGCAACGAAATACTTACGCGATACCAGCCAATTGCTCGTGAAGACGACGATCGAGTCGGAAATTTCAAATTTTTGCTGTCAGCACGGATTTTTTCAACTTTCAGATTTTTCTGTATTGTTGTTCCACTTCCACCAGTTAGCTGTTCCCTTTCATGTCTTTTGACGGAGGAGGGATGGGCGGAGGGGTGAAATAAGGCGGGAATACAAAATGTGGGAAATCGTCGGAGTTGTTGTTGTTGTTCTATAGGCTCGGGTCTAGAGGTTTGACTTACGGGATGTCATTTCGAAAATTGCTTGCCATTTCCCGAAAATGAAGTCGAATCAATTCTGATAGAGTTGAGGGGCAAACATCTTTGAAAATTTTTAAAATTTTTGGCCCGAAGAAGAAGTTTTTTAAGCATGTTTCTGTCCAAAGTACATCTCCCCACTCCAAGTAAAACAGACCCAAATTATCGATACCCTTATCGATACCTCCACACACAACGCCTCTCTTCTCTATCCTCCATCTCTGTTCTGTCACTGTCACTAGCACATTCCTCCTTTTTGTATAGCCGGCCTTTTTTATTGTACTGCACTGCTTCTCTCTGTTTGAAAATAACTTAGTGAGCGCTTAAATTATTCGTAGGCGTAATTAATACTTGTGCGTTTGTCCTCGGTTGCTGCTTTACAATCAAGGCCTACCTGCTTCGGCAGTGAGTCATCGCCTCAATCACTGCTTGATAAAAGAGGCGTACCCGTACTCGGCAGATCGGTAAGTTCCTGGTATTATTTCGGTAGTGAAAGCTGTAAATTGTTATGAGTAATTTATTTTTAGTGTTATATGAGTAGCCTACATTTGGATTCCTGCCAATACCCTTACCGATTGGAGCTTATTTTGCAGGAGGACCCTCGCTAAACTATTGTCACTCTTTCTTGCTCTCTACTGTGTCATTTTGTCGAGCCTTTAAAACAAATGCAAGTTCAATCAATCGGAAAATTCGTTTATCCGATTTCCATTAATAAAAAATTCCACGTGCTAAGTAAGCAATTCATGGTCAATTGTAGGAAAAAGTCCTATCTAGAAAATGCTAGGCTGGTGATGGTTCTGAGATCACGTCACACTTTATTTATAGATTGCATCTAATTCCGTTATCTTTCGCGTTCTTTACGGTTCACGACCTCAGATGAACAGCCAATTGGACGTCTGGGTCAGCAAGATGATGTATTTTAGCTGTTAATATCAGTAAATTAAAACCTTATCGCGACTTTTCGGTGTAAAATGATGTGACTTGGCTGACTTCATTTTCCACCACTATTCAGAGGCCTCCTCTCAAAAATGTGAAATGATGATCTAATTTTTTGACGTTCCATTGATTCAGCGAGATGCCGCCGCCCAAATTTGTGATTGAGTTCGACAGTCCTACAGGCGCTTACTACGCGGGAACAGCTGTTACTGGCAGAATTTTGCTCACTATCGATAAACCTAAAAAAGCTCGAGGTGAGGAAGGACGCTAATTATCTTACCATGACTTGATTTATTGCCAATTTCACCAAACTTGTTAAACAAGATTCATCTCAATTTCAAGGCCCAGACTCGGGTCGGTTCTTCATTTCTGATTTTTTGTGGATTCCAGGGCTCAAAGTGAAATTTTTGGGCCAGGCAAAAGTGTCTTGGCAGGAAACCGAAAGCGAACGACAAAACGATGGGCAAACCAGAAACGAAACCGTCATGTATTCTGCGGAAGAGGAATACTTTTCAAACAGCTACTATTTGTTAGGCAGTGCAAACGGTGCGTAGTTTTTGTACTAGGGTTTTCTACGGTTGACTTGGCCAAAATTTTACCAAAAACTGAGCTTGGTGATTCTTAGCTGATAGATATGTGATCTGGTGTAACCAAACTCTGTTCCTATAATCTGGTTGAAGAAAATTCGGAAAAACCAACCAATCAGTCGGTCGGCGAGCTTCATCAATCGCTGATTATCCAAGGAAGCCGCGATTAATAATTTTTGTGGTGGCTATGCAGAAAAATCGTCTGATTTGCGTTCATGGGATGAGTAACCAAAGCTTCCTCGGATGATCAGTTGATTATTTTGATTGATCAAGTGGCCCTTAATACTTGGTAGCCTATGAGTATCGCAGTCAAGAAAAAAATGCCTATTTTTTAATCTATTTGTCCATCTTTTCATAGGAGACATCGAAATTCCAATCGGCGAGCATGTATATCCATTCACGACTACGTTACCACCCAGATTGCCATCATCCTTCAACGGAGAGCATGGTCATGTTAAGTAAGGTTTATCATCAATCCATCAAGTTTTTGCTGTGTATAGGCTTGTTCTTGGAGCTGGCAATGTAAACAGATGATTTACTCATGTGGCGTGATGGAGGGCATGTGTCAAAACATGGATCCACTACTAGTTATCCTGCTTTCATAGGTATACCGTCACAGCTACTGTAGATCGTTCCTGGAAATCGGACTACGAAGCAGTTGGCATATTCACCGTTGTCACTCCCGTTGACCTGAACTTCATTGCAGTCGCTAAAGTAAGTAATTTTGTTTTTCGTGCATATTGCGCTGTCATGAGCTTTTTCTCACGCTTGTATACCACGTTCTCAGGAGCCGGTGAAGAAAGATGCGTCGAAAACATTTTGCTGTTGGTGCTGCCAGTCAGGTCCTCTGTCGTTGGTCGTTTGCATGCCCTACACGGGGATCGTTCCTGGGCAAACGTTTCCCGTCACGATTGAAGTTGACAACGCCAGTGACGTTAATGTCGAATCTGTCGATTGTAAATTGAAAAAGGTGAAGCAACCAGCCTTGGATTACAATTCAATTACACATCACATACATTTTTTTTAAATCATTTTATCCCTAAGAATGTTGATTCTGAAATCGTTGCAATCTCAGCTGATTTCCCTTGAGATATTCTGCTCTATAAAGTAATTCATGCTTCAGGAAATCGAGTGGATCGTCAGGATGCCCAGGTACAAGACGAAGGAAGATTCCGTCGATATTGTTAAAGTCTCGTGCGAAGGTGTTGAACCGACGAAATCTCGAACTTGGACGCAAAGCGTGTCAGTCCCTCAGATGCCGCACGTCGACCTTGAAGCGTGTTCAATAATTAACGTGAAATTCCTACTCAAGGTACGACATGTCGACGATATGGAAGTACTGAGTGTTTTTGCCTACCATTCGTTTCTCTTGTTTGTGATCTGTTTTTAAAGCTGGAAAATTGCTCGATTATCGATATTTTTTGTATTGTTGTGGGCAGGTTTCGGCGGCGGTTGGAGGAATGCACAAAAACCTGGCCGTGGATATCCCCCTGATCCTGGGAACTGTGCCGATCTACGATCCGAGCGCCGGCGCGGCTTTGCCGATGGAAAACGGCAAAGAGAACCAACCGCTGCTCCAACCTGCGGTGATTATGGGCCAGCCGCTCCCGGGCTTTGCCAACTTTGACAAATCGGCCAACGTTGTCCAGCCTGCGCCCGTCATCGGCCAACCGTTGCCGGGGCTGGTCCAGCCACCGAGAATAATCGGTCAACCGTTACCAGGCATGGTGCCAGTCGGGGGTAGTCTGCCACCCTACCCGGTTATACCGACTGGGGATGCGGGATTCGCAGCTCCCGCTCCCAACATCGGCTTCAATATTACTCCCTCTTCTGAACCAAGTGAGGATACGTTTTTCAGGTTTATAGTTTTTTTTTTTCTTTTTCTATTCAGTTCAACATAACTGCGATTTATTGCAGGTGCGCCAACCGAATGAGCCCTCTGTCGGTTCAGAGGCCGAAATACTGGCCGACAGTTTAATCTGCGCTGCAACGCTTAGTACCGTCGATCTGCTCTAACATCACAATCCGTACGCAGGTCTGATCTACGCGCTTTGCATCGAAAAATACTGTAAGAGTTTGCCTATTTTTTCACTCGGATATTCTAATAATCAAAATAGGTTTAAAACGTATAAGTTCTCCGAAGTAGTTCAATAGTCTAGTCCCTAGCTTTTTCTAACTAACATAATTTTCGTGGCTGTCCTTTTTATCAGTTCGTTGGCTTGAAATCTAGCGATAGTTGCAAAGCTCAATGTACCAGTATTCGGAGTGGTTTTGATTTTTATTTATACCCGACTCATCAGTGAACAAATCGCGGTCGAGAGTTGTTCCTGTAAATATTCGTTTGATTCAGTACTGCTACCACCAAGGAAACCGATTTCAGATTTTGATATTTTTGTTTGTAATACGATATTTTCGAGATTTTGGTCGATGTTCAATTTTGATCTTTTTTCTTGGTTATACGTTTTGACGTTGTTTCATGTTGAGTTGTCAAGTGTTTTCATGAGGTAACTTCACTGCAACGCTTGTGATTGTAATTTTTTACAGAAGTCAAAAATGTTTATCCGATTTCATTTGGATTATTGTTTTTTTGTGTTATTGATGTGGTCGAACCGTTGGCACATCTTGTAAACTGTTGAAGTGGCAACATTACCTTCTCCTGTCGAGTTTCAATGACGATTTAGATTATTATTTTGGCATTGAGGGTTCGGATACATTATTTGCACCCAGAGGTCAAGTGTTTTTTCCGTTTATCGAGAAGTGAGAGTTCTATGGGGCCAAAACGTCGAATTCGATTCACGAATGTTGAACTGTATTCTTGAGTTGAAGGGACCCAGCTATAATAAAAAAGTGGATCAAGATTGGAATAGCAGGAGGTATGGTCTAAAAAAATAGAATCTCTAATACAATGTAATGGCGTTAACCAAAATTAGCCATGGCTGGAGTAAGAATAGTTGTTGATACAGGGAAAGTAGGAAAGTTTCACGAAAGCCAAAAATACTGTCCAATAGTAGATGATTTTATTTTGGAAACAATTTAACTCTTTAAGATTCAAATGTGAAGAAAGGAATTCGAGTGCTGTGAAAATTGATTCCCTTCATTGTTAAGTTTCTAGTCAACCCATGCCATCATTTTACGCACTATACGATTTGGAAAGTTTCGTTTTGCATTTTTGCTGGAAAAGGATGGATTATTTTCTCCACAACACTAATCTAATCACCTAATAACTCTTTCTTGCTCGTTAGACCCTCAATTTGGTGTGGCAGGCCGCTTTTTATTTCAAAGCTACACAGTATACTGGCCCAATATATTGTTTAAGTACTTACAGTTCATTGGTCACTAGTGTATGTGCCCTAAGTTCATTCACACAACTGTTCATACTCAGAATCTGTAAATTGCTCTCTGCATTTGATTTTCGTGTTCGAGTTTCATGTGTTCCAGGGTGGCACCCATCCTGCAGAAGACTAGTGGTGCCTAAATAACGCGCAGTACCTCCTTGCGTAAATCGCTCAGTATTACCTTGCGATGTAGGATTGAAATTATTTTTGCACATAATCGTCCTTGTCAATGATATTTGACCTTATCCAAAATACCTGCATACCGTTTTTAGAAATGAAAAATAGGCACCTTTTCTATTCTGATTATTCGGTGAGATAAGATAGTTCCAGTTATCAAGTGCGCACAGAAGGACGGACAAAATATAGGTTAATCGTCGAAAAAATAAAGTTTGGCTTCACGCAAAAAAACGCAACTAAAAAAACCTCAATTTTTTGTTTCGCATGTCTGAACAGACAATTCCGAACTATAGAATAATCATATTGGATAAATATTCACCCATCAGTATTCTTGACAATAGGGAATGTGCCAAATTCTACTGGGACACAGACTCCCTGGTTTACTCACTGTCTACCGTTTACTATCTGCTGGAGTCCACCCTGAATTTTCTGAATAAATGTAATCGCGTTCAAATGTCTGTCGATTGGGCCCAAACCGCTGAAATGAACTCATTATGGGTAATCGACTTATGCGTGAGCGATCAGAAGTTACCCTGCTTACGCCAGATTATTCCTAACCTAAGTCATACTGTGCCTGAGCCAATATAGAGTCTATAACGGAGAAGTCTCGTTATTTCCGCAGCGAGATCCCTTTTCCCTATTAGCATTGTCCTCTTGTACAATTTATTGCCAAAATGTCGCAGCTTGCACTTCGTTTCACCCTTTTGTTGCTGTTACAATCGGAAAAAGGAGAGCGCCAGGTTGAGTCTCTGACACCCGTGAGGCTTATGAAAATAATTGCAGAACTTTTTTCACCCTCCCTCAGCTCTCGATAGAGCGTGTGAAACAACCCATTTCGTTCACGCAATTGAACTATTGGATTTTTCTTTTTTTCAGTCTTCGGTACAAAATCAGCTAAGCCAGAGCCCTTTCTCGTTCCATGTTAGCGTCCAACTGGCAAAAAAGGCGCATCGTGTGTGCGCGTGAGTTAAAAAGACCCTGACCCCGGCGTCTTTGGCGTCCCCGTGTCTCTTGGAACAAGACGCCTCTGTTCTCCTCCCCTATCCCTCGCTGAGCAGAGCTGTTATTCAATTTCGAATTCCTGAGCCCAATTACTGATACTTTATGACAGTAACACGAATCCGAATTTTCACATGTACCCACACTCCTTATGTAAGGAACGGGGAGAAAATTTTAAAAAACGAGTTCGCTCTCTCAAAACGCCACAAGAAGTTCACAGAGGAATTCTAAAGAATGATTTTATTATAACAATAATTTATACACTAAAACGCATCATTGACATTTTCTCAACAAAAACAACCGGTTCGCAAGCTATGCATTGTCAATGAGAGAGGACAAAACGCCCCTTGAGTATCCGATTCATGAGGACCCGGCGTCCCCCGGGCGTCGACATTCTCACGTCCCAAGAATGCTTGTTCACCCGGCGCAATTCTCTGGCCCTTGGGAAGTAGCAACGTGCTTTGCTAACGCGGAAATGCTCAGCCCACATGTACTTTTCAACGGCATTCGGCGAAGTTTTAGTGGCCACTTTCCCAGGACCTTGGTACTTGTGGGTTTTGTAAGTCCTGATGGTTCTGAACAACCTGCGAACGGGGTAGGAAGTTATAAAACTATAATTTTAGTAGACGATGTCACGCGCAGTCCGGAATATGAGCTTCTCTCAAACTACTATTGAAAATGTGGAAATAATAATTTAGAGTAAAGGTCTCTAAATGTAAAAAACAAAAGTTCATAAACGCTAAAGTACAAAAACATCAATAAACCCATTCATAGAAACCCAGGCGGATGAACACAATCGCGGGCAGAGCGATGGATGGACTAGTTCATTAGACAACTTACGAACTGAACGCATCTTGAAAAAGCCGGCTCATGATTGGCGCCCTACGAGATGAAATGACGGTAAACCTGAAGCGTCGCGTTCCAACGTGTTAACGTTAATTAATTACTGGTTTATATCCATCGGCCGGACGCCTGAAATATAATTTGGTCAAGTCAAACTTCCGAGCAAAAGCTCATGGATAATAATAATAATGGTCATATTCGAGTAATGACTGATTTCCTCAAGAAATTGACACACAAATTTTGCACAAGCTCATAATTTGTGTAATAATGCTTTAACCCATTAAAGCATTAAACCCATTAACCCTATGAGCAGCCAGGTGATTTATTCGTTCAATAAAGCGATTTTTCATGGTTAAAAATGTCAAACTCACGTGATTAAGTAAGTACACAGATTGTAGGTAATTTAGCAAAGACTAATTTTAATGAACTACAGTATGAATTTATAAGTAAATCGTACTTAAGTACAATGAAGATTCAAAAATCCAAAAGGAAACCTGAGAAATCAAAATATGCGAAAATTTTATCAAAACTTTGTTGTTGTTGTTTTAGAACAACATAAAGGTAGTCGTACCAGAAAGCAAAAACAATTGTTGCCAACAACAAAATCAAGTCTTGTTTATTTGACATTTTCAGATTTCAGCATTAAATTGGACTTTCAGCAGTAGGTACCGCTTCTAAGTACGTTTTCGTTTTCGCCGGAACTTCGATGAACATGAACTGATGAGGATGATCGCTGAATGGGTCGAGGCGCTAGGCTTGGATAGTCGTCAATGATGCGCAGGGCGCAGCTAGTAAGTAAGGGCTGTAGTACTAAGTAGTAAGTCAGAGGCCAGTAGGGGCCCCTGGGGCCCTTGTAAGTAGTACTAAGTAGTGTGTCTTACTAGATATCTACTTTACGTTTCACGAACAACTACTCAGTTCACTTGCTAAGATTGGCGTCCACGAGTCTAGACTCTAGACAACTGTAGAAGTCTATTCGAAGAAGTCTGTAGAAGTCTATTCGGCCCGGCAACCCTTGACAAATCGAGTAGGTACGAACACATTGGATGATGTTGGATTATCGAGATAATCGAAACATGCTATGAAATCGATTGAAATAGTATAACGCCTGATGCGTATGTCGAATTGGACTGATGGGGGACGCTTTTTTCCTTGGAGATGCGAGCGCAGCGAACAACTTACTCGAGATAGGTAATATTATTTGTTGCCCCAGCATTGGTATTAGTTCAATCGATGTATAATCGCTGGTTTCGATTACCTTGATAATCGATCCTTCCGTCGCTCAAATGCTCTGCTTAGTACAGAATTTATTTTGAAACACTCATACTGAACTGTTTCAAGCCGTATGATTGGATAAAATTGTTCATTCAATCATTTGGCGTCGTTAGCAACTAGTCCTGGAGTAGTCCAGAACTGTCTGTCCGAAGAGACCCATAGAAAAGGTTAGTTACGTCTGAAAACGACCCTCATTGGAAATTTTTCAGATGGAATTCGACTGATTTGGGACGGTATGAAAAATAAAGATGGCGACGTGAGTAAAGCTACTAAAAAAATTAACAAATTTGGAAAACGCAAGAAAAAATCTCGTACCAAGGCAAGGCGTAAAAGGCGCTTGAAAGCAAAACTATTGAAAGGTCTGCCGGGGGCTCCTCGTCAGAAGATGGTACCGTCCTATGATCCTGAACCTTCTACATCGAGCGGACAATGTTATTGGCTGAACTATCTGAACGTGTTCAAATGGCATGCATTCCACTCTTCCCCCGAGAACTCATCTTCGATCTACCAAATGCCAGGGTTGCACCAAACATCCTACTTCAATGATTTCCAGGTGAGCACATCCGAATGCTTCATGTTTCCTTTGACTTTTAGGAATTGGACCTTTTTTCTTCAAATGGTTGATCATGATGATCGGCTGGTAGATCATGATGATCAAATGGCAGATCATGAAGATCGAATGGCAGATCATGATGATCAAATGGTAGATCATGGTTATAATCAAGTTATTTTCCAGGATGCCGTTGGAAGTTCAAGAATGGACCAGTCATTCCAAGAAGACGAGGATGCTGAAGAATGTGATGGAGGGGCGGAAGAGTCGGATGACGATATTGTTGTCACTGAGGAACTGATGCAATTTTTGGAAATCAGTATGCGACACAAGGCCAGCATGAGTAAGTTGTCTGAAGGAGTTGCTTTAGATAACAATCCAGTACTGGCGCGGTTCTCGTTGTAATCATTGTTTCTATGGAAACGGCTTTTAATTCCGAATTTGATTTCCACTTCTCCTCCTTTCGGTACCTAACAACCGTCATAAAGGCTTCTTTGGCACAAAAAGGAAATTAATGATAATAGTTGTTGTATAGGGGTCATCTAATTTGTTCTGTCGTTTCAGAAGCTAAAAAAGAAAAAGCAGCCGAAGACCTTGCAAAAGAAGCAACCTCAGAAAGAAGTGAGTATTTGTAGAATCAGTTGTCAGGGATCTACAATTAGTGGCTCGTAAAAACGCACTAGTGCCGAGATAACGTTACAAAACAACTTTGCTGTCCAGACGCCATTGACGATTGTCAGCATCCGAAAGAGGACGACAGTGCTGAAAAACGTCGCCTCGAACTTGACATCCTTTATGGCCGAGCCGCACCCACGATCCACGGAATGGAAACGGCCACACAGCTTACATTCAATAGGGCTGTCGACCTTTTCAACCCGCCTTACTGGCCAGTTCATCCATTCTCGATAAAATTTCAAGCCGAAAACTGACCCTGACCTTGTGGAGCATGAAGTTTGTATCAATTTGCATTTGCTTCACTCAGGTGTCCTGAGGTGGGGTTTAGGTTGTTAAGGCAGAACTGCTCATCTTATACCAGGTATACACTTATCATTTCCCAATGTTTATCATTGTAGGATCATCATAGTATTGTATCATAATTATCGGACCAGACTCTTGAAAAGATGAATTCTGTAGTCAATAGAGCGGCGCATGAAGTATAGAATATTGACATGAAATATATGATTTTTTAATGTTTTATAAAGAGGTTTTGTCATGAGCCAGTGCGCAGGTAGTGATTTCTATGGCAGTGGCGGGTGGCCTATCGGCTAGCTTGCGAGTTTAACTGCAAGTTATGGGTTCGGTCCCCAGGTCTACTTTTTGTTTGCAACTAGCCAGCTGCAACATTACCATCAAGATCAAGGAAACACTAGGTTTTTATTGTCGGTGAAATTAGTCCTTAATTGTTGGGTAAATTATTGGTATTCCTCCCTCAAGGACCCATACAGGTTCCTAAGGTTCCCATATAGGTCCTACTGACTACTTTTCGACGCATTCAATACTGCCGCGATACTATTTCGACTTCGACGCTGCTCTTATTAGTTACCTACAGGATAGACCCCAGTTTGTCATTATTGTGAGGTGATTGTCTCGTAATCGAGTGATAACCGTGGCGACGTGCTGTTGTTGAAACCTGATTTTGGTCGCATTTGGCCCAAATACAACTAGTTTTTAATGTAAATTTTAAGTGTTTTTCATCCATGTAGTTCCTCTCATCAAAATTAAATGATCTCGGTGTGAAGGCCTTTCGGCAACAAATTGGAAATGGGGCCCAAAAAAGCTGGCAAAGGCGTTGCCAAAAAGCCTGGCAAAGGAGGCGGCAAAAAACCTGGCAAAGCAGGCGGCAAAAAAAAACCTGGTTTCAAGCTACCTACGATCATCAGAACACGTCAGAAAATCCTTGGTGCTCGTCAGAAAGTTAGTTCTAGACGAAGGGTTTTAGCATAAGTTCATGCCCCGCGACGTGTTCCTAATGTACTTTATGAGGCTCCTTGCTTGAGGTTAAACCGCTAGATTTGGGAGCGTCAGCCAATCAGCGAGAAACTTTTATTTGCCTTATACAAAAACATTTGTTTTGCATTTGCCAACAAATTTACAATATCCTCAAAAACCGGAAGTGCAAGGCGTGACAGCATGCCTCCCCTGCACCACGGCCGGCCCCGGGCCCAACCCACCAATGGCGGCTCCCAGACTGGGCACTCACCAACAGAATCCCCCCCCCTTCCATGTGCCGGGGAGCCGGCCAATTTGACGCTCCCAACCCTCGCATGCAAATCCAGCTTCAACTGTTATGCAGTATGTCATCATACTGTGGGAACCGAAATTATACCTACCTACCAGTTTATTTGCAATAGGTAACTAAATAGAGCTCAAATCTGAACGTCAAGTTACAATAGCGAACTCCTATCAATTTTAACTAGGTGAAACGACGGGTGAAAAAACCGGGTAGAAAAAAACAGCCCAAAGAAGTCGAACCTGAAAAGCCTGAAGAAGTCATCGTCGAATTGGTAATGGCTTGCCGCTTCGCCTAAAATAGGTATTAGTTGACAGTCCAAATATACTTGAAAGTATTAGAACTTTGTCAGGTACCTACCTACGTCTTAGGATTGGATCTTAGGTATTGGACGCTTTTCATGGAGAAAATGAAGTGAAAAATTAGACGTACGCTCTTGATAACCTACACTTTCTTTGACAATTAGTTCGACGCTCCGAGAAAAATCGGCCCCCGCGACGTCGTTATCATGTGTTTGCTGTGGAGCTACGAGGTGGTGCAGAAGTACGCACGAGCCTACAAGGGGTCTTGGCTCGCCAGCCAGCAATACTTCATCAGCAGTCGGCTGAGCAACGACATTGAGCTGACGACGCCTGATAGCGTTGCAGTGGTGATGGCTACTGTCGGCGCAGCGATGGGGGTCGGTTGGCTGGCGGATGGTTACAGGATGCGGTACTGTAATTTTTGACCTTATCAACTTACCAACTCAACTCTCAAAACCAACCCTCAAACTCAACTCTTAAAATCAACTGTCAAACTCAAATATTAAAATCAACTGTCAAACTCAACGCACAAACTTAACCCAAAAACTCAACACGCAAACTTAACTTACAAAATCAACTACCAACCCTAATCCGCCAAATCAACTCTCAAAATCAACTTGACCCATAAACTCATAGGTACTCAACTCATATGCAAACCCAAAGTCAAACCAAATCTGAAACTTATGCCCATACTCCAACTCGAGCTGAAACTCATACACTCAAAATACACAAACTCAAAAGAGTCAAACTCATACTCATGCTCGTAATCGGAAAAGCTCCATTAAAAATATTTTGTAGGTGAAATCGGCCCTTGAACTCATACTCTTGATCAAACCAAAGCCGAATCTTAATCTCACACTCATTAAGTTGGGCTCATAATCAAACTCGAAGTCAAACTCCAACTGCAACTCATTTCATATTCATGATCTCATATTCGAACTCAAGCTCAAACACATAATAAAATTCAAACTCAACTCATTATTTCATAATCAAACTGAATCTTCAAGTTTAACGTGAACTAAAACTCATGATCTCATTATCAAACTCAAGCTCAAACCGAACTCAAACTGAAACTCAAACCCAAAGTCAAACTCATTCTCAAACTCGAACCCCAATTCAAGCGTGAACTCAAACAAAAATGCAACATCAAACTCAAACTTCAAGTTTAACGTGAACTCAAACTCAAGCTCAAACCGAACTCAAACCCAAAGTCAAACTCATTCTCAAACTCCAACTTCAACTCAAACGTAACTCAAACCAAACAGCAACATCAAACTCGAAGTCAAACTGAAAATCCAACTCATACTAAGTCAAACTCAAACTGAAACCGAACCTAAAACTCAAACTGATGCTCATGAATCAAAATAAAATGTCATTATCGAACTCGAAGTGAAACTGAAACTCATAATCAAAGTCAAACTCAATCTGAAACCGAACCTAAAACTCATGCTGATGAATCGAACTCAAACGCATTCGGTACCAAACTCAAACTCGAAGTCAATAATGAAACTGAAACTCATAATCGCACCCAAACTTGAACTCAGACTGAAACCTCAAACTTCAATTCAAACTCAGAATCAAACTGAAACTCAAACTTCAATTCAACCTCAGAATCAAACTGAAAATGAAATTCAAACTGAAACTAAAACTCGAACTGAAGCTCAAACTGAACTCAGAATCAAACTGAAACTTAAACTCAAACTTGAAATCAATCTCAATCTTACTTAAACTTCATTTCAATCTCAGAATCAAACTGAAAACGAAACTGATGATGAAACTTAAACTCAAACTTATACTTTTAACTCGGACTGAAACCCATAATCAAACTGAAACTGAAACTCATAGTGAAACTGAAGTTCAGTTTGATTTTAAGTTTTGGGTTTGATTATGAGTTTCAGTTTGACTTCGATAAAGAGTTAGAGTTTCAGTTTGGCTTTGAGTGAGTTCGATAATGAGTTTGAATTTCAGTTTGAGTTTGATTCATGAGCATGAATTCAAGTTCTAGGTTCGGTTTCAGTTTGAGTTTGATTATGAATTGTAGTTTCAGTCTGACTTCGAATTTGATTTTTCGTTTTGGTTTGAGTTTGATTATGAGTTTGAATATGGGGTAGAGTTGAAGTTTGAGTTCGTCTTCGAGTTTCAGTTTGTTTGTTGTGTTTCAAACTAACTTTATTGTGAGTTTGAGTTTGATGATGCGTTTGAGTTTCAGTTTGAGCTTGACTTCGAGTTTGAGAGTTTTGGTTCGTGTTTGAGAAAGAGTTTGACTTTGGGTTTGATTTGAAGTTTGAGTTTGTCTTCGAGTTTCAGATTCTTTGTTGGGTTTCAAACTCACTTTATTGTGAGTTTGAGTTTCATTTCGATTATGAGTTTGAGCTTGAGAATGAGTATGAGTTTCAGTTTGAGATTGAGTTTGACTTCGGGTTTGAGTTTCATTTTGAGCTTGAGTTTGATTATGAGATCACGAGTGTCAGTTTAACTTCGAGTTTGAGTTTGATTATGAGACCATGAGTTTGAGTTTAACTTTAATTATGAGTATGAATTCGAGCTTCGGTTTGGGTTTGTTAATGAGTTTAAGGGCCGATTTCACCAACTATAAAATATTCTTGATGGAGTTTGACTTTGACTTTTTTGATTATGAGCAAAAGTTTGGGAGTTGAGTTTGTAAGTGGAGTTTGAGGGTAGAATTGGTGGGTTGATTTTGAGGGTTGAGTTGGTTTGTTAGTGGATTTTGCAAGTTGGTTTTGTGAGTTAGGGTTGTGAGTTGATTTTGGGAGTTGAGTGTGTAAGTTAAGTTTGAGGGTTGAGTTTTTGGGTCGAATTTGAGAATTGTAACCTCGTGAGCTGTTTGCCCGTTGGCTTGTCTTATCTTGGGTGATCTTCAGTGCCTACTAAATCAGTGATATCAGACTTTCAAGGTGTGAATTATTCCAATCTCAACTTACAAAATCAACCCACAAACCTCCTCAGGCTTTCTTTTTAGGTACCTGAGAATGTGAAAAGCACACTTACGTATTCTTAGGAATTCAACACTACCCAAGATCACCCTTAAACCTCCTTTGCGCCAATAAATTGATAATTCCAACCGTTACAGAAGCATCCCAAAAGACACGATGGAACCAAACATCCAGTTGGATAGGAAATGGTGGATTATGCAGGTTGGATTCGTTTTCTATCTCGTGACGCCATTTGTCGGGCTGATGCTTGTGCGCGAGAGCAGCTCTGACGTCAATGTGGCCCTTGTTGCCTTCCAAGTCGGCTGGTACGCTGTCAATCCTATCCGCTTCTGGTTCATATTCCATCAGGTGGGTAAACTAAAGGGTTGGCGATTCCGTAATATGCATTATCCAATTCGGTCAATTGCTAACTGGATTCCTGACCATTGAATGTCACCTCCGTAAATGCTCGTCATTTCACTTTGGGGAGATTTCAGGGATAGTTATCATTTTGGGATTGACCCCCCAACAATTATTCAAGGTTTCGTATTGGGAAACCCCCCATAAGGTATGCACTATTCACCGTTTTGGGATGGAACCCCAAAAAACGCTCTTCTTGCTGGTGGATTTTGACATTTTGAACAAGTTCTAAAAGTAACTAAGTTTGGAGGCTCATGGTGAACCTTGTTAACAGATATTTCCTGTGAGTGTCTTCTACACAAGAATAATTACGGCGTGCAATCTATTCGTAATCGGGTTGGCCGAGTATATGTTAACGATCTTCGTCGAACTGAGGGCTCAGGGATCGCTGGCGTTGGTCATCGCTTGGACTGCGTTGTTCCTTTTGATGATATTTTGGATGGTAGCCCTGATTTTCATGCTCAAACGGATCAACAAGGCGCCAGATGACTTAACGGCAGTGCGCAAAATCTACAGCGGGACAGAAGCCATTGACAATTTCGACGGAAGACAAAGTCGGATTAATTATTTTTGTATTGTGTCCTTGATTTATCCCAGCATTATGATGGGCGCTTCGAGGGAGTTCATAAATTCAGCAATGATTCGCTACTACTCGACCGATGGATTAAAAAGTGCGTTTAGGTACCGGCTTCACCTGGGAGTCAGTCTTGCTACCATACCAGTAGTGACCGGCATACTTTTCCTGTTGAACTTCTTCAGAGACGAAAACCGAAATGTGTTTGTGATTGGAATCGCTCATTTTTTCAATTTTATATTCCTGTCGCTCATGACGATAACGGTCGTGTGGGATCTGAACAGCGTCGCGGCGAGAGAACCCGTCCTCCTTAGTGGTGAGACTGGAGTTACGATGGTAATGGTTCCCAAAGCGGATGTCGGCCCTGAAGAATTCATCATCGCCAGACCATATTTCGAAGCTACGATTGAAAAGCGTGCAAGTTCCATGATACCTAACGCGCTCTACGAATGTCCGATGCTTGAGGAATCGTTTACAACAATCGCAGTAGGAAAACGAAATGACGCAACTTTGTTTACTGGGAGCATAACATTTATGGCGGACAAAGTGTTGGCGTACGTCGAGAGGGAGGGCAGGCTGAAATTATTGCTCGACTCCGGACAGCCACTGATGGTCGATCGTGTAAGGTACAGCGAAAAGGGGCTTCCTAGCGTTTACCAACTGACGTTGTTCACATCCGAGCCCCCGTGTGTGGGAGGACCGAAAAGAGACGCCAAAGGTGCTCGCATCTTCATTGATGGAAGGTGCTCATCGTTCAAGGCTTTAGTTCGTTTTTATGACCGAAACGGCAATCTGCTGACGGATCATTGGCTGATTCCGACTGCGGGTTACGATACGGTCCAGCCGGATAGTGTTGAGGTATCAAGGACATCATTGCATTCCGTGAGCGTGCTGTACGTCCTGGACGACAGGGAGGACTTGTCGTTCGAATCGACAGAGGTGATAGATCCATTTACGTACCAGCGATACTACCTCGTCTTTCCTAAACAACGATCTGTCGAAGCGTACTCGCTGAAGAACTTGGAAACTCGAGTTCCCACCACACCGAGGACAAATCTCTCGAAAACAGACGCTACCACCAATTTAACAGTTGCAGCTGCTCAGCCAGAAATCAGGGCAAGAATAGGGCATTTCCCTGCGAATTGTTCAATGAATCAATTACCACCTTGGGCCCTGCCTCCGTATGACACCGAAATGCCGGCCTATAAAAACTATTTCGACAGAAAACCACAGCCTCCTGTTGAAGAAATACTCCTATTGCCAGCCAGCATTCTGCACGGCCTTGCCTTTGGTGCATTATTGGTTTGCTACATTCATTTCCTATGGATACGGTCGCCTTTCCGGTTTCGTACGCCCATTCTTGCCTGTTATTTCTCGCTCGATTTCTTGGGCGGATGGATGGTCCGAAACCTCATCGTTGCATTCGACAGAGCGGCCATTTACACCTTGATATCTGTTCAAGGTGCCGCACTTAACTGGCACATTGCCTGGGCCTATGTGCATCACTGGACACTCACGCCAATATCTCCGACCGAACTTCAAGGGAACGATCGCGAATTCTGAGGTGACAATAAAATGACAATTGCAATTCATATCGCCGATCTATTATTCGTGTAAATACAATATAATGCACCCAGGATTTCCTACACCTAGGCGTTTGGAACGCCAATAAAATTTATTGGGTTTGACGCCGACGCCACCTCGACCCCTTTGTAGGGGGTAAGCAAATGCATTGCCGTGATCGGTCAAGGTGGCGCTGGCATTGGACCCAATAAATTCTATCGGTGTTTCAAGCCACGTTCCCATGTTCATCCCCCTCCAACAGCCAGCAATCGGATAGTGTGTGGCTGACTTAAGGCCGTATCACACCCCCACGGACAGACACACAGACCCTATTCTCTGATTGGCTGATCGTATGGATATGTTCTCTTTGGCGCACGTACATCAATGTTTGTTATTATTCATCTATGGAACCTTATTTCTAAGAGAAATTTTCAATGAATTGGAACGTAAAAATCACCAAAGAATCGGTCTGTCCAGACGGTCTGTGGGATGGGGAGGAGTTTGGTCTGACGTGTGATACGGGCTTAAGCGTGTTGCGGGAGCGTTGCCTACGAAACCTTGCACTGAGCATGCGTAGGGCCCCTGAAAATGCTTTCACTCCTAGAACTAACTCCTTCCCGAATCAGAATTCAACAGAGGGAAGATTAAAACGAGACAATATCCGTACGAACGTATTTTATTATTGTTTGCGCTGGTACTGGGAACAAAGCTATTGGGTTTTTCGAAAAGAAAAATGAATACGTTAGTTGCAGATGGCACAAGCGATGGTCGTGTCGCCTTCGAATGCCTGGCACATGACGAAACTGCGCAATTCCAGAAACCTAATGCGGGCCTTGTATTTTGAAACATTTTCCGACAATTTTACAGTACACAATGCTTAATAATAAATATATATTAACCCTAGAGAACATTTTATTAGCGGCACCTGATTTCAACTAATAGTTCACCCAATATTTACACGATCGAGTGTCGATCTCAAGGATTTCCGATCTCACCCGCTGACAGTAAATCTCACTCATTCTCTCTCATGAATAACAAAAATAAACAACGGAAATTATTGCGAATATCCATAACGAAAAATATATTCTATCTTTGGTAATAAATAGCAGGTAAAATTTCGCTGTTTGCACTCGCGAGACTAAAAAATGTTAAGCATATCAATTTCGAATTTCACAACTTTTTGCCTCACCTGCGTAAAAAATTGCTCCTTTCGCAAACAGCACGAATTTAATCTGTCAAAAATTACTTCGAATGGCGTACTTATCGTTTTTGGTGCGGACGACGCCTTCTTCACGTTTTCATATTAAAAAAAAAACAAATTAAAAAAAAAGCCAATTGTCAGATTGTTGTTATAAGAAACAAGTTATCGAATTTTTTTCGGGTTAACTATACATCATGGAACAACTATTGTCGTTCCATGCTATACATACTCAGTTTGGTGGATATTAACAATTTCTGCTGAAGAGGAGCAAATATATTGCAGGTGTGGATCGGGGCAAACAAATTCTCCTAATTTAATATACGATCAGTTCGAAAACTCCCAAACATCTGCGATAATTAATTAGTTTCAGACGATAGATGGTTCTGTGACCGATAAACGTCGCTGTTGCTATTATAGGCTAATTGGCAATACCGATGTTTTTCGGTATCTAACCAGTGGTAAACAATCTTAGTGGCCTCTCGTTTGTTCGCTGGGAAAAATGGGTTTCCGTCAAGTATCCAAAAGGCGGTTATCCGATAATTTTGTCGGGTTCAAACTAGCAAACGATTCCGGGTCACCAGTGCAACAAAGTTGCTTTCACAAAGCCACAACGTTTATTAGGACAAAGAAAAAAAAACACCCTAAATCCAAACAAGCGAACAAGGTAGGTAGCGATTTTATTAAAAAACCACAAGTACTTACCTAGAAAATAAACTTGAATTATTCTAAATTGTCGCCTTGACATAAAATCACAGACCGCTTAAATTAAACCGCTATTAATCATTTATTCCATTTTCTCCATTGATAATATGGAAATCTTTCCCGACGCCCAGAAACGGTAGAAAATTTATATTGGGGCGACATTTGGAAAACGCTGCGAGTCCGGGAAAATAAGCGGCTGGCAACGGGAATGGCGTCGGAGCTACCAGCAATGGTTAACGAGCAATGAGAGTTATGGCAAGGTACGCGTATCATTACACGTAGAAGCAAAATGCGGCTTCGAGCGATAAGATTAGGGTACAACGGGTTACAGCCGCAGGCAACAGTCGGAGGCCACCGCGCATGCGTAGCAGTAATGTTGCATGCTATGTACTAAGGATCTCGTATCTTGCAAAAACTCTCTAGTAATAATGATTTGACACCGCTTGTCAAGGTCTGTACGACTATAGTGAAAAAAGGATCACTTTGGAAATTTTGGAAAATTAATGGGATATCCTTCGGTGAACAGCTTGAAGGACCATTGAAAGAGGGTTACCGATCAACAAGCACGAATCCAAAATTTGGAAAATAATATCAATACTTTGGAACCCAATGCGGCAAAGTAATTACAGCATCTTTGGAAATTTGGCGCAGATATGACAAAAACCGAGTAAAAGAGTTTTCTTCGGTTCGAATCAGCGGCGAGGAAAGATTGCCATTCAAGTCTTAGTGGGTACTTATACATAGAAAATAGGAAGAGGCAAAATTCATATTTTTACGGTTTTATGTCGGACCAATTCTAACTAATTTCATATAAATAGCCGATTTCATCGTTTGTTCGTTCGGTGAATTTCCAGTCCCAGCCGATAGGTGCTTCACCGACAAGTTGGCTGGTGATGGGGAAAGCAGCGACTTCACTCTGTGATAACTTAGCAACGTTTATCAATTGCTCGGGGACTAGCGACCACTCAGGATTCGGGACTGGCAGCTACGGGCTGGAACCTCCTACACCTGGAACCGATTGACAAACAGGAGACCATGAACCGCAGTGTTGCCAAGGTGCGGACGTCAAAAACCCCTGAGACATCATCAAAAACCCCTCATGAGAAAAAATACTCAAAAAAAAAACCTTTGACAAGGGTAGCTAACAAAGTCAGCCGATAAACATACCACAACATCAATACAAATTAGGTATGTACCCACAAATAGGTAGGTACACCCCAATCCCAAACGCCCTTCATTTCAGTACCTATCATTCAAATCAAATAGCTGTGCAGTGGTAGTCTTAGCTGTTATTTCTTCCTTTTTTTCTATTCTCCCTGACGTCCATAAAAACCCCGAAAATGTTTCACCCTCGAAATCCCCCACTGGCATTAACCCCCCCCCCCCCAATTTGGGTAGAAAACCCCCAACTTGGCAACACTGATGAACCATGTGAGTCTAGCCACTATGGATGTTGTGAGATGAGAGGGGGGGGGATCGAAAATTGAAAATTAACCACATTTACGCCGGTTTTTGATAATTTAAAAAAATCGATACAATTGAGTAAAAACTATCAATACTAGAATTTTTGCGTTCGTACGCATTGGGTAATACCTGGCGTTATTTTCATGAGGCATAGCGTCGGACAAAGGCGGCCGCGGGGGCGGCGCCCCCTGCATCCCCGAAGATTCCGAGTCCCTTTCAGAATTCTCGTCTCCGGGCGGGAAATTGCCCAATAAATGGCTCGGGATCCCTCGCGCTCTGATCGTGCGATAAATGCAAACGATGCAAAGTGTTAGGACGCAAACAATACAATCATGCTACGCATGTTAGTACAGATAAATTCGTTAAACTCTGGCGCAAGTTGTTTGAGAATGTTCAGTACATTTATATAGATTTTTGTACGAGCGTTGGTTCTTATGGAGGACGTTCGGTCTTCATCTTCAAAAACTTGTAAGAACTCACTTTTTTTTAAGATTTTTGAAAAAAGCCTCTAGTTCATACTATTGTTACTTTGGCACAAATGAACTCACAATGATCACAAAAATAACTTCGAGCAATTGATTCAATTCAGAAGTGCAGTTTTGGGCCTCGGAAGCAAAAGCGTAAAGCTTGAATTATTTCTCAGACACGACAATGAATTGTCAAGTCTTTGCTTTGACAACAATTTTCACGGTTAATCGTTTCATGCTTAGGTATTAGTGTTAGCAATCATGTGATAACACAAGTGCTTCAAGTGATTGTAAGCGGACATTCCAGGAAATGCTGTTTTTACGATATTTCCAAAAGGGGAAAAATGTATCGACTATTCCAGATTGAATGTTAAACATGTAACCCGAACCCTAGTGCAAATTTGAAATTTAAGATCAAGATGGATTCAACAGGCATCACTCAAATTGCGCAGAATTCAAAAATAAAGCGTATCAGTTCAGAGCCAATCAACTCGAATGATTGTTGAGTTCAGAGTTAAAACAGATAAAACACGCAACTACGTGGACAATTATTAGTAATGTGGCGGTGAACAATTACCGTGAAGTGAAAACGTTCGACTCAGGGATGCGCCGAGGCCTCTGAAACCTAAGATTCAGCTGGCTCGCGTCAGTTACATACTTTTCGCCCTGGCGCCGCCTTCTCGCCAATCCGGGAGTCAGCTGTTTGTTGGCGCCGCTGGCGCTGCTGTCGTCAGCCAATTCGAGGCGGTGGCAGTGCGGCGCGGTGGCGGAGCGGCGAAGCTCGTGAGCGCTACCGGACGTGTCTTCCAGCTGGATTTCGCTAGACGGACACCTGACGAGTCGGAATGGTGAAATTAGAAATTATTAGAAATGAATTCTGTACACATGGGCCACGATTTGAAAAATGGGATGTGTTCCCACCAAGCCCTGAGGATGAAATAAATTATTGAAAGGTAAAAAAAGGGAAACCTATGCTAGTGTGACCCCTAACCCAAAAAGCTGTGGAGGAAAAACTTGTGGCTTACTTTTAAAAAATCGGTCACAAGAAACGCATAATAAAAGAGGTTTATTTATTACATAAGTTAATATATTACGTATAATTATTTTCTTCGATCGTGTTACTGTGAGATTAAACCGTTGGAATTCAATTACTGAAAAATTAATATTAGTTATTTATACACACATTTTCTGAAATTAACCACGCTCTACTACGCTAAAAGCTGAAAGCAGGAATTACTGGGATCTAAATTGAAGCAAAAAAATTTTGGAACCATCACGAACTATTTCATGCGAATAAATTATCTATGCGGTTCTACTTAACTAATTCGTGAGCACTACAAAAAATAAAATGAAAAACAATAGGTACCTAAATAGTTTCAATTTGTTTCCATAAGGAGGTCAGTGCAGAATGGAAAATGCACAATTGATGGTATTTTGACCAAATTTTCGAGTTCTGCAATCTCCAAAAAAACTCCCCGACCCGCCAGTTTTTCTGGAAAGAACCCGTTTTTACACAGAAGCTGGAATCGGATGGTCGGCAAAGATTGTCGATGAGCATATTCTGCTTTTTCTTCTTCTTCTTCTACTTTATCGCTTCATGCACCGTTTTACCTAGGATCTCCTAGCCCTTAAGTTGGCCACGCACTGTCCGATTGCTGGCTGTTAGAGGGGGGATGATCGTGGGAACATGGCTTCAACGCCAACGCCACCTCGACCAATCACAGCAATGCATTTTCTCACTCCCTCCACCGGCAATCTGATCGTGTATGTCTGGCCCCAATGGGCAGTGAAAAACCATGATTTTGTGTGCTTTTGTGCTATAAGTCCCACATTCGAATAATCCAGCACCTTAAGTTTTTCCCTCTCCTAGAAAATTCAAAGGTTTGGATATAGGAGGTTTCCCTTTCTCAGGCTTGAGTTGCTATCAGATTTTCATTAACCAAACGATGACATCTGTTTAGGCTACTTTGCTTACAAAGGTGAGATAACTTGTGTGAAACAAAATGTTTCATTCCAGCCAAGCAGGTACAAAAGAGAGTCAAAAAGTCAAAATTCTCATGCCTAGGAGAAGACAATGCAGAAAGAAAGAGATACGGTAAGCCAGCATAAAAAATTGTCAATTAGAGTAAATGATAAAATCGTAAATCGTATGAAATTGAAGGGGTACGGGAGTAATCGGTTTTCAGAAATATTCAATGAAAATGGCAACTTTTTCAGTTAAAGAAGGTTCTTCGGTTAAAGACAACGAGAGGATTGATTCAGAAGAAAACAAGCCTCGAAAGGTCAAAATTGGCCCAGCATCTACTTTAACCAATGTTATGAAAAACAAAAAACTGAATGATAATGAACCAATTCGACACTCCGAGGCTTGTATCTATCGCTTCTCTCTCAAAAACCTAATTGATTATGCAAAATTTGTAGTCGATGCTATTTTGGCCAGACTTCATGTGATACGAACTTTAGCAGTGATAGTGATACAGTAAATAATGAACGTTTTGGTACTATGGTTTGCGAAATGTATTGAAGGGAAGGAACTTACAAGCCCTATAGTGTATTTTGACAAATCCACTTTGTACAAAAACAGGTAACTTCGAAATAGTGCCAATTGGTGCGTGCAATCTAAAAAATCCAACGATTATTCAATGTAGTCTACCTGTTCGGCTCTAAGATGGCGTCAGTGACGCTACACCGTGGACTTTTCCCACCGACTGGGACCGGAATTTTACTACCTTTCCCGGCCGATTTTGTTCTGAACACACACACACAATTCAAATTTTCTATTATCTGTGCAGTAAATTTTGCCTACGACCAGGAAACCGATCGGTAAGAACCGCTATTTGGAAAATTTGGCCCAATTTAGATTGGTTCGGAGGGTTGGTGGGTGATGAATGTATCAATACTTGAAGAAAAAGTGACCTCTGTATAGCTGCTCAGCAAATTGACTTTTATTTGTACGAGAAAACAAGGTACCTACGTATTTTTGAGGAATTTCGAAGTAAACCGTACGCAATCAATCGGGATTGTGAGGCTGATCATCCTAACAACAACAACAACAACAAGAGCGATCTGGCTTTCTGTTGGGATGATATACGAGGAGTCCCACAGGGAAGTTTAACAACACCTACATGATTCTGCGAATAGGTACGAATATCTACGAAACCCTACGCTCTTGTTCCTTGAAAATGTTTGCTAATTAGAAATTAAAGATCCGCACTCAAAAACTCTTTAAGAGGGCTAGGGAGTGACATTAAAACTTAGCATTAAACTCTGATTTTACAACAAAAAAATTCCAAAATCAAAAAATATGAGGCAAAACTAGTTTTAATTTTGTCAGATATACAGAATTGATTTTGACCATTCAAGGCTCGGTCTCATCACATAAGCCCTCTCCATTTCGATTAGCTAAAAATTACAAACATATTTAACGATACCTATTTGTACAATTATGTGAAGAACTGTATTTTTTAGGGTTGGGCCTTAACCTGACTTCTCAGGCAATTGCCTTCAAGGAGTAATGCAGAACTAAGAATGTAGTAAAAGGTGGGAAACTTCAAGGTAGGTTTCTTTTCTGAGAAAAGTCAATGATAGTTTCTGTTCGCAAGACAAACTTTCAAAAAACGAGGGAAAAGAGAAGGAAAAAAATCGAAACACTCCCTACGATCCCTTCACCGATAACAAGAAACAAACTATCCTTTAGCATTACCTTCTGTAGCGTTTCTTAGAGGGTGTTCGACTTCTGGGTTCCTTTCTTTCGTTCATAAGTCTCGAAATCATTTCCCTTAAAGATTCTTTCGTTTCAATCCTTCGAAAACATTGAAATTATAAACAAAAATGTATAGGATATCTGGCAGAATGTTTATACGCTAGATATTCAAACTTTCCGGTCCGAAAGAAAGTTGTGCGACTGTGTAAAAATTATTTGATTCATTGGAAAATGGCATAGGATTTGTAGTCTCAGGACGCCACGACACAGAAAATACTTGGACAAGGAGACAGCACTCGCACGAAAAATGTTGATTTATTTGGTGGCTAGAATGATCAAAAATAACGGGAAACAAAAAATGCGAATTTTAAAACCGGCCCAAAATCAAAATACGTCCAGTTACAAATATAAAAAATATCCACGTATTCTTCAAGGTAAAACAAAAATTTTAAGACCAAAAATGTCGGTTTATTTTTGTGGTTTGAAAAAATAAAATAGAAAACCCTAAAAGTGCAATCACCGGAAGTACCATGAGTTATTCGGTTACACAGACACTTGTTCAGGGAGTGACTTTGAGTAGAAGTGTAGAAGTGGAAGTAAGATTTTTCGCCTTTCATTGCTATATTTATGGAGTAGGTACCTATTTTTTCGGTATTGTACCTATTTTTGGTGAGATGTTCCGTTAAGGTAAAAAGGGAGACATCGTGTTTTTTTAGGATTTTCATAAAAGTTCTCAGAAAAAGCTAGGTACTTTTTTGAGGTTAAAACGGAAAATTTCCAAAATGTTTGAAAGCTCCTGAGTGTTTATTACAGTTTCCTCATTTTGAAAAAAACCTCAACTCCAGCTTGGATATTTTTTTGTGTTGATTTTTTTTTAATTCAAGGCTAATTTCGACTGGCCTACAAAGGAAAACGCGAAATGTTAAGCCACCACAGGTTAACAGGACGACCGGGAAGTCAATGTACATGCGCTGGCTGATAGAAATAATTGTTATAACTCAAAATATCGTCAAGATGAACGTTAGTCGACAGCTTTCACATACCCAACCATGCACTATTTTCGAATAACATAGAACAAACTGAGAAACTGTGCAGCGGATAATTTACAGGGAGGCTCATTCCGACGAGACGAGCACAATCCGTGTTGATATCGATCGACGATTGATCGGAAACGTGATGAGGACAAAATTGAGCTCAGAGTCAAAACAGGGGAAAACTTTACCTCTAATGACAATCTAAATTGGACCATGGGGAATTCGGATAGGCATTGTACAAAGATATTGTAATAAGTCGACCGTACAGCTCCAAAACCGGATTTTATGGCCATACTTCCATATTATATTATATCAAACAATGCTTTCGGACCCCAAAAAATGTTTGCTCAAAATTTGTCTAGCTTACAATACAAATTATGCCGAAAATTGAGATGTTTCAGTATTCCACGAGGGGTGCGATATGCCCTGATAATGATTATACAATTAATCGAAAGCTCGGCAAAAGAGACGTCTGTTTTGGTTTGACCCTATCCCGATCAGCAGACAACTAATTCAATTTTGGTATTAACTATATTTTTTCCCTATGACCTCAGGCAAATCAGCAAGTTAGCACATTTTTTTTTGGTTTCATTATGTCCGATTTTATATTTGTGATTCGGGAGGTTTTGCAGGTATACAGTCGACATCAGCAGGGAACGTATTCCAACATTTTTCCAACAAAATGTCCTTGTTTGTCGAAAATCCGTACCCTTAGCCTACCATTTTGCCAGGTGTTGCGGCTGACGGAATAATGACGTCAAAGTGACTCACCGACTTTCGATTTCCTTGACAGGTGACAGGTTGTGCTTGTCTTTGACGGATTCTTCGGTGGCGTCGTAGTACAAGGAGGTCGTCTCTTCGCGGCCGGTGCTCACAGGACTGATCCCGCCACGGCCTAAAACCAAAAACGTCGAAAAATCAAAAATTTTGGGAATTTTTCGGCAGACTAGTGTGAATAAGTAGAGAAGACGTCAATATGACCAAAAGGGCACAAAATGCCAATACAAATTATGAGATGACGTCGTGTCTCGCCTCAGGAAAATTTTCAAAAATGTATCAATTTCTGAATGAGCCCCAATTTACGCCCCAAGATGCGTTAGCGCCTGCTTGAAAATTCATTGAGCCATCTCCGAGATTTTGGGACGTTTTTCGGACCGAGATTTGCTTCGATTTACATTCCAGCTGACCAACTGTCCCGACGTCAAAGTTGAAGATCAAAAGCCACCAAAATTGAAAAACCTTCCATACCTTTGAGGTCCGATCGGCGAGCTCCGCTGGGAGGAAGCTGGTGGGAGCCATCGGCCGACCGATCGACCACTCGAATTTCCAACCTTCCAGACACCGGTTGGATGTCGATGTCTTCTAAAAAATGAAAAAACCACGACCAAATAAGAGACAAATAATTTTTAAATTTTTTAGCAACAACAATTCAAGAGTTTTCCTCCAAAACTGCATTCATCCACTTTCGAGTTTTTTCGATTTTCGATTTTGTTTCATAGTAGCTTTGGTAACTATAGCAATCCAGGGCTGTAAGCCCAGCTTTAACTCAAATCCCTGTTCCTGAAGACAGTCTAAATCAAATTAATACAGAAATTTTTTACCGTCGTCAGCCGTCGTTTTGGCTGTGACTAGCGACGATTCTTCTTTGTCGTGCGACGATTTCTGCCTATCGGGGCCGTCCTTTTTCGCCACGCCGTTCTCCACGGGAGATTTCGGACAGTGGATAGACATCACCTGGAAATTCGAGTTAATATACACGGTTAACATCACAACTAACTTCCTCTTCAGCATATCAGTTTTATGTCGAGAAAAATGACATTAAAAATTATTTATAATTTTTGCGTATTTTAAATATGTTTTGGAGTAAAAAATACTTTGATTTTCTAATAGTTATGCCACATTTCAGTCATAGACAGGCAACTGTAATAATGGTTATACCGATAAAAAACCAACAATACATAATAACATACAGGTAAGCTTTTCTTCCTTTCGAAGGAGCGAGGCTCCGTTCTCCGAGTGGCGACATTCCTCATCACGTCGACCGTGTAGAGAGTGTCGTCGAAAGCTGCTTGCTGAAGAAGTGGAGGTTCGAGTCCTTCCCTGCGCAACAGATGGGGAAAAATGAAAAATTGGCAATCGAATGAGCATATTGATCAAAAACGCTTGAAATAGAAATATCAAAAAATTTCTAAAATAAAAATGTATAAGCTCTTTTTTAAACCTTCGAAACAGTTTACAATTAAAGAAGAAAAAAATTACAATCCCTACTAATTACTTTGACCATTGAAGCAAAATCTGTGGCGTGTTACACCCCATTTTTCGAATTTTTTCTTCCAATTTAGAAAATGAGGTGGCGATTTTTGGAATTTCAGAAGGACTTCGGGAACATTTCAATGTTATTCGAACATAGTCTATTAATGTTTCAACCGTGATCAATATTATTTATAGGGAGAATATTGGCTCGATACCAGCGCACGCTCGGGTCAATCGGTTCAGTCAGTTGATGTCGATCAGCGTTGAAGGTGAATCAAAATAATTTAGGGTGAAGTGAGCAGTGGGAACACGTTTGTCAGCATTTTTACTGGGTGAGTAGACATTAACCGTACAATGCTGGTATTCCACAAAGGGTCTGTTCCATCAGACCAGTCCTGGGCAGTTCCGGACCAGTAATTACCGGCGCCAAATAAATTCAAGCCATGCGATTGGGCAAATTGGCTTGGCGTTGTCTGTCACTAGTCCGGGACTGTCCAGAACTGCCAATTGAACAGACCCGAAAAGTGTCAAAATTATGGGTAACCATTTTTGTTTAAGGGTGGGTTCATCAATTCAGTTTATTCATCGAATATCCATTATTCTCAGAATAAGATTTTCATAGTCTACACCTCCAAGAAACTACTTACTCGGGGAATAATTTTTATTTGACGAATATACTAAATTGATGAACTCACGCTCCAGCAAAAAAATCACCTTGGCTTTTTTCAGGCTATTGGTGGTACATAAATTATCCTGCAGAATAATCCAATTACCCAAATTAATCAAACCAGCGGTCAGGATAGGTTCATTAATTCAGTTTATTCGTCAAATAAACATTATTCTCCGAATAAATAGTTTCTTGGAAATGCAGACTATGAATTCCCTAGTAAACGTATCCATGGAAAATTTTAATTGGAGAATAATGGATATTTGATGAATAAACTGAATTGATTGAACCCTGCCTAAGTCAAAAACTGAGTATTACTGCGACAGATTCGCGACCGACAAACATCTTTGCTGCTTGGTGGATTGTAATACCTGTACTATAATACTCGACTGTGTATCGATGCTTCGCAATATTGTTTTTCGGATGGATACTCATAAATAAACTTCGTCGCTGGACATTATTTTCAGCAATTTGAGCTAAATCAATCATGGTCGTCTTTAGAGAAAGCCATTTTTGAACTATTCCCTACTTCCGTTAACAGGAACCATGACCTTGGGAAGCGAAAAACCTGATATTTTCCGAAAAACCAACCGAGGATTGAACCAAATCAAGTATTTGTGTGATAAAATGTTTAAACTGTAGATAAGGTTGGGGTGCGAGTGCAAAAAATGACGATGTTTCATTATTTCTGCTATAGTTTCCAAGCGGCAGCTGTGATCTATAAAGCAAAATATGAAGACTTTCAAATACTGTCAAATTTGTTCAAATTTATCTCCAGCTTAAACGCTAAGCCCGAATCTGTGCTTGGGGGCGATTTTTGCCAAAATACGCAACTACGGTGCAAACCGACGTTTCTAAATGCTTCGTGACTTATGAAGCCGCTTCAGTTCTCTTATTTGCAATAATTTTTCCAGAATCCAAATCAAAAATCCGACCCCCACGCGTTGCCTGAGGTTACCCAACAGTGAAAGTGGACATAACCTAAAAGAATTGGTCTTTGGCACAACAGCCTCAGCCATTGTTGGGTGGGCAGATGGGTTGAACACATTGTATGGCTCTACAATAAGTCCTGAAAAAAATTGGAATAAAAAAAATTCGGTTTTGGTCCAAGATTTTATGGAGAACGCTGCCTTTACAGCCTAAGGAAAACTTTTCAATCAGATTCCCCAGAGCGTCAACTTGGAGCGAACCACAACTTTTTTATTCATATTTTTGACAGTCCAAAAAATGGCGCCCTTATCAGTAAGTCAGTTCGATCATCCAGTCATTCTTATCTCCTGGTCTAATCTCTATGTCGAGCTGCAATTTCAGGATACATTTTTAGGTACCAGATCCAAAAAGAAGAGCGATAGGAGGCGATTGAATGAGGGAAAATCAACTTTTAATGTTGACAACACAATTTCCGCAGATCGGGGAGTTTAACAAATGTGTTTACAACCAAACTTTATTTTGAACACACAAGCTATACTATTGCTGTCAGTCTATTCCACGATGAAAAATTGTGGCCGGTAATACAGAAACCATGTATCCTAATATGCAGAACCACCGTGGAAAACAAGAACAAAGTCTGGAAAAAATATGCCTCTCAAAAAACTACTAATTCTATATTTAAAAAAAGAGATAGGTAAGTATCTAGTTGATAATAGAAGATGGATAAAGAAACTGCCAAACACCCAGTGGCAGAGGGGCATCAAGATGAAGGGGCAAGAACAACATGAAGGGGTATCCCTAAAAAAAATTCCCAAAAACAAAGTTTATAGAAATTTCTAATTTTTGAGAATTTCGAATTCGATTTTCAGACGTTTTAGAATATAAATTTCAGATTTTTCGAAATTCCATTTGTTTAAGCAATTTTTCAAAACAAAATTTTTCAAAAACAATTCAGCGACGGGAAGCTTGGCAGGCCATTTCAAACAGAAGGGATACTAAGCAGTTGGTAAGTGTGTACCTAACGTTATCGCCGATTTGGGGCAAGCTCCACGCGCGGGGCAAGAGCGGCTGCAAGTCGGGGAAACTCTCGATCCCCGCAATGTTCAGACATCTGAGTCGACTGTGGGCATTCTGGGCAGCGAGGGCGGACGTCCCTGCTCCGGGGTTGACTAGAATGGCATTGTTATTGCCCGACGCTGAAGAAAGCTGTTGCAACAAATCGAACAATTGTAATGATGACGTGACGCATTGTTTCATAATTGACTTGCAGAATACAAATTTTTTTCCATAAGGCATTTTCGAGGCTTTAAGAAAAAGAGCCAAAAATTTGGTAATTTTGTGTTTGAGTTAAAAATCGCAAAACTTCCTCAAAAGTTGGTTCAACGCTGGGATGGTTCAAAGGAATGATAAAATTATTATTTCGCATATCAGACTTACTTGAGCTTGAATATTCTTTATACACGAGTGACGGGTCGAGTCTTCGCTGATTTTGGAAAGATGGCCGTCTTGCACGATCGGGGGAGGTTGACTAGACGGTTTCTTTTCGCTAGAAGCAGCGCCAGTGCCACCCGGTCCTTCACCGCTTCCGAAATTAGGTGCCTGGCAACAAATTTTGAGGTTTCAAGATCCATTTTTACCATAAAATTTTTTCTAGCTAATGAAACTAGAAGGTAAGTAAAGTAAACCGCCGTTCCAGGCGTTGGGTCCGAAGTTGTCCCGGGCGTGCCCTGCCGCCCTCAAGGAGGGAGTTGTAGCTAAAACATTGCTGTTTGGTAGTTTTGTCGATGGAAACGTGATCAACAGTAGCTAACGAGTTGGTAACTTAACTATTGAAAAACATAGTTACATTATTTCTGTAAATAATGTACCTACCAAAAAATTGGTGAAAATGGACTATTTAAAGGGGGCGTTGAAGAGTAAACTAAATTTTTTGAAAATATCGTCCAGAAATTTAGAACTATTCAACCGAACAAAGAATCGATAGGTATAGAAATAATGAGATGTCCACCATTGCATTTTTCACGGTAAATGAGAAACAGTAAATTACTCACAGCGTTGCTAAGTGCCAATTTATGTTCAGGACTAGGCATGTTCTCTCCTTTCCACTCGTTATCTGTAGTCTCTTCAGAGTCGTCGAATTGCGACTTCCACTGGGAGACAAGCGTCAAACCTAAAATTGTCGTTCATTTCAAAATACGTTTGAAAATTCAGCTCAACCAGTGATTCATCATCTGGTTACCTTGTTTCTAGGAAATATAACAAAATTTCATGATTGATTTTCCCAAAAAAAAGTCACACCCTCCCAGCCAAAGTAAGAGATATCACCCATGAACCCCTGGACAAATAACTTACCGCTGTTTTTCTGAACACCCTGTCCCCAAAAACAAATTTTAGCCCAACATCCTAGAACAAGCATTTGAATTAGTTTGGTTAAACAGAAGAAGTCCTTTGTTCCATTGGAGACACAACATGGCACAGTTCTTCAAATTGAAAACTTGACATTCAAAAGATGCAATTGAAAGCGTAGAATGAAGTTCCCCTTAGTATGATAATTGTTAAAGTATCGCCATTGCCATGCTGAATTATTCTACTCTAAAAACAATGTCCCAACATTGAAATGATTTTGATAGCTTAATAACGCAAGCCACAATGTAGATAATTTCATGATCGAAGGTATTCGGCGGCAGAAGGGAAAATATCAGGATAGCTAAAAATGGAGATAAAACTATCCCTTTTCATACCTGGAAGGATAGGAACAAATTTTTTGGTTCAAGAGGAACTCTAATTTTGACCAATTTCTTTGCTGATAAATTTGCAAAATTGTTGGCAGGTAGATACGAAAGTAATGAATCGTTGAATGGAATACTCAAAAAAATACCCAAAATTAAATTTCCACCAACTGGAAGTTTGGCATAGCTGTAAACTTGGTGCGCACCACCAAAATTACCCACCTCCTCCGCCCCGTGTGACTTGCTGGGTGGCGGAAACGTTTTCGTCGTCCATCAGCGCGAACTGAGTGACGCTGAGATCTCGGTTAGTCTTTCCAGAGCCAAGGCCTTGACGACTACTCGCGGTCGAGGGGACGCGCCGCCGACTACTGCGCATGACTACTTCGCCGGAAGGTAGACCAGCTGATTGAACACAAGCATCACAATACTTACAGCGAGAAATGTACAATTTGTGGGTCGTTCCATTCGAAAAATCCAGTCCGCTGTGCGCTGAGGTCAATTTTTGATCGGTTGTCTACTTGAGCCTGGACTACCACTCACTCTCCATGGTAGATTTTGATGATCGACCCATATATACTTATCAATATCAATCATCAGGGGTAGGGTCAGGCGGGATACTTTGGCAGGAAGGACTCGCTTCTGTGGTTGTGTAGGGGACGGAGTAATACGGGACATTTGGTTTCCAATGGTCCGGTGGTCGACAACTGGCAGTTCGATACTGAGATCGAAAACCCAAGTGGATACGAACTGCCAATGGTCGGGCTGACCAAGTGAGAAGGTCGCCACATCACTTCCCCTCCAAGCGGAATCCCGCATCGGATGACGTTCGGAAATAAAGGTTGGAGGAGCAGAGCCGGTGTGGCATAAAGCACGCATATCGTTGCTCAATTGGTAACAGCAACTATCCCAAGCGATAAAACGCTGAGATAGCAGGTGTTGCCATTCAAAAGATGAAATACTTTAGGGAAATGTTTTAAGGGGGTTCATCTGATGACACTGAGCGCCGGCTTCAATGGAATTTTGAGCCTCTACAACAACCCAACTCATCGGGGTGCGGTAGTTGTGTCCCAAAATCTCTGGAATTTAATTGGATTCATATTTTCAGCATGCCCCGAATCAGGCATCCAGAGCTCGCTTACTGGTCAATCGGCTGCCACTCAATTTCGAGATTCATCATCAAGGTAGACTCCTGATTAGTGATGTTTTCAAGGTAATTTATTTAGAGACAACTTCCTAAAAATTGACCCTGCGTACAACGAACTGGACAAAGTACCAACAATCAAACCTCAAAAATCGTGCGACTTTAAATCAGGGTGTTGCCTCAACATAGGCATGTACACGGTCAATAATTTGGGAAATTGGTGAACATCGTAGGATTGGGAGTTTCCATTAAGTTACCCCAACACTTCTGACGAATCAAACAAACAAAAACATAAATACAACAAAAAGCGTGAGACGTGAAGGTTATACAGAAAGTACCACGCCCTTTATGTACATCCAAACCATGTCAAACCGTGAGGTTATGTGCTTACGACGCTCATTGCTGAAGCATCAGTGTAGCAGGCTCGCTATTTACATCGGATAAGTCGGACGGTGGTGAGTTAAAATTGCATCAGTTGAACACCAAAGCGAAAACAAAGTACAGCAAAAGGAACGTGTACTCGAGTGCTTTAATCAGGGACATGGTGACACATCTGGTTAGTGACGGTCAGAAAAGGGAATTTTTTCCAAAATTTGGAAAAGGGTCTAACTGCGTTATTGGAAGATGAGCATCTGTGGCAACATTCGCTAGCTTTACCTTACCCCCTCTGCCCCGTGTGCACAGCTATTGAAGATGTGCACCCCGGAGTCCTGCACAGTTTTGGAAGTTGGCTGAAAACTCCGATCCTACACCCCCCTCCCCCCGGACCTCAGTTTATAGGCACCCCCATGCGAGAGTGGCACTAGGGACAGAACCTTGTGTAAAACTCCCCAAAATTTGAACCTATTTCCATCCAGTTAAGAACATTAAACAATTTTTCAAAATACCATCAAAACGCCTCTAACCACAGACGCTCTCTACGGCCATCTACACATTATCGGGAATCCGTTAATTCACAAATGGTCAAATAGGTTAGCTCATGAGAGGATGAACAGTTCCCCGAGGTCGCAAAGATTCCAAAACCGGGGAAAACCTTCCGACTGACCTTTGGGTGAATCGACTACATTTGTTATCAGTTGGGGCGATAACCTTCGTGTATCCTCTTCGGTTTTTGTTCTAACGCAACTAAACGCGGCGTTGGCTGCATCAGGAACATCTAATCGGACAACACAAGACGCCATGGGTGGGATGAAGGCGTAACACGTACACAGGACGTAGCACAAATTCGGTTCAAGTGCTTATATTTGCGCAAGAGCGAAACTGAATTCGGCTCATTACAGAAGCATGTGATAAGACCGGATGACAATGGTACAGCGACGGAGACGTTGAAAAGGGCGGAGAAGAAGAAATTTAGGCCGTTTTCACCTTTAACTACTCGTGAAACGTAAAGGGGGTTAGGGGGTCGCATAGAAAAAATTGGGTTTTCAGAAAATTGTTTGTAGAAATTACTGAAAATGTTACATTTTTTGGTTGCTGATATGAAACAAGGAGAAAACAGGTTTTCCTCGATTTATGTCTGGACGACTGAACCGATTTTGACCGTTTAAGGTTTCTGATCGCTGATTTGTTTTTGAAGAATTTACGCTTTGTGTGTTTTGAGATTAAGGCGGTGTCACAAGTGCGCGTCTCTGCACGGCAAGGTCCAGAAAACACCATTTGAGCACTATTTTTACCACTTTTGAGCAATATGATTACGAGTGAATATTAGCAACCATCAGCGCAAAATACTAAACATGTAATCGTATGCCTTCTCATAGCCAAATAGAGATCCGTACACCAAATCTAGACAAATCTAGAATAACTTTTTCATAATGATGTGTCCACGCCAAGGCAGATAATCGTGAGTTAGGGGGCGACGGTTGCTAATATTCAATCGTAATCCTGGTAAAAATGGTGTTTTCCGGACCTTGCCATGCCACATGAAGACACGAGAACGCCCCCTAAACATGACTCCCAAGCCCCCTGAACAAAACAAATTTTACTTGACCAAAATCAGGTGAATCCGGCCGTGAATTTCCATCAAGCGATATGAACAGAACTGAAACTGCGACTCACCGAGGTTTGATTAATAATGCCGCATAAAAATGCCAAACGAAATTATAAGAAATATGAGAAAAGTAAAAACACAAGGAAAATTACATTCGGAAAATTAAACCTACATAATTTAATATACAATAATAAAGAAATTTTGCATTCTTTCCAACTTTTTTCGGATTTTCAGACGTTCGTACTAGATTTTCCACCGATAAAAACCATTTTAAATTAACGACCGACAAATGACTTTCGGGTTTGTACGGGGACATAATGGAATTACCTGTTTTGGTGGCCATCGAGTAAACGGAAATGCCGTCCGCTTCGGTGATCGGGTCTTTGGTCGCCGTCCGTGGCGAGTCGGCCGTGTCGTGCGGCTCGTTGCTCAACGACACCGTCTGCGCCTTCTGCTTCCGCTCGACGGCCGACACCCGCAGACGACCCAACGTCGCGTCGGCTGGAGTCGGAGTGATCGGCACGATCGGCACCGGTCGTTTGTCGACGTTCCGGACGGGGCGAAGGAACGACGATAAAGGCGTTGCGATATTGGAATCGCAAGTGTCGACGTCGGGTGCGGACGGAGAGGAAGACAGACCGAAGGAGGGGAAGACATAGCCAGTCAGATCAGACCATATTGACTTGACAATATTTGGTAGAGCCAATTTTGAGGTGCTCGAAGTCTTTGGAGGGATTACGGGAGGACCTAGGGACTGTGATCGGCCTGGAGGAGAGTTGAAGGAAAAGGATGAGGATTCAGCATACCGGAGAAGCCCGATTCACCTAGAGTGCTGTTTCTGTTGAACAGTCGACCATTTTTCGGCCTTGCGATAAAATTCCTTTGAGCTCTTTGTTTTGCAATAACAACGCATTTCGTCATTCGGCATGCAACAGCGATTAACTCGAGTTTTGGCAATAATGAGCAATTGGTATGACTGGATTGGTTTTTCCAGAAAAAGCTGTCGGGAACCGTTTTGAGCAACACTGCTTAACTTTTCTTAGGCCAGTAAAAGTGGTTATCTTTTGCTGCGATTCGAAAGCTCCTCCTGGTTGGGTGCAGAGCTCCTCTTTTTGATTATTTTTCAATTTTTACTCATCTTAAAATTTTTATTCAATTTTTAAGCAATAATTCAATTAACTTTAGTAGCACCGATACCAGTAATTATTCAATTTTTACTCAATTTTTTAGGCAATAATTCAATTAACTTTATTTGCAGAGATGCCAGTTTTTTGGATTTCCTGAAAAATTGATTTAATCACTGTTGCATGCCAAACGAAGATTTGCACATTGTGTCCATGGAAGAAGTAGAAAAGAAGGTCCACTCAACGTAATAAACTCTTCTGCCATTTTATCCCGCTCTTCAGCCAAATAAAGCCGAAGGATAGGCGAAATTTGGAAATAGTTACCCCACCAAATGACAGATAGCGTTTTGCAGCTGAAGTAAGGCAAAAATGGTAACAGTCTGAAGCAGAATTGAACAAAAAACCTCTCGCATGAGAGGCGATTATGCTTTAACCTTATCCACACTAACACTACTGCAGTCATAAGGAAGAAAGTCCTATCTCCATTTTGATAGTTTTGTATTTTGGTCCATTTTGATAGTTTCTATAGTCCTGCATCGATTTTCAGGCACTTCAAAAAGAGGTAAGGACTTTCTAACCTAGCTTGATCGAAAGATCTCTTCAAAATCAATAGAAAACAGTCTAAAGCTCAAAATGGAGGATGGCAGACTAATGACCAACACCAGTGCCTTCGAACAGATTTCGGTAAAATTAGGTTAGTTCCTTTTATCCATTGCCGGATGCCGCCAAGTGCCATATCTTCACAAAACTTCCTATGGAGTTCCTTCTAGTTCTTCCATGTTGGCTAATCGGTTAACTTTACTGACTTCAGCACCCCACAGGGCATAGATGAACATGATTCGAGCTTGAAGGTACAGGAATATGGTTCAAATATAATTCAATCTAGTTGTGCAAGTCAATTCAAGTCGAACGTCAGGGCTTCCCAAGCCGGAGATTTTTTTTTGAAGTATGCAAAGTGCCGCTTCACGCATTGGTATTTGGCAAGCACCAACTATTTTTAGCAGAATAGCTGATGGAAATAGGTAGCCAACTATTGGAGATACATGCTCCAAGGGTTTTTGAATTGTTGGCCAAGTTGGGGGAGTCAGTTTTTTGAAAGGTATTGGTAGCCCTGACGTATTTGACTGACGATCTACAACACGTAATACCGAATGAATGCTGGCGAAATTCTCCACAATTTTATCGTTACATTATCTATAGCAACCTAATGTTTGCACTGGAGGTATACATCATTTCACTATATTCGCTATATACCTATGGATTAAATAACAACTTTTGGGTAAAAATCACAAAAAAATTGCACCATGGATACCTATTAAAAAGAATAAAAATATCAAACATAAAATTTTCAAATTTTTTTGTCAGTTGTTTTTGCAACAGCGATGAAAATATCTCAATTTTTGAATTATAAAAGTTTCAAGGGGAAGGAAACGAAATTTGAAAGGAGACCGTGCAAAGACGAAGCCACCAACGTCACTTGACAACCGAATTGCTAGTTAGTGCAAATGCGATCAATTGTAAAAGCAAGCATTGTGATGTCAAGCTGGCATTCTGCAATCGATGTTACAGCATGATTTCGGCAGTTGCGGATTATTTACACATTGCTCACATCGCCTTCCGAAAATTCCAATGGAGAAGGAATATTCGTAAAATTTGAAAATAATTCAATATAATTGATTGGTCTCGATGATCAATTTGAAAATGCAGGTGATCGATAACCCCATATTTTTTTTACTCAATCGTAGGAACCGAAATGATTCAAAAAATGTAACTGCTAAACTCTGAATCGGTTTCAGAATATTCCTCAAATGCTTCGAAATTCGGATAGCCCCGATCGATCGGGGAGTATTGGCCTGAAGGCATACCTGATTTCCGTTGGTTCTGATTGGCCGAATGGGCGCGTCGGTCGCTTTGAGATCTGGCGGACACCATGACGGCGTCGCCTTCGAAATCGACGCCACCGCTGCCTCGATCGCCGCGCCCGTCGATGCCGCCGCTGCTGGGCCGCTCGGTCCCTTGGCCGCCACCCCCGCCGGCCCCTTGGGGGGTGCCAGGCATCGATACTGCCCTTCTTGTTTTCTTTGGGGAACCTGAAATCCGAACCAGCGGAGCGTAGATAGCACACAATACTTCCAAATTTCGATACGTAAATTTTCCAACCGAAGAAATTCATTTTGACTAATTTGGTGGCTAAAATGGTCAAAAATGTCAAAAAAGACACTTTGCAAATTGAAAAAAACCGCCTAAAATCAAAATACGTTGATTTTGACTAATTTGGTGGCTTTAATGATAAAAATTGTCCAAAAACCCACTATACAAGTTTTAAAAACCGCCTAAAATCAAAATACGTCCTGTTACCAATGTATAAAAAACATCCAATGATTTGGCAAGGTAAAAAACGACGATTTTAAGACCAAGAACGCTCCAATCGGTTCATTTTTGTGGCCAGAAAAAAAAAAATAGAAAACACTAAAAGTGCTAATATATCGGGCGTACTGTAAGTAATCCGAATTTCGGTTAAACAGCGTAATAGGTCTTGCCGAGACAAACATTCCAGTCAAAGAAATTTTGAAAAAGGTCAAGAATCGAGGGAGCTATGGCCATTTTTGTAAATTACCACTGACGGACTAGTCCTGGACTATTAAATTTCCCCAAAAATTAAGATAGCAACATAAAATTGTCTCTGTTTCAAAGAAAAAATCAAATTAAAAATTTGGAAGACAAATTTAGAAGTAAAAACGGCAATCAAAAAGGAACTGGTCAAAAAAAAATGTTCAGACGACCCGAGTCCCAATTTCCGGTATTGCGGTCAAACATGCAAACATCAAACGTGACTCCGAAACGTAGCAGCCCTGAGTAGAATAAACAAATAGGAAAGTCCTAGCATCCTGCAAGAAAAATTTGTTAGAATCACCAAACCACAAAAAATGACCACAGAAAAAGCCTTACCACTTCTGCTGCTACTACTACGCCTAGACAGCATCAACTTCTGTTTTACTCCTAAGAAAATGTTAAAATTGTCCTTTTATTTAGTTTTGGCTATCAGCTATTTTTTTCCCTAACGCTAAAAATATTTTACAACTTTTTTATATTAAATGAGGTATTTATCGAATTATTTCAAAAGCTGGAACAACAGATTGAGTCTTTCAGCTCGAGGAACTCTTCTCGAACCTAAAAACGATAAAATAAAAGCCTAAAATAGAAAAGAGCAAAAACTATTTGCTTATGAAGTAGAATAAATCAACACAGGGTAGGTACCTATATCACAGGATAGTGTCGGATAATAAATAACAATTTCTGGTGAGGCGAAGGCAGGAATGACTCACTATCAACATGATTCGTCAGAGCTGGGGCGCTTTCGACCAAACGGTCCTCCTCAGGTGCTATTTCTGCCAACGCCACTCTACCTTCCGATAATTAAAAAGATAATTAAGATGTCTTGCTGTGGTTTCCCGGCAGGTCTCCTTCTCTCTCCAGAGAGGCACGCCAGAAATAGCTAATGAGGAGAGCCGTCCGGTCGAAAGCGCTCGAGCTGATGCCAAGAAGAAGTCATCATTCCCTCGCCCCAAACAAACTATCAATGAACGACGATGAATGAATAATATCGCCAATATTAGCTACGTATCGCTTATCATTCTAGTTTCAGATAGAAAGTAACAATCTATCCAAATCGAGTATTCGCAATCTACAATCGTCGGATTTCACGGATGTACTTACCTAATGCAGGAGTGGAATCAGCAGGAGTCGTAGCGTTGCAATTCCTATCGATGGAAATATGGTGTTTGTCCCGATTCGTGACGCCCACACCGGTCGTTCCGCGACGTCCCTTGAGGCCGACGCCTTCGTAATCACCTCCAATCTGAAGGCCAGATAAGCCGTCATCAATAACAACAACAACCAAAGCAATAGATCCGCCGAATGCTGAAAATCCTGCGGACAAAGTTCGATTCGTCCGATCCATCAATCACTTACATCGATTTCTTTGCGATTATCCGGCTCGATATTTTCTTGGTCATTGTCAAGGTGCGTGGTATGGTTGTCGGTGGCGTTGGTCATGTTCGGCTGGAGAGCCAGAGCCGCCGGACTGACGGTATTGTTGGTAACGTTGGCCGACACTGGCGCAGTCTGGGCCGGCTTCTCCCAGTCGTAGGGGTCCGACTCCTTGACGCCGCGGCGCTTCATGCAGCGTTCCAGTAAGCCGGCGAGCATCGCGTAGTCGGGCTTATCGTTATACTCCAATCCCTGAAATCGGCGCGAATCATTCCAAAATGAGGGAAACTGGGATTTTTTTCAAAACGAAAGAGATCCTTGAGAGGGAACGGAACCGAAGATAAAACGCATACCTGAATATGCTCGAGGAATAATCGAAGATCGGAGGGCAGGTGTTTGAGGAGAAGCCTGTGGTCGTACTTCTCCTTCATCAGGCCGACCTGCTCTTTGTCTTTCATCTTCCTCCACGGCAACTGACCGTTGACGAATTCGGCCAACATGTAGAAAAGTGACCACAGATCGTCATGTCGTCCCATTTCCTGCAAAGAAAATTGCGGTCGATTTTTTGGCAGATTTACGAGGGTCGAGAGGGCGATGTTGTCGCCGTTGAGGAAATGTTGATCTTCCCTGCTATGAATCATCAGGTTATCGGAACAGGTTGGGCGAAATTCACGGTTGCCACAACACCAGTACAAAACATCCCTGCGAGTTTCAGATTTTTCCCGCGCTCCGAAGCAGGAAAATCAAATGAGGGAACCTTTTTGGAGCATTTCAAGTTCGCGACTTCACAGTACCCTGACGGACGGGTAACTTCGACTGTGGATTGACCTTGAAATGAACGACGATTTCAATCAATAAAATGCAATTCGACTGACCTTATTTTTGTGCGCATTGATGGAAGCGTATCTGACAGTTCCTCGGAAGCCGGCCGCCGCCCTTGGCGCTCTCACTTCGCCTGTCGCTGTCGTGTACTGCCTCGCCAGTCCAAAATCGAGCATGTACACTTTGCGACAATTGCTAGGTAGTCTGCCTATCGAGAAATTCGACTGGAAACAAGCAGGAAATTAAGGGATTAGATAGATTTGCGAATAATACTGCTTCGAGGAAGAAAATTACGGATTTCTCGCTTGCAAATTAGCCTGGGAAAATTTTGAGGACATTTATATTGACTTTTTGGGCATGCCGGACAAAAATTGGAATTTCCACCTTAAGAATGAGAAACGTTTTGGGTTATTTCCCAACAAAATTGTCACTATCAGTCAAATATCTTGATTACTGCGAACATTTTCATCAAATGTTCAAGTGATGGACTTAAAACAATCTTAACTCCCCTCAATTAATTCCAAATAATCAATCCTAATTCCTTTCCTCAATACTTTTGGGTATAGGTGATAATTCTCGATAATCAAGGTGCGTAGTTCCAAAATCCATGTTTTTCCGAAATTAACTTTTTTCCCAATCTATCACCCAATTTTCCATTCTATCACCCTGCAACGCCTTATGGACTAAATCCGGCTTAATCCAATGGATTAATTATTAATTAATTATTTAATTTTATTAATATTAATTAATCACAGGAAATCGTTTTCGCTTTTCCTGGAAAATTTTCAAATTTGGATTGAGCCGGTTTTGAAACCGCACGCTTCCATTGATACAAAGGTCACTCACGGGCTTAATATCACGATGCAGGAATCCGACTCCATGTATGGAATCTATTGCTTTGAGTATCTGAAGGCCAAGGCGAAGCGTTGTCGAAAGTGAAAATGCGCCCCGTGGCTGAGCTCTCCTCAGTTCGGCCAAGTTTTTGCCTTGCAGTTGCATAACAACGTAATTGAACCTATCGTTACGACCACAACCGATGAATCGACAGACGTGTTCGTGTCCTGCGACAAAAAGAATTTCTCAAAAGAGCCAGGAAGCCGAGGTTTCTATGGATTTTGCCGAAAAACGTGCATGCGAGAAGGCAAAATCAACCTCGTTCGGGCAGAATGTGGCGAAATGAATCATAAAATCGGCCCTCAAGTAGAGAGAATAGGTAAATTTGACAGCTTTTGCAAACCGCGAATCGAACGAAAAAATTGTCGGCGTACCTTGTAATTTTTTCAGCACGGCAACCTCCATCTTCAACACTTGCTTAGGTTGCCGTGCTGACTCGACTTTGAGGGCGACCTCTTCCCTCGTCACCAGGTCCAGTCCTTCGTATATCTCTCCAAACCCACCGCCACCAATTTTCTTGACCTGGAAACAAAATATTGATGGTGAGTTGAAAAAATTTTGAAAATGGCAAACATTTGCGTTGGACCTTTTTTTGAACGGTCAATTTGAGGTTTATTTAGAGGCTTTTTGATCAAATAAGAATAATTTTTAAAAATAAATTAAAATTGATAAAAAGGGTAAAATAAATATTTTTTTTAGAAAACGCAACGATATTTATTAATTTCTGGGGATTAAAAGGTGTATTCGGGAGAGCATTTGTTTTTTGACGTGCACCCAGCCCTGGACCGCAAAAAAAGGTTTAAAAAGAGGGCTGAGTTTACGCTAATGGAAATAAATCATTCTTACCACTTTCCATCTTTCTTTGACTACGTGCCCAGGTTGGAGGAGATCTTCGCTAGTCATAGTAATATTATTGTTCTGGTCTGTCGACTCATCTAATATGTAGCCGTATTCTTCCGACACGTCATTGTAGTTCCTGCAACAGATGGAAACGAAAAAATTACACCAAAACCTAAATGGTACACAGTACATTCATATTTCTTAGTGTAAAAAAAAAAACAAAAATTAAAAAAAATGTAAATTTTAATAGAAATGAGGTGTTTTTTCTGTACGAAATTTCACTTTCGCCACCCATCGGAGGAAAATCGATGAAAGTGAAACGCGATTTTATCGATGGAAGAGGCAATTCTGACGCTATTATTGATTCCGATCTGTTCAAGGTCTGTACGCTTGGCCGAGTGTGAACCTGATCAGCCAACCAGTACTCATCCGAGATGGGATCGAGTCGGATGTGCCAGCCTTTACCTAAAGTCACCAACAAGACAGGATTTTCAGATATTGATCACCCAAATAATTGGTTTATTTACGAAGTACACATGTATTCGTTGGTTGATATTGCTTTCAAGTCGGTCAAATCTGCGGGAAAGTTGGTTGAAATAGCCAGAGGGGCAACATTTTCGACATTAACCCCATATCTCATTTTTTGTAGTCTGTTGATGTAGAAAATTTAACCGCATTTCGTCATCAACCGCATTTTTGAAAAAATTTTAACCGACGATTTTTCTCAGTGCACGAAGTAGGTACCTACATACTTTCATATAATGGTGTCCTGAAGTTGGTGTAAAAAAAAATATTTGGGAAATTAGACTAAAAATAGAACGGAACGCCACCAACCGCATTTTTGTATAATTTCTAAGATACGATTTTTTAAACGTGTTATAAAAACCACGCATTGCTTCATAAAAACCCACATTTCTGAGGTTCAAATCAAAATTTTTCAACTTTTGAGGACATTTCTGGATTCAGCGTTAAATTTCCTATTACCTAGTGTACATTCAAAGTCAAAATCAACTCCTACGTGCCGCAATTGCAGTTCAGAAATCGAAATTTTTAAATATTTGTAACGTTAACTGCATTTTGAGAACGAGCTCGAAGTTGTCGAATTTCAGGATCGAAATTTGTGAAACTTGCGTTCTCGTGACTCCTCAAATGAGGCGTGAGAAGTCAGAGGTCCTATGACACCGTCCAAGTAGATATTATCGAGCGCTTTCGCCCCCACGGCCTTCCTCAGGAGAAATTTACTAGTGTCGTCTCGAGGATGTAAGGCGATTTTACCGTCTTGAGACTGGTAGCGGTACCCTTATTAGAAGGCATTATTCTTAACTCTAGCTCTTTCGGTGTACCCTGTATAAATGCAAATGTTTTTGTTAGCTTTTAATTATTTTTTCTCTGTAATTTTGGCTGATGGGATTTTTTTTTGATCGATCGACATTGGGCCACTTTCTGCAGCTGTATGATCTTCTGTGAGCTGATTTTCTGCAACGATACTCATGGCTTTGGAGGCAAAAAATGTAGATCCTTCATTGTGCTGCTGATTGACGAATTAAATTCAACCCCCAATGCATTCAGTTGGTTGATCAATTTCCGGGGTTTCAGAAACATTTTTCAAATTTAATTCGAAATTCATCGGGGCCCAATCATCGAAAGTGATGAAGGGGTGACTCGGCAGAAAACAACCCCTACCCCTCCCATACGATAGTCATCTCTCAGTCAGTGGGACCCACGGGTTCGGATGAACGCCGCAACAAAATCAATGAACGATACGGAACAAAACTTGGAAGGGGAAAGTCGGCAGGAATAGGAAGGTCAGCTGGACCGAGGCAGGGGAATCTCAGGAGGGGAATAGGAGGGGAGGTATGTCAAAAGTGATCAAGAGATCACTTGGGGGTGTCAGGGTGGCCTGTTTATCTTATCGAAGGCTTTATCAGCAAAAAGTAGATATGGAAATAAATTGGTTTGTTAATTCAACTTTATTAAAGTTAATTAACTTACGCTTTCACTTAGGCCCAATTTCACCACACCAAACTTTTCACGCCTAATGCGCGGCTTAACTGCTCATGGTGACATAATATTGTAAATTAACATATAAAATGAATAAACTTGTTGTAAAAACTTATAAAAATTTGTAAAACTTGTTGTAAAAAAATTGTTGTTAAAAATTTTAAAAAAATTGTTGCAAAACTTGTGGAAAAAAATTGGTAAAAATCTGTTGTTAAAACTTATAAAACATATAAACTTGTTGTAAATTAAGTTGGAAAATCCATCACCAAAATTCTGCCCTAGCAGGAAATCCAACTCCGTCGATTTATTTATGTAATTGGTAATATAAACTTCAATAAAATAATAAATTGTAATAACTACTTCAACGCAAGGTACGAGGTTTTGCAGGTTCACTGTCGATATCCATGAACGAAGTTGCTGTTATCAATTATTCTCCATTTAAGCTGATCATGTTGTTAAAAGTTTGATGTGATAGGACCTGAGTCTATGCCTAAAGTAATTCTGTGCAATCAAGTTAAATTTAACTTTATATTCAATATAAAATTACACAAAGTGCCTATAACATGAAAAAAATTGGAACAGTAGCTAAAAATGTATCCATACTTTCAACATTGAGTTGACGGGTTCGAATGTTAATCGATTGCAACAACTTTATGGTATGTGATCAGCAGCAACTGCTGAGGCGTTAAATTTGAGGACGTTAACGATTTGGTGAAAGAGGCAAATTTCACTCACAAGGGGGAGGCTACAACTGATGGGTAATGGTTTTTGCTGATATATTGTTATCTGGTTCTACCTAAGAAAAAATTATTTGCCTACGCCAGCCAGTAAGAAAGAATAAAATTCAATGACAATAATTGTTGATTATTGTTTAGTGACAATTATTGATTTTTGAACCTCCTAACGGCTACATGGGTTTTTGGGCTTCTAATCTCGATTTATAACACATTTTGAGGCAGACAGATTTTGAGGCAATGCATTTTTAGAATTGGTATTTTAGCAGACACTTCAATTATTGAAAAAGAGGTTTTTTTACCCCATCAATCGACCCAGAGGATCAAAATTATGGGGAGTCAGTTTACCAATTTTTCCCCGTCCCAGGGGTCGGTAGAAAATCGCCAATTTTGTCTGTAAATGCACCAAATCCAGAGACGACTCAATTTTTTTTAAAATGAAATTTTAGAATTTTGCCAAGGGGTCAAAAGGTAATTTTACCCACTACAATTTCAAAAACTGACTTCAAGAACATATTTAATACTAAAACTCGGTCAATTTTGACGTTTCGGGTATGAAACATGAGCTGACACTTCCAAAAAATCATATGAGACCAAAGAAGTATTGTTTTTATTATTAACTGCCACAAAAATTTACCGAATTTATAATACTGAAATGTTGGTATCGGTATACAGAAAAAATAGACAGCTGCACACAAAAAAACACTTTTTCCTTAAATGAATGTCAATTTTTGGCTCAGGATGCCATGGATTATCAGACAGATCACATCCTGAATACGAAAATTTGCCTTTTTTGGGATTGGAGTGGGGGAGAAATAACTTTCAATCGCTCATGACTCTAAAACAAGAGGTTTTCGCCAACCCCTTCAAAAAAGTTGAATCTTTTTGAATAATTCAAAAAACAAAAAGCCGTCAAAATCGGTTTATTACCAATTTTAAAAGATATACAGCCGTCAATTTCAAATGGATCTTATTTTGAAAAACTAAAAAAAAATGCTACAATTTCTCCAAAAAATGGTACAATTATTTAGTTCAATTCATTAGTTATAGATAGTGAAATTGTAAGAATTAGGCCTAATTTTAAGGGCGACACGAGTCTAGGGCCAGGGGTTGCGTGTCAAGGGCAGAGGCCGCACCCCATGCGAGACTCCCCTCCACCTCCTCATCGCGGTTCAATACTAAACGCGAATGGAACCCCCGGGGGTGGCAGATGGGGCGGGGTGGCAGATGGGCAGAGTTGACTTCGATTCGAAAACTATAAAATCGTTTCGAATATAAAAGGAAATTTAAAACAAAATTGAAACGGTCCGATAAAAATAAATAAACGAAGGAGTATATTGGTAAGCAATATCCTTGAAAAAGCATAGTACATACAGCATAGAGGGGGATATTTTACTGTAATAATAAAAATCAATCGAAAACCTTATAATTTTGTTAAATAACGTTCTTTAAGCTGATGAATAATTTTTTTCAAAATTATACCTTCAAATTCCCTCCGTACAGCATCTGCCGTGCAACAGCACCGACGGACGGACAGCGGCGAGAAAAACGTACGCACATCGCGGAGCGAACAGCTGTGAGGCGCGTATCGCAAGGCACTGGCCGCCGCACCGTCACAAGGCACTGTCACAAGTCACCATCCGCGGATCTGAGACGGACCGCGATGGGACGGCAGGAGAAATCCCGGAGAACGCGATCTCGAAACGCTCAACGAGCCAGGAGACGGGCAGAATTCGAGTGCGACGACTTCTAACGAGACGGGATTCTATGACGGCCAGTGTCGCCCTTTCTGATCGATTTCCCTCATTTCCGGGCGAGAATTTCCCTCTCGGCTAAGAAAACTGAATTTGTCAAATCGATGTTTTTAATCTCCTTAAATGGGGAATAATGCCAACCGAAATTAGTTTGAAAATTCTAATTTGAATAATCGTAGTATCTTTCCAGTTTAGACATGCCTAAGTCCGAAAAACAGTTGGATGGTCTGTTACCAATCTTTGTGCCGGGCGGCTGGTCCGATTTTAATAACGGATAATTAAAAAAAAAGAAACAAACTGCTGAAGCCTCGAAATCCGATAAATATGTCTGAGCCATAAATTTATCATCAGCAATTTGGGGAATTTTCAAGCGCCAAAATATAGAAGAACGGCGAGAGAGCTGATAAAAAAAAAACAGTCATAATATGACTTATATTATCTTATATTATAAGACAAATTTGAGTTTTCGTTTCAGCAACAATTGCACACCCAATATTTCCCGGTCTACGGGAAAATTTCCCTCGAAGCGGAACTGGAGTTACCTCAAGAAGGGTAGGTTGTAGTTGGCCAGTATCCGACAAAACTAACCTGCCTGGGGGGGTGGAATTTGAGCGGTGGTGGAGCTCCCTGTTGGGGGTGGTGAAACTACTGGAGACAAACCAGTGTTGCAGACAGCCCTTGATGATTTCACGACTTTTTTCAAAAATCAGTTTAGTTAATTTTGTTCGTTAATATATTAAATAAAACTGATTTTTTCAAAATGCAAAAAATCATTAGAACTAAAATGCACGAAAAACTTTTTCTGCAAGAATGAAATTAAATATTTTGTGGCATGCGAGTTGTGTTCACCGTCCTGCCTTGAGTAGATAAGCACAATATTGTCCAATCAATTGAAAAAATTATTTTCATTCATCATTAAAAAATAATTTTTTAAAAATTTTCAAATTTTTGTTAAACAAATACTAACCTAATTAATGAACTTAACACATTATTACGCATTCGCATTTAATTTGTATAAATTTTCCTCAGTTTTATACTGACATAGTAGGTAAAGCTATACAAATTAAAATAATCTGTGAATATGTACCTAATTCCTAAATTATAGAAAACTAGTCAATAAAGACAAACATGTATCAAACAGAAGGTCAGAAGTAGCTGATCCTAATCGCACGAACAGTAATCGCAAATAAGATCTGTCGAAACAAAACAACATTAACAAAATAACGGCATTCCTTTTCCAACAGCCGATAAACGTTTCGACGAACTGCCCCGAAAATCTGGCAAGGTTCGAGCGTTCTACAAAAATAATGGATCGAAATAAACAAACATGGCCGACTCGTTCCGAGAACTATACACCTCGACTTGATATTTCGAGTGAATTTCTTCCTCCACCTCAAGGACGAAAATTTTTTAAAACTTCAGCATTTTTCGATCATTGTTTTTATTTTTGGCATATTATTATTTTTAATACACTAAATGTATTAAATTTATGTACTACACTCAATCTCCCATTTCGGAAAGTCAAAAGTCCAAATCTGCAATGAAAAAAAAAAAATTTTTCAAAACGAGCAAAAGTGGACTTTGAAGGGATGGCGCAGGTTCAGAATTTTTGAAATATTTTTCCCATTTTTTTTTCTCCATTGAGTTAACATAGAATAAGATGCTTTGCTGTAATTTCAGAGAAAATCTTTTAACCTCAAATGCTGATTACGCATTTCATTAGTTTTCCGCCAATTTCAAGGTGTTTTATTGAACCGATTCAAAATTTTTCAAGGTCGTCGGATTTCTTGGACGTTTTTGCACACATCAACCCCAAACGCCAAAATCCAATGAGTTTTAGTGGCCAAAAACGTCCTCAGAGAAGAGTTTTCGAAATTTTGGGGAAAAAACTTTTTTGCCTTTTACATGAAGTTCTTAAGATGAAACCAGTGGTGCGTGAATAACACACAATACTTCCATATTTTGAAACGTAAAATTTTGACACAATTTGATCATATTTTGGCTGCTTTTGAGGGTGTTTAGGTCAGAAATATAAAAAAAAATTCACTATTCAAATTTTAAAATTCGCCCAAAATAAAAAACCGCCACATTTTCGGCATATAAAAAATATCCACATATTCTGCAAGGTAAAACAAAGATTTGAAGACCAAGAACGCTCAAATCGGTTCATTTTTGTGGCCGGAAAAAAATAAAATAGAAAACACTAAAAATGCAAATATATCGGAAGTACTGTGCGTTATCCAAATTCCGATTAAACAGGTTGTTAGGTCTTGCCGAGACAAACATTCCAGTTCAAGAAATTTGAAAAAAGGTTGAGAATTGAGGGAGCTACGGTCATTTTTATAAATGACCACAGACGGACAGACGGACAGACAGACAGACGGACAGACGGACGTAACGGACACACAGACACTTGTTCAGGAAGTGATTCTGAGTAAATGTGTATAAGAAAAAGTTTTTTCTGAAGCTCCGTTCCGATTCTCGATTTTAGGACGATCACAATACTTCCATTTACTCTGTAAATATGGAAGTAAAAATGGGTATAGCCATTACCTAATGGGTATTAGATACATTACAGGAAAGATGAGAAATCGGGAATTTAGATTTAGAACTTTACCACACCCTTCCCCCACCCTCTGGACGGAAAAATGAGTGAAACGGACTATGAAAATTCTATGTGGAGGAATGAACATTCCCGATGGAAATCCCAAGGGCCAATACCTTGGAAAAATGTGAATACTTCACAGCAACAATCGATGAGGGAATATCGGAATTCGAACACTTCTAACTCCAAGTATACGACTCGAACTTTTGAATCTCCAGATTATCTTTAGCGTTTCGCTAACAGACTCTCGAGGGCAACGCTCTCAACCTGTCAAGAGGCCAACAATCTCGCAGTCAGCTGCCGCTAAATCAATACGAATAATATCTTCCGGCAGAACAGTGGAGATCGATTGTGAAAAGCCGATTCGACAAGAGGGGAAACAGATTCCGAAATAGAGAGAACTCCGGTTGACCTGGTTCTCGTCTGTTGGTTGAGAGGTGATAAATCCTAACTGCCGGATGGGGTATGAAAGTCGTGGGCATATACGGACGTCGTAAACTACGAAAACAGACCACCCTTGCCATGTTTTGAATGGGTACTCAATTCAAAATTATTCATTTCGACTGTAAAACAGGGGTTTTTTGAAATTTTCACCCTAGGATAGGGTCGAAAAGTAATTTTTCGAAATAATTTTGCCCAAGGATAGAATGGGTGAATTATAATAACCAATAATCATCATGAGCATAAAAATCACCCCAAGATAAGGTCGAAAATAATTTTTCAAAATAATTTTTCGAAAATGATTCTGATAGGATTGAGAATAATCGAGAATCATGTACCTCCTCGGGCATGGAGACCAATTTATTTGAAAGATGTTCAAAAATAAGGAGTGAACTTCATGAAACCAACATTTGATTCTCGAATTTGATTCTACCTCGGATTTGAAGGGGCAAAGATGCACGAACCCGCAATACCTACCGATGTTCCGGAACTGTATCACGCCCCTGTGCAATAAGGAATCGTTCTTTCCCCACTAAACTGTCTTGATTAATTGAATAAGCTTATCAGCTAAGTAAATGCATAATGAATACCAGAATAAACGGAGGAAAACGTTAATTTAGTAGACACAGTGGGAAAACAAACGCGGCAGTACAAGCGCATTTAGAAAAAAATATCTAATGAGTAGTAGCAGAAAAATGAATTATTCGGAAAAAACTTCAAATTAAACAAATGGTGCGCCCAAACAATTTTGGCAATAGAAAAATAAGCTTAGTCCAAAATTAATTAAATAACTGGCAGGTTATTGTACCATAAAAATTAAACGCAGTAGAATCAACGAGAAAATTAAAATTAAAAGAGTAAAATCGACTATTTATTATCATGATCAGATGGAGATTTTCATTTTTTTTTGAAACTGTGGACTTGTTGAGATTTCTTGCTATTTATGTTTATTCAGCTGAGGCAGTAGAGGATTTTGAAGCCACAAATAATAATCCATCTTCAAGGTTCACCAATATCATTTCACAAATGTAAAAGACCACAACGTGGGCGTTCGACTTGTTTATGAAAGTACGGGAGATTGAATTCATTTCCACGTGAACAGTACACGTGGGCGACCGTGGGCGGGACTTTGGCTCTGCGGCTTTGAAAATACGAATAATATGGTCAATACACGAGTTGGTGTCGGGCAGATAGGTGGGATGCCAAAAAAGCATTTTCCCGAAAGAAAATTCAGCAAAAATTGAGAACGACATTTTCATCACGACCGGGTCAATTTAACCAAAAGATTTGTACAAAAGATTCAAAAGCGTTTAATAGAGTCATTGGAGGGCCACTTTTCCGCACGCATTCAATTCACACGTTTTTTGGACAATTTCCAAGTTGGGTATTGGGCAACAATTTTCAGCCAAGTGTCGAAACTGTTTCGCCCTCATCTGTCAGGCCGAGATGGCTCTTTCAGTGAAATCCCCAGCACTCGCGAACATTCGTCAACAGGGATCATTTGAGAAGGAGCAAGGTCATGGACGAGAACGATACGCCCAAATTACACTACTACTAAAAAAACAGCAGAATCCGGGCGAATAAGTCGATTCACCAACTCAGCATCACCGTTCGCCCGCTGCACCAAAATGGCCGAACGATGTTTTCGAATAAAATGTTCGAGATGAATAATAATCGATTTGTCATTTGAGGAGAAAAAAACAATAATTGTTTTTTATTATTGAAAGAATTAGGTCAATTATTGAAAGATTAGGAAAAATTAAAAAATATTATGAAATAATCGTCTGAAACAAAATAGTGATGAAAAAAACAAATAGTGATGAAATAGTGATGAAACCACAAAATAGTGATGAAAAAAAAACAATAATTATTTTTTATTATTGAAAGAATTAGGTCAATTATTGAAAGATTAGGAAAAATTAAAAAATACAATCTATAATAATAAAAGCAAGTGTTTGTTGGTTGTCTCCAGCCAAATCTATCGCACGCAGGGACCTGGAATTTTTTACACGGAAGCACAAAGGGGCTGGCAACAAGACCTCAAAGCCCAATTTTCAATTTTTGAAAAAAATTTTTTTTTTTAATTTTAAAAAAGTGAAAAAAGTGAATTTAAAAAAGTGAGTTTTTAAGTTTTAAAAAAGTGAAAAAAGTGAGTTTTAAACGTGAAAAAAAGTGAATTAAGTGAAAAAAGTGACAACACGGGCACACGAGGACACGGGCGGGTAGAGCTATAGCTATGGGGGGGAGAGAGAGAGAGAGAGATTCCTGGGCTATTCACTTATCTGCATTTTCTTATTTTTTTTACGGGCAACGCCGGGCGGGTACAGCTAGTTCCTAATAAAAAATATTATGAAATATTCGTCTGAAACAAAATAGTGACCTGAAAAAATAAAATAAGGATACGAGGGTTGGAGTTTTTTGTATAGGTACAGTTTCGCCCACTGTCTTTGGGTCTGCTGACGATTCAGTAGACTGATATTTATATTGCATCAAATCACTATAAAGAGTTAATGAAAAATATATACGCCCATCACATGCAAGGCTGCATTCGATGGGCGAAAGTTGCAGGAATGCAGCATTTCCTGTAAGGATGAATGAAGTCCGGTTTGAAGGACTTTCCCTTCACGCGATTTACGAGCCAGGAAGTATACGAGATCCGATCTAACGGCCGACAGGCATCGAATTATCGATGGACAGGTTAAACGGCGAGTAGCTAATGATTGCGTCACCTACCAAGGAGAACACATTTTGAGTCAACGGTCTGAAAATGTGCGATGGGTGAAATTGCAATTTTGGGATTTAAAAGGTGGGAAATTGTTTTTTGGCTGTACTCGTTTTTAGACCATTGCTTGCAAGAACGAAATTGTAGTCCACAAAAAATATTCAACTCAAGACCGAATTCAAGTCAATTTAGGGGTCACGTCCATTGACACCCAAGAAAACTCTCAAAAACATTTTCAAAATATACCTAGCTCTGGTCGTGTATGGTCAATCAATAAATGTTCTAAGTCGAAATTTAACATGAAAATTTCAAGTTGAGCTCAAGGCAATCTAAATAATACTTCAGTATGACCGCAGAAAGATTCAATGTGACAAAAGCCATGTCTTGATTTTTTTATGCTTTTTCTCTCTTGAGAAATTTTTTTTCGATTTTTGGGCCTTGAAATGATCATTTTTGGTTCAAGCTTCTTGAAAAGCCAGTTAAACAGCTGTTGAAGTGGGAAAAATTCGTGCTTCTCAGGAAATGTGCAACATAGGCATGTGTGGCATAATTTTTCATAGATTTTTGGATGCTGAATCTAATGAGACTATCGCTACGGCAGTAGCTAATACAATAACACAGAAATCGTTGAATGTTCCGAAACATCAAGCGCATTAAAATTTGCATGTATAATTTACATGAAACGCCTATCATGTCGCACCACTGGTTTGCTTTTTGGACAATCACCGTACTTGCAACGATTTCATAAATATGGAATCAGTAACTCGAGCATTACAGGAAGATAAATCTGACTTTTGGAATACGTGCGTTTCCATAACAGTGGTTACCATTTCGAATTTTTCCCTTTTCCCTTCCAGGCCGGAGGGCAATTTTCCCGTCGCAATATCATTCACGAAGTAATTACTCGCTCAGTACAGCCGAGATGAGGCCGGGCCACACGGGCCATTTCCGACAAGCTAATGCGATTGCTTTAAATAAGGAATTACCCTTGAGGGGGCCGAGGTTGTCACACCTGCCTGAGCTCAGCAGCACTCGTGCCCTCAGGGCGCCTATTCGAACGGCACGTACTGTGTGACGTAGGAAATCGAGTTTGCTCACCTCGGGTCGCCGAGGATCGAATTTGGTTCGAGTGAAATGCAAAAGGTAATTGGCGCGATCGGAGCGTGGCGTGACGAAAGGAACTGAAAGCGATAGTGATTAACCAGTGTGCGAGAAGGTTAAGGTCCAATTCACCAAACTTTGAACAACGTAATTAACTCAACATGAGGTGATCAGTTGATGGAGTTGACTCGGTTTACAGCTGTTATGCAACGTAACGGGCTCAGCAAAGTAATGCTACCATCAAGAAATGAATTAATAATTTTTTTATTATTACCATTTAGTTTTTTATGCGCCTTTCTGGAGTGGTGGCTTTTTTTCGGCATCAAATAGGAGGAGGTTGCACAAGCTGACTTGTGAGGTTTTTGTTGTGTCTTTTTCATTTTCACGTAGCCAATTTTGATCCGATTTCGAAAATTCTTCCACTGTAACGTCGGGGAGTCAGCCATTTGGTACCAATTTTTTTCATTTTTTACTATTAATATTGGTGGCGTTAAAACCAAAAATATACGTCAAATTTACGAAAAACTAAATTTTTTATATAAATTTTGCGTGTTACAGCTTATTGTCCAACACTGCTTACTGAAAAGTGAGAAACAGAAAAAATTAACAAAAATAAAACCAATTTTTAAAAGATCCATGAAAAATTGAAAAATAAAAATATAAGAGAAAAAAAGATCCCGACCGCGATTTTCGGAATGATAAGGTGATAAATAATGAATGATAAGATTTAAAAGCTAGTTACGCAACGGATAATCGATTTTACTAGGTCACATATTCCCCCCAAGTGTGTGCGGAGGATAATTTTTCATAATTTATTTCGACCCCATACTGGATAGTAAATTGAAAATGAAACTGAAATGAAAACTGAAAAAACTACCTTGACCCATAAGAATAATTCTTCATGTTAATTTCTTAGAACGGATTAGTGCGTCAAGTAAATCTAGCGATCGTGACAGGTTAGCAAACAAGAAACATCTTGAAAGCTGAAATTGAGTGTTAGCTTTCGTCGACGATAAGCCGACAGTGAAAACTAATAGGACTCTTGGTCTAGTTGAATTGCTTCGGTTGTTGTCCTCATTGGCGATAGGCCAATTTTGACCAAACCGCACCAGACTCGTATGCGACTTGGTTACTCAACTCAACATGCACCTGGGGGTGTATAATTAACGCAAGGGCGTTTTGATTCGTGAACTTAAATCGCAAAAACCGTGAAACTGCGACCGACTCCAGGAATAGATAACTTTTCTTCGTAGATACCAAAAAATAGCAGTGGATATGGACCGACGTGATGAAGAATGGACTGTATGAGTGGTTATAGATGTTTCTAATAAACTCCAATACTTCGGTGCAGACTATTTGAATAAAATTTAGAGATTTGAATTAAAATAAAGTCGATAGTAATCTCTGAAGATAATGAAGAAGATTTTCAGAAATTCAAATTAGGTTGGCAAGAAGGGAGAAAATCATATTTTCGATTTTCGTTGATGATTGCTTGTTAGTATCTAAATGTCCAGACAAAACGCAGGAACAAGGTATGATAGGTGCTAACTACATGAGTGGATATAGATGTTTGTAATGAAACTCCAATACTTCGGTGCAGACTATTTAAATAAAATTTAGAGATTTAAATTAAAATAAAGTCGAGAGGAATCTCTGAAGATAATAAAGAAGATTTTCAGAAATTCAAATTATATTGGCAAGAAGGGAGAAAATCATCTTTTTGAATTTCGTTGATGATTGCTTGTTAGTATCTAAATGTCCAGACAGGACGCAGGAACAAGGTAAGATAGGTGCTAACTACATGAGTGGATATAGATGTTTGTAATGAAACTCCAATACTTCGGTGAAGAATATTCAAATAAAATTAAGTTGGGAGCAATCTCTGAAGAGAATAAAGAAGATTTTCAAAAATTCAAATTATATTGGCAAAAAGGGAAAACATTTATAATCTTTTTGATTTATGTTGATGATTGCTTGTTAGTATCTAAATGTCCAGACAAAACGCAAGAAATTATAAGGCAAAATTGGTGCTGAGGTGGAAATTAACGATATGGGCAAGCCTGAGAAAGTGTTTGATTACACATCTCTAGGGATAGAAAGAACATGAAAATCTTTATCAATGAGAAGAATTTGGCAAATCCAACGTTTTTTTTACTTCAGTTGGCGGTTCGGTCATTTTTCCGTTTTCAGAATTTTTGACTTTTCATCCAAGCCTACACATATTAGTCTCTGAAAGGGGCCACGGTCGATTGTGGCGGTTCCAGGACCTCTTCTGCATTAACCGCCTCCCATCGGCCGAGAGGGTTAAATACACGTCAGGGAGCCGCAGAGTGATAAAGTCGATAGCAGTGAAATGGAGACTGCTCAGCTCAGCTTTCATCAGCACAGCCTGTCCTTGTTATTCAGCACTGTCTCCGGAGAGCGAGAATCCTCGGCTCATATCAAACGAGGGGATTTCGCTGATCGAGCGACGAATCCCGACCGGGACGAAACTCACGTTGAACGTGGACTGTTATTTTTAGCATGCTATGACTAGAATATTCGTAGAAATCATGACAATACGAGTCATTAACTCATTTTCCAGAATAAAAAATGAAAAATTAAATGTCAAAAATAAATTAAAAATCATTTTCCAAAATAAAAAACAAAAATAGCAATAAATCAATTTTTTGTTGTTTCCAAAAACCTCGGTTGCAAAAAATTAATTGACCATTCAAACAATGAATTGAATAATCATTGAATATCTGATTTTGAGAACCCCCCAGAAAGAATCCGCCACAGACACCGATTTCTATTTCCATAGGATGGCAAGATTCTGATGGCATACAAATTTTTTTCGGCATTCCCAGCCCCCTATCCTTTTCCGGCTTCTCGCTGTATCAGAAAACATTTTTTCCGCCATTTCTTTGCAATTTTCTGATAAAAATTCAAGGAAATCCTTGGAAAAAATTCCAAAAAATGAAGAAATTTTAGAACGCGAAAAGTTTTTTTGGGGCCTAATACCCGAAACCTCTTGGCGAAAAATTCTTGAAAGTTAAAAACGCTCATATTTTTTATTGTTCGGAGGTGCCACAACAGTTTTTTCAGCTTTTCTTGTGTATCATTGAACTTTTCTTTAGCTTCTTTAGTTTAGGAACCTACTGTATTTTCTGGAATTTATCAAAACACGCGTTTTCTGATGTAACAGAAGGGGGGGGGGCAATGCGGCAAAAATGTTCGTTTACAACCATAAACACATATTTCAGTAAAAATATAGATCGGTGTCAGGGGCTAAATTTTTTTAGAAGACCCCCCACCCCACCCCCACCGTCCCGCGTTGAGAAACGACCTGATTCTGTCCCAAAATGAAAATGATTTTATGGGCACTTTGTTTTTAAGGGCATTTTAAGGTTTTGAAAAACTAAATTTTGAGAATGTCACCCTTCCCCCAAACAATTGCAACGAGTGCCATTGAAAAGTTTTCAAAAAAAAATTTTGATCGACTCATTTTGGTACATTATTTCCAAAAATACTAAACCTATGTAATTTTTGCTTGCAAAGTGAAAATAATTTGCGAAATCCGACCAACTTTTTTTTTTTAAATTCAACACATTTTCGAGTAGGTGTCTGCCAAAAACGACTAAATGGCCAGCTTTATACTGAGAGACAAATGGCACAACCCCTCACACAGAGGAAGGAGATAAGCTCTACAAAAGAAAAGTGAGCTCCTGCCGGGTTGAAGAGGAACTGCAAGCAAACTTAGCAAACACTTGCCCGTTCAAGGAGCATCGGGGTGATTCTCCAGCGGGCAAACCACTTCCGCATTGCCGTAAAAAGTTCGTCGGGACTCCAACTTCTCAAAATCCTATTTTTCTAGAGATCGAGCGAGATTTAGGAGGCGACTGCTCAACCATCTCATTCTACTGAGACACATCAGATCCCAAGATGCGCAAGATATATCAAGAACAACGCCAAGTAGACCAGAAATCGATTTGGAACCATATAAAATAATTCCTGGTACAAGAAAGTTTGCACCAAATTGTTTTAATTTGAGCTGTGTTGGAGGCTACTGAGCATTAAAATTGAAAATTTTTGAAAAAATGTAGGCATAAGTACTTTAGGTGGCTAAAAAAAAGTTGTTAGTCAAAAAACAACATTTTAACAAAAAAGTTAAAAACAGCGTTAGGCGATAAAAAAAACCAGTTGTAAACATATTTCAAACTTTCAAAACCCATTTTTCGAAAAATTTTAAATTTTTGGCTGTAGCACCACCAACATTTCTACCTAAAAAGCCTAAATCCGGCATCATAAAAAAATGGAGAATAGACAGAACCAAACGACAGGCTACCCTGACATTTCAGTGAAAGAAATTTTTGATATCAAATCAAAATTGACGCGTGGCGTGAAAGGAGAAACCTAGGTAGCTAAATACGTTGATAATTTCAGAAACAAAACGGAAAAGATGAACTTACGCGTCGCCTATTAATCAGATGATTCAGTACGAGCCACTCACCTGAAACAAAGAAGACACGTCATGATACAAACATGTGAAAATGATTGAACAATGGTCATCAACGACGGAAGCAAGAAGAACCCCCTTCACACTTGTTCAAATATAATGTTTTTGAGTTCCCCCTTCCCAGAAGAAATCATTTTAAGATCAAGAACGCTCAAATTGGTTTGTTTTTCGTGGCCAGAAAAAAATAAATAAAAACACTTGAAGTCCCAATACATCGGACGTACTTAGAGTAATCCTAATTCCGGTTAAATAAGGTGATAGGTCTTGTCGAGACGAATATTTCAGTTCAAGAAATTTGAAAAAAGGTTGAGAATTGAGGGAGATACGGCCATATTTGTAAATGCAAAACGCGGGCGATTAGTAGCAGAAAATGACCTAACGAACAAGTGGTTAATATATTATCACGAAGTGGGCGGCAGAATTTATGAAATTACTAAATGACAAGCGGATTCGTGACAGTGGATGTGGAACTTGCGATAAATTAGCCATTCCCAGTCCAAGCCAAACGTTAATTATGGCCATTTGAGTGGACTACGTGGCGGGAGAAATGTCAGGGTCGTAGAAAATATCGCTTGCCAAAATATTTTCCCGAAACAATGATATTATCTAATCGCCATTTATTCCTGCCGATTTGTACCAACGAAAATCGGAAACAACAAAGCAGGGGTGATGATGGATTTTTGAATTTTTTCTCAGAGAGAAAAATGTAATGATATGGGTTTTGTAGAATATAGGATTTCCAAGTCAGATTGAGAATTCTCCAAACCGATTTGAGAGTATGCCAAATTAAATCGATTAATATTATTCTGAAATCATTTGATGAGGAAATTCTCAATTTGTTTTGGGACATTTTCAATCAGATATGGATATTGGACTTGAGGCGTGTCAGGGTGCACAAAATGCGGTTTTCGTGGACCAACATACGACAATGTTACTAACTGTTAACTGACAGCATAAGGAATGGCCCCCAGGAAGTAACAAATGGACGGAATGACAGGGAATGTGAGCGTTTTGAGGAGTAGAAATGAGATAAATCGGAGGATAAAAATAGACAATATTTTGAGCTCGGGCGGAAAATGATGCGAAGATGAAATGAACTATCAGTACAAATACGAGTAAGTAAACACGAGGAATCCACGAATAGAACAAATCGACTGGCACAAAGTCACAGTGCGGGGTTCTAATTTATGAGACCGAAAGGCTCACTTCCCTCTGACCAACTTCACGGGCCGCAATCTCGGCTCGAATTTCAAGGTTTCCAATTGTTCATGCATAACTTTTGGGATACGTTCAAAGGTATGTGAGAGTCAGCTGTTAACTTCCTGCTCTATTCCCGAGCGGAGTTCGAGGAAACGAACAGCAGCCAACTTTCATCAGGAGGGCCTGAGTAATTCATCGTTTTGTTAGCAACTGCGACGGCTAGTAATTCATGTCGACGAGAATTAACCTCAGCATGATATCGTGGGATATGGATTGAGATGAGGAAGGAAAAACATCGATGTTTCGATAACTAACCACTGGTGCGTAGATAATACACCATAACTGCTTCCATAATTATAATGTCAATATATCGTCACTTAAGTTCTAACACCACCTAACTCAATTTTTCCAAGTTTTCAGGAGGTACAAAAAAATTATTTATTTCAACATGGAAATACATTGAGCGGTGCTGTCTCTTCTCCATCCCCTTCTTCACTGGTTGGTCATCAATCTCCTTGGCAGTTTTACCATGATATCGGCTATTGAAAAATCTATCGAGTGGTGTTTCCAACTCATTTTCGCCAAAAATTGAGTTAGGTGGTGTTAGAACTTAAGTGACGATATATTAAAATAATTTAAATCACCCCCCCGCGGTAAGCTATACACGACAAGTATTCTCGCATTTCCCAGCGCATAATCACTCCCGAAGATGGCCAGAGGGGCGAAAGCGCCCGATGATGGCCAGAGAGGCAAAAGCGCCCGATGATGGCCAGAGGGGCGAAAGCGCCCGATGATGGCCAGAGGGGCGAAAGCGCCCGAAGTCTTCAGTCGTCATCACAAATCGCAACGGAAACGGATCGACTATCGAATTGGACTATCTGGAATTAGCATCCGGATGGCTTCTCAGCGTTCGACGTCGCGCCGGGTCGTTACACCAAAGGGCGTACGACTATTAATTCCTCGCACTCTGCCCGCCGCCCCCGCTCGTGTTCGCGAGTCTGTCCCGCGCTCCGCTTCGATTCTAATTCTGGTCTCGCTCGTCTGGCCAGACCTGGGCGGGCCAAAAGCGGGCTCAGCAAACTCAGCTGTTCCTTTCAAAAGGCGAAACAATAAATCGCGCAGGCCCGTACCCAGGATAGGGGCCAAGGGGACCCTTCATATTTAATAGTACCTAACAATATTTTCTGGAACATTATATATTTTTCATTATCACCACACTGTCAAGCGTCAAACTCTCAATGAAACTGATTTTCTAACTCATAGTCAACCTCGAAGTCAAACTCACAATAAAACTGAATCTTAAACTCATAATCAATCTCGAAGTCAAATTCACAATGAAACAGAAACTCAAACTCATAATCAAAACCGAAGTCAAACTCACAATGAAACCCAAACCCAAACTCATAATCAAAATCGAAGTCAAACTCACAATGAAACCGAAACTCAAACTCATAATCAAAATCGAAGTCAAACACACAATGAAACAGAAACTCAAACTCATAATCAAACTCACAATGAAACAGAAAATCAAACTCACAATGAAACAGAAACTCAAACTCATGATCAATCTCGAAGTCAAACTCACAATGAAACAGAAACTCAAACTCATAATCAAACTCGAAGTCAAACTCATAATCAAACTCGAAGTCAAACTCACAATGAAACAGAAACTCAAACTCATAATCAAACTCGAAGTCAAACTCACAATGAAACTGAATCTCAAACTCATAATCGATCTCGAAGTCAAACTCACAATGAAACAGAAACTCAAACTCATAGTAAATTTCGAAGACAAACTCACAATGAAACTGAATCTCAAACTCATAATCGATCTCGAAGTCAAACTCACAATGAAACGGAATCTCAAACTCATAATCATTGTCAAAATTTGAAACTCATAATCAATTCGAAGTCAAACTCATAATGATCTCGAAGTTAACTCAATGAACACATAATCAACCTCGAAGTCAAACTCAAAATGAAGCGAAACCAAACTCAAAGTTTGAGTTTCTGATCCATTATGGGTTTGACTTCGAGATTGATTAGGAGTTTGAGTTTTTGTTTCATTGTGAGTTTGACTTCGAGATTGATTATGAGTTTGAGTTTCGGTTTCATTGTGAGTTTGACTTCGAGATTGATTATGAGTTTGAGTTTCGGTTTCATTGTGAGTTTGACTTCGATTTTGATTATGAGTTTGAGTTTCTGTTTCATTGTGAGTTTGACTTCGATTTTGATTATGAGTTTGAGTTTCGGTTTCATTGTGAGTTTGACTTCGATTTTGATTATGAGTTTGAGTTTCTGTTTCATTGTGAGTTTGACTTCGATTTTGATTATGAGTTTGAGTTTCTGTTTCATTGTGAGTTTGACTTCGAGATTGATTATGAGTTTGAGTTTCGTTTTCATTGTGAGTCTGACTTCGAGATTGATTATGAGTTTGAGTTTCGGTTTCATTGTGAGTTTGACTTCGAGATTGATTATGAGTTTGAGTTTCGGTTTCATTGTGGGTTTGACTTCGAGATTGATTATGAGTTCGAGTTTCGGTTTTATTAAAAGTTTGACTTCGAGATTGATTGGAAGTTTGAGTTTTTGTTTCATTGTGAGTTTGACTTCGATTTTGATTATGAGTTTGAGTTTCTGTTTCATTGTGAGTTTGACTTCGATTTTGATTATGAGTTTGAGTTTCGGTTTCATTGTGAGTTTGACTTCGATTTTGATTATGAGTTTGGGTTTGGGTTTCATTGTGAGTTTGACTTCGATTTTGATTATGAGTTTGAGTTTCTGTTTCATTGTGAGTTTGACTTCGATTTTGATTATGAGTTTGAGTTTCGGTTTCATTGTGAGTTTGACTTCGATTTTGATTATGAGTTTGGGTTTGGGTTTCATTGTGAGTTTGACTTCGATTTTGATTATGAGTTTGAGTTTCTGTTTCATTGTGAGTTTGACTTCGATTTTGATTATGAGTTTGAGTTTCGGTTTCATTGTGAGTTTGACTTCGATTTTGATTATGAGTTTGAGTTTCTGTTTCATTGTGGGTTCACTTCGTGTTTGATTATGAGTTTGAGTTTCGTTTTCATTGTGAGTCTGACTTCGAGATTGATTATGAGTTTGAGTTTCGGTTTCATTGTGAGTTTGACTTCGATTTTGATTATGAGTTCGAGTTTCGGTTTTATTGTGACTTCGGCTTCGAGATTGATTATGAGTTTGAGTTTCGGTTTCATTGTAAGTTTGACTTCGAGATTGAGTTTCTGTTTCATTGTGAATTTCACACACAGCTTGAAGGAAAATTTCCGTTTTGGGTTCTTGAACGGACTCACCCTCAAATACGATTTCAGCGTTCTCGGTGACTAGCTGTTTCTTGTCATGGGGGGGGGGTGAAAGCGGTATTACTTAATCTCAAATTACGCAGATGCTATAGTCCTTATGATTTCAAATAATTTAGTTATCTTTTTCAAATCTATTATTTCTACTAATTGGGGAAAATTCTCAAATTTATACTGAGCTTCTCGAATTGACGCGAATGCTACGTTTGTTGTAAAATTGTCAAAATTGGTTTATTGGCTCAGGAGAGTTACACTACAGGTACACATTTGTTTCTCACTGTTGCCAATTTCAAGGAACAACGTTTGAGACTACGAGTAATATTGAACGTTTAACCCCCATAATTACGCACTTCGTTTATATTTAGCTCATTACATCGACTCAAGCTGTCATGCTTTCTTTATATTCTTGAAAAACAAGACTTTCGACAGAGTTAAGATTTTGACGTCTATTTTCACTCTTTTCTCGCCAGTAAAACGCGGACGCATTCGACCGTTTCCTTCATTCGTTTTCTTTCCGATCGCCCGTTTATTTCCACCTCCTGTATTCTAAGAAAGGCTTAATTTAGAATCAGAACTTTATTATAATCGAAAGTGAACGGTACGTTCAACCGACTCGTCTACCTTTTTGCACTTCAGTTAGGTAAATTTAATCACGGTAAGTTCATGAGATTTTTGATCGGTTTTCGTTTATTGAACGATTTCAATGGTTCTTCAGAGATTTTTCGAGAAATGATTTTTAATAAAGGATTACTGAGTGAACAGAGGTATTACAGTGGTCCAAAAATTGAATATCCGTTCGGAGTTATAAAAATTTATAAAAATGTCGATAGGTATCTAAAGCCCCATTTTCAAAAATTTCTTTCGATGCTTTCTGAATGAATCCTAGTAGCCTCGGAATCAAGCAAAATATGACGATGAAGATTTTCGAATAATAAAATAAGTAACCCGGTCACCGGATACGGCCAAAACTTATGAAATGGGATGGGAGAAAAAAAATTTATAATGGAGAAAATATCGAATTTTCGAAACCTCAGAGACTGCTGGCTTAGTTGTTATATAATAATATGAGCGTTGGGCATTAAGGATTTAAAGACGACAACACTTTGCCAAAACAAATCTGAGAAAAACACGCCCACGTCTCGACCGTCAAGCGACCGAAATCAGCACCAGGGGCCCAATTATTGCTGCCAGAATCAATTTAGGCCACTTCCCAACAGATGATTATTCGTTTACATTTTACTAGGAGTGAAATTGTCGAGTAATTTAGCCAAAAAGAAAAAATCGGTCTGATGAAAACTTATTTTATTTTAGCATTTTCGAGGCGCGAGTTGAAGCAAGGTCGACGTGATCTTGAATTTGAGGTGGAAACGGGAAGCTGGAAAGCTGCTCACTTTTCCCACTTTTTTCACCTTCGAAATTTTTTCAAGATTTCGACCTTAATTCACAAATGTGGGCCACAACTTTCCCAATTTCCAGAGAAAATGCAAAATTGCATTTATTTTGACTATACCGTCGGAAAGAGCGTTAAATTTTCAACCACCCTAAGGCATTGCTCACAGGAGCGCAAACATACTTTGTTCATAATTACGGTAATTAAATTACCCCATGTTCATAATTACCCCACTTGACCCTAAACCTTGCCAAATCTTGAGAATCTCCGCGCTTTTTTCAACCCCGTAGGCCTATAATACAATTTAACTCGTTTAATTTAGCCTCTACCCCTAACAAATTCGCCAGAATCTCAGCTTTTCAACGGTATAGACGAAATTGCTCTTACGATAGAATTTAGTGGAGAATTTCGAGGTTGTAAACAATTTTAAAATCATTTCCTTAATAATCATGTTTCACGATAGACGCTCAGAAGGGCCATAAAAATCAGTCAGTAGTTCATCTCCTTGAGCTATTTCAGGGAGCATTGAATAAATCTTATTAAATGAGAAAGCACTGAACGAAAACAAACTCCGGATTAGGGGGAAACAAGACGTTCTAATCTCGACAAAGTAAAACCTGCTGCGAAAAATCTCACGTCGAGCCCTTCATGAAGATTAATGGACGGAACCTCCCACAGCATTACTCACAACGAGAATTTACAAGGCCTACAGCAGAGGAACTAGAAGCTGAAAATTACAGATCCGGTCCATCTCAGCAGACTCCATTCCAACCATTCTGGTTTTGGAAAAGTTTCAAAATTGTTCTGAATTTTCACCCACGTTTTGCAATTGTCAGGAAAATGAAAATGAAAGGGCGCGGGGAAGAACGATCAACGTCACTGTTTCGAAAAACAAATTTTTCCAACCGAAGAAACACAATTTGTAAAATATTTTCCAAAATATATTTCCTATTCCATTTCCTATTCGATGCGCACTGGCGGGAGGATGAACTGCTTGCAATTATTTTCACAAACGTTCGACTAAACTAACGAATCGTCTGATACACATTGGGAATCACGCGGCGCAAATCGTCGAAACCGACGAAATCACGAGTGACTCTCGATCAGACCAGAGTCAAAACGATGAGCCTGACATCCTCTGGAACCGGACCGCAAGGAGGAGACCCTCGGCGAAGGAGGCAGAAGGCGGAGCCTTTCACTTCAACCCGAGTTGTTTGACGACTTTTTCCACGAGCCTTCGCTCGAATCTTCCATCGTTTGCCCTGTCTAATCCCATTATTTTACGCGTTGGCGCATTTGTTGAACGTTTTAATTACCTACGTCGTTGAGATAATTACAGATTTTAGACGATTACAATACTTCCATTTACTCTGTAAATAATGAAGTAAAAACTTGTCAATACAGTGCTTTCTTTTTTCCACAACAATTACGGATAGTTGATGAGCGAAATGGTTTTTTTCTAATTCAAAATCTTGTCAAGAAGTCATTTTATGAGTTATTAAACTTTCAAATTGGAATTCCCAGAATTTAAGAAAACCCGAAATTGATCGTTCTTCCCTTCGAATAGGTTCGGAGGTTCAGAGACAGTTTTTCAATTATGCAAGTTCAGTGGGTATCTACCGTTCAAATTTCTTTCACTGGTTATTATTCTGCCTTTTAAATAGGATGTTAAAAGATTAGAAAAATTAGACCTTAGATCGGTCCATAGGTACATACTTATATTGAAAAACACAATTTTTTATACCAACAAGCCGAATTCAACTGGTTTTGAATTCTGCGAGCCCGTATCTTATGTTGAACGTTTTCAAAGCTCGCTGCATGGGCCAAAATAAGACAGTAACGAGAGAAATAAATGAATGAAAAAAACGTAAAAGGCCTATGCTTATTTGCGCGGGGAGTAGATAAAAAACTGCCTGGGTTTCGGGCACAGTACCAAGAAAAGGAAGGTGAAATGTGGATTATTCAATGTCACGTCCGCTCTAAATGTGCAAAGCTCCGCCAGTGCGGGTTCCTGATTCGCGAAGCAGACGCCAGCAAATTGGCGAATTTCAAACCGCAACCTCGAAGGAGTTGAGAATTAAAGTTGGGGGAAAAACAAACTCAAACGCTAATAGAGCATGAAAATCTAGCCGAGAGAAAATGTGTTCGTAGAACGAAGAAATCGAAGGGGAATCCATCGTATGGCTGGTCAAAATTTGTGGAATAAATGTGAACAAATTTTAATGGAAAACGAGTTGAACTTGAAAGCCACGGAAAAACGAGGGAAGCCTCAAAGCCATACGCCTAATTCAACCAGTGGTGCGTAGATAACACACAATACTTCCATATTTGGAAACGTAAAATTGAGGCACAATATTTTGACTGCTTTTAAGGGTGTTTAGGTCAAAATGTCAAATTTTTGAGCAAATTTTAAAACTCGCCTAAAATAAAAATACGTCAAGTTATCGGAACTTAAAAAATATCCACTTATTCTGCAAGGTATACCAAAGATTTTAAGACCAAGAACGCTCAAATCGGTTGATTTTGTGGCCGGAAAAAAATAAAATAGAAAACACTGGAAATGCAAATATATCGTAAGTACTGTGAGATATTCAAATTCCGAATAAACAGGATGTTATGTCTTGCCGAGACAAACATTTCAGTTCAAGAAATTTGAAAAAAGGTTGAGAATTGAGAGAGCTATGGACATTTTTGTTAATGACCACAGACGGACACACATAGACTTGTTTGGGAAGTGATTCTGAGTAAATGTGTATAATTAAAAGTTTATTCTGAAGCTTCGTTCCGATTTTCGATTTTAGGACGATTACAATACTTCCATTTACTCTGTAAATATGGAAGTAACGTCGAGATCCTCAAAGTGGAGAAAAAATGGTCTCTCGACAACCAAATCTTGTATTGTTTGAGGGGAAGGAGATAATTCAAAATTGCCAATCTCCAGTCGGCTCTATCTCCGATTACAAATTAATAGTTCAGGATCGCCAAATTCGAATACAAATAAGAGCAAATTTTAAAACGATTCAACAAAGGTTCAAGTCAAAATTTCTCCATTAAAAACCACTCAAAAATTAAAAAAACATGAAATTGATACACCGGCAAGATTAAGGCACTTTTCTTAGAAATTCACTCACCACTTCATATTTGAAACGAATCGACCTTCGCAGAGAGATATTTGTTCTTCGGATCGAAGGTAGATTGCAAAATTATCCAAAAAAATCCAAAACCGTCTCTCGAGGGGAAATGCACAAATTCACGCGCGCCACTTGGCCTGTACCGCAGGACCGGATCGGACGACCGGAGGGACGAGGCGAGAAATGAGTAGAAGGCCTCAGGACTGCGCCTCCTTCCCGGGGACGGGCTGGGCCCCCTCCCCGAAAAAACACGTAGATTTACGTATACTACGTCGACTGAGACTACAGGCAAACGTCATGGGCGTGTGCACCCCCGCCCTGAGGCTATTTTGTCACTCGATCGAAGGAAACGCCCCGAACTGTTTTTAATCGGGGGATGGAAATAGATCCGCTTCTATCGAGATTATCAAAACATTGGCGGATTTGCGGGGAAAGAGTCGAAGAAAAGAACGAAGAACGAGAAAAGAACTGAAGACGATCGGGGGGAAAATCGCACGGAACATTGTCAACTGTACTCTGTAAATATGGAAGTTAAAACATGTTCTAGCCATTGGTCTGAATGCGAGTGGTTTTCGTCTTTCCAAAATTCATGCAGACAAGCTGGTCCAGTTTTTTAAACGATTTTTTTTTCGAAAACGGCCTTCAAACTCTCCATGTTTTAGCGATCAATGCCTCTTGAAGCCCCCCCCCCCGCATCAATAGCACAAACTGCGAGTTTTCCGTTTTCAAATTATATGCACAAAATCATGGCAAATCGATCTCTTTTGAGACCGAAAAATTCAAAACCGATAAGTCCGCGAGATACAGCTGCTGGAAGAATCGTTTTGAAAACTGCCTATAAAAACTGGAGGAGGAAGGTTGTGTGTGTGCACACCTAAAATTTTCCAAATTGGTCGTCTGTTCGCCAACAATCACATCCAAAACCAAGCATTTCACAACAACAAAATATTGCTGCAAGTAACGACCAGGGCACCGCAGTACCAACGTGAATAGCCAGGTGAGTCACCCTGTCGGACGTGTCTGGGAGACAGAGTCTGCCTCCGCAGCGATCGATAGGCGGTCGTCACACACAGAACTTCAGCACTTCATCTCCTCACTGGATTTGGTATTCAAAGCCGTCCAAACAACAGTTGGCGCCCAAATAACAGTCTTCCAAATTTCGATGGGTAAAATAACCAACAAACCCATCGGATTTGACCCAAATCGTGACTCTGAACCCCCGATCCGATTTTCACAATCCGAAACCCAGATTAACCGATTGGGAACAACAACAAAAACTGTTTTCTCGTCTTAACCCTGATTTCACAAGGAAGGAGAGACGGCGTTCAAACAAACTCCAACTGATTTGTGAGGTCGAATCGACGAAACAACATTTTTGGTCTTATATTGGCGAAGGTTCGGTTTATTGAATCGGCAAATCCGAAGGTCGAAGGCCATGACCTGATTTAATTGCGAGACGAATAAATTGCGCCTGCCTTCGAAGAGGAGCTGTGCAAGCTGTTAGCAAAGAAAACAAATTTCTAGCCGAGGGAGTCGAGCGTGATTGGAAAATTGGCCATTTCTGAGCAGCAAATAAGCACATCAAGCCGAATCAATAGCACACAAACAAAACCGGCTTTTCAAGGACAAAAGTTCACAAAATGTTGAATCAAAGCGCCACCGTCCATATGGGAGTTTTAGTAAACAATCGCCAAAACCGTGAAAAATGTTTTTTCGAGTTTTCAGGATATGTCCATACTGGGTACCACCCACATCGAAAATCCGACACGAACATTCTGATCTGAACCACTCAGGTACAATAATACAGAGAAGAGATAGAAAGACAATAAAGTATGATAGGATTTCTCTTGAAATAATAACGACTCCACGTTGATTTCGCGCCAAAAAGATGGTGCAGACCGTTCCAGATCTATGGATAAAATATTGTTTTTCCTCAACTCGCTAGTGCGTTTATTAAAAACAGATTGCTCTCGTACAATTTTATCCCAAGGGTGCGAGATGAGTTTACCTGCGGCTCACAGCGACTTCTCACTTAAACCTGACGTCGCTCTGGATGTGAGCCCATTAGGTCGAACGTGATCATCGTAAATGGGACATCGACAGGCCAAGGGGCTCACCTTCCTGTCCTGCACGTCTGCGTCTTGAAGATAGTAAAATTAGGCGTACTTAACGGCGTAGGCGTTAATGCTGTCACTTGGCAGGTGCGGGAGCGAGACCGAATAAAATGTTCTTGACTTCAATTTTTATTATACCGATAACCGTGGAGCGGATTAACTGTTTTCACGGGCTATTAGCCGTTTGATTAAAGAGCTGACGATGTTCCGCTAAACGACTCCGTTAAACGATTTTAACCTGAGCCGGTTTAGACTCGATGTTTCAAATCTCCTTGGTACCCACCTAGTTTTCCCTGGGAGACCTCGGGGATTGCAAGGTCGCGAATTTTTCAGCTGCATAGTACCTATCACAGCATTTCCGGAAAAATGTGATCAGGTGAGAAATGTTTCCGGGAGGACTCGAACCAGGCATCTCTTGCTCACTAGGCAGATTCGATTGATGCGTCACACGGGTGCACCTCCCGCACTCGAGCTCTCTGTTGCCGAAGGGCTAAGATGAGTGTGCAGGATGTGCCAGGTTCGAGTCCTGCCGGAGAGTGAATTTTATGCCATTTCTCTCTTGATTGCGTTGTCGGATAAAAAGAAAGGATTTTAGAATTTTATTATACAGAACAATTTCTGTTTCATGTGGAACCACCTACCTTCCTTCCGACTTAGGAAAGTATTACTGAGGAAAGTAGAAAAAAAAATCAAATTTGCGTTATTGTTACATCTTCACGTTTCAGACATCCTTGGGACCAACAATTTTGGCTTTCAATGGGCGTCTGGATTCTAAAGCAATTGCTGTTGTCCATTATAGATTATTATGGGGCTCTGGTCTCTGGAATTTTTTTTTCTATTCTTCACATTTTTTTATAAAATTGTTTCCAAGGGAAATATTTTAATTTTTGGGAAATTGGCAGCACTGGAACTCCTATGATCACTACCATTCGTTCCAGTGTTGCTAAAAAATGTCAAGAAATTTTCGGATTAGAATTTTGTAAATTTGGACCTTTTGACTCGATTGCCATACTTTCTTTTACTTGGGTGGACTCTGAACTGGGGAATGCGAGTAAAAAAGGGGATGTGGTGTTCACAGGGAGCAGAATGCATATTGTAACGTCGAAAATCTGAATTTCCGACACCCTCGAATAGCTGATTCAATAACCAGCCTTCGTCCACGGCTTGGGGCGTGAACAGAACCAGTGCGAGACATTCCCAGCCTCAGTAGATCGATACGGCCGAAATTTGAATTTACCATCATAGTAAAAAATCGGCACGTAACATTTTTATGCTGCTTTTTCATCAAACTCTTCAAAATTTTTCAAAAATTCAAATCGATCTTGGCTCAAAGATATTTTTTCTGTGTCGCAAGGGAACGCTCAGCTGTGCACGAGCGTGCGAGGTGATCGTATTGCACAATCCATCGGGAAAATAAATAATTATGGGCCCTCGACGAATAATAACCCTAAAAAAGGATCGAGTGAGGTAGGACAAGATGACCCGAGTATTTTAAGAATGTGGGCCATCGTTCCAAGAACGAAGAAATCAAGTTTCGCTTTTAACCTCAAAGTTTGATAAGCCGCGACCGATACGAGAAGAAAATCGAAGGCTTACCTTTAAATTAGCAGCTACTCGACCGAAGCGTTGACGAGAAATCGGCCGCGAAAAAGAAAAACGAGAATACGCGGACGCGAATTTAGTAAATTTCGAAAATCTTCGAGGCACGGGCAAATAAAAACGTTCGAAAGTGATAAGTTCCTTGTTCGGAGTCGATCAAAATCGGAATGTCAAATGAAGCAGACTAACCTTTCGTGGGAGAACCTCCGCATATTTATTCGTCATCTTCTTCGGATGTCCTCGAGGAACTTGGAACGAAGAACATAAACATTTGGTTACCGAAATTTGAATTTTTTCTCCAATTCTGTGCTGAATCTCCTGCGAAGAAGAACTCCGTATAATTATTGATCAAAAATGTGTCTCAGGAAAAGCGAGTTGTTCGGTCTTATGATTTTTTTGCAAAAAGAAAATTTGGCCATCGATAGCGGTCTAACAGCTTCACCGATTTTGAAGTTGTGGGTGGTCATTCGACGCAGAATTTTATGCTGTTCTATTTGGTTCATGTAAAATTACCTGTAAGATGTATACTTTACGAGGTATAAGCAAAAAACTGAGACAAGTGCCATGAAATCGCAGTTTTTCGGGTAGGTGGGTCCTAATGCACATGGAAACGTCCAACGCCATTCTCTGTTGGTGTTTACACGTTGTACCTAAAAAACTGGCCGAAATCGGCACCCATAAGGCCTGAAAATTTGGTTTTGCCCCGAATTACTCCAACCTCGATCCCGTTTTTCCACAATTTACTCGACTGGGGCACGGAAGTGACACTTGAGGTATAACTTCAAAAAAGTGTTTTTGAAGCATTTCATAGAAATCATTAGAAGTGTTGAATAGTTTTAGATAGGTACCTACTCTTATGTTTTGGGGTTCATTCTGGCCTCCTGAAGAGCATGGGCCAAAAACATTACAACGATCTTCGCAAAGATAAAAAAAAACAACTTTTTTGCTACTAATTACCTCAATAAAGCAGTCAGAGTGTATTCCTGGAATAATAATTTATTTAACAATTAAGATTTAAAATCCAGCATTTTCAAAGCCGAACTGAGAATTTCCCAAGTCAATTTGAGAATTTCCGATTCAAATCGAGGTTTTTCTCAAACCTATTCAAGCATTTCCCACCCAAATTGGAATTAATTTTCATAATTTTGGTAAATCACCTACTGAAAAAAATCTAGGAATTTTGAATACTAGGAAAATTAATCTCAATTTGGGTTGGAAAATTCTCCTTTCGACTCTGAAACATCTTTAATAATTATGGTAGACAATCATTTCTATCAATTTCTTAGCTAATGGTAAATTTATTGTCTCTAATGTCGCATGTAGTAGTCGATGACGGTGGAAAAAGCGGCGAAACCGGCGGCACCGATAACGCCGGCTTTAACGCCGGCGCGCAGCCCGATGAGCCCGCCCGTAGCGGCGCCGGCGTAGGTGCCGTTTTTCCAATCGGTAACGCCGCGCGACGACTCGATGGCGCACTCGGTCGCGGCGAACATGGCGCCGACGAGGGCGAAATTCTTGGCGTAGGCGCCCGTCGTCGCTTTCATTTCGCGTAATATCTCCCTCGCCGACTGGTGTTTGATTTCGCCGTTCGGCCCCGTCGGCACGTTGGGATTGACGCTGGACGTGAAGAGGCCGATGGCGGCGCCGAGGCCGAACCCGACGACGCAGCTGAAAATCGACTTGAAGGCGCAGCTTTCGAAGGCCGTCTCGATCATTTTCTCTTCTCGCGTCTTGATCTGGTTTCGGCCGAAAATGGACGGGATGACGATCTGCTCCCTGGGACGATTCGGGTCCAAAAAATAGCGTTGCAATCGGTCGAAAGCCAAATCGTTATCCAAATCTGGGGATTTCGTGCCCGACATCGCAGACGGGATTTTTGGAAAAATTCCACTCAGAAAAAACTGTTCCTTGAAACACCAGTTTCATTAGAAAAATTCATATTTTCGTCCTCAATTTTTACCTCATACGCATTGTAGAGTCGGTGGTCGCTAATACGAAGAAAAACACGAAAACTCTTCAACGGCAAAAACTTGAGTTAACGCCGAAAAAAATCAAATTTTCGACAAGTTCTTTCCTGACTAAAAAACACAACGAAAGCATGAGATTGACAGCTGTTGATAACAACGTGATAACGGTGATAAATCAGTCTCTCAATCGCTGGCCATAGTTTCCCTCATTAATGAGATGGATGTCTTTTTGCGATATAAGGCAATTTCCATGTCAAATTGCAAATATTCGAAATCAAATTGATAATTTTCCTAATCAAATTGAGAATAATTTAAGTCTAATTGAGAACTTTTTACACCGAATTGGCTAGGATAATTCTGAGTTTGGATAGGGAATTTCTCCAATTATTTTGAAAAATCTCAAATTGATTCGCAAAATTCCACATTTGATTCGGAAAATTCTCAATTCGACTTGGGACTGCTATAAACAAAATAATATGTAAGAGTCAGCTCCTCGCGGCTGGGGAGTAAAACCAAAAAGAGGGAAAGTTTCCCGTTTTTACGACTTTTATGGAGCTGTTTTCCCTGCGAGCATCAATACTGATTCTCACAACACACACACAGATTTCTTCCAGTCATCTTGCACACCCACTAACGAAAACCTCGATCGTAATGGCGAACCAGTTTTGCCAACAAAAATTCCCCTCTTTTTCCTATCGCTCGACTGTAGTTCAATACATTGCCGACAGATACCGACTCCTACCGCAGACTAGAAGCTGACAAGAAAGAGAAACCAGAAACCTTGGAAGTCGAACTACGGAAGATCAGCGGATTTTTTTCGCAGATTCAAATTCTACACCCTGAAACGTAAGCCGTAAAAACCTTTTGGTTGATTAGAAAGTTTTTTCCTTGAGCGATTACAAGCTCAAAAGTTTACTCAAACTAAAACGTGAACTCTTAACTTGAACTCAAACTGTAACTCGAACTTTTACTCTAACGAAACTCACGCTGAATCTCAAAGTGAAACCCTAACTGAAAGTGGAACTCAAAGTCAATCGTAAACTAAACTTGAAACTGGAACCCATACATAAACTCGAACTGAAACCCAAACTCAAGCTAAAACTCAAACTGTAACTAAATCTCAAACTGAAAAAGGAACTCAAATTGAAACTCAAACCGAAACTCTAACTGAAATGTAGCTAAGCTGAAACTGGTACTCAATCCCAAACTATAACTCAAACTCAAGCTGAAATTCAAACTCAAATGTAAACTCAAACTGGAACTGAAATTGAAACTGAAATGAAACTAAACAGAAACTCAATCTCAAACTGTAAGACAAACTCAAACGAAAACTCAAGTTCAAACTCAATTTGTTGGAATTTGACGTAGGTATAGTTGGAATTGGGGTAGGTACCAGTTTCAGTTTGAGTTCACATTTGAGTTTAGTTGGAGTTTGAGTTCAAGTTTGAGTAAGCACTGTTGTTCAAATTTTAGTTTGATTTTGACTCACAGGTTGAGATTGAGCTTCAGTTTCATTTTAGTTTCCGTTTGAGATTGAGTTTGAGTTCTTTTTTCGGTTTGAGTTTAAGTTTAAGTTTGAGCTTTAGTTTGAGTTACAGCTTGTGCTTGAATTTGAATTGAAGTTTGACTTATAGTTTGAGATTCAGTTTCAGTTTTTGTTTCAGTTTAAGTTCCTGATTCAGTTTAAGTTCCTGATTCAGTTTGAGTTCACGTTTGACTTTCAGTTTAAGTTTGAGTTGAAGTTTCAGTTTGACTTTACGTTCGAGTTTCAGTTTGGGTTACAGTTATTCATTCAAAAGACCCCCAGCTCATATAGATCTCCAAAAGTCAGCTCGACTTGAAACCAGAGCTTTTTCAGGTTGGGAAGGTTGGGGGAGTGATAGGTACCGTTTTTTGTTTTTCAAAGGATTGTCGGAGAACTGCTTGTATTGATGATAATAGAGCAATGGCCACGTTGCTATCTTCAGTGACCAGTTTCGCTGCTGGTGTCGGCTGTCAGGAGGCGTTCTCCGATTACATTATCGGTTGCGAGCATCGGGTTGAGAATTCTCATTATTCGACTTAACTGCAATAATTTCCTCAAATATTGCGTTAACGAGAAACACTCTCAAAAAGAAAACAGTTATCCAATTTTAGCACCTGCCTATGCCGAATCTTTGAACAAATATAATATATTCATCATATTATGATATTTGGAAAGATTTTGTAATAGTCGAAATCAGGAATTTAAGAAAAGAACTAGATCTAACCCCCTAACGCAATTTTCATGTTTTCGGAGATTCGAGCTGTTAATGGATATGCAGTTTGTCAACTATTTTATTTTTTCAACATGGAAGTAGAGAAACGATATATAAGATCCACAAATCAACGTTCCAAGTTTCCGCTCCGATATCCTGTTGAATATTCAGTGATTACACATTCCAATATGCGATGGGTTGTCACGGCTGTTCGACACGCTCGAAACTTTTCCGACCTCGCTGCACTTTTCGACGAAAATCTATTTATTGTACTGCTCCAAGGACCGATTTCGACACATTTCCCGGGCCTTAGTAAAAAAATATACTCCTCCACGGATAAGACCCAGAAGCAATCCAAGGTGAAGCAATTCGGTCTTTTCAAGACTTCTATCCCGCTTTTCTCGCGGATGAAGAAAAAGTCGACCCCCCTGGCGACTCTGGGCACTGGCACGTCCTGAGTTTGTGCAACCGTGGCAAAAATAATGGCTCAAGTGTACGGCCGATGTTGGACCTGGTCTATTTCTGATGCCATTGATTCGAAGGTGAGAGGCCCGTCATGCGGGGTATTGACCACCTGTATCGGCTGATAAGGCCCAATTATTCCGGAGAAAAAAAAGTTCGAATCTTCTATGCACGAGTATCAGACTCATTATCTGACTGTTCGTAACAGATTGCATAGCGGTTCGACGTTGGTAATTTTTCAATCGAACGCTCTATATTGAAATTCGTTGAAAATTGCACTCATGATACTTGGGCTAGTGGGATAAAAAAGTACAAAAAACTCACTTTGCCAATGGGAAAACAAAACTGGCAATATCTCAGAACTAGGGTGATGATTCTTGTTAAATACTGGTATGCTCACTTATGATTGTCTTCCTTGAAGGGGTCAATCCTTTATCTCATTCGCCACAATTTTTGTTCTTAAAAACTTTTTTGTGATCCTAGAAGAAAGTTCACTTCGAACAATTTTAAACCTATGGCATCACCTTCAAAATCGATGTTTTCAGTTTTTTCAAAAAAGTTCCAAACTAATGCCGATTTGTTTATTGATCGGAAATTCCATAAAATTGCTCCTCAATTTGGAGCCAACCACGACTATTACACGAATTTTACGCACGGCGTAATGACAATGATACGAAGTGGCGTTTCAAAATTTTCTCCGCAAACTTCGATACTTCACCTTGTAATGAACCGCTGATCAGATTTTGACCAAATTGGTTTTTAAAAGTTGCGCTCTAACTTGATGCAGATTGTCTAGAGAATCCAGTCAATAAATTTCACGGAGTCGAAAGCGATTAAAAAAAACTGGTTTTGAAATCGTGACTTCTTTGACGTGGACAGAACAATTTGCTGAATAATGTGTCGGATCATCATCACTTGCATCAATCAGGCTGTGAATAAAAATCATTACAATGCCTTTACGAAATTCCGCTTGACGCTGACGGTGTGAAAATGTCATCATTTGCTCGGCGTTGGTAACGTTGTTGTGTGGCGTCGGGCGCTCATACAAGCGCCAATTCAAGCCAATTCTCCCGACGTCCAGGGCTCGGAGTCCGTTCAGCGGTTAGCCTATTCGCTTTTTAAGGTGTTTAATTATTGAAGGACCTCATCGTTTGTTCGGCCGTCGCAATATCTGAGTCGGAGAAGAATGGACGAATGTAGAAGAGTCAGATGGAGGCTGATGGCTCGAGCTAACCCAATTCGACTGTTGTGCACGGCCGACGATAGGCTGCCCTATCTGTGGAGAGAATGTCATCAAAACTAAAAAAAATATAACCTGGCTCAAAAAAACATTTGCTCAGTAGCTTCAGAAAAAACTTTTACGCATTTACTCAGAATCACATCTCAAATAAGTGTCTGTGTGTCCGTCATTTACAAAAATGGCCATAGCCCCGTTAATTCTCAACCTTTTTTCGAATTCTTGAACTGAAATGTTTGTCTTTGCAAGACCTAACACCCAGTTTATTCGGAATTGGAATAACTCACAGTACTTCTGATATATTTGCATTATAGTGCTTTCTATTTTATTTTTTCCGCCCACAAAAATGAACCGATTTGAGCGTTCTTGGTCTTAAAATCTATGTTCTATCTTGCAGAATACGAGGATATTTTTTATCAAAAAACTTGACGTGTTTTGATTTTAGGCAGGGTTTGAAATTTGCATGGCGTTTTTTGACATGTTTGATCTTTTTAGCCTCAAAAGTAGTCAAAATATGATCAAATTGTGTCGAAAATTTACGTATTAAAATATGGAAGAATTGTGCGTTATCTACGCACCACTGGTTTCAGCTTTGTGTGGTTGTACAGTTGATGAGCGCTTTCGATATAAGGGCATCGTTGCCCTGACTCGATGCGCCGGGCCACAGAAAGTGACGACGGACTAGCAGACTTCATTCTTTCAATCCATGTAGCCATTTTTTGAGCAGCCATGACGAAATGTGTATAATTTCTAGTGCACTTTAAAGTGCCTACTTTGTAGCATGGAATGTTCCTTGGTGGTGTTTATTAAATGAGTATGTTAAAGGAATCGCTTCACAAAGGGCATCAGTCCTAAAAGTAAGTTTTGGGGAAATCGCAAAAAACTACCTTCAGCCCATGCCCTTTCTTTGTGAAGCGATTAACCCTTTATGGGTGTATAGCGCTGCGTCTCCGCGTGACGCAGCGCCGCACTCCCATATTAAAATTTGTATCTGAAGCACCTCTTGTCGATTCCCTGGCTGACGAAACGGACAAGTTTCTGCGCGAAGAACGGCCGATTCGCCTGTTCCAATGTTCTTCGTTCGTCCCCACTCTGCCCGACTGCCCCTTCCATTTGCTTACGTGAGCAACCAGTTCCAAATGACTCCTGGCCGTGGGCTCGAGGCTCACCGCTCCAGTGATCCTACTGCTCTCCTCTCTGTCATGGACCTTCGTCGTAGATAAAGTTTACATTCAAGTGTTGTTTTGTGACATTCAGGACTCCTATGCGCGTTTTTCGGTGCCCCAAAATAAAGCCAGGACATTGGTGGATAACGATCTTAAGGTGGGTGGAATTATTAAATTTCTCGGTAATGAGGAGCGAGGGATCTAAGGATTCGTTTCGCCAGGAATGGATCGGCCGTGTCGTGATTCATGCAGCCTTCAGGAGCCTTCGATGGTAGCGAAGAGGCCTTCGACTATTCTCAAACGGCTGTTCGCCATTCCGAATGAGGCATTGTAAACCGAATTCATGATACTTTTCCAAAATGGTCCAATAACCCTTGGGAAAACCGCAAGAAAACTAAACTCTGATGTTAGACGAGTCTTGCGGTTATCCTTTTGCGATGACCGACCTGTTGCTCCCATAGAAGGGTAGTCTTTTCACACGTTGTGTAACTCGTATCGGTGATCGAAGCCCCACTGCCAATATTTTCAGTAATTGTTCCGAAAAGTTAAAAACAATTTCGGAAATAACGTTCCTCACGACGAATGTTCGAGCCTTGGCGGACCCCCACTCGCAGAAGCCATCTCTAGAAAGTGACACGGCCGTCGCTAGTAAATGGGCGATTTCGCTCGCTTTTTGCGATGTCACAACCAAGAGCGAACTCTCAACTCGCCTATTCGACCATGTATTACATTATTATACAGTATAACATCCTGGTAATTTATTTTTTCAAAACGATCCAGATCGTGATCATATTATAACGGTGCTCTGGCTTTGTCATGTCGGGCTATTCTGTCGTGATGGCGATGGTTACCAGGAAGAAAGGTCAGAACAGCAGGAATTTCCGTTCTCCGAACGCGATTGTAATCACGATTCACGATCGCTTGCCTTCATTAGCGGACGCATTGTAGTGGTCTGTCAACTCCCAAAGCCAGGACCTCATAATACAAAGGCAGCGCCTCAGAAACGCGCCTTTTATTTGCTGGCCCGAACTGAATTGGAGGAATGCATCAAGGATATGTCTTTTTATTTAAAAAATCAATGAATGAATTACAGAAATGTTTGAAGCTGTCTCTTTAAAGCTATAGACGTTGGCTCTCTGTTTTATTGAAGTTTTGGGACAATCGTGTTTCATACTTTTCTCCATCTGCAGAAGGCGTTGCTCCTTCGGCCGCAAACTGGCAATTTCTGTGCCCTACGGCATCCATCGTCACGGCTGCCCTTGGTAACAGAGAGGAGCAGCAGATGCCTTAAAAAACCTCTTATTACAACCCTTTCGGCTAAAAAGCCTCCCTCTTTAAACGGTTGGAAAACGAATGAATGGAAAAAGCCAAAACCCAAAGAGGATCTTATGGCCTTTTTACTTCCATACTTACAGCGTTAAATGGAAGTATTGTAATCGTCCTAACATCGAAAACCGGAACAAAGCTTCAGAAAAAAACGTTCACTCCTTGTACGTCCAACAAATCCTTGTGCTCATTGCAGAATCACTCCTGAATTCACTTCCTTACCAAGTGATTGTGTGTCCGTTGTTGGTCGTTTTCAAAATGACCATTGCTCCCTTAATTCTTAACCTTTTTTCAAATTTCTTTATTTTTTCCTGCCCACACAAATGAACGTATTTGAGCGTTCTTGGTCTTATCTTTGTTCTACCTTGCAGAATACGTGGATAATTGTTGTATTCCGATAACTTGAAGTATTTTGATTTTATAATTTGCAAAGTGAGTTTCTTGACATTTTTGGTCCAAAAACACATTTGCTAGGAGATGGAACAAGTGCAAACCCCGTTTTTAATTTTTCATCTCCCAAAAGTCGATGAATCTCCCGAAATATGGGAATTTCAAAATGGAGAAAGGAAAATCCGCGAATTCCTCGACTAATCGCTCAAGCAATCGAATGGACTAGCTGGTATTTGGAGAGAAAGGCCGATCTCGGGCTATTCTATTTTTAATCGGTATGAATGTATCGGCATGAACCTTTTGCCCTCAATCAGGGTTGTCTGCTTTTCAGTTTCAAGGCGTCTGCCTATCTAACCTAATGACAATTCCATAGGGTGTTCCTAACTTGGGCTAAAATTTGTTTCTGGTGAAAATAGAACGAAACGCCGCAAATGACATTTTTCTCATTAAATGAAATTTTCAAAAATGAGAAATTGAAATTTTCTAAAATGCGATGATTTTTAATATTGTAAAAAACACGTTTGCGTTTCCGCTATTTCTCCAGTACTGAAGCAAGAGTAGTATTCAAATTTTATTTGAAAACGTCCATGTTGATATTATCGGCCCTCTCCAGCACCCCGAGCGCTTTCTCTCGCACGGCCTTCCTCAGGGGCCATTCTGTAAACAGTTTCTGCTAGGGATACAATGCTATTGAACCGTCTTAGAGGGTCGGTGGGGTGGGTACCCAACAAGGGTTTATTAGAAGCCTTCATTCTTAACTTGAGCGCTTTCGGTCGTTGGGCCCTCCTTACGAGCAATTCAGAGGATCGAACGTAGGTCCTCTTGGCATCACTAGATCGAGACAAAATGCCCAAATCGCCGAAAGAATGATTTTGTGGGGTATCCTTTTTTTCTGTCTCAAGACGGTTAGGATAACCCTATATCCTAGAGCCGACTTTGGGTAGGAAAAGGAAGGCCGTGGGGGGCGAAAGCGCCCAGGAAAAATGAACAAGAACTGAGGGAACAAAAGTTGTGATGATATTTTTTTACATTCTCATCAAACTTATCCTACTCTTAACATCGAATGTGCGGAAAATCTCTTAATATGCATCCAGGGCCCAAGCCTAATGAAGACGCGTTTGAGTAATTTTGATATGAGCCTTTAGGTAGCACATTGGTATAGATACCCGTTACCTATGAGGCAACAAACGAACTTGTTATTCGCTCGTTGGCTATGCGCATGACTCACTTCAGCGCACCTGGATTAATGGCACATGATTCTGGGCAGTTCCTGTTCTTCAAGAGCCTTATTACTTCAGAAACAACTTAAACTTCAAATTATTGACATACCCTTTTTTTGCCACGGTTCAAAAGTCAGCCATAAAGTTTTCACGTTCCTTTAAACAAAGGAGTCCCACGATAAAAGTGTTTTACCTGTTCGCATAATGTTCTTATTTATTGATCGGTAATAAAACTAGTCGTTCCTTGGTTTATGATTGTGACCTACTTCGTAGAACATTATTTCCTATTGCGAACAATGGTCAGCTATTTATAGTATTGCGTCTAAAACTGATTAATTAAGATCTCATTTTTAACTATTAATCAAAAATTTAATATTCTGAAATTGAGTGAACTTTCAACATTTTAAGCTAGTCGTTTTATCCCCTGATGCTTAGGTACTTGAACAAAAATTGCCTGCAAGTTTATTTCATTCACCTAATAAGTACCTAGTTCAATAAGCATAGTGATGTTGAATGTAATTAGGTATGCATTTTTTATTTCAGGAGAGAACATGGTGGAAAAACGTGAATGGTGGAGACATTATAAATGAATTGGGTTGCTCTCTGGCACCTATGTTGTAAGTAGTATTCTTCATATTCCGTTAAATTAGTGTCCAATTCACTCAACGAAAAATAAATAGATCGATTTTCGGCCAACAAGTGACTATGACAATAATTTTTAGGGGTGCTACTCTTCCTCAATGGAGCCAGAGCGAGCGAAGAAGAGACTTCGACGCGTCGGCTTTCTTTGTCAGCGCCGAAAACCAGACGACCACTACGGCCCAACAACATCCGCAACACGATTAAGAAAATACCGGAAAATGTCCTCGAACAGCAACAATCGAAGGATCCTAGTCCCTACTCTTCTACGACGAGCTCAGGAACCACAGGAATACACAGGCTCAGTTCAAGTACGAGAAAGACTTCGAATACGGTTGACTATTTGGCCAGAAATACAGTCCCGGTGGCGTCCGTAACCGAAAGCTCGAGGAAACCCTCGAAACTTCGCCCTTCGCCGGATCACATGCTAGCTTACCAGGCGATCTCAAGCACCGAAAGGGGTGGCAGTGGTGAGCCGCTAAACTCCGCTACCGGATGGGCCTTGGCTTCTCTAGGGCCGCCGAAGAATTCCACGTCCAAACGTATAATTAGCTCGCAGACGCCAAAACCGTTCAACAGCTACTGGTCGACGAGGCTAAACAAAATCCGCCCAACTACACCCTCAACGCAGTTCGGTAAGCCAATTTTCTTTGGTAGGTAAGTCGCTTGCAGTGGCGGCTCTTGCTTTTAAACCCAGGGGGTGCACCCAGACCATAATATTCCTTATTCATAATATTCAGGGGATATGAACTGATAAGGTGATAAGATTGATCCATTTCTACGAATTTTGACCGGCGCTGCGATGCGCCAAGAATAGCAGTGTTGGCATACTGATGGCTCACTAACACTTCAAAACAAACGCTATCCTTACGATGGACTACTAACGAATTTTTGAGCCGAATTTGAATTTGACCTTGAACTACTGTCCTCCCTCACCTGTCTTTCTTCTAGGCCCTTTTCATTTATTCCCCGAGGCTTCATTCCAATTACCATTTTGTTATTGTTTTTCAGACAGGATTAGCGGAGAAGTGTGTGAATAGTATGATAGAAATAATTATTGATTTGGTGGCTGTTTCAAAAACTAAATTATTGAGTATCTTTTTTTCTTTTTCATTTTGACTAGGGGGTGCAGATGCGCCTGTGCTCCTGCCAGTAGCCGCCCCTGAAATGCAAACGAATCCTTAACCATTAATTTCCATTTGTTCCAGATGCACCCAAACCAGCCAGCAGAGAATGTAACGGAACGTGCAGTGAAACGCCCACGGAAAATTTCATCCAAAAAGAGAGCGAAAATGAAAGCTCGCTCAGGCCAAACACGCCGGTGAAATCCACGGATATCAGTCTTCCAGAGCCGACGTTGCGAACGAACGAATTGAATCGAAAAGTTACTAGAGTGCCGCCTCTGTTCAAGAAGATCGACAATTCTACGGAGGATCGACCGCTTTCGTACGCTGCGAACAGCATCCCCATCATCGGCAACAATTTACTCAAAGAGGCCAAGAGTGGAGATTTGGGTTCGAGCATACTGAACGGAGTTTTGGCCACGTCCGTTTACAAGTACGTCGACAGGACGGCTAACGAAGAAACCGGTAGCACATTGGAAAAATCCCAACCCACGACCGAACGTCCGAAGATTACCGGTGATTGTAACACAACTACCTCGTCGTCTGTGAATGGTAACGTTTCAGTATCGGAACCAACGCCGGTTATAAATTATACCACCACCCTTGCCACTGGAAGAATCGAGACGTCATCTTCGAGAAACGATTCTGAATCCAGTACACCGCCGACTGTCATGACTTTACTACCAACGGAATCAGCAAGTGATCCTGGGGCGTCATCAGCTCCCTCGATAAAAACAACAACTAATGCAGAAATCGCTATCGAATCACTACTGAAATCGACCGAGGGATCAGTGGATGTGAGTTTGGAGACTCATAAAAGTGCCGAATCCACCACCGGTACTTCGTATAACTCCGATCATACATTGCCGAATACTTCGGAAACACCTACCATGTCAGTTGGGGTGTCGTCGTCGACAGTTTCTTCGGAAAGAATATCTCGAGTTAACGTCACCGAATCCTCTGTCATGAATGCAACGACACCGTTAACTGAATTGTCAAGCTCTTCTACAGATCTTCCAGAAGAAGCAATACCGACAGAACCGCTGACAAATTCATCAATTCCAAAATTAAATACCACAGCTGTTCACCAAGCTTCCACCACTACTTCAACAACTGAACCAACACCTACCCCAACCGCCGCAACCGTAATCACAGTGGCGTCAGTCCGAAGTGACTCCCCGCCAGCGATGAATGTTTCGGAAATACCAACAACTACCTCCCCTCAGACGACACTACCTCTAGAAGCAAATGACATTCCTGAAGCGATAACATTATTGAAACCATTAGCTAAGCAAAATCATTCCAGCACTTCTCCAGCTCCAGCAACAACTCCCTCGATAGAAAACTTGACAGAAAAATCCCCTCCGAACGATTCAGTCCAGAACCAGACCCATGCGATTGGATCAGTGACCACGGTCGAACCTAAGGAACCAAGTACTGCAAAAGCGTCAACTGCTTCCAGGAATGTGGAGATCCCTTCAGATCAAACCACGATGGAGTCGACGACCAGACACGTTGAACTTGACGAGAACAGAATCCTCCCAGGGTCGGTGACAACTTTGAAGCCGTCATCTCCAGTAACAGAAGCTGCTAAAGAGAAAGATACGCCTGAACATTTGGAAACGACAATATCAGCAGACGAGGTCGACGTCTCGTACAGTTCAGATGACACCCCAGCGAAGGATGTTCCCGACAGAACGACGCTTCCTCCTATCACAGTTTTGCCCTCCTCTGTTCCATCTCCTGTCGAAGTCACAACTGTAAAACAAGTTACCAAAGGGATGGTCAACAGTAGTACAGAGAAGTACAACACCAGTACCAGTATTTTCGATTTGGACGAGAAAAACGAAGACGAAGATGACTCGCTAAGGTTGAAATATAATGTAACGATGAATCTCAATGCTACTGACCAAGATGACCACAATGACTACAGCGATCACAACGAGAAAGAGGGAGAGGACGATAGTGAGGACGTCCAAACAACAACTACGCTGGTCGTTATCGAAGAGATAACCACGACCAAACAGCCGACCACAAGCACGACGGTCACGACGACTTCAACAGAACCGCCTACGACACCTGAAGTGCCACCTGAAGAAGATATTTCTGACAAGGACAGCATTCCATGTGAGTTGATTCTTCATGAAAAGGGCCTGTTCCAGGAGCATGAGTGTGGTCCTGAGGTAAACAAGTTTGTTAGGCAACTCCCCATCTACGACACTCACGCGACACTGACATAAGCGTCGTAGCTCGGGAGTAGCATAACAAAACTGTTGCCTCATGCCTGCACTCGCGCTCCTGGAGGAAACCCCATGACTGTTCCAGGAGCGTGCGTGTAGGAATGTCTACTGCCTCGCGCATGCGCATTTCAGGGGTTTTGATGTCTGCAAAGTTGTTGCATGGGCTTTGGCTGAGTATGCAAGGTACTCGAGTATGCCTACACTAACACTCCTGGAACAAACCCACTATCTCTTATCTTCTTACCAGAAACGAAAAACAAAACATGGAATAATTTCACAAGATATCACCCTCATCAATGATCTTTCTGATACATTAACCTCTGATCGAAAAAATTTTATTTCTGTTTTGGGAATCATTTGTTTAATGTGTTTGATTCCAGCAGATGACAGCGCGTCTGAGCCGAGACTGCGTCTCACGTTCCAAGCATCCTTCAAAGAAATGTGTCTGGCTAAAGAAAGTCTGCCCGAATCGATAAGCACATTTTTCGCCAGCGTTGGCATGAGGTAGGTCTCTCGAGGTGGTGAGGTAATGAGTTGCCATGGATCAAAGTACTCGAGTGCCTTGGGATTAGAGAGGGATGTCCTGATGAGTCATGCATGACGTGTCATTGCTCTCCCGCATCTGGGGCTCCAGATGGTACTCTCCTTGGGTCTTAAGATGAATCTACTTTGGTCTTTCCGAATCCAACGCAGGAGCCTGATTTCCCCCATCAATTCCCATCAAGCCCATGCCGAGTCTGCAAACCTTGCTTGAGGCATTCCCAATTGCATTGAGACGATCATTCTCTCACGGTATTCTCTTAGGGTGAATCTCCCGTGCTCAACCTTATCTGATAATTTTTCTTCCAGGCCCATCCCTCAGAAGCAAGTCAAAGTTCTGAACTTGGAGGCGAGCGAGTGCTCCTCGAAAGCGCTCCCGCTCACCGAAAGGGTTCCAGTCATTGTTCAGATAACCGACGTCAGAGGAAAAGGCGATCATAACCTCACGGATGCCCTGTATTCGCAATTGAGGCAAAACCGTTTCGATTTCAAATACCAGGTAAGTCATTTATGACGTAATTGGTGGAGACGCGCCTTCAATGACGTCAGATCCATATTTACAGCGTGAATTTCTATTCCAGTTGACGGGCATCGAGCTTGGAGCTAGGCCTTCAGTCCCGGACGAAGATGCTGAATGGGGCGGTACTGTGATAGCTGCTATCGTCGTTTCATCTGTTGCTGGTCTCAGCCTTTTATGTCTGACTATTCTGTTGGTAAGTAAACGTATAGTGGCGTGGAAAATATGGATTTATAGAAACTCCCTGTATTTTTCAGGGGAGCTGCAAAAAAATTTTAAAATGTAACCTTATCACGGATTTCAGGTTATAATGCGAAAACGTCAGAAGGGTTTCACTTACGGTCAAAGGTGCACTCCAGTCTCGCTAGAAGACTATAGTTTGGATAATATTTCTGTCTTCAATAGCGTAAGAAGAAAAGCAATGCGCGCTTCTAAACGATCGTATGGCAACCCTGCTTTTGATGACCCAGTAAGCCTTCTTACATTCTAACATTTTCTCTTATGATGTTTGCATACTGACTGACTACTACGAATGAGTCTTGATCGATTGTACTGTTTTTGACCAGCTGGATCGTGTTACCGGATAAATAGGTAATTTCTCTATCGAGCATGCGCAATTAATGATTCATTCTTCTCGAACGGGCTCAGGAGTCATGTGATATCCCAATATACACACAAGAAACTGATTTAAATAGTCAACATGCCTGGTGTTTAGGTTAATAGCTCAAATGACTGTAGGTACAGCATTTTCCAAATCAATTTGAGAATTTTCCATACTAAATTGGCTTTGGAAAATTTCCAAAAAAAAGGAATTTTGCACTCAGGCTGAGGAAGTGTGACATCATGCCATGGTGATCACTGGCTCACAACAAATTCTGGATTTTAGGCAGGGTGAATTTCATTATTATGGTGTTATTGGCGCATCACTGATTTTACGTTGTGACCAGACACGACTCCTAAGCCTTCTTGATATGAAAAAAGTTTATTAAAACCTGGACAAACGGCAGTCTTGCCAACACAAGTGTTCAACACAAAATCGAAGGAACTTGCATCGCAATATTTTGCAACCGCTTTACGCCCTTCCGACTGTCGCATATTCATGCAAGATTTGCTGCCAAACAGTAACAACTGGAGCACGAATTGTTAAAATTAGGAATATGCGAATGAACTGAATAAGAAGCACTCAGCGCGTGAGAGTGGCGTTATGTTGTGACGTCCCTAACAAAAGGTTATCCCCAGACGTTTTGCCACATGTTGCACTTATTTCAAGCTTCGTTTGCCAATCCGGATGATAATTTCAAACTTATATGGCCTCCAAGATTCCAAGTCCCGAATGGGTGATCACATAGAATCGTAAAATCGCAAACAAAATTTAGCCCAGGTAGTGTCTAACTCAATTCTAACATTACAGGTCACGATAACCAATCCGTTGAATTTTGCCGGCCTCTCGAACATGGCGAATAGCCATAGCAAAATCGACAATGAGTATTCGGAAGTGCCAACGGTCACTGTGAAACCTGACGAATTGCCTTTGGGAGCGGAAACCAAGAACAGGTACGCCAACGTGATACCGATACCGGAAACCAGAGTACCCCTAAGAGGCCCTGATGGGGAGGACGTTTTCATCAATGCCAACTTCGTCAAGGTAAGTACCGTGGGAACGAGCCGTTTGGTTTTGGAATTTATAAGTTGGTCGTAATGACGACTAATACTGAATGTATTATCAGCTGGAGTTGATAAGAGCGGCTCTGAAGATAACCTCACTTAGCAATATCAACAGTTTCTCACAAGCATGTCATCAAATCGCTGGTACCCCCCCCCCCCTTCCACGAATGAGACCGAGGTGTCAGAAAAGTCAGTAGAACTGACGAGAATATCTGAACCTCAACCGAATCCTCAAGTAACAATTTTTACAACTGCTCGTTTTAGGGAGCGAAAAGCGTCGAGAAATTCTACATCGCGTGCCAAGCGCCCCTCGAGAACACGGTGGCCGATTTTTGGAAAATGATCTGGGAACAGCAGGCGCAAGTCATCCTAATGTTGACGGACCTACACGAAAACGGAGTGGTAAGACATTGGGATTTTCACGACATTATGCATTGAGTAGATAGATGGATTAGTTAGATAGATGCAGACGAATAAAACGTGATTGTGGTTCGACAGGAAAAATGCGCCGACTATTTACCGCCATCGGAAGTTCTGGATTGCCATCGGGTTTTCGGCGACTTGCAGGTGACATTGAAGAAACGCGAAGTCCGAGAAAAGTACATCATATCCAGTATCCAATTGCGGGTAAGAATATCTTGAATTTGATAGGGAGGTAATGGATACGATGCTCTCTATTTATTTTCCCGAGCTCTTTCGCTCTCTCCGGGCCTCTTCCAGGTTGTCATATCAGTAGTGGATGTTCGGTGATTCTTGTTTAAAAACCTTATTTCCGACCCTGTCCTTGAGGGCGGCAGGGCACGCCCGGGGCATCTTCGGTAATCGGGCGAAAAGCCAACGCCTGGAACGGCGAATTAATTCATTCGTAAAACTTTCAATTTCAGAACTTGGAGTCCAATCTGTGGCGCGAAGTTATCCACCTCTGGTACACCAACTGGCCGATACGCGGCGTACCTGAAGACCTGACGTCCATAATCGCGTACCTGATCGAGGCCAGATCGTATACGAGGCCCGGCCACCCGATAGTCGTTCATTGCTCGCCGGGAACCGGTAGGACCGGTACGATAATCGCGATCGACACGGCCATTCGCGACTTCGAGACCGACCGGATGGTTGATATACCGAAAACTGTGTACGGCATACGAAGAGATCGAGCCGGTGCCGTTCAGACTAACCTTCAGTATTACTTGATCTATCAGGTGAGAAATATTTTCAGGTTTAAGGCTAAATGCCTCCATTCTAGTTCCAAAAGCGGCCACCAGTGGCGTGTAAAAATGAACAAAATTTACTCACGCGGTACCTCAGAATTATATAATTATAATTTTTTTTCCCATGTTTTTGAGATTTATGCCACATTTCTAACTGTAGCGCCACCAATATTAAGCCTAAAAAATGGAAGAACCCGTTTTTGTTTGCTTTGATTTCAAATATATCAGCATTTTTTGAAGGTTGATACAAATTTCCTTACAAATTAATTTTTGTCTCCAGGTGATCCATCTGTACGCTACCAAATTGACAGGAGGAGGCCTGGATTCCATCTGATATGAATCTCCCTTACGTATCTGGAGCTATTTTCTTACCAATTTCGAATCTCAACTCCCGCCAACGTCCTGTATCGCCGTTGGGGAAATACCCGTAAACGTATCTTGCTATTCCTTTGTAAATATTCCCTCCCGTGTAACTCAAATTAAATTCGCTTCAACTATTTGCAAGAAAGCGTCGTTAATAAAGTTTATATTATCGTGTTACTAACGCATTCATTAGCCCCAGTCTTGGAGTACAAAGGTTATCAAAACTGTTTCAAACAGTTGTAGGCATTTTATTGCAAAAAAAAAGATACGGTTTGAGACAATTTCAAAAATCTTGACATACTCGAATGAAGCGTTGGAGAAAACAAACAAAACTGATTAGAAAGAAGTTAAAGATGTAGTCGTAGAGTTGAAATACACAAACACAAATAATACCAATCACCTTTCGTGTAAAACGATAATTTTCCAATGCCCTTGATAACCGTGCGGAATTTGACTAATTACAATTTGTTAACATCGGTAGAATTGGGAAGTAGTTAAGTTCAAGATGAAATTCTGAGATGAATTTATGGTTACCTAGGCCAACGAAAGTCATTTGACTAAAGCCCCATTTAGACGGGCAACTAAATTGCCGAAACTTGAGCAATTCTCGGCAATTAAAATTGCCAGCAACTCCGAGCAATTCGGCAATTTTTCCCTGTTCTCTTTTTTGAGAAAAAGCAATTAATTGCCAGCAATTTATTGCTTGAAAAAAGTGGAGCAACTCCAGGCAATAATTGTTGCTCCATTTTCGCGTTTACACGGTGGACGGGCAATTTGTGTTTTCTTGTGAGCTCGTGATGTTGTTATATAATAATAAAATTAATAAAATAATATAATCAGGTAATAAATATGACGTGTGTGTGCGTGTGTGGGTGGGTGAATTGTCAGCAGAGGGACCCATTTCGCCATTTCCCATACCACTCGTCATACAATACTGAAAATTGGTATGCAGCCACAGAGGAGCCCTATGACGAGATTTTGAAAATTAATCACGAGGAATTGAAAATCTAGTCTGATCAGCAGTGGGGCCGATGACACAAATTTCCTTACCGTTGGTCGTAGGATGCTGAAATTTGATATACAGCCTAAAGCCCCATTTAGACGGGCAACTAAATTGCCGAAACTTGAGCAATTCTCGGCAATTAAAATTGCCAGCAACTCCGAGCAATTCGGCAATTTTTCCCTGTTCTCTTGTTTGAGAAAAAGCAATTAATTGCCAGCAATTTATTGCTTGAAAAAAGTGGAGCAACTCCAGGCAATAATTGTTGCTCCATTTTTGCGTTTACACTGTGGACGGGCAATTTGTGTTTTCTTGTGAGCTCGTGATGTTGTTATATAATAATAAAATTAATAAAATAATATAATCAGGTAATAAATATGACGTGTGCGTGCGTGTGTGGGTGGGTGAATTGTCAGCAGAGGGACCCATTTCGCCATTTCCCATACCACTCGTCATACAATACTGAAAATTGGTATGCAGCCACAGAGGAGGCCTATGACGAGATTTTGAAAATTAATCACGAGGAATTGAAAATCTATTCTGATCAGCAGTGGGGCCGATGACACCGATTTCCTTACCGTTGGTCGTAGGATGCTGAAATTTGATATAGGTACAGCCTAAGAAGCCACTCAGCAAGATTGGCAAGACCAAATTCCCTCCTGATCAGCTGAGGAGCCCATGGCGCTGATCTCAATACCGTTGGTCGTACGATGATGAAATTTGGTACACAGCCTCAGAGCCCCCCCAAGCCCCCTCAGCCCTCTGCAAGATTGGCTGGGCCAAAATAGGTCCTGATCAGCGGAGGAGCCCATTGCGCTAAAACCAATACCGTTGGTCGTACGATGCTGAAATTCGGTATGCTGCCTCCAAGAAGCCCCTCAGCAAGATTGGCCGGGCCAAAATACGTCCTGATCAGGTAGAACTCAGGTCTTGCCAGACATGCTGAGGGACTCCTCTGAGGCTGTGTACCAAATTTTAGCATCGTACGACCAACGGTATTGAAATCAGCGCCATGGGCTCCTCAGCTGATCAGAACGTATTTTGGCCTTGCCAGTCATGCTGAGGGGCTTCTTGGAGGCAGCATACCGAATTTCAGCATCGTACGACCAACGGTATTGGATTTAGCACAATGGGCTCCTCCGCTGATCAGAACGTATTTTGGCCCAGCCAATCTTGCTGAGGGACTCCTCTGAGGCTGTGTACCGAATTTCAGCATCCTACGACCAACGGTATTGAAATTACCGCCACTGGCTCCTCAGCTGATCAGAAAGTATTTTGGCCTAGCCAATCTTGCTGAGGGACTCCTCTGAGGCTGTGTACCAAATTTCAGCATCGTACGACTAACGGGATTGGATTTAGCGCAATGGGCTCCTCCGCTGATCAGGAAGAATTTAGGCATTGCTGAGGGCTTCTTGGAGGCAGCATACAATAATAGTAAATACCTACAACAATAAATAAATACAATATAAAAATACAGATGTTTTCCATCCAATTCTGTCTGTTACGAAAAAATTGCAGAAAACAAGCAATTAAAACCCACGGGCGATGGGTTTCAAAAATTGCCTGAAAATAATTGCTGGCTTCACGTCAATTCCCGAAAATATTGCTCCACTCGGGGCAATTATTGTCGGCAATAATGAGCAACTTCCAGTAGGGAAAAAGTTGCTGAAAGTAGGGAGAAAGTTGCCGGACGTAGGGAAAAAATTGCTCGGCAATTTTTTTTTTGCAGCCGGCAATTCAGTTTGAGCAATAATTGCCGTGAAAAATTGCCCGTCTAAATGGGCCTTAAGCGAAACTCCTAAATTAGTTACGATCATTGCTTTCTATCTCCGATCTGGATTTTCAGTACTGGCCAATTTGAAACTACCGACAGAAACGAAATTTTTCTAGTACTCCGTCTGGTCTCGAAACATGTCCACCCTAAGGAGGCGGAATGCTTCTCCATTAATGAGGATCGAGGCTGACGTGACCGCGCATAGTAATCAGCAATTCAAGGAACCGGTCCAAAGTCCGGACTTTAACGTCAACATCGTTCCTCAAATTTCACCGACTGGACAAATATTTGATTCGACGAAAAATTCGTCAGCTCGCCGTACTAACCAGAGAGCGTAATTGGTGTCTCATTTCCGAACCGCAGAAATAACAAAACCGCTAAATTATTAAACAGCAATAACAAGTAGAATCACATGATGGAACACTGTGAGCCGTCCATGCTTGGCATTTGGAGCGGAAGGCCGTTTTCGCTGAGCAGAGCGCTGTCCGGTACCAAATCTTTTGGCGGCTGGCCGAGCTTTTGCATCTGAAACAGTCGAATTGTATTAAATTCTCTTAGGCCCGGTTAATTGGAAAAAAATGTATTCATCCAAGGAAACTTCAGGTAAAATTCACCACGGTGGTATTCATATCAGATTTAAATGTAAAAATTAAAACCCAAACCGAAAGTCAACCTCCGACTCAAACTGAAATTAAAACACAAACTCAATAATCGAACTGAAACTCAAACTGAAACTCACAGTCTAGCTCGCAATTGAACTGAAACTGAAATTCAAACCCGAACTCATAATCAGACTCAAACCTAAATTCAAACTCATACTCATAACCAAACATGAACTCAAAGTCAAACTTGAAGTCGAACTCTAACTCATAGATGAACTAAAACACATTCACATAATCAAACTTAAACTCGAAATGAAAGAGAAACTCATAATCAAACTCATACTCATAATCAGACTCAAAGTCAAACTCAAACTGAAACTGAAACTCATAATCAAAGTCAAACTCAAACTCGAACTCAGATTAAAACTGAAATTCAAACTGAAATAGAAACCCATAATCAAACTGAAACAGAAAATCAAACTCATAATCAAAATCAAACTGAAACTGAAATTCAAACTGAAACTGAAACTCATAATCAAAGTCAAACTCAAACTCGAAATCGAACTCAAACTGAAAGTGAAACTCATAGTCAAACTCGAAGTCGATCACTAAAACTCAAACTCATAATCAAAGTCGAACTCCAACACATAAAACCGCTCAAAGTCAAACTAAGATTAAAACTGAAATTCAAACTGAAACCGAAATTCATAATCAAAGTCAAACTCAAACTTGAAGTGAAATTCATAGTCAAACTCGAAGTCGAATACTCATAGTTGAAAGATTCAAAGTCAAACTCAGATTAAAATTGAAATTCAAACTGTAATAGAAAGTCATAATCAAACTGAAACTGAAAAAGAAAATCAAACTCGTAATCAAAGTCAAACTGAAACTCGAACTCAAACTGAAACTGAAACACAAATTCATAATCAAACTCGAACTCATACTCAAAATTGAACCCTAACTAAAACTGAAATTCAAACTGAGTGATCTCAAAGTTTGATTGAAATGAAGTTCAATGAGTTTGATTTCGATTATGAGTTTCTGTTTCAGTTTGATATGATCAGTTTGAGTTTGACTTTGATCACGAGTTTGATTTTCTGTTTCTGTTTCAGTTCGAGCTTCAGTTTCAGATCGATTATGAGTTTGACTATCAGCTTCAGTTTTTGATTTCAGAGTTTGATTATGAGTTTTAGTTGGTGTTCCACTTTGAGTACGGGTTCGAGTTTGATTATAGTTTGTATTTCAGTTAGAATACGAGATTGATTTTGAGTTTTACTTTCATTTTGATTTTGAGTTCGACTTCGCCTTTGAGTTTGACTTTGATTATGAGTTTGATTTTCGGTTTCAGTTTCAGTTTGATTATGAGTTTGACTTTCAGTTTCAGTTTGAGTTTTAGTAGGAGACTTTGAGTATGTGTTCGAGTTTGATTATGAGTTTGTATTTCAGTTTGAATACGACTTTGAGTTCCACTTTCAGTTCGAGTTTGACTTTGATTATGACTTTGATTTTGATTATGAGTTTCTGTTTCAGTTCGAATTTCAGTTTCTGTTTGAGTTTCAGTCTGATTATGAGTTTGAGTTTCTCTTTCAGTTTGAGTTTTAGTTAGTGTTCGACTTCGAGTTTGAGTTTGACTTTGAGGATGAGTTCGAGTTTGATTATGAGTATGTGTTTTAGTTCAATTATGAGTATGAGTTTGAGTTTCAGTTTGAATTTGAGTTAATGAATCACCTTCTGTTTCCGTATGAGTTTCAGTTCGGGAAACGTACTCGTAATGTTACAGCGCTAGTGTAGATTTTCAGGCAAAGATTTAATGGAGTATGCCACTAGTATTACTGGCATTTCTGGCAACCCAAAACTCGATTTTGTCATTTTTAGCCAAGGTTGCCGGGCTTTATAAATTCTTTTGGGCGCGCCTTGGCGGATGGGATTCAACGCGCACTCTGAACAACATAACCGTACATTTATGCATACCGAATACTAAGTTCATGCATGGAATATTATGGCTACCTCTTCCATAAGTGTGAGCACTCGTCCGAATCTTGATTTCTTCACTTCGTCCGAATCATCAGGAGTTTCAGACTCGAAATCCTTGCAAACATCTTCCATCAACTTGTACTGTTTGCTATAGTTTTCGAACTCGCTCGGCGATAGGCTGTCTTTGTGCGATTCTAACCAGGCGGGATACTGAAATTCGAACAGGTCGCATGGGTTAGACAAATCGTTTTATTGTTCAAAATCCGGAATTTTGAGGATTATTTTTGAAAACTAGTAAAGTGTGAAGTAATGAGAAGGGAGACAACAGTTTCATGCGTTGCTTTTCACTGATTAACGAAGTAGTTCCGGACGTGACCTGCCTCTTCAAGGAGAGAGTCAGGATATTCTATGAGAGATAAGACCTAGTGTTGAGTGTTAGATGGGATATATACCTGATTGCAGATGTCTTTGAGCGATGGGTAGAGCATATCTTTAGAGAGGAAAGATTGCATCATGGACTGCATGAAAGGCATGAAATCGTTCCCACCATCTTCACCTTCCAGGTTCAAGTCGCCCAGCATCGAAGAGAGCGTTTCCGGGTCTAGTTGAGACTTGGATAGAAAGCAAAATGACGCTGATACATACAAACCTGGATAACTACGAGGTAAAAAGGCTATCAGTAAAATGAAAAACGCTACTTAATGCAAGGGAGCCCGATTGAATGGGGGTGAAACCCGAGGAAAACAGTACGTACAGAGACATCTGAGAGATAACATGCTGATGCAAATATGTTTGTTAACTGATTACTTGATAACTGACGTCAGACCGTTCTCCCTCCTCCCCATCCCTCGTACAGACACAGATCCGATTCTCTGATTGGCTTATCCTATGGATATGTTCACTTTGGAGCACCTGTATCAATGTTTTTTATTGATTATCTATGGAACCTTGTTTCTAGGAGAAATTACCAATGAATTCGCCCCTTAAAATTGGCAAAGAATCGGTCTGTCAGGAAGGTCTGTGGGATGGGGAGGGAAAAGGTTTGACGCGAGATACGGGCTTTAGGGTGATGGAAAATCTGCTCATCGATGAGGTAGTTACGAAAATACAAACCTGAATATTTTCAGCGTCGCTAGCCAACGTTCTCAGGCTTTGGGCAAGCGTCGCCGAGAAATCGGGATCCATCGGATGTTCGGTGAATACTTTGTTCGCTTCTTCCGCCAACTTTTGCAGCTGCGAGCCGAACGCTTCGGGGTCCAGTGGCAAACCGTCAGCGCCATCTTTCAACATAAAATTTCTTGAACTGGAATTCTCGTTTAGGCAAGATGTACTATCATGCTGAGCCGGAATGAAGATTGAGTACTCCCACGATACTCCGCAGTACTCCCACGATACCGGCAATGGTTTTTACTGGGTTGTAGCGAAATTTTAATCACAACCTATCAATTCTCTATTACCTCCTCCTTCGAAAAGCGCTTTCATATTGTCTTGCAGCTGTTTCTGCGCTTCTTGCAAGAATTCCGCGTCCCAAGGTTCAGAAGTTTGGGAGGACGACGAAGCTTCGCTCGGTTCTTTCTTTGTTGTACCGGGGTTATGCTTCTGTTCAAGCTTGTCAAAATCTTCGATCGCGTCTGAAAATTGAAAAAAAAAAAGTTTTTTCAATACTAACACAGCGTCTAACCTCTATGGCGTCGCCTTTTGCTCAATAACTGACATTGTCCTGGGCATGCCGTCATCACTCAAGAAAAGAGTCAGAACTATCAAGGACAAGGAAACAGTACAAGTACCTAATAACGATCAATATCGAGTAACTAGGCAAAAGTAAGCAATTTCGATATTTCTGTAATCTTACCATCCAAGAGTTCTTCTAGGTCTTCATCAGTTGACAACTTCTTGTCTTCGGTGCCTTGGCTTTCGTCTGCCATATCAATCTAAATACAGGGAAATTTTCGATTATTTTACCAGAGCTCCTGCGAATCCTTGTTTTTACCAGTGCCCCTGCACATCCTTGTTTTTACCAGTGCCCCTGCCAAGCCTTGATTGTACCATTGCTTCTGTCTACAAATCCTTGTAATTACCAGTGCCCCTGCACAGCCTTGATTTTGCCAGTGCCCCTGCACCTTGATATTACCAGTGCCCCTACAAAGTCTTGATTGAACCATTGCTTCTGTCTGCAAATCATTGTATTTACCAATGCAATACTTGGTTTTACCAGAACCTCAACAAATCCTTAATTTTACCAGTGTCTCAGCTTATCTCGATTTTACCCGTACTTACCCCTGAAATCCTTGATTTTACCAGCGCCCCTGCAAATCCTTGATTTTACCAGTGCCCCTATGAATTCTCCCCAAACTCCCTGGACAATGAAATCTTGACTCATGTAGGCAAGATTTGAAAGTCATCAATAATTAATGGATAGATAGGTCCACCAACCTTGAACGATTCCGGCCGTAAGTGGAAGGGTGTACCAAATTATAAATGGCCAGACACAGACTGCAATTTGAGGTTTCTTATATCTATGATTGTGACAACGGAAAAACCCCCTCCTTTTTAAGGGATATTTCCAACTTCAACCGATGGAAGGCTAATTTGGCACAGAATTTGGTACTGCTCCTTGGCTAGACTGAGGCGAAGCGAAAAGTAAATAAAGTTTCTGCTGGTTCACTGATTAGAGATAAAGGAGTGATTGTGTTATCAATCCTTTGCATCGACTTGATACGTCTTCTCACCTTATGTCATGGAGAACGTTTTTACTTGACTTCTCCTTTACCTACCGAAGATGTCAAAGGTGTTGGCATGATTGCAGTTTTTCAGAAGTCGGAATTACCAAAGGTCTGTCCAGACGTTCTGAGGGATTTGGGGAGAAAGGTCTGACTTGTGATACCTACGGGCTTGTTCCAGGAGCGTAGGCATGTGTAGGCGCCTCGCGCATGCGGAGTATAAGGTTTGGTAATGTCAGTCTATGTCAAGAGGGTCGTCACCCAACTGCCACCCTCGCGGCATCGGATGGATAACTGCCACCTGCCGAAGCCTGGTATGCAAAACGCCTCTCAGCAGTGCAGCCACACACCTCATTCGATTCAATGCAAAATACGATGATGAAAGTGGGGTGGCACTTGTCAACAGACTGGTAATGGCTCGATTGTCAACGACAAAACAGGACCTTGGGTGGCAGTTGGGTGTGATAACTGGAATGGAGTGAAAAGTCGCAGTTGAGCACCACCCGTCATGAGATAATTCAGGTTCCTACCTGCCTCATCTTAGGACTACGAAATATTGAATGGGAGTCGTAATCTGATGCCTAATTTGTTTATTAAATTAAATAACTATTACAATTAAATAAGGATATAAATAATTAAAAATAAAATAAATATTATATCAAATAAAAATTATCTATCGGAATGAAGTTAGAAATGATCCAGTAACTATATCCAGCAAAATTATTTTGATTCAATTAATGAATGGAAATTCTCAGGCTCATTAGCAATAAACGGTCCAAGCCTAATCTACTTGTTTTAATTGGACTGACCCCAATACAGGGCGGCAGATAATATTCGATTTACGACTAAGAAAAATGCCAGCTAGTTTGTTTCTTCATTATTAGATCGAGAGAGGACGAGATCATTAACTTCGGAAGGCGTTGAAAAAAAGGCTCAATTTGGTTTATTTTTGTGACAAAAAAAAAAAAAAAAATGCCAGGGACAATAATTTGGAAGTATCTATCAAGGTACCTACTTTGGGTAAAACAAGAAATTTGAAAAAAGTTTGAAAATTGAGGGATCACCACTTTCATTTACTTTGCAAATAATATTTGCCAAATATGGAATTGAAAAAATTAATTTTTCTTTAACCGCTTAACTTCTAGTTTATTTCGAGAAAAATGTATTTTTGTTCAATATTGCGCAATTTAATTTTTCATTCCCACAAAAAAATGTATCGGGGTATTATGTCTAGTTCGTTTTATAGATTTGGGCATAAAATTTCCAATGCCCATAGCTGGAAATCCTTCTTGATGGAAAAACATTATTCGAATTTCCACAGGGGCTTCGGCAAGGGAAGAAATAACCAATTTGGCACATTTTCAAAAGTAATATTTTTATTTATAGCTATATTAAAGCTCAAATGTGATTATTTGGTAACCTTAATATGCACTCTATTAATACAGTTCATGATGATTACGCCACTAAACGCAAGATTCAGTAAAAGTACTATGTACCACAAATCGCAAAATCATCAATTTAAACAAATGACAAACGTAAATTGAGCTTTTTCGTTTGATTACTATAGTCTATAACTATGTACAAAAGAGGCAATAAAGTCAACGTAATAACTTAAAATAATAGATGCTGAACAAAATACAGGCAGTCGTCGCTTTCGAAACAAACGACTGATGCAATGATACTTGTAAAGTATTGATAACATGTAAAGTAATTATTTACCTGTCTTTACAATGATATTATCATGGTAGGGCATTGAATTGGCAAGATAGAAGGGATTTTTCAAGGTTGGAGGACGTAACTTGAAATACGATCAGATACATAAATTCTGATAGCACGATAGGCGCACCTCTTGCAACTGAATTAAAATTTTTTGTAGTTTCCTTAAGTTGATACGTTAGCAGGATATTTGAGGAAGGCAATTGTAGAATGATGAAGAAGACCAGCAATAATTCTTTCCAGTGGATGCCGACTGAGGGTTTCATCAATGTTTAACAGGCGTAGGTACAAACTACTAAAAGTAAAAATCCTATGCAAAATCGTGCGATTGAACATTCAATTTTCAGGATTCAGAAAGGTATGGGTCAGGAGAAAATATCATAATGCAAAAATCCGGACATCCACGCATAAAATAGTGGAGGTGGGTACACACATGTGCAGGTATTCAGCGAGTTTGTCAGAGCATGCGTACATTTGTTGTTGCTCGCCAAATCACATTTGCCGAGCTGTTCGGTACTTGCCGATTACCGAGCAATCCGGCTAGTAGGTGCTCGGCCGAAGGTGCTCGGCAAACATTTGCCTTGAGGCGAACATGTCTGTGCCCACCTTGAGAATTAAGTGTTACAACAATCCACCACAAATAATAGGAACGTTAACGCACGACAGTAGCGCTAACGATATCGAAAATATACATTTAAAAAACGAAACAATATGTTCTAAAAACTAGGTTTGTACTTTTCAATAATCGACAGTAATAATAATGCGTAGGGGGTCTTCAACTACAATCATAACTCCTCTGGTGGGAGGAATTCATTGAGTAAAATGACGTGAGATTGACTCACCATCTCTCTCGTCAGCTTAAAAATGAGAGTCAATTGGAAATTTGGAAATCTACCTGAGCAGACCACGTATACACCAAATTACTCGGTTCCCTAATATAGACTCATTCATAGCCTACAATATTGATTAATGGAATGTTTTCGAAGGAGTAGAGCAGTATAATGAAATCCTATCTAATCGTCAAGTCTGGAATAAATTGATAAAATTCAGTCCCGGCGCGCGTCGTTTTCTCAAAAATGATCAAAACACAATCTCGTAAATGGAGAATTGCTGTCTTTTGAAAAATCATAAATGCGATATTCCGAATTTGCGAATCTCAGAAGAAAATTTATTTGTCAGAGACGATTCGCATTATTTCATAAAACGGGAAGACTTCTTTTCTGAAGCCACTCATAGGTGATACTACAGAAGCTAAACAATATTTGTGTTCCTTTCGCAATCAAAATTTCGACGAATTTGGATGTTAAGGAATTAGGCACCGATGCAGAATCCACTGTATGTCCTTATGTTTTCTTCTGTGTAGCTTTTCCCCTGCAAGACACCCGGATGTGTGTGGTGCTTGGGGCAATGGTGGTTGTGCGGACATTGGCAGATCGTATTCGTATTGACTTCGTCCAGAAGTTCCATCCGTTTACGAACTGTGAAGAGTCGGCACGGCTCTTTCCTCTGGCACCGCAGCCTCTGGAATCCGGGAAAAATTGAAAAACTAAATTATTTTTATATCCTGATAACTCGACGTATTTCGATTTTACGCTAGTTTACTTGGCATAGAGAGTTTATTGACATTTTTTTGTCCGAACAGCCTCCAAAGTAGCCAAAATGTTACCAAATTGAGACAAAAATTCACTTATCAAAATATGGACGTATTGCATGTTATTTGCGCAACACTGGTTTTTTAATAAATGGATAGGGATATCCTATCTTTAAATAACCGTAAGTTCCAGAAAAAATTCCAACTGGTAAACCTAGGTATACCAACTCCTCAGAGATGTCCAAGCGGACAATGCGTTTCAACGGAAGCCAAACTTTTGTCGCGATCCTAACTAGCTGAAAACTTTCTGTGAACCACTTTGAAAATCTACCCCTCTGAGAGGGAGGGGGAGCATTCTGGAAATCGTAGGAACTTTTCAGAGACAGCATTGAAAGGTTAAAGGGCCTCTGTACAAAAACTGTCTATTTGTAGGTATAAGGACGCGTGTACAATAATAGAGACTCAAGTTTTACTCGGTATTGTACGCCGCACTCGAGGGTTTCGCAAAGGATTCTGTTTTGTCTCTTCACCGAAAAGGGTAGGTATAATACTTAGGTATATAATACTTGGGTATAATACGGCTAGGGAAAAGTAGGTATTGTGTATCCTTGGCGGCTGTACTCACGCTTTGTGGCGAACAGGCGAAGGAATAAAGGTAGCCGATGCCCTGAGGGCTTTCTATGGGTTGTCGCTTGATGAGGTAGGCCACGGATCCTTTGGGACAGTGGCAGCGGACCACTTGACTCGTGATGTTGTCCGCTCCTGTCCGCAGGCTCCACGTGATGTCCCTGAAGTAACGGCACTTCGGCAGCTTCTTCACCGGCTCACACAACTGTAACCCGAAGGCACAAAAATATATCTATACTGAATTTATCGAAGAATTTGACAAATTTAAATTAGGTATATCGACAGTGAGTCTGCAAAACCCCGTATGTTGAAAACCCTAAAGTTCAGAGGAGGTGAAAAAAACTTCCGATTGCTGCCTGCGGGAGATGGCCATGCATGGGGACTTGGCTTGGAAACGCCAATGAAATTTGATGGTAACTTCGAAGGTAACTCGAATGAATGAATTGTCTCGACCCCACGATCAGCTTTTGGATAATGAATGGGCGCCTAAAAAGCAGCTTGAGTCCATTTTCTTGGCTCGAGAAGATGCGCAAGGAGTTGTTTTACCAGTAGAGCTCAAAACGTCGTTTTCCCAAAAAGCTCAACACACAGGGTTTTCACGACAGCGAATCTGTGTCAATAATATCGACATATTATGTGCCTGCTAACAAATTGAAAATTCTAAAACTCGCCTAAAAAAATACGTCGAGTTATCAAAATATAAAAAAATATTTACGTATCCTGCAAGGTGGAACAACGATTTTGAGACCGAAAACGACGAAATAAAATAAAAAACACCAAGAGTGCCTATACATGGGGGTAAAAATTAAGCATCCACGTGAATAATAAACCCCTGTATATGAATTTGCGGCGTTTTTTGGCGTTTTTAAAATCCTAAGAAAAATGTCAATCCCTCATGAGGCCCAGCGGGGCGAAAGCGCTCGGATGAATAAAGAAAACGAGAGTATGATGGGCTCTCTGTCTTACCAACACAAGTATTTTAAAGCGTTTTCCTCTGACGCTCGGTCAGATGTGTGTATAGCGACTGCGCAGCACAGCGTCAAAAAATTATTCCGCGGCACAGCGTCGAAAATTTATTTCGCGGCACAACTTTTCAATTTCGGCGGAATGACGCCAATAAATTTTTTGACGCAATGCCGCGTAGACGCTATGCCGCGCTCCAGGCTAGATAGTATGGTATAATTTTCACATTGCCGCGGTTACCGATTCCTCGAAAAAGATGAACTCACTCGAAGTGCATTATTGCATGATTGCATTGGTTAACCCGACAAACAAGTGTTTGTATCTGCTGTTGTAAAAATAAAATCCACCAACTCGGCTGAATAAGCTGTTATTCCATCTCAGCGACAACCATGTCGGAACACGCTTGGTCGGCATTTTCCCCGTCTGTTGATATAATCGTCTCCACCGCCAAGTGCTTCCTCTAATCGTCCGACAGATTGTCAAGCGTGTAATCTAATCTTCCCCAGTTTGTTACGCAGGTGTCCATTCGACAAATAGCTCATCAGAATGCCGAGAATGTTTGATTCCTAGAAGTCAAAAAATGTGGAAATCTCGCTCTAAAATGTGAAGTTGAACAGTTCCCCTTCGCCCCGCACGGTTTCAACCGGTTTTCCTTATTTGCCTATCATACCTACTCTAGGTTTTGAAGATCTTACGATTTACAACAAACGTTGCAATAGTTAACCCCCCTCAGGGTAAACCCTACCAACGAATCGCCTTCTGTCTGCGAAAAGTCCTTAGAAAAAGAGGCCCAGCGAGGCGAAAGCGCTTGGACGAATAAATAAACAAAGAAAACGAGATGGGCGAGCTCTCTCTTTCTCACCTCCACGCTCTAAAATACTGTTTCGATGAAGCCAGCGATGAAAGAATGTGCTTAATTTTTAAGACATTTCTCGATGATTTCATGATTTCTCGAATAATTTTTTATCATTCTTCAATGGGCACGAATTCCTCCGTAAGTCAGACCGTCCAACCAAATGTTTAACATTAAATTTTAATGTTTGGTCCAAAATACTAGAATAAATTCTTAAAATTGGAGGCTGCTGTAGAACTGATGCCTTAAGGGCTGGTTTATCAATTCATTTAAAGCTAGATTTATCCAAGGACGCTTGCATTATATTTTACCGAGGACATTTTTTTCTTGTGATGAATCGTTGGCCGTGGATTATATTTTCATCATCAGGACATATTTTCATTGAGGGTCATACTGAAAATTTCTTGGAAATTTGTTGGTGCAAGCGTCCTCGGATAGATCTAGCTGAAAAACGGGCTCTAAATTTAAAAAATCTACCTTGAACTGTCGCGTTCTGTCGGTGATCGTATGGCCGTCGTTGGGCGACAACGTTCCCGGGCATTTCTGCTGTTTGGGGCATTTGCACTGCCGCTCAATCCACGGCGAATCGTATAAGTCCACTTTACTGCAGACGGCTCTCGCCTCGCATTCCGGCAGGTCCTTTTCCGAGTCCTGAAATCAAAAAAATTTCCCGAAATGACGCCAATTTTGAAATATTTCCGGAATTCCGTAACAATAAATTGTGCCACATAGCCGCCCATCTTGTCCTTTGTCCGCCGGTTGTCATTGAAGAAAGCGGACCCTCGCCCAGGAGCTTCTCGTCTCTTCTACAACGCTTTATCCTTCTTATAAACTTATCCTTCTCAACGTTGCCACATTAGAGAAGCAGACGGATAAAAAGCCTAGTTACGAAATGTGAGAAAAGAAAAACCACCTCGAAGGGAGATAGCTGGTAAGCTAGTATAACTAAAGACCCGAAAGAAAAGCCTACGAGGTGTAAACCCCATGACATGTTAACTCCATGAGCCTCGCCAGATAAACAAAAACTCCGACCCAGAATCATCCGGTCACCTGATACATTCATCATTGGACTAACGATTTTTCAAAAAAGAAAAACTGTGGCTCGAGTCAGTGCATGAAAAAACGATTATTTGGAGCGTCTCCTGCTCGCTCGAGCGTTGAAGACGTCACGGATTTTTTCCAAGTAAATCGAACCTCGGGACGCACCTGCGTTAGCCGCTAAGGATTTATCAAAGTGTGACCATTGTCCACACATGAAACTAGTTTTTATAGTTTTCATGAATTCTACGTACGAGTCACGCAGGAAAAGATGTTAAAATTTACCATGAAGTCATACACTCGAGAGGCCATTTTCTTTTGTCTCAAGCAATTCAGAACAGGTTCCAGAAATTTGACAACTATGTTCAATGCTAACTATCTTGCCAGCATATCACCGGTTGCTTCCTTTTGAGAGTAATAGCCCATCATACATTGATTTCCTTTATTCATCCATGCGCTTTCGCCTCGCTGGGCCATATATATAATATTATATATTATATAATAATGAATTATAATATATAATAATGCAATTTGAAATTTGCATTGTGTTTTTTGACATTTTTCATATTTGTGGCCACCAAATTAGTCAAAAGCAAATTGCTTTGGTTCTGGAATTCACGTATCAAAATATGGAAGTATCGTGTGTTATCGTCGCACCCCTGGTTCAGTTTATATGATACCAGTTTATAAAAGTGAAGCCTAGGGAGTAGGAAGATTGAAACTTCATTGCATAACGGGCGGCCTCGACGCCGCCGCCTCCGCAAGAATTAGCAGATTTTTTGAGAAACTTTTTGAATGTTGATGACCATAGAAATGGGGGAGTGTTACGTCAGGACCAGGGGCCGTTTGAATTTCATCACAGGACTTTACAAACAGTGTGTTCGTTTTTCTGTTTCTGCATTTTCAAATGGGTAAAAAAATAGGTAACGATCATGTCAATAAATAGGTTATTGCTTCTATAAGCTGACGTTCACAGCATTAACGATATATTATTCGAGAGCAAAATTACAATGCTCTTTGAAATTTTGTCATATTTTACGACATGAATGTCATCCGTTTTTGATTAGGCGAGGAATCGGTCGCTAACGTAATCGCTATTTAATTTAATTTATTAGTACACCACCTACATCATGAAAAATTTGACAAGGAGTCGATTCCTAATTATTTAAAAAACTTTTCAATTATTTCGGTAGGTAAATATTAATAAAAATATTTTTAAAAAAATGTTTAATTTAATACGGCCATCAAATTGGCAGGTCATTTCGAGTGCAGTTTCTGAAGTGATTTTTGTAAGATTAGATTTTTGGCAATAACGTTTTTAAACCAAAATTTAGTAAATCTATTATAATAATAGATCCATTCAATCGCTATCCTCAGCACCAGATGGTCTCAAAACCTGTTCCGTCAAGTTGTCTCGGATTTACAATCCCCTCAATTTTTTCACCTTGAGCCGATTTCGTAATCGGCAAAAAGTTGTTAAGTTGACCAGTCGCTAAAATTATTCGCCAGTTATAAATTGCGCGTGATGAGCCGTTATAGCCACTACGCCTACGCCCCGCAGGTGAGCGAATGCGTAGGATGGGTTTAGTTTAGGTATCTGCACCCATCGGATTGCGAGATTTTTTATTTTTTCATTTTATTGGCCGTTATTAAGAACGCTTATCGACTGGCAGGATTCCAAATCTTTTGGCTCGTGGCTGAAAATGCAATTCATATGAATAAATATCAATTTTATTGCAATTTAGCTGATGCATATTGAGCGAGATGGAAAAAAATTAACTAGTAGTACGCAGATATCAAACAACTTCATTATTCTGTTACGCCGTATTATTTAAAATCAAAAATGATTTAATTTTAGTAATTTTGAGGCTAATTAGCTCCTATTAATAGGAGCAAAATCTAATATTAAATATTAAAAATATATACTCCTTAGTTAATATTAAATATACTCCTTAAATTTTAATATTATTGGATTTGCACATAATATGCGTCAGAAGCACACTTTGCCTGCCAATTTTTAAACCCACCTAAAATCAAAGTATGCCAAGTTATCGGGATAATATTTCTTAAATTCTGTAAACCAACATCGACATTTTGTAACGAAGAACGCTGAAATCGGTCAATTATTGAAAAAACTAAAAAATTAAAAACAAAAACACTGAAAACACTGCGAGTAATCGAAATTTCGGCTGAACAGGATGGACGGACATTAAAGTCCAAGAAATTTGGAGAAAAAGTTGAAAATTGAGGGCTATAGGCAATTTGGTGAATGCGCAAAGACGCTGACACTAATCTATTTTTGAAATTTTCAAAGTGAGATCGACGGTAGGGGAAAGTGACCTAATATGAGATACATGCCTAATATGAGACAGCGCTCTACAGCCTCTGTATGGTGCTATTTTCCAGCGATTTTTCCATAAACTTATACCTAAGGATGTCCTTGAGTGGAGGAATGGCTGAATCACCCAACTCTATGTCTGTGGGGGCCTCAGTTTGCGATAAGGTGGCCACCGTGTGAAGTGAAATTTTTTTAATCGGTTTTTGCATCGATTTGACACCGACAAGATACGTATTTTCTTAAAACTAAACTAGTGGAAAATGTTCGAAATTTAATGTAGTTTCTATCCCTTATTTTAGTTTTCTTCTTATCTTCCTTTTCTAGACTCTATATGAAAGATCAATGATCAAGGGCAAACTGCCTATTATGAGACACTACAAGTGCCCCAATATGAGATATCTCATATTAGGGATAAATAAGCGAATTTCTTATTTTAAATCAAAACCTCGTCGTTTTAGTGTGTAAAGCTTCTGCAATATGAAATTTATCAATTTATCTCGCCCTTGATTAATTTAACATGAGTGTTATCGGAAATGGGAACTCGTCTCAGATGGCTCCAACAAAGAGGAAAACCTGGAGCAAATAAGCAATCACTTTACCTGCAGATATTTTTCATTTTATTTTGCAAAACTTTTGTCTATTGTTTTTTCTTTTTTTTGAGGGGACATTTTTGATTTGAAACTTTCTTTTTTTTACATTGTGTGCATTTTTTCTCTGGTCAGTCTCTATCCCAAAAATTACGTAAGGATATCAACCTAATGGTTGCCAAATTTTTGAAGACTGAAGATTACCTTGTTTCTGAAGATTTCATATAAATCTCAACCAAAGATTGTTAACCTAATTTTGAAAGCTGACAGTATTTTTTGTAATTTTGTAAGGCCATTACTTGAAACATTTTCCAAGGATATTATATTGGTAGGGATCTTAACCCTATATAGTATTGATTGTAAGTCAGAAATTCATTTTGTACCTATATATGAATGAAATCTCTAACAAAATCTTGTTTTTCATTATTCCTAACAAAGGAAGTCCTAATATGAGACTGTCTCATTTTAGGAACAGCATGTATCTCATATTAGGCAACCTGTTGCCCAATCGAACAAGCTGGACTGATTTCGAAAAATTGATTTTTTCAAGCATCTGAATAACGATTGGTTGAAATTTGAATAAATATATTTAAAAGGGAATAATAATGAACAAATTAAACCAAAAACTGATTTTTTTTATTGCATTCAAGTGGTCATTAGCGCCTTCTGAAAAAAAGTATCTCATATTAGGTCACTTTCCCCTAACTGTTTTGCATCTCCGAAACGAATGAACCGATTTTGAAGTTTTTGGCCTGAGTTTTTAGTTTTTCAACAAACTGAAAAATTCACAAAAAAAAACTTCAACAGTTTTGAAAAAAGCGTTGATAAAAAAATACGGAAATTTTTTCATTGCATTGCATTCTGCATAATTCGGACGTAAACCATGAAAAGTTCTTGGAGGTGGGAACAATCCCTGGGCGATTACAATGGTTTATCTATTATTAAATAATAAACCAAAAATCGGAGGGTTTAAGGGAAATTCTTCAGTTACGGCTGATTTTTGAAGTTGATCCTTCCATCAGGCCTTTATCTACAACTGTAGACAGGTACAGTAAAATTGGTAAGAGCGTTTGACAAATTACAAATTAGGTACCCTCAATGATAGGATTTTAACGTTTGATTCTTGATACCTAACGTTTCAATATTTAGGATTTTCGTCTAGATTTTAATGTTTGGTGGTTATGTTTAGGTAAGAGAAGTATTCGAAATATTCTCAAGGTGATTCGTGAATGCTCTGAATAGAATGAGAAGACGCCTTCGACGATCGTAATGGCTCTCGGACGGGTGAACTTTTTATGAATGGTACACACTCATTCACCAAAGGGGCAAGTAGGAAAGAGAGGAGAGGGAAGGAGGTCCATTCAGGAGACGAAAGAGATCACCTGTACCTGTTGGCTGGCCCTGCTCTGCATCCGGAATCTCTTGAAAGGAGAAGAGAACAGGCGAGTGGTCGATTTTCGAAATCTCGACCTTTCACGAACGGAAGACGAGGGCATAGCAGGAGGGAGAGAGACGGGAGATGGGAATAAATAAAAGAAAAATACATCAAGGCGAGATACGTAGTAAGGTGTGGTGGATTGTAGATATTGTGGTGGATTGTATATTGAGACGGCCCTGGAGGGTTGAAGAAGTAGGGGAATAATTGAATGGTGAAGTGAGTCGTGGTGGTGGGGGCTGGGATGGGGGGGGGACGTCGGACGGAAGTAGGTTCTGGCTGGAACCTTGTTATCTACGTAACTGACAAGTCCAGTTTGTGGCCTGGCAATCAATGGTAGCGGGCGCGTGTGCCCAGCCCGGCTCCGAGCTGAACGGGCAACTTCTCCGATTGCTATAGCGCTGCACGATAAGAGTTAATCACACGTGCGAAATTCGTGTCTTCCATCCTTAAGATGAACAACCCTCCGCATCCTTACAAGGATCCTTAAGATGTGTTTTGTTCCCAGACTTCTTACTGAAGTGACAGCACCTTGGGTCCTAACGAGTAAAAAACGATTCTTGAACAACTTCGATAGTTTTTTATTGTAATTTTGAAATTTTCAAAATATCTGATTGGCTCACTGGATGCTGCGATAAGTTCCGAATGGATAAATATAGCTTCAAGCTTCAAATTTATTCTTCATGCTCACAAAAATCTGTAAAAATCAATACCTCACTTATCTGTGTTGGAAACTTAGGTTTGTTTCCAAGCCAGTTTCTATCACCCCAACCGAAAAATCGAATCTGACAAGACGTTTGACGTAAAAGAGGTTATGAAACGATAGCGAACAAATTTTTCGGGGGGATGGAGGTATATTTCGGTGCGATAGGTTTATTTTTGGTGCATCATTTAATAGGTTTACAGGTTAATTATTTGATCATTTGGTAACCTTTGTAATAGCCCTAGAAAAAATCATTCGCCCGAAAATTCGATGTTTTACGTTTCAAAGTGCGGAGGACCTAAAAATCAAACGAAAAAAATTCTATCCGCCCGCCGTCCGCACTTTTTCTCAGGGATGGCGACAAATAACGGCTAGACGAAAAATTTAGACATTTTTAGCAAAACTTATCCTTGGTCAATGACAGACGTGATTCTACCTACATCAGCTCTAAAGACCTTGAAAGGTCTCAAGTGTTGGAAAATTCGTATAAAACACAAAGAAAATCTGTTAGGTCGTGTAAGGTCCGATTTTCTAGAGGTTTCTCGCTGCTGATTTGATTAAGCAAACTTCCGAGACAGTAGAAAGTCCGACGTCTTAGTGAGGCACTCCTCGAACGACAAATAATGAACTCAATAGGTAATCATAATTTAGAATGAACCCCGACGTAATAATCTGCAGCGTTCTGTAAAAATAAAAAATGTACCAAAATGACGATATTTTGGAAGATTTTATGAAAATCGGATGCCCATTGTGTTATAATATGCAGGTAAAAAGAAGTTGAGAAGCGAACAAGGTTTTGACGCTACCCAAGTGCCCAAGTTCAAAAGAAGCATGCTCTCTCAAATTTTGAGACGTCATTTGCAGATTAATATTTCAACCGATGCGTCCAATTTGGCTTTTGCCCGTCCAGTTCATCGGCAAAAATAAGGATGCACAAGTCCCATATGAACATACCTGCTCCCATAAGTTATGGTATCAGTGCCCGGCGGCCATATTCACGATTTGGAATCGCATGAATATCAATTTCGAACTTTTCTCGAACAGGCGTAGATCGGGGGAATCGCGGGATGTAGATCGACCAGGACTACCTTGCCTTTTTTCTATCCTGAGCCGCACCTTCTCCTCTGCTTTATCGCCGGATTCACATGTACGAAGTTGTATTGTATAGAAGATTCCAAGGATTATAGAAGAGGAGTTTACTAGAATTTAAATTGAAAAACTGTCTGCTTGCCCGAGCTTTATATCTTCATCAGGAGTTCGCTTTTTAACTGGTCAACCCATGATGACCACCTATGTCTTTTTTATTGGGGAGTCCCATTATTTACACCTATTATAGGTGTAAATAATGGGACTCCCCAATAACTAATAGTTAAATAGTTAAACAGTTAATTAAAACAGTTAAATAATTAAAACAGTTAAACAGTTAGTTAAAATAGTTAAACTATTGCAGATGAAGAAAAAATTCAAACTCTTTAACAAAAAAATTTGAAATTTAATTTCGCCGGCTTTGTCAGCAATGAACGAATGGTGCGTAAATAACACACAATAATTCCATATCTTGATAAGTGATTTTTGCCACAATTGATTATATTTTAACTACTTTGAAGGCTATTTGGATGAAAAATGTCAAGAAACTCGCCTAAAATTAAAATACGTAATTATTGTAAATGCTCACAGACAGACACTTTGTTCAGGAAGAGAATCCGAGTAAATTCTGAAACTCCATTCCGGTTTTCGATTTTGGGACGTTACAATACACCTATTTACTTCGTGAATATGGAAGTGATAGATAAACTATGTTTCAAATAAGTAGAGAGATTGAACCGAATATAAAGCGTTACAGCTTCTTGAGAAAATGTCTAAGTTTACATTATTCAGAACCAATCCGCAATGCATAAGACGCCAATGATGGAAATTTGGAAACCTGCAAACCTACTCCAGATACGGACAGATTATAAATTTCCTACGATGCAGTTATTTTCTCCATTTAAATTTTTTATTACCACTCAAAATGATAATAAATATTTAAAAATATATAATATGTACAGTACATACTTCTCTGTTTAAAAAAAATTTACGCGTAAAATCATATGAAAACAAACTTTCAACATCATTTTGAGTTTTGAAATTGGGCTTTTCCGCAATCCGCTTTCATGAATGTGAATGTGAACCTAGCATCAAAGCGATGACAAGAAATCTTGGGATTGGGGATAAGTAGTTGGCGGGAATCCAGGGGGTTGGAGCAAGAGCATACTTTTTGGGACTGGAGCGTGGAGATTTTTTTATTTTCCTTTCGTTTCTTCAACTTTTTTTGCTGGTGGACATCACAGGTGACGTGGAAAGGAAGTGACTATTGTTTTTCTTAGAGGTTGGACGACGGACTTGTCTCTCGCTGCTACCAAGGGTTGGATCTGGGAGGACATTCTTGGAAGAAGCAGCAGGTGTAAGGCGAGCTGATGAGAAGGAGAGTAAAAAGAAGGACGAGAAGAACATGGAGTTTGTTATGGGTGGGGAGGGGAAGGCGAGCTGAAGCACCTACCTCTCCTGAACCCCGCACTTCCCCACTCACACCCTGCTGCTGCCAGAACCAGAAGTGTATGAATGGTCTCCCCCTCTATTTGAAACTTGAGTCCTCCACCTTCCTCCAACACCCACCCATGACCTTTCCCGCATTTTCCACAACGTATCGGCGATAAATTCATTGGTTTATAATATAAATATAATATAATACGTTATCGTCAGAACAATCACTTCGCAAGGGGTAGGTACCTAAAATTATTGATGCCCCCAATACCTCACAAAATTATGCCCAATTATATTATATATAGGGCAATTATGCCCTATAATATAGGTAGATATATTTTACTTGAACAAATTTTTTTGTGCATAATTGGGCATAATTTTGTGAGGTATTGGGGGCATCAATAATTTTAGGTACCTACCCCTTGCGAAGTGATTGTTCTGACGATAACGTAGCCACCCGGGTGAAATCCTACGCTTGGAAGACTGAAAACAATATTTTATCGCATACATCGAGTACATGTACTTTTTTCCAGTCTGAATTTCTGAGAAGTTGTATGCACGATAAAATTTGAAAAGCAATTTTCTATCATAATTTCATGTTTTTGATTCTTTCTAGCGGCAATTTATGGGAAATCCTTGCGAAAAACCTCCTATCTTGTTTTAAAGGGATTCGATAACACATCGTTGCATGTACGAGTATACATCTCGTATGAATAATAAAAAAAAGGGTGGATAAACTGATTTGAAGGCTTGAGGTTTTTGAGTGTGGCTTATTCTCCTGCGGGATGAGGAAAGCAAGGACGACGAGACTACGTTTTGAAAATTATCTGCAAGGACGCGAAGGCGAGCAAGCTTACAGGCGAGCTTCGTATCTAAGACCCATCTCAGAAGCGACAGCAGGCCACTCGCGGCAAGCTGAATTGTCATAAGATAGAGTGCCGTTAGCCTCCAAACACTCTTTTGACGAGAGACAGTATGTTAAAAATAGCTGCTGATGAAGGCCTTGCGGACGAAAGCGCTCGAGCACCAAATAGCGTCAAGAAGAACTCACCACCGTTCTTTTAGAATAGGAACGAACCCCGCCAAAAAATAAAAATCTTCTTTATTCTTTTGGGTTTTACAAACCCCGCCAAAATCGAACATCTGGCCGAGTATTTCAGGTCACCTGACTGCCGTTTTCGTGAATGAATTTCGGGCAGACTATTTACGTGATAGTAATAACGTAGTAGTACTAGTAGTGATACTACAATGGGAAACGTTCGAATTAATGTGCTGATGATAGAGCAGTCGAGCGCTCGGTTGTTTTCTTCCGGGGCCCCGACGGCTTCGACAATTGACACCTGCCGCATCTTAACTGCTGATTAAAATGGAAATTTATAAGACAACAGGCGTGGGCTTGGCCTGGCCTTGTAACAACGTCAGCTAGCAGCTCACAATCATTTATCATACATCACGGGAAAAATATATACTACAAGTACAGGATGTTAAGCTGAGGAATATGCCACCGGCTAGGGATCGATTTTACAACTGATTTCCAACAAAAATCATTCTATAACATTTTTTTTACTCGCTTCTCAATGCCACTTTTTTGACTTTTACGATTTTTCCGTGAATTCGATCTTGATTCACTAAAACGGCCATAAAATACTGAATTTGTCAAGAAAATTCAATTTTGACTATAGCATTGGAAAGAGCGATACCTACCTAATTTTCAAATCATCCTACAGTACAAAAAAAACAACTTTTTTTTTGAAATGGTTCAATTTTTTTTCCTTTAAGGTATTTTTTTTTTAATTTAACTAAAGCTTGGTAGGACTTATATAAAAATCGAGGATTTTCGAGATTTGGCCAAATTTACTTTTCCGACCAATTTTTAACCAACTGAGCCATCTCAATTTTTTTTTTGTTACTGTCGGGTGATTGGAAAACTATCGCTCTTTCCAATGGTATAGTCAAAATTGAATTTCCTTGATAAATTCAGGATGTTATGGCCGTTTTAGTGAATCAAGATAGAATTCACGGAAAAAAATCTTGAAAGTAAAAAAGTGGTATTTATACCACTTCTAAATTTAGAAGCGAGTAAAAAAATGTAATAAAATGATTTTTGTTGGACATAAGTTGTAGAATCGATCCCTAGCCGATGGCATATTCCTCAGGTTAACAAACTGTAGAAGATATTGAGTTTCCGGCTAAAATACATAGTTTGCGTTAAAACGTATTTGAAAAAAATATTGTCGAACTTTCAATTTCTCATAATGGGAGACCAAAACCTCAAAAATCGGTTCAACCGTCCCAGAATGAATTTTGATGCTCATATTTTAACACGGCAATTTTTTTTTGTTGATCCAGAAAAAATATATAAGCAAAATCAAGTTCCTAGGTACCAGCTACACATCTGTAACTTCTGGGTTGAATACTGAATTTATACCATCGCAAGAACTTCATTAATTCTTCCGAGTATTCCGAATAGATTCAAACCCGAAGGAATTCTTCTCCGGTAGGTACGTAATAATTTATCGTTCCATCAGTTTCCAGAACCCGTTGGAACAGGCTCGACAACCGCAGGGCTTATCTATCTAGAGATCGACAATCGTGAAGAATGTGCCCATTGATAGGAAAGTGTAGATATCATTGCCAGATAGTACCTACCTACCTATATTACCTATACTGCCTAGGTACCGTCTACCTGAATAGGTACCTACTTAGTATAATCTCCGTTCAGTCCTGACCGCTTTCCCCGCGCCCGAACGGGTTTAATTTCTTCTAGTGAATGAACGAACCTTGTCATACTATCGTAGCCCATCTTATTATTTATTATTCGCCAGATAGAAAACTGAGAAGGTATTAAGGAATCCGCTAATCGACAGTACATTGAGGGATTCGTTATTGAGATTACCACAGCCGCTTTTATTTCTAAAGTAAAATGTATAAGTCTGGAAAATATAAGTAGTTATTATTATTCCTTGAACGCATTAACATATTTCTATACCCAACACGTATTAATTAATCGAGTTTAATGGTAAATGACGCGTTACGAACAATTTTCAATATTTTGGAAAACTTAAAAGCACTTTAATTATATATTATATATTTGCATCATCAGTGTTTTCCATTTTATTTTTTTCCGGCCACAAAATCGAACGGATTCGAGCGGTCTTGGTCTCAAATTCTGTTTTACCTTGCAGAATATGTGGATATTTTTTATATTCCGATAACCTGGCGTATTTTTATTTTAGGTGAATTTTAAAATTGCATAGTGAGTTTTTGCATATTTTTTGACCTAAACACCCTCATAAGCAGTCAAAATATGATCAAATTGCGTCACGCTTTTACGTTTCAAAATATGGAAGTATTGTGTGTTATTTAAGCTCCCCTGGTTCATTTTTTTAACCTCAAAATCAGTCCAACCTGCATTATTTAAGCCATCGATTATTGCAAAATGATTTTGGGATTATTTCACTGACGGAAACCCGAGTTTTGCTCGATCGAATTATTTGGTTCTTAAACGAGTACGAAAAAACTCAAAACAAAAGGCATTTTGTTGAATGCTTAAAAAATAGTCACATAATATAAAAAATAATTTACCAAAATATTCATGTTGAATCTCATAAGCGTTCTGCATTTGCGTATTGAAATTATGTCAAAACACGCACACGGCCTAGAGGCGATCGCCCGCTTGTCCGGTACTCCCATTCATAAACGTAACTTCCGTTCTACTACATTCTTTACAGGCGAGTTATGAATGAGCGGCCCTCGATACACGTCAGATGATACTTGAGCCGACGGATATGCCAAAGCAAACACAGCCCTGAATTAACTTCGTCGGAATGTTTGGTAAACATCCGACCGGAGGATTCGAGAATAAAACGTTGGAATTCCGTCAAGGAGCATCAGGATATGCAAGTTGGATCAGTGAAACTGAAAATCAGCATCCCATAATATTTCTGGTTGCGAAATTTCAATTCAATGATAGTTTGGCGGTACTGTGGTCACAGAGAACATCCATATTTTGATATTTGTAGCTTAAATACCGAATGTACGATATTTTTTTGCTGCATAGGCGCTGGAAAGCATGCATAGATTAACATCTCATTAAATATAGCGACCACATGTCAAATTGAGGATTGTCAAAATCATTTTGTGGATTTTCCAAATAAAATTGAGAATTTTCCAACCCAATTTGGAAAGTTCTCAATTTGATTAGGGATATCCTCAACTAGGTTCGGAAAATTCTCAATTTGACTTGGAAGTGCTACACTTGAGGTATAGCTCAAGCGTTGGGCGGCTGGCATAAAAATCCATTCAAGCGCAGGGCAATTTATGAACAACTATAGTTCCAACTCACCCCAATTTGGTACAGGGTCCTCAAATGTTTGGTGGTTTTGTAATGATGATAATGATTGTCTGGAAGACTCGTCGTATGGGAGAGGATCTCCTGTACGATGTCTTCCGAGGCGAAGTTGATGACCTCGTGCTGGAACACGATCAACGGGGTCCTGGAAAGAGCCGCAACGGCTTCTACCGTCCAAACGAGGAGGCAGGTGTACCAACTGTTAACCCGGCACATGATTATCATCCGAACATTTATGTTCAGAAAAGTAAGCAAAGTTTTCCCGCCTACATATCACAAGGCCCGGCCGGCGTTGAGTCGGAATAACTTACGAAGAAGTCGAATTTTCAAATTTCGAACGATCCACCAAACACGCGAACAATTGTTCGTTAAAAACCCGATTTCTACTAGGCAAAAATTTCAAAATTGGTCCAATTCTTTATGCGGAGATTTTTCTGTTTATTCGCCGAATTTACTGTACGCGGTTATTACTACAACGTCAGGCAGAAGGAAGAGCAATCCCTGCAAGGCACCGACCACGTGAGCACCGACCACTTGGAGTGAAACTGGCTCCTTCTCTACTTATGAATGAAACCAAGTCTTTAGGGGGTGGGGGGACCGAAGAAGGAGAGGCCCCCGAGAGGACCGAAGAGTGAGAAAAAGAACCGAAGATTGCCGAGTCGGAAGAACGAAACGAACCGAAGAGGGTGAAGAGGTAGAGCGGGAAGGGCGGGGCGGGGCGGAACGCGGGACGAGATTTAAGCCAAGAAAAAGAACTAGTGCGACGAGGAGGGGAAGTGGAACGAGATGAACGGAACACGAGCACTTCTAAAACCTGACCAGCTAAACATTGGGCGCAACAGTTGAAAATGCCCTGAGGTGCTACGAATATGACTATATTTAATATTCACCGTACTAATAATACAGTATGCCAGTATTAATCCATAAGCAAAAATTGGGGCCCAAATTGATCATCTTTGGGCTGTTGTTAGAGCTTCAAGGCTCCAGAATGTTTTGCTGAGCAAAAGAAAATGGTTTTTGAAATGTCAAAATTGACCTTCAAATAATGTTTTCATCGCCAAAATTCGATTGATATTAACATTCAGGGGTGAAAGAACGCAGGGGTTCGAAGAATGCAACGAGCCCGAAATTCAAAATTGGTTCGTTAGAACCCCTTCAACTCTCCAAAAACGTGAAAAAGGGATGCCGCGACCAAAAAAGCTAAAGGTAAAAAAGCAGTATTAAAAAATCTAGGAGAATGCCCTACGTACCCCGGCGAAAATTCTCAAAAAAATCTAACCCCACGACACCACCTTCAAAATATATTTTTTCATCTCATATCCATTATTCTTCGAATAATCCTGGAAATTTACGCAACTAATTTCAACATATCCATGGAAAATTTTTTTCGGAGGATAATGAATAAGTACCTATTATATTTTAAAGATTTTTTAGAATCGAATTTTCCAAAAGTAGAGCAGCACAATCCGATCCATCAATCAGTCTATTGTTTCCATACTTGGACGTGCCAGACGAACATCGAGTAATACTTGAATTGACAATGTTCCGATTGACAGAGCTCAAAAAACCAGCCCAAAAATATGGAATGCCAGTTCCCGTATTTGGATTTGTCCCATCGGTCTCGTTCATTGTTCGGTGGTATGCTCGACTCATCAGAATAATGGAATAAATAATTAGGACCCTCATGAGCCCAAAAAAAATTTCCTGGCTTTCACCAGACGTTTGAATTTGAGAATTATTTTAGAAAAAACGGATCTGATGTCATTTATTGTCATGGGTTGCCAAAATATAAATGCTGACATTCGATTAAACTTTCTCACTTTGGCGTTGAGTTATTCCGATTATCACAAAAAAGAGCTATTCTTAGCTTGGGGTTATTCTCTTATTGATCGAATGAATCAAACTTCTTCTCTCCACTACCTGCCCCTCCTACCCCTGGATTCCTCACTCATTCATGTCCATCCACTTCTTGCGCCCAAGAACCTGCTCTCCTCCCACTATCCTCCATTCATCTTTTCGTCCCTTTCGAATCCTCCCACTCTCCTGTTCCATCCGCTGTCCGAGTTCTGTTCCATTTATTATAGTCCACTCCAACGTAGGTATTACGATGTTATTACATCCTGATTTCTCAGAAAAGACCACTCCTCTCGGTTGAGGGGGCGGCATTTTGTAAGCAGTTGTCAGTTTCAAAGGTTAACGGAAACGAAAGAAAATGTTTGGATGAAGGAGTAAAGGCAATTTCAGTTTAAACGAGTACCTAATTATTATATTTATGTGTAGGATGAAATAATGAAAACTCCCAAATAATGGCATACTATTGTTTGTGCAAATTTAAACTGATTTCGTTACTCTTTAATTCCTAGATTTGGCACAATATGTAAATCTTGTTATTCATTGAAACGCTTCCAAACATGAAAACAGTCCACCATGACTGATTACTCAATTTTTACTGATAGACTCCAACATCCGGATGCCGTTCCGGTGGTTATCATCGTGAGAACAGCAGAATACGCAATTTACAGAATGGAGAAAATTTAATTGATTCTCGATTGCGTTGCGGGCTGATACGCTGAGTCGGGCTGAGTGATAACGCTTCACTATACAATACACATACGTAAACCGTGTTTAGTCTAACCTTGGCGTCATGGATAATGAATGAACCGAATGAATCTGTTTGTGATTCTTTATTGGATAATAAATTAATGGTCGAATATAATGTGAATTAATAATGGATAAATAATTAATGAATAATGAAAAAATAACGAATAATGAATGAATAATGATTGGATAATGAATGAATAATCAATGAATAATGATTGTATAATGAATGAATAATGAATGATTAAGTAATGAAGAATGAATAAATAATGAATGAACAATGAACAAATAATGAATGAATAATGAATGAATAATGAACAAACAATGAACGAATAATGAACGGAAAATGAAAAAATAATGAACGAATAACGAACGAATTACGAACGAATAACAAATGCATAATGAATGAATAATGAATGAATAATGAATGAATAATGAATGAATAATGAATGAATAATGAATGAATAATGAATGAATAATGAATGAATAATGAATGAATAATGAATGAATAATGAATGAATAATGAATGAATAATGAATGAATAATGAATGAATAATGAATGTATAATGAATGAATAATGAATGAATAATGAATGAATAATGAATGAATAATGAATGACGAATGAATGAATAATGATTGTATAATGAATGAATAATCAATGAATAATGATTGTATAATGAATGGATAAAGAATGATTAAGTAATGAAGAATGAATAAATAATGAATGAACAATGAACAAATAATGAATGAATAATGAATGGATAATGAATAAATAACGAATGAATAATGAACAAACAATGAACGGAAAATGAATGCATAATAAACGAATAACAAATGAATAACGAATGAATAACGAATGAATAATGAATGAATAATGAAAGAATAATTAACGAATAATGAATGGATAATGATTGTATAATGAATGAATACTGAATGAATAATGAATGTATAATGAATGAATAATGAATGAATAATGAATGTATAATGAATGTATAATGAATATTGAATGAATAATGAATGAATAATGAATGTATAATGAATAATGAATGAATAATGAATGAATAATGAATGAATAATGAATGAATAATGAATGAATAATGAATGAATAATGAATGAATAATGAACGAACAATGAACGGAAAATGATTGCGTAATGAACAAATAATTAACGAATAACGAACGAATTACAAATGAATTACGAATGATGAATGAATGATGAATGCATGATAAATGCATGATGAATGCATGATGAATGCATGATGAATGCATGATGAATGCATGATGAATGCATGATGAATGCATGATGAATGATGAATGAATGATGAATGAATGATGAATGAATGATGAATGAATGATGAATGAATGATGAATGAATGATGAATGAATGATGAATGAATGATGAATGAATGATGAATGAATGATGAATGAATGATGAATGAATGATGAATGAATGATGAATGAATGATGAATGAATGATGAATGAATGATGAATGAATGATGAATGAATGATGAATGAATGAATGATGAATGAATGATGAATGAATGATGAATGAATGATGAATGAATGATGAATGAATGATGAATGAATGATGAATGAATGATGAATGAATGATGAATGAATGATGAATGAATAATGAATGAATAATGAATGAATAATGAATGAATAATGAACGAATAATGAACGAATAATGAATGGATAATGATTGTATAATGAATGAATAATGAATTGATAGTAACGGATTAAAATTATTTTTTTGGGCGATTCCATCGATAGACTAAAATTATTTTTTGGGCATCAGTTGACTAAAATTACCCCAAACAATATGGCTGAAATATTATCACTCATAATAAATAATTCGGAAAATTATTCAAACGGGCCTCAAAAGCAGCGATTATTTGGTCGCCTTGGTGCTCAATTTTGTGCGACCTACCAACATCGTGACTAGCGGTTAACAATACAGTGAGCTCCGGGGAATTCGCCCATGGGCTGAAAAAGAGACAGCGAGAGCTACGGATACCAACGGCAGATCATGCGTGTAAAATAGCTCCGCTACGGGCACCCGTGAAATCAACGGGTTCCGAACCTGCAGGCTTCTTACGTCCCTAAAGTTGTATAGAAAGAAGAAGGAAGCTCATCCACAATACACACATGCCATGTTCAGACCTTGCACCGTAAGTATCACAAGCGAGCGGATAATTCGCATTGGCGATCGGTTGGAAAAAGTGCGATAGCGTGCGGATAACGCGCAATACTTCCATATTTGGATTGTTCATTGTGCTCAGCTTCTGATTTCCATATTAATTGCTATGTAATTAATTGGATCCATTCACATTGGAAGTAGATGCAAATTGGATGCATTTTAATAGCCCAAAAATTGAAAATCGCATCCAAGTAGGAGGCTCTAATAAATTATGTATACCTAGTCTACGTACAATATTCACACTCCATCACCCTGACACTTTTATTTTTCGTTTTGCTTCGTCCTATAGGCTTATGTGCCACCAATGCAGATTGCTCCGATCCTTCTGGTATACTGGCCACAGTCAACTGTACCCAGCATACATATACCGACCTATGCATTAGGGACGATATCGATAACGAATCGACTATAAATGTAATTTCGACAAAATTTGCCAGGGTTTAATCCTGATTCTTGATTATTATTTTACTGGCCGTGATTATAAATAATTCAGTTGCCAGCCTGATTTCGGATGAGCGCAACTACGTGTGAATTGAGCGCAAGAACATCGAAAGGGAGAATAAGAAGACGAACGTGGAGACTGGAGAGACCCAAATAACAGACAAAGAGGACGTTTCATTCAAGGAACCGGTGCCTGCGCCTCATTCACCACGATCTGCTCTGGCTGACCACAATGTTCCCTTCACAATCGTCCATCCCTTCTTGGGCACATCAATGATGTATCAACAATGACATCCTTGACAATCTCAACCCATTGTCGTCTATACAGCCATTGTCGGACAAGGCCTATCAATTCAGTCAACATTATTACGAGGATCCAGCCGCTGATTGACAGGACATTCATACCGTTGAACCCGTTTTATTGGCGGCGAAAATAACATAACTGCTCCCCTTCCGATGAAGGAATGCACTGATTGGAAAAGCCCTAATATAAGATGTTTTTAGACTAGGGCAGAATTGTGGTATTTGAGCAGGTGTAGACGTGCATTTGTATACCGAAATAGGTACCAAAACACAAAATCACTAATCTGCTTTTCACTTCCATATTTACGAAGTCAAATTGAATTCCATTTTTCCACTTAATGGAAGCACTGTAAAACCGACCAAGAACCCACAATGAGACTAAAAAAACTAAAACTCTAAACTATGAAAAACTTGAAGTCAACCTCACAATGAAATAGAAACTCAAACTCATAATCGAAATCGAAGTCAAACTCACAATGAAGCAGAACCTCAAACTCATAATCGAAATCGAAGTCAAACTCACAATGAAACGGAACCTCAAATTCATAATCGAAATCGGAGTCAAACTCACAATGAAACAGAACCTCAAACTCATAATCGAAATCGAATTCAAACTCACAATGCAACAGAAACTCAAACTCATAATCGAAATCGAAGTCAAACTCGCAATAAAACAGAAACTCAAACTCATAATCGAAATCAGAGTCAAACTCACAATGAAACAGAACCTCAAACTCATAATCGAAATCGAAGTCAAACTCACGATGAAACAGAATCTCAAACTCATAATTGAAATCGAAGTCAAACTCACAATGAAACAGAAACTCAAACTCACAATCGAAATCGAAGTCAAACTCACAATGAAACAGAAACTCAAATTCATAATCGAAATCGAAGTCAAACTCGTAATGAAACAGAAACTCAAACTCAGAATCGAAATCGAAGTCAAACTCACAATGAAACAGAAACTCAAACTCATAATTGAAATCGAAGTCAAACTCACAATGAAACAGAAACTCAAACTCATAATCGAAATCGAAGTCAAACTCACTATGAAACAGAAACTCAAACTCATAATCGAAATCGATGTCAAACTCACAATGAAACAGAAACTCAAACTCATAATCGAAATCGAAGTCAAACTCACAATGAAACAGAAACTCAAACTCATAATCGAAATCGAAGTCAAACTCACAATGAAACAGAAACTCAAGCTCATAATCGAAATCGAAGTCAAACTCACAATGAAACAGAAACTCAAGCTCATAATCGAAATCGAAGTCAAACTCACAATGAAACAGAAACTCAAACTCATAATCGAAATCGAAGTCAAACTCACAATGAAACAGAAACTCAAACTCATAATCGAAATCGAAGTCAAACTCACAATGAAACAGAAACTCAAACTCATAATCGAAATCGAAGTCAAACTCACAATGAAACAGAAACTCAAACTCATAATCGAAATCGATGTCAAACTCACAATGAAACAGAAACTCAAACTCATAATCGAAATCGAAGTCAAACTCACTATGAAACAGAAACTCAAACTCATAATCGAAATCGAAGTCAAACTCACAATGAAACAGAAACTCAAACTCATAATTGGAATCGAAGTCAAACTCACTATGAAACAGAAACTCAAACTCATAATCGAAATCGAAGTCAAACTCACTATGAAACAGAAACTCAAACTCATAATCGAAATCGATGTCAAACTCACAATGAAACAGAAACTCAAACTCATAATCGAAATCGAAGTCAAACTCACTATGAAACAGAAACTCAAACTCATAATCGAAATCGAAGTCAAACTCACAATGAAACAGAAACTCAAGCTCATAATCGAAATCGAAGTCAAACTCACAATGAAACAGAAACTCAAGCTCATAATCGAAATCGAAGTCAAACTCACAATGAAACAGAAACTCAAACTCATAATCGAAATCGAAGTCAAACTCACAATGAAACAGAAACTCAAACTCATAATCGAAATCGAAGTCAAACTCACAATGAAACAGAAACTCAAACTCATAATCGAAATCGATGTCAAACTCACAATGAAACAGAAACTCAAACTCATAATCGAAATCGAAGTCAAACTCACAATGAAAAAGAAACTCACAATCGAAATCGAAGTCAAACTCACAATGAAACAGAAACTCAAGCTCATAATCGAAATCGAAGTCAAACTCACAATGAAACAGAAACTCAAGCTCATAATCGAAATCGAAGTCAAACTCACAATGAAACAGAAACTCAAACTCATAATCGAAATCGAAGTCAAACTCACAATGAAACAGAATCTCAAACTCATAATCGAAATCGAAGTCAAACTCACAATGAAACAGAAACTCAAACTCATAATCGAAATCGAAGTCAAACTCACTGAGTTCTGAAATCGAAGTCAAACTCACTATGAAACAGAAACTCAAACTCATAATCGAAATCGAAGTCAAACTCACAATGAAACAGAACCTCTAACTCATAATCGAAATCGAAGTCAAACTCAAAATGAAACAGAATCTCAAACTCATAATCGAAATCGAAGTCAACCTCACTATGAAACAGAAACTCAAACTCATAATCGAAATCGATGAATGAGTGAGTTTCTGTTTCATTGAAGTTTGACTTCGTTTTCGATTATGAGTTTGAGTTCCTGTTTCATAGTGAGTTTGAATTCGATTTTGAGTTTGAGTTTCTGTTGCATTGAGAGTTTGACTTCGATTCCAATTATGAGTTTGAGTTTCTGTTTCATTGTGAGGTTTACTTCGATTTCGATTATGAGTTTGAGTTTCTGTTTCATTGTGAGTTTCACTTCGATTTCGATTATGAGTTTGAGTTTCTGTTTCATTGTGAGTTTGACTTCGATTTCGATTATGAGTTTGATTTTCTGTTTCATTGTGAGTTTGACTTCGATTTCGATTATGAGTTTGAGTTTCTGTTTCATTGTGTGTTTGACTTCGATTTCGATTATGAGCTTGAGTTTCTGTTTCATTGTGAGGTTCACTTCGATTTCGTTTATGAGTTTGAATTTCTGTTTCATTGTGAGTTTGACTTCGATTTCGATTATGAGTTTGAGTTTCTGTTTCATTGTGTGTTTGACTTCGATTTCGATTATGAGCTTGAGTTTCTGTTTCATTGTGAGGTTCACTTCGATTTCGTTTATGAGTTTGAATTTCTGTTTCATTGTGAGTTTGACTTCGATTTCGATTATGAGTTTGAGTTTCTGTTTCATTGTGTGTTTGACTTCGATTTCGATTATGAGATTGAGTTTCTGTTTCATTGCGAGGTTTCACTTCGATTTCGTTTATGAGTTTGATTTTCTGTTTCATTGTGAGTTTGACTTCGATTTCGATTATGAGTTTGAGTTTCTGTTTCATTGTGAGTTTGACTTCGATTTCGATTATGAGCTTGAGTTTCTGTTTCATTGTGAGTTTGACTTCGATTTCGTTTATGAGTTTGAGTTTCTGTTTCATTGTGAGTTTGACTTCGATTTCGATTATGAGTTTGAGTTTCAGTTTCATTGAAGTTTGACTTATGGAATGAAATGACTTATGAAATATGGAATTTTCTCGTGTTATCTACGCATCACTGGTTTTCAAATCAATGCCGACAATCACTCATGGCAATCAATACGATATTTCACCCAACCTATGAAAGGTACATACCACCACTCGACGAGGGTACATTCCTAATTCAATTATAAGGGTGAAAAGCTTGTAAAACCTGTGAAAACAGTTCCGTCGCCAATACTGCCCAACCCAGTGCAGCCTTGAGCAGGCTGAAATTACTTACCTACTTCGGTGCCAAGTATGGCGAGTTTTCTATCAACTTCCGCTGCCAGACTGGACCGTTTCCTGTTTTTACGACCAACTTCCACGCCCAGTCCTGTAAACCCCGGCCCCTGTCGCCAGGAGTCAATGGTCTGGTCAATGAGTCCTGGCGCTGTCTGGGCTCTTTTGAACGACCATTGAACGTCTTCAATGAAAATTGTCTCGTCGCAATAAAGATGGGTTCAGTTTGCTGTAAAAACTCAAGTATCCCTGGCACTAGTGACATTCCGTACCCTTTACAACATTACGATAAGCGTAATTGGTTTTTCGCATGTTCTTTCTGTGCCATTGTTATTTTGAAATGCTCTTGTCTGCAGGGAATTCATTCATGGGTGGTTTTAAGGTGTGTGCTCGGGAGAAACCTATTTTCTTCTTGACGAGGATAGAGAGGGCTAGGTACCTACCTAAAATGGTAGAAAGTAGTCGAATATTTTTTGTCCTGCGTATGCCATTAGAGTAGGTACGAGTAATACTACCGGGTGGCGGAACTGGGTGCTCATGCTGCATTAACACATTATTAGGTATGATTTCTATAATGCATGCGTTGAACACATTGGTACCAAACACCCAACACGTTGGTGGTGATAACACATAATAATTACTTCCAAATTTTGGTACCAAAAGTTGCTTGAGGTCTTATTTAGGAACACTATACCTACTTAAATACCTGGATGGAAAAAATCAGAAAATACGCATTGCAACTTATCCTAAAAAAGAAAAAGGAATAAATAAATATCAACGCATTCATAAAATATCAACGTCTTAAAACCTTAAATAAGACCTTGAACGCTCGTCATATATATTTTTGTGGTCAGTACAAACAATGAAGTAGAAAATTAAAAATTCCCAAGTCTCGATAAAGTTGATGTAACTAAAAACGAAATTCAATTTTGGGAATAGCGTATCGCTGACATGCGCGCTATTTCGGTGTCTGATCCAACACCCGACGGTTGGAACGTGGAGCACGATCATCTCAGACTTCGCCTCGGGGGTAGCCGTCCTCAATGAATTCCTCAAAGAATCCCATCCTTCCAAGAGACCGCGTTTTCTGCTCGTCGATTCCAGGATAACTTCAGGGCAGAAGATACGTGGTGGCTGTTCATGGAGGTCGATTCACATGTATTGTGCTAGGTGCAAAATACTGTGGTCACTTTACGTACCAATTTTGGTTTCAGGATTTCAAGGGTTTGTTGGAATTTTAACAATTCAACTATATTTTTTAATATTTTTATTTAATTGTATCAAAAATTTATCTAGTTGTTAAAATTAGGCCTAGTACCTACCTATGTTTGTATTTTTTTTAAATATATTTTTGATTCTTGTAGCCACCGAAGTGATCAAAATATAATCATCTTGTTTCGAAAATGTTCGTAGGTATCAAAATATTACTACCAGATGTTTTTTTTTTCTCTTATACGGATGTAATAGGACCACCCGAGTACCTAAAGCATACAGAAATAACTTAATTTTTATTTATTCCCTACCACTTTATCCAGTTAACCCTCTGGATAGAAAAAAAAATGAGACAAAAGACGCCAAAGTTTAACTAAAGTTGTTTAGCTGATCGATCAGCTTATTCCAATATTTAGGTACCTGGTGCCTATACGTAAGTTAAGCCCAAAATTACAGCATTTCGATATCAGACAACTTGATATTACGTGTGAATCCTCCATCGGACTGAAAGAAAGAAAAAGGAGATAAATATAAGAAAGAAATTCCATCTCCCTCACTCCAACTCCCCTTAATTGAGGGGACGTCGGTGTGCGAGTGGGAGCAAAGGTCAACTGACATTCCGTCAGCATTCCAGCAGACGGGCTCGCCGACAACCGATAGCCGACACCATACGGTTCCCACACTGCCGCAACGACGCATTCTACACAAATTACATAGCCCACATCTCAGCAAGGCCATGACCGCTTGTTTCTTTCTCATTTTGCCGAAGCACCGGAATTCGATACATGACCCCCCCCCCTCCCGGGTGTAGGGTATCAGAGTCAAAAATATCCCCAAACGAATGGAGCAATTCATTTTGGCGGATTAGCGAAAGTTGAGTCACGCAATACCTAACGCCTATAGGCGAATTGCGCTTTTGTCGTTACAAAAAAATACAATATGTTCCATATTATAAAGAAATCCTTTTTTCCCGAACTCTATTCCATGTTTCATTTTCCCGTATTCCATGCATCTCAAGAGGCTAATAGAGTTTGAAGATGACTGCTCGCCATTTGCTAAAAAAATTTGCCTTATTGCCTTTTTAAAGGCAATGTAATAGGTTACTCATTTTAATTCGACTATAATTCTGGCTCAAGGCACATAAAAACGGCATGATCCATAAGTTTAATCAATTGTTTTTTCCACTGTTATCCATTAATGACGATATCCCTCTCGGAAGAACGCTTGCCCCATCTCTAGCGATAAAAGTTTTTATGCCTCCAACGTTTTTACTAGGTACTTCCATCAATAACTGACTACACCTGTCCTTCAGACAGTAAAGTCGGCCGTCGAAAGGAAAAGGCGTGGCTTCCGATCGAGCAAGTCGTGCCATGACGTTTGGTTAGACAACTGTCGCCAGGGTTACAGTCGCGGGCGTATGCGTATTTCCTCCCAGATAGGTCGAAACTCAACTTTCGATGAGGGATTTTTCCTCGACGAGGGCTGCACAATAATGGCCGGTTTATTGACGAAATTTATCAATCCGATATCCAAGGAAGCTTTAGATAAACATTTCCAATGAGATTTTTACATTCAAATTTGATATAAATACCACCGTGGAGAAATTTATCTAAAGCTTCCTTGACTATCTCATTGATGAATTTTGTCAATAGACTGGGCCTAAAGGCCTCTAACATAAACCGGTGGTACGTGGATAACATACAATACTTCCATATTTTGAAACGCAATAATGTGACACAATTTGCTCATATTTTGACTGTTTTTAAGGGTGTTTAGGTCAAAAATATCAAAAAATTCACTATGCAAATTTTAAAATTCGCCCAAACGAAAAAATTCCCTACATTTTTGGAATATAAAAAATATTCACATATTCTGCAAGGTAAAACAAAGATTTTAAGACCAGGAACGCTAAAATCGGTTCATTTTCGTGGCCGGAAAAAAATAAAATAGAAAACACTAAAAGTGCATATATATCGGAAGTACCGTGAGTTATTCAAATTCCGATTAAACAGGGTGTTAGGCTTTGCCGAGACAAATATTTCAGTCTAGGAAATTTGAAAAAGGTTGAGAATCGAGGGAGCTATGGTCATTTTTGTAAAATTGATGTCATCTAATGACCACTGCGGACAGACGGACACACAGACGCTTGTTCGGGAAGTGATTCTGAGTATAAGTAGAAGTTTTTTCTGATGCTCCGTTCCGATCTCGATTTTAGGACGATTCCAATATTTCCAATAAATATGGCCATTGCTCCCTCAATTCTCAACCTTTTTTCAAATTTCTTGAACTGAAATGTTTGTCTCGCCAAGACCTAACACCCTGTTTACAGAATTTGAATAACTCACAGTACTTTCGATACATTTTTAGTGTTTTCTATTTTATTTTTTCCGGCCACAAAAATGAACCGATTTGGGCGTTCCTTGTCTTGAAATATTTGTTTTATCTTGCAGATTATGTGGATATTTTTTATATTCCGATAACCTTTCGTATTTTAGGCGAGTTTTAAAATTTGCATAGTGAGTTTTTTTCTAAATATTTCTGACCTAAACACTCTCAAAAGCAGACCAAACATAATACAATTGTATCAAAAATGTACGTATCAAAATATGGAAGTATTGTGTGTTATCTACGCACCACTGGTTGTGAATGACCACAGGCACTTGTTCAGGAAGCGATTCTGAGTAAAAGTGTATAAGTGAATATTTTTTGTTGAAGCTCCGATCCGATTTTTGATTTTAGGACGACTACAATACTTCCATTTACTTCGTAAATATGGAAGTAAAAAATACATAAGTGCAATAACGATGCAATGAAAATGAAGATAGAACGTCTTCGGCTGCATTTGCAATGGGATAGCTCCGGTGATCACCTTCTGCTGCCGGAGCAATTGTCATAAAATCCAGCATTTCCGCTGTGGAAAGGAAGCGATTCATTGCCGTATCGGTTGCTCGGGTTCCGAGTAAAAAATAAAGAGAAAAAAACCGGCCGAAGGCGATCGGACACGGGCAACTCTCGACCGGACGCTTTGGATTCTATTTACCTAGAAATGCCCTGTACAAAACCTCGGTTTCATTGTTGGACTCTTTACTATAATCGGAAACTACTACAATGAATGACGGACATCTCACCTTGCACATCCTTTTCTCAAAATTCGATACTTCGAAGCTCCGTTTTCGCAAAGCGTTTCCCGATTTCGCCGTAAGGACGCGATCGGATTTGTCAACTGCAGTTTTGTTCATCCCTCATTGAACAGTGCTGATTAAAGGGATATTGAGAGGAAACGACTGACAATAGGATACCGTCGAGTAACATCCTTCCGAACACCATAAAAAAGCCGCAGAGAGGAAATATGTATTTTTCTCATGAAGAATTATGAAAGATGTATTTTTACTCCAAGTACTAGGTACTACCAGAATAAGAAATATACATCTACATACTCTAAATCAACGGGTTTTTCGGAGTCGGTTAAAAATCAACATTTATGAGACCAAGAACGCTCAAATTGGTTCATTTTTGCGGCCAGGAAAAAATGAAACGGACAACACTGAAAGTGCAGCAGTTGCATATCCAGTTGCACATAAGTTCCAATAGTAGTTAATATTATTATTTCGTCACTTCAGGAACGAAAACCTTGGTAAATAGGTTTTTCATTTTATTGATTTCGATTTAGGGTAGGTTAGTAGAAGTCCTCAAAATGTGGGGACGATAACGGATCAACACTTGGCGATGTTCTGTGAGACTAGAGCGACAATTCCTGACTCGACCCTCTACTAGATGGCGGCAGGTCACGCCCGGGACAACTTCGGTTGTCGAGCGGAAAGCCAACACCTGGAACTGTTTGCTTTTGTTGGTTTGTTAATACTTTCATATTTACGAAGTAAATGGAAGTATTGTAATTGTTCTAAAATTGAAAATTGAATCGGAGCTTCAGAAAAAGCACAATACACTTTTACTCAGTCACTCCCTGAACAAGCGTCTGTGTGACCATCAGTGGTCATTTACAAAAATGTCCATATCTCGCTCGATTTTTAACAATTTTCAAAATTTCTTGAACGAAAATGTTCGTCTTGGCAAGACCTATCATTCTGCTTAAGTGAAATAACTCACAGTAATTCCCATATATTTGCACTTAGGTAGCGTTCTCTATTTTTTCTGGCTTTTCCAGGCTTTTGATTTTTTAGGTCCTGAAATTTCTACTAAAAATTATCACTACCTACTAGTTTGCCTCCGGGATTCGTGATGTTCTTCGGGATCCATCGCTCCTCCGACTGTGCGAAGAGTCCATTTCTGATCTCCTCGCTCAGTTCACTATAGCAGGCGGTGTTTTTATCTTTTTCCAGCACTCGCACCTGCGTTAATTAAGACAGGAAATGGATGTTTGATGTCTGGCCTACTCTTTTACTGCCAGCATGAGCGGTTTCTTTCATCAAAGGTAGAGAAGGTATAGGTCGCTTCTTCAGAAGGAATCTTGAACTTCCTGTGCGATAATGTGCGTTGTTTCTCATTCGGGGGAAAAAATTTCTCGCTGAACAAGCATGGAAAGAAGGGTTAATGAAATATTTTTTGGATTTGAACCACTTTTCGGGCTCACGGGTTGGTCTAGTGGCTAGTGCGTCTGCCTAGCTGCAGGCTATACCTGAGAGTTGTGGGTTCGATTCCCACAGGTGCCATGAAAAATTTGGTCCATAGCCTTATGATTCATGTCATCCCTGGCATTCGGGGTTTTAGGAATTAAATGATATTGGAGAACTAAACCCACTCCTTGTGATGCCCTATGGGTTAAAACAAATAAACCATCATTTATTTTATTTTTTTTTTTATAGGGTTATATTATTATATGTAATAGCCCTATTTTCTCTCGCTGTTTTTGTCGTAGAGCAATCCGGGGTTATTTTCAACTAGTTTTAGGATTTTTTAATGCATAATAATAATATTTATGACGTGGCCAATAATAGGAACAAAAATTTTGAGTGTAAGTATCAGTAACTGGCCAGGGGGGGGGGGTGTCACCCCAATTTTGATGAGTAATTTGATGGCCATTACTGAGATACAGGCGGAATGTCCGATGGAGCATTTATTTGCAATTTTTTTGGTTTGTGTTTATTCGGAGAAAAGCAGCACTTTTTAGTATTTTGTCTTGGAATAGAATCATAATATGATTATGATCATATATGAATATTATTCAGGCTGTTATAGAGTCCCCTTCCTGCTTAAAATGCTAGTCGAACCGTATAAAATATAAAACCTCCGGTGGCTAATAATTGATACATCAGTTGCCAATGTAAGAAACATGTGGCCAATGACTGGTAGGCTAATGTGAGTAGGTGCCTACGCTTTCCTCATTAATGGAACTCTTGTGATGCCCTTCTTGCAACCTGAAAGTAGAGGATAAGATTGCCATCTTTGCCAGCATCTAGCGCCACCCATTGCTCGGAATTCAAAGAAGTCCTTGCGTCATTTCCGTTCTTCATTAAGAAGGTAGAAAGAAGCTGGAAGAAAGAGGGACGAAGAAAATGAGCGCCAGCAAAGGAAGTCGAGTGCGTAGTTCGAGCTTTGAGAGAAGACTTCTGCTCTTTTCTGCTCCGTTCTCTATATGGATGGAACTCGTTCGTTATACAGGACTTCCTTCACCACTCAACGAGTTCTCCTTTGAGTGTATTTCTCAATGGAGAACAGCTAGCTATTGTCATGTTGCAGACTTTAATCATTCTCAATGCAACTGTAGCATCGCAGACCTTCAAAAGTAGCATTACTGGGATTGCCTGCTGAGCTTATTTCGGTCTCGTACGAACCTCAGTCTAGACACTGTTCTGAGGTCCTTTGGAGCATCCTGTCATTATGTCCTGCCATGGCATAGATAACACGCAATACTTCCATACTTTGATGCGTAAAGTTTTGAAGTAATTTATTATATTTTGACTAATTTTGAAACAGAGTAAAACCAAGATTTTAGGGCCAAGAACGCTCAAATCGGTTCATTTTTGCAGTCAGGAAAAAATAAAATAGAAAACACTAAAAGTGCTAATATATCGGAAGTGTGTAACTCAAATTCCGGATGATTACACAGGGTGACAGGTCTTACTGAGACTAACATCCCAGTTCAAGAAATTTGAAAAAAGGTTGAGAATTCAGGAAACTATGGTCACTTTTGTAAATGACCCGAGACGGACACTTGTTCAGGAAGCGATTCTGAGTAAATGTGTGCGAGTAGGTAAACATTTTTTCTGATCCTCCGTTTCGATTTTTGATTTTAGGACATTTACTCTGCAAATATGGGACTAAAAACGGGATTATTAATCATGCAGGTACGCATTCAGAACATTATGTAGGTTATTCACACTTGAGATAACCTTCCTTGAAGGGGTCGATTCTATAGCTCATTTGCTACAAATTTTGTTCCATCAAATTTTTGGTCAGCTCTTGGTAAAGAGCACTTTTCCGCTGTGAAAATTTTTTCCGTGTTCCTAACACCGTTTCAGAAAAATTGCCGTGAGGCCCCTAAATTTTGGAGTAATTACAAAAATGAGGATATCGCTGGAAAGCTCGTTACATTTCCAATAAAATAAGGATATTTTCAGCTTCCCAACATTGAGTTAAATAAGTAATAAATTGAGCAAAAACAAGAATTTTTCAAATGTTCAAAATTACAATTTTTTTAACGTGCGTTTAGGACGAGAAATAAGTGTAAAAATCACTCGAAAAATCCAGAGAAACTTACCCAAAATGTCAGCTTTTTGATTGTATTGTCATTTTTTTGTTTACCTCTCTCATTCCAGGAGAAATCGACGTTTGAATTTGGAAAAAAGTGGTTTTTAGCTAAAATCTCGGTTTTTGAAAAATTCTTGAACGTCTTGAGCTTTTACAAATTCTCACGCTGATTTTAAACCGACTATACCTACGTCGTAAAATTGTCAAAAAAGCGGAAAACCCCACGTTTTCAGACCTTTAAAAAAATTTCAGAAACTTGAGATTTTTTTGCAATTTTTAAAATTTAGCGCAAGCGTTTTTCTCTAAATCTAGATTTAAACGCATTATTCAGCATGCCCTCAAAATGATACAATGAATGCTAAATCAACGAATTAAACCCAGGACATGTGCTAAAAATCGAATAAACCATGGGTAACGAGCGAATTATTCGAGGTTCGAGGATGCATCTGATATTATAAATAATAGGTAAGTATAGCGACTCTGTAAAAAAGACGACCGTGGTATAAGGGGGTTTTCAATGACGCACGCTCGAGGAACGCGTTCCTGACCGCAGTATGATGGTGCACTTCCAGGATCCTCATCTCCTATAAACGGATAACTCGACGGTCACGACGTTGTGTTGGAAAGGAATTCGCTCGTGATAGTGAACAGGGTCAGTGTACCTCCTAAGGGTGAAAAAATACCTCACGGTATGAATACCACATTCGGTTCTTCAAACTGGTGGTTTAGTGGATGCGGTAGAATGAGATGGCAAGTGAAGGAGGAAAGCCACGACCAGACCACGAAGGTGAAACAGATGAAGCCTTCACGTCATGCGTCTCGTTGCTATAGCCGTTTTCCATAGGACCAACAGGGAACGCGCCGGGCTGGTGTTTAGTCTCTGTTGGGTCGACGGGAATGGGAAAAATTCGTATCCTTCCTCCAATTTCGTCCCACCCGCGCATATCCAAAGCGAAGAAGGTGGATCGAGAATCACGACCTGACCATTCTACCAGGCATTCCTTCAAATTGTGAATAGCCGTCGTGGCTGCAGGGGTCCGAGGCAGAGCTTACCTCTCGAATGAGCCCTTTGATTTGTAGTGATGCTAAATTGGTGTAATTACTTTGAGGATGGGGAATGCGAGCCGTGAGAAAGCCATTGAGCGTGGGGAGCTCTCAGGGCTTGAAAGGATCATTCAATACAACTTCATTGCCGTCCTGCATAGGACGAGAGCCTGATTTTGCCCGGAATTTGCTTATTTTTAACCGACTTGAAAAAAAAAACGAGGTTACTCAGAACGACTTGTCGTAAGGATATTTTTGCCGCTTTTTGTACTAACTTTTGCCCTTCGTACAATCCAGCCACCACATTAATATAAAGTAACAATGAGTGTTGAATTGTGTTAACCCAGAGGGTATCACAAGGGAGGTTTTTGTCCTCCAACTTTGAACCAAAATTTTTTTAAATCCCCGGACCACGAATGGCATCAATTATGAGGCTATGAAACTATTCCTGCCTCCGGTGGGATTCGAACCACAACCCAGAACAATTTGGCGGTAGAGGCTATACCACGAGCCCTACTCATAGAACGTCATTTAATCAAATTAAATGACACCTGAATTGTAATGCTACGCTATTCAAGATAAAACTTGAACTTGAAGAAAATGTTGACTGGTTTTTACGAAAGATGGTCATACTTTAATTACCATGAATCCAAGAATGTGATACACCATTGTATCATAGTTGGCATTTCTAACCAGTGGACACATATAACACACAATACTTCCGCACTCATGACAAAATTGGTTTGTTATAATACATTTTTATAAGCTCGGTGGATTTGCAAGGAGGACTTTTTCGCGACGTTATGAATTTAGTGGAGTTTAAGCGCTTTCGGCAAGACTGATCATCCTGTTCAAGTTCGAATTACTCACAGTACTTCCGATATATTATTTAGCACTTTCAGAGATTTCTATTTGATTTTTTCTGGCCAAAAAATTAACCGATTCGAACGTTCTTGGCCTTAAAATCTTTATTTTAGCCTCCAAAGTTGGTAGGTTAGAATATGACCGATTAGGGTTAAAAACGTATGGATTAATGCATGGAAGTATTGTGTGTGCACCACTGGTTACGATTAATTTGCAGTGTGAGCACTTGCAGAGCATGCCAATTTTACTACGTCTTTCATGTCAACAATTGAGACATTTTCTACCGGACAATCAAAGATTGCTTATCAACTCTCCATGCTTTTCTTATCACCACTTCACATTTTCGTTTACATTTTGATTTTGGTGCCTTGCCCGAAATTTTTTTAGCCGAGACCACTCGTTTTCCTGCTTACCATGATTTGTGTACTTGACCATTTTTTGAACTACGTTATTACTTACTGTAAAGTCACTTATTACTAAATGTAGGTTGTAGCTAGTTATCGCTCGCAGTTATGCTGACCGTTCTCCGTTCACGAGTCGCTCACCCTAAATTGGAATCGCTTCAATTTTCGCGTGTGAAATGTTCCTTGTGCAATCAATTGTATTACCGTAAGTATTTCGCAATTCAATGCTTAATTTCGTACTTCAGCTGATACTTTGTCCTCTGCGCTGGGTGTAATCACGCGAAGACTCACGCGAAGTCGACCGGTAGATTGCCGATGATCTCCATTCACTTTTTAAACGAGACGTCGTACCAGAAACACTTCCTGGAGAAGGCCGTACTGCCGAAAGCGCTCGAGCTCCAATAAATCTCGTCAAGATGGAGTCGACTCAAAAATTAGACGTAGACGTATTCCCCCATCCTGATTTTGAAGAGTTTCTGGTTTCTGGTCTGAGTACCTGTTTTGAGTCAGCCTAACTCTACTATTCGCCGTTGTAGGGAAACTCGGACTGAGTACGAAATCGGCCGAATTACCAATAAATGGCAACTGTTCGACAGCTAAAATAGGCGCCAAGAAGAAAACTTCTCGCCGTAAAACGAGATTCACCGAACTTCTGGAAGGTGCGGCGACATTTTATGAGTTTATCGATCGAAATCAAGCAAATTTATGTATTCGATTAACCACAAACTCCCTGATTCCAGTTGGTGGACCGTCGATCAATGAAATAAACCCAAAATTGAAGAAATTGTCGTTGAAAAACTTGAAACAACTCGAACCGGTGATTAGAACGGCTTCCGCCGATGACGTCAGGCTGTCCGTCGACGTTTTGGAAGACGTCCGCGACGGAATCCTTGGCGCGGACGATTCCCAGGATCACGATATGATCGACCCTAAGGCGAAACATCTGCTCAATGACGTATCACCATACTCCTTGGCCCTCGCCCCAGATTCGCCCGCTGTTGATGGGAGTCTTACCACTGATTTGTCATCTAAGTCCTTGTAAGAGTTCCACCAATATAACGCATGCTACAGTCTCTTTTCGTATTATTTTGTCTGACTGTTGGATTGGTAGATACAGGAGAGTTTGGAGTTCCACAGCCTTGGCACCTTGTCTGTTCTGCGTTGGCCGGAGCTCCATAGTGCTTGATCTTCGTGGAGGTCAAGGGGCCAACACAGCAAAACTCCAGACTCTCCTGTTATAGGTACTTAAGCTATACCTCCCCAGAGCTTTAAATTCATTATGGATTTAGCTGGCTCATGAAGAGTTATTGTTTCGAAATTTTTTCCAAGAGTTGTTTTGGTATCCATGAATCACCTTATGCACCGCCATACCTTTTATTTACTTCATTGAGCTAAGAAAATGGAAGTGGGTCCAACATTGTCTTGGGGGGAACTGAAAATGGGACGTGATCGGCTTGAAATCTCAACATTTTCTGGCAACGACCGTTTCTAGATCAACGACGGTTTCCATGACAACTGCAGTTCCTATGGCAACAACCGTTTCCATGACTGCTATGGTTTCTCTGGCAGCAGCCTTGGTCATGGCAACAAAGGTTTTTATAGCAACTGCGGTTTTCATGGCAACAAAGGTTTCTATGGCAACGACTGCTTCTATGGCAACAACGACTTCTAGACGGGACGATGGTTTTCATGACAACTTCGGTCCCTATGGCAACAGCCAGTTTTTTGGCATCTACAGTTTGTTTGGCAACGGCGGTTGTTATGGCAACGACTGTTTCAAGAGCAACTGCAGTCTTTGTAGCAATGGGGATTGTCATGGAAACAACCGTTTTCAGGATTACTCAGGTTCCTAATTCAACGCAGATTGTTATGGCAACAGTAGTTTCAACAGTAACACTAGTTTCAACAGCATAGGTGTTTTTATTGTCATTGGCAGGGTAACCAATCGAATGGTCTGTTCGTACAGGCAGTCCCGGACTTGACCAAGGCTACTGGCCAACAACGCCAAAAAAAATTCAAGCCATCTGATGAATTTGTTTGGCGTAGTTAGTAATTTGCTCAGGACTAATCCAGGACAGATCTGAAAAATTACAGAATCTGCCCCAGGACTATTTTTCTATTACTGTCACACTGGGACTGACGAAAAGGTACATTATCCAACAGGGTTAAGACGAAGTACGGAAAATCCATCAAGGAGAAAATGTCTCAAGTGGACCTCAACGAGCTGGCAGTTGCGGGGAGAGATAAGAGTCTGCAGGATAGTTTGCTGAGCTACATTGAACTTTGTGTGAGCGAATTTGAATTTTTTCAAACTTGAAAATCACTTTTTTCACTTGTGCCCCTCCAAAATGTTGAATCATCCGAAATTTTGATCTTAGGTAAATTGCGGCTTTACCCATCGGGCGTGGATGACGCTGTCCTATTACGTGAACAAGTCCAAGTTCAATGTGACCAATCCTCGGATTTTCGAAATTTTGATGGACGGTTATGCTTCGGGGGTAAGTCGCGTATAACCTTGTATATGCGGCAGTGCCTGTCTGTAGGTGTTTTGCCCTTACTGATGCTAACGTAGAGCGACAAAAAGTATTATTCCAAATTTTACTCAACTTTAACTCAACCCATCGTAATGAGCAGCGTTTGACTGATGCGTATGTCGAATTCAAGCGATGAATTTCAATTTCAGGGGCATTACGACAAACTTCTCGAAGTGTGGAAATTGATGGAATCTGTTCCCGTTGAGCCAACAGTGGAAACGTTTGCTTCTCGATTCGAAGCGATCGCCAGGTCTAAAGAGCGCGACAAGGCTGCGCACTTGATGGATACCCTGGGCCTTATGGAGAAAAAGGTAATGCCTTTTTCAAGACTGCTAAAAGTCGTCACAATCCGGGGTCCGAAATGCCCGGCAAAATAACAAAAGTCTCAAAAAACTGACAAAAATGAATGCCTCCGAAAAAACTCGTTAATAATAATGTTATCATTCAGGACCTCGAAGTGAACGATATGTTCGTCCAAAAGCAGTGGGTGAAAGATTCGCAGGACGTTGTGCTAAAAGCTGTCAACATCGTCCGCCCGAAATTCATCCCCGTGTACCCCCCTCCATCTCTGGAGTATACGAATCCGCTGTTGAACCACCTGAACAATATGGATGTAAGTTCTTCCACCATTTTTTTTTCTTAAAGTTTAAGTATTGTGAACATGTCATGCAGTGACTATGGTGTATATGTTTAAAAAAAAGCAAAAAAAAATTAAGAATTAAGGCAAATTTTGTCCAAATTTCAACTTCTTCAATTTTTTCAGAGTTCATCGTTGGTGAGTCCTGCCGAAGGATTGTGCACCGCGTCCACCTTGATTTCTAGTTTTAAAAATCAATTAGACCACGAAGTCGGTTCGACCATTGTGGTCAAATCGGTGGAAAAGCAGCCAGACCATGACGAGCAAACATTTCTCTACGTAAGTACCCAATCACTTATTTTGACGTGGGGTAAGAGAGTGATGCCTAAAAAAACATGGGAAAACGCATGAATTAAACCGTAAATAAGGTGTTTGATAGTAATACATGGAAACACGCGAGTGCGAGGAAACAAACACAGAAAACCTGCTTAGAAACAGAACATTGAAGAAAAAGCATGGCAACTTTTGTTGTTATGTTTGTTTGTGAAGTTGTTGTTGTTGTTCATGGAAAAACCGCTTGGTGATAAAACATGGAAACAATATCCATAGACACAAAACCAAATTATTCTCACCGGTGTCTTGGAAAGTGAGTCAGAAGGGTGAAAATTGTCAAAAGGTAGTTTCACGCTCCGAATAAAATTTTTCATGGAATCATTTTCACGGAAATTCGTAGTTTATATTACCGAGAAATGACTTATTTGGAGCGTTCGTTGGTATCGGGTGAATTCGACTTTTTCCTCTCAACTAATGGAAGTTGGTATTTTTCTGCGTTTTCTTTTGTTCGCCCAAGTTGTACACGAATTTTGTACCTTCCAGAGAGAAAAGCTGGAAAACGTCATGAGAAGTTGGGAACAGTGCATCACCGCTGCGCTCAATAGGGAAATATCCTCGATGAACGCTCAGCATAAATCGTTCCGCTTCAGCTACGTACAACTCAACTTGTATCCTTATCTGGTTGTGCTTGATAAGAAGCATTACAAAGAAATCATCATGCAGGTATGTTCATCGTATGTGAATCGATCAATTTGGAGATTTTTCAAGTAGGCGCCAGATGCCGCTTTCTGTCTTGAATTTGAACGCTTTCGCTGGCATGGGCCTCTTCAGGGACCCCTACAAGGGTCTATGGTATTACAGGAATCCATTGGCGCTAGAAATGCCACCAATAAAGGCAGAGACGTCGAGTCGAGTGTCTCTTTCAAACAAATCTTCAAAATGTTACAACACCAAAAAACAAATTTTGAAGTTTTTAAATTTGTTTTTCTCCAGGAAATAAGAAAACTTGCTGAGGGATCGGAAACGTTCAGCCCGGTGTCAGCCATGCTTCACCGCAGTGTCGGACATCAAGTTAGGCAACGGTAATTGACAATTTGGGAATTCCAGCTGCGATTTTGTACTCTGTGGTGTAGGGAGAGTATAGAAAGAAAACGTCATTATCGATGCCAAAAATGTCTATATATTGATGCCATTGTTGGTGTAATATTGGATGAGAAGTACGAGGAAGCTCCAGTTTCCTGGTTCCACCGCAACTCTGCTCAGCCTTGATCCTCATAAAACGTTTCAATTGCAGGTACATTGTCAAAACGAAAAAGGAAAGCGGCATGCTCGAGAAAATGGAAAACATGTACGAACAGTATGCGGAATGGTACATGAATCCTAGAAATAGTCAAATGGCTTGCAATGGCAGACAGCAATGGCAAATCCTCAAGCACCAGATGCGCAATGGGCCGTCCATCGTGAGTGAATCATATTCAGCATATTATGCCGACCATTTACGTTATTACTTCGACTTCAAGAGAGTTTCATTTTCTTGTTTTTTTTTTTTTTTGTAAAGTTTTTGTGGTGGATCTTCAGATCAAACTGGAAATTTACGTACACGATCGTTGTTTTCTAGGATAAGGAAATTGCATCGTGGCCACCGTACGTCCTCAGCGGAATCGGAAGGTTTCTGTACAAAATCATCCTGAGGGATATCAAAATCGACGTAAACATCATGAGGCCTAATTCTTCGTCCAAGTAAGCAACTCGAGCATGAATTTATGGGCACTGCAGGCTTGAAGTGACTCTAATGACTGATAAGAAGTGGCTGATAAGAGAGCTACAGCTGGTTTTTGTTCATTAATTTGATGACCATTGAATTCTACGGCAGCGATCTTATCAGCCAATCTGATTCGTTACCCCCGCCAATTCGATGGCCATGCTGACCATCCGAATCCAGCTGATGTCTTTGAGTAGCCTTTCCCTCCAGAAATCGCTGTTGCTGTTGAGAGAAAACGAAAAAGCCTGTGACTGCAGCCGACTGTGAAATGTTCGTTTCAATTTTTCCGCTCTAAATCGCGCGGTTTTTTCCGTTTTTTCAGACATTACTTACCAGCGTTCTACACAGTCTACAGGAACCAGGGAGGACCTCTGCACGAAGAAATCAAACCCCACCCCGTCCTATCACGGCTGTACAGGGCCGCCTGTTTGCCCCAATTGACTTTCAACGCTAACGATACTCCGTCCTTGTGCCCGCCGATTCCTTGGACTTCGCTCGAAACCGGTGGCTACATTGTCGCCAAAACTAATTTGATCCGGTAAGAATTGTTGTTGAAATCTAATTTTTAACAACAATTTTTTGCCAAAAATCGAGTTAATCAGTGTTGCATGCCGAATGACGAAATAGGTGTTTTGGAGGAGAAAAAATACTGAATTAGCGTTCTCAACGGTTTTACATGTTTTTTGGTGTGCAATTTTCAGATTACCGCAGCAAGCCCTCCAACAGTGGTCGCGTATGCAGACGTTACCTAAAAATCAAATGTATCCCTGTTACGATTCGCTGAACCAACTCGGCTCCATCCCTTGGAAAGTCAACCAACGGGTAATTCACTTTTTTGAAATTCATTTCAGTACGTACAGACCTAAAATAAAAAAATCCGAAAATTAACTTCTCGCCGATCCCCATTATCTTCAGGTGCTGGATACGGTCATCAAAGTTTTCAACAGCGGGGGCTCTGATAAACTCGACATTCCCGAACCTCCGTCGTTGATTCCGTACCCTGAAAAACTCTCCAACGACATGAGCACCGAAGAGAAAGCCGAACTTTTCAAAAAACGGTTAATCGTCAAGCGGAAGAAAGCGGAAATGTATTCTCTGTGGTGCGACGCTCTGTATCGGCTCTCCTTAGCGAATCACGTACGTGTCATGTTAAACCATGTTCCAACCTCTATTTCTATCTTTATGGCCGAATTACCCGCGGTTTTCGACGTTTGGAAATATATCTAGTGTTGAAGCCATCTCCTTCAATAAAACGCTGAGATAGCTGGTGTTGCCTCTCAAACGACAATAGCACGTGTCGTAACAGCCGTTATTCTCTTCAGTTCAAGGATAGTATCTTCTGGTTGCCGCACAACATGGACTTCAGAGGCAGGGTATACCCCTGCCCTCCCCACCTCAACCATTTGGGTGCTGACATGCCCAGGTCGCTGCTACAGTTCGCCAAGGGCCAACCATTGGGACCGAAAGGGCTCGATTGGCTCAAGGTGAGTCACTACTGTAGAAAAGTGAATTTTCAGTTAATTCGTTACTTTTGTAAAAGTGCCTAAAAAAACCTTTTTTTGCAAAAACTAATTTTTTTTTGTAAAACGTAAAAAATTATTTTTTCTTTATAAATAGTAAAATATTTCCTGGCATAAAGCAATTTTTTTTTTGTCAAAAGTAAGCTTTTTTGCAAAAGGTAATTTTTTTAGTAAAACATTGTTTTTTTGCAAAAAGTCTTTTTTTTGTCAAAAGTACATAAGCTTTTTGCAAACAGTTTTTTTTTTGGCAAAAAAAATTTTTGCAGTAAAAAGTAATTTTTTGGTTAAAAAAATGTTTTTTGCAGTAAACAGTAATATTTTGGTAAAATTTTTTTGTTGTAAAAATTGAGTTTTTTTCTTGTACCTAATAAGAAAATATTTTGTACCTGTATGTAATGTAGTTTTATTTAGCGACAGGTAAATTTTTTCTTAATAAAAAGTATTAGTTTTTTCGTAAAAAGTAAATTTTTTTTATCTTTGTAAACAGTAAATTTTTACCCCACTAAAATTGTGTTAATCATGTGAAAAAAATCCCCTGTAAAATTGTCCAAATTTTTTCTGACGCTTAAAATGTTGATATATTTATTCATACCAAAATATGAAAGCATTGAGTGTTTTACTGTTTCAGATACATGCCATAAATTTGACTGGTCTCAAAAAGAGAAATTCCATATCTGACCGTTTGGAATACGCCAACGAAATCATGGACCTCATAATCGATTCTGCCAAAGATCCGCTGGATGTAAGTCTCATAATAAGTATTATTTATTGTCAGCAATCGCTTCAACCAATCGTGGACGCTAATATTTCAAAATAATTTTTTTTTTCATTTTAAATTTCATACATTTTTGGAGTTGGGTTTCAACAACTCCAACCGTGTTCGTATCTTCCTTCCATACATCATTTCTGCAGGTGTTTTCCCAGTAGTACGCTGAGGTGTTGTTCTATACGAAAATAAGAACGTTTGTAACCTGAGATCGACATCCTTAATCCCAGCCAAAGCTTTCATCCTTGGCTTAAAAGTCCTGACTTCTCTCTCTGCTAAGCCGTTAGTCTTGGGATGGTAAGGTGTCGATTTGATATGAATTATATTATTTAATTGACAAAATTCCTGAAACTCTTTTGATATGAACTGAGGTCCATTGTCCGACACAATGCAATGTGTCAACCTTGTCGCAATAAGGGGGTGTTGTGAAAAAAGTTTTCCCAACCGATTAATAGGTGCCTACATTATTTCTGGAAGTTATGTACCATAAATGGGTTTCTCTCTGGTTTATGGGCTTTGCAACCTTCCCAGGATCACTCGACTATATTGATGTACACGATTAACTATAAATGGTGGCCCGCTGTCAACAGGGAAAGAAATGGTGGATGGAATCGGAGGATCCGTGGCAAACTTTGGCCTGTTGCATTGAGATCAGCGACGCCCTCGACTGCCCGGACGGCCCGGAGAATTTCATCTCGCACTTCCCCGTCCACCAGGACGGATCCTGTAACGGATTGCAGCATTACGCAGCCCTGGGTCGGGATAGCGCCGGCGCCTACAGTGTCAACCTGGCGCCGGCTCCTGTTCCGCAGGATGTCTACAGCGCCGTCGCAGCTATCGTGAGTTCAAAAGCCACCCAAACTGATGTTTCAATTTCGTCACGCTAGTGGCAACACCAGTTAACTCAATTTTTAAGGAGAGGCAAAAAACTGATTATTGTAACAATCATGAGAGATAGTATCATAAATAATAAGTTTCATTAATCATAACCAAAATAAAAAAAATCATGATTAATAATAATAAGTTTCCTAGGTTCCTAAGTAGGGATTTACGGTTAAAATACATCGAGTTGACTCTGAAGACGTACAGGGACTTGCCGTCGGACATGTAGTTGCACTGAGATGTAGCGTGTTTTGACAAAGATTTGAGATACCCACTGTTGACCAAACAGCGATTTACGCGCTCCCTATTGAACTGACAATGAAACTGGCTTCGCTAACCTCTCATAACCGTTCTTAACTCAAAACCGCCCGAAAATGAAATACCCGGTGTTGCCTCTAGCGTGACGATTTGTCAAATTCGAGTATCTCAGAATACCGCTGCTCTGGAATGGCCTCAAAATTCAAGTTTCTTATCGTCAGGTCGAGCGGATCCGGTCCGAAGACGCTGCCAACGGAATGGAAGTCGCTCAGGTCTTGGAAGGTTTCGTGCGCAGGAAAGTCGTCAAGCAGACAGTCATGACGACCGTTTACGGAGTCACCAAATTCGGAGCACGGCTCCAAATCGCCAAGCAGCTGAAGGGTCTGTATCGAAGATGTTGGTTTTACCTGGTATTTTCTACAGAGGAATTTTACGCATTTGCACTCTTATCTATGGGAGGTTACAATTTCGAGGATTACATGGGTCCGAGGCCAAGTTACGGCCGGTTACTCCAAAATTTTGATCCTGACTCATCGATCTTTGAGTAATCCCAATATCGAATCAAATTTTGGATATCACCACTACTTTTCTACCCCTTTTCTCCGCATTTTGATATCGATATTCAACTCGTAAAACAAGACTAACTCAAAAGAAGAACTTTCCTGAAACAAATTACCCTTCTTTGACTAGCCGTATCTCAGAAGCTATTTGAGCTAGAAAGCTGCAGTTGTGCTTTAATTGTCATAAATTTAGTCATCTTAAACAATGTTAATTACATATTTTTCTTAAATACGAAGAGTTTTAGAGTTAAGAGCAATTAAATGAAAAAAGTCCGAGAGTTTTGAGGTTTTTTTTTCGCTTTTTGTAGCAAAATTGCGCGATTTTGAGGTTGCAAACCAAAATTTGGATTCAACATCCCAAAAAAGATTTATACCCATCAGTCAAGAATCCTACTTCAGTTTTTTTCTTCATGAAAACCGTCATTTTTGCGCACTTATTAACTGGACTGTATGGACAACAACAATTTTGATCCCTCTTTAGCGCTGTTATGATTTGATTATCGAATCAAAACTTTACAGAGATCCAAATTGCCCTAAAACCATCAAGTGACTTTCAGATATTGACGATTTCCCAAAAAAGCACGTTTGGCCGGCATCGTATTACCTAGCGACAAAAACGTTCGAAAGTTTGAGGGAAATGTTCTCTTCTACAAGGGAAATTCAGGTTGGTACTTGATCAATACCGAAGCATCAAAAATTTCCTTTTATTAACATTTTACTATCTCATTTACTTCCGCCGATTATCGATGGGCAGGTTGCAAAATATTCATCGCCTATCCTTCATCGGGTTTCGCTCCCTAAAAAACTCGCTGTCGATCTATTTCCAGGATTGGTTCACCGAATCAGCTCGACTGATATCGATGCTGTGCGGTAAAAATGTTGCTTACCTCACCCCCTTGGGCCTCCCAGTGGTTCAGCCCTACGTCCGCCTCCCGCCGAAGACTACGACGAACCGGAGCAAAACCGGCGGAAAATATGTTGCCCACCGAATGGACAGTTTTGAGTGAGTACTGGTATAATTGAGATTTGATTTCTTCTAAATCTCGAAGAAAGGAAAGCGAACAAAAATTACTGTACTGAGTCACTAAAAAAATATAAAAAATATACAACAAATTTTTTAAAGCTTTTTAGCGAACATTATTTGAACATTCTAAAAAACATTGTTTATCTTTTAAATAAAAATTAAAGGCAAAAAATGAAAACACTATCTTGAGCAGTGGGCATCGTGGGTGAGCAGGATTCAATATTTCCTGAACCTCCTATCTGATTTTCAATTTTCGAACGATTACAAAACAGCACCGAATTATGGGAGTAAAATGAGTGCCATTGTAACTACTAGCGGTTTTCCATTCATCGGTATACTGGAACCATCGAATTCTTGAAAAAATGAAATTTCCTCGATTTTTACTTTTTTACAATTTTTTAGGGTCTTCAATATTTGTGTGTTCTTTGTGTTTTCCAGACGGCCGAATGTGATGAAACAGAAAAACGCGTTCCCTCCGAATTTCATCCATTCGTTGGATTCGAGCCATATGATGTTGACCTCTCTCCATTGCGAACAAGCTGGAATCACGTTCGTCTCTGTTCACGACTGTTTTTGGACGCATGCGTGTTCCATCGAAATCATGAACAAGGTTCGTAAAAAAAACCGCATACTACAATTTCAACAGTCTTTCGTATGGAGACCTACACAAGTATTTCCCACGATATTTTGCTTTTTATTTTCTAAATTTTAACAAAAATGATTTTTCAAACTTTTTTGTCGATTTTTTTGTAGTTATTTTTTGTCGATTATCTTTTGATTTTATTTTTTTACATAATACATGATACTCATACAGTGTTGGACATTAATTCAAAATTTCAAAAACAAATTTTCACGTATAATCTACAGGGTGTTTACGCTTAAAATTGTCTTCCCTGAAGGCTCATTTGCTACAATTTTTGTCTAGTAAAATTTTTCGTGAGCGTTAGAAAAAATGCACATTTTTCACTCAAAAGATTTTTTCGGTTTCTCGACCTTGTTCTGTAAAATTGCCGTAAGTCCGTCAAAATTTGACGTAAATGCAAAAATTAGGCTGTCGTTGGAAAACCTGGTAAATTTCCTATAATCTTACTGTTTTTTCAGCTCTCTAAATTTTAGAAAATTGACTTTGGCCCAGTTTCCTGCTTATTTAACTTTATTTTAGAAAGCTGCATATACCGCAGATGTATAAGAAATTTAACGGGCTTTCCAAGGGTATCCTCATTTTTGTAAATAATTCAAAATTTGAGGGATTTATGGTCGTTTTACTGAGACAAAGCCGAAAACATGAAACAAATCTTTGACCCAGAAAAATTGTAATTTCCCCAGGTCTCACAAAAAAAATTATAGAACAAAAAGTGTAGTATGTGATCTATAGAATCGACCCCACCTTGGAAGATTACGTAAAGTGAGAAGACTCTGTATAATAAGTGCATAAATAGTGTAAAAATTTATTTTTTGGAAACTAGTCGATTGAAAGTGCGTGTTTTACAAACTGATCAGTTTATTTTTGCTTTATCCAAAATGGTTTTTTCCGAGTTTTATTATGGAGCCTTGTTATTACCTGCTGATTGTTTTATAGATTTGTCGCCAACAGTTCGTAGCTCTCCATTCGCAGCCGATTCTTGCCGATTTGTCGAAATTTCTCTTTGACGAGTTTGGATACAATGAAAACAGGTGAATTTCGATGCATAAATAATTGTGCAATTTTTCAAAAATTGAACAGAATAATGTTTGCATTATGTGTGAATGATTAAAAATAAAAAATAAAAATGCCATTATTTCAACACTTGGATAGATAGCACTTAATACTTCCATATTTCGTTAGGTATTCATTTTAATTTTTTAAATTAATTTTTTTCTAGCCTCCGTGAACCGCTTGACGAAAAGGCCTTGGTAGCTATGGAAAAATTGAACAACCTCCTGCGAGCACTCCCTCATCAGGGCGACTTTGATTTGAAAAACGTTCTCGATTCTGTTTATTTCTTCAGTTAACGATCGGAGATCATGTGTTTGTTCCGTATCCAAAACTGAAGACAGTTGTATTAACTTTGTGGCGCATTATTAAAATATTGGTTTTTATTTGTTTTTCCTTCTTCACCACAAACCTTTGAAGGTTTCATGATTTTCATATCAACCCTTAGGGCCACTTCCACCAGAAAAAATTGACAAAATTTGAATTTGTCTTGGCGTTTTTCGTGCCCTCGACTTGAAATGCCTGTTTAGACGATGGTCTAAAAGAGCTATAAAAAATAGAGGACATTTTCGGTACCCATGAAAATGGTTTTTCGGAGGCCACCAAAGTTGAACCGATTCGCACATTTTGTTACCCGATTTCGTACACTGCACTTACCTGTATCTTACCGAAATAGATCAAACGCTTAATTTGTATGGCTGAATTGACCAAGGAAAAAGACTTCTTGCTATTTTGCATAGCGCAGCCGTTTCCATTTCGCTCAGCGAGGATCCAATTTTTTGTTGTGTTTTTTCGACCGTCGTTCTTTCAATCTTAATCTCCGCGGTCTATAATTTTCCGGTCGCGTCCCTATTCAGAGTATGTCTATCTAAATACTTTCCACGATTCCAACTACAGGAGGAAGCCCGAAGTTTTCTCGGGGAAATGGTTCTCATTTTCCAGTCCAGTGGACCTGAAGCAGTTTAAGATAATGCAGTCAGGAAGAAAGAACTGGAGAAAAAACTGAAAAAGACAGCTGAAAAATGTCGTGGCCTCTTTGCCGATTGTTGACAGGCGAAAAACCTTTCATTGGCTATTGCAATGAGTGCGAATCGAATGAGACCTCTAGGGCCACAATTAGCCGAAGATGAGGTTTTTAGCTCGGTTGAGCCATTTCTCCTTTTTCCGCCCACTTTTGAAGAGAAATCTGCGGAATGAAACAATTTCAGTCCGCCGTATGCGAAATCCGATGAAGGAGCGGTCAAATCAGAGGTGGAAAACGACTAAAATTAAATTTGAAAAATAAATTTATTTTGGTGCACCGAACGGCTTCTAGGGAAAGGAACTTTCCAGCATACGGGCCTGGATGTTTTTCACCTCAATAAATTAGATAATAAAATATAGAATTTAAAAAAATTTATAGAATGTGATCAGATTGAAGAAAAATCAATGGTGAGTAGATAACACACAATACTTCCATATTTTGATTCGTAGATTTTTGACGCAATATTTTGACTACTTTTGAGGTGGTTTAGGTCAAAAATATAAAAAACCTCGCTATGCCGATAAAACCAGCCTAAAACCAAAATACGTCCAGTTACCGAAACATAAAAAATATCCACGTATTCTGCAAGGTAGATCAAAGATTTTGAGACCAAGAACGCTCAAATAGGTTACTGATGACTTCTGTGACTTCAAGCGCAACTCAGCGAGATTTGTTTTCCCTCGTCAATTTCGCCACGTTTTTCCAAATCGCCATAAAATCGGCCACCAAGTTTTCGCTGCCAGATAGCAGTCCAATTTTCCATTGTCCAATTCTACTCGGACGAAACGAAAGGCGCGAATCGATTGGAAGAAGGAAATAAGAAACAGTTGACGTTTGAGAGGTTTTTAGCATTCAGCGTTTCCGCGTTTGTTCCTTTTTTAGCCGTAACGGTATCATATTGTTCTGCTCCCAACCGTTGAAATGTTGACCATTTTAACGATGAACGGAAGACGATTCTTTCGGCCTTTTTTCCCTTCCCGTTTTGTTGCAAATGCGTTTCGTTTCAGGAGTTTTTCGCCATCGCCAGGAGCGAGTTATTCGGCGACGCCCGAGCTTTGGAGATTTTCTTTGTTTTGATGCGCCCGCTGTGAAGAAGAGAAAAGTGAGGATGGCCTTTTCTCCACGACGAATGAGATGAAATTATATGCTTTTCTCAATTTTCACTTTTTCTAACTCAAACTGAACCTCGAAAAAAGCGTGAAACTCAAACTGAAGTTCAAACTGGAACTCAATTCTATACATAATTTTGACTTCCGTATTTACGAAGTAAATGGAATGGAGTATTGGACTCGTCCCAAAATTGACAATCGGATCGGAGATTTAGAAAAATTTTTCAAACTTAAACACAAACTCAAATTGAGTTTCATTTCCAGTTTCAGTTTGAGTTCAAGTTTCAGTTTGATTTAGTGTGGTTTGAGTTACAAACAAGTTTGAGTTACAGTTTGGGATTGAGTTTCAGTTTCGTTTCATTTCACTTTCAGTTTGAGTCTCAAGTCAGAGTTTCGTTTTAGTTTCAGTTTGAGATTCAGTCACGGTCCAAGTTTAAGTTTGAGTTACAATTTGAGATTGAACTTCAGTTTACTTTCATTTCAGTTTCAGAATGAGGTTTAGATATAGTTCAAGTTTGAGTTACAGTTCGAGATTGAGTTTCAGTTTGAGTTGGAGTTGGAGTTCAAGTTTGAGTTTGAGTTACAGTTTGAGATTGAGTTCCAGTTTACTTTCATTTCAGTTTCAGTATGAGTTTCAGTTATAGTCCCAGTTTCAGTTAGAGTTTCATTTTGAATTTCAGTTCGAATTTTAGGTTTTTTCGAGGTTCAGCTCAAGATCAGGTTTAAGTTTAAGTTTGAGTTGCAATTTGATTTTCACTTTCAGATTGAGTTAAAGTTTCAGTTCATCATTTGGTTTGAGTTTCAGTTTAAGTTAGTTCAGTTTAAGTATAGTTTACGTTTGTGTAGAGTTTCAGTTTGAGTTACAGTTTAAGTTTGAGTTCAAGTTCGAGATGCAGTTTGATTTTCAATTTCAGATTGAGTTCGAGTTTCAGTTCATGTTTTCGTTCGAGTTTTGGTTTATGTTACAGTTTCAGTTTAAAGTATAAAGTACGGTTTTGAGTAATTCAGTATGAGTTTCAGTTATTGTTCCAGTTTCAGTTTGAGTTACAGATTGAGTTTCAATTGAGTATCATTTTGAATTTTAGTTTGAGTTTGAGTTCAAGTTTGACTTTAAGATGGAGTTACAGTTTCAGTTTTATTTTAAGTTTAAGTTCGAGCTTGAGTTTCAGTTTTTAAATTGAGTTTAGTTTACGTTTGAGTTAGTTACAGTTTCTGTTTTATTTTGAGTTTAAGTTTAGGTTGAGTTCATGTGGTTGAGTAGGTACGTGTGGGTGGGAGTTTCAGTTTGAGTGTGGGTACTTTTGAGTTTGGATTTGATTTACGCTCTTAATTTGAGTACCAAGTTAGTGTGCGAGTCATGTGGACTGGATATCTGGTAACTGGTGCTAAATTTCTCCCTCCGATCCTACAGTGCTGTAATGAGGCGGGTAAGTAACGGTGTACGGAATGAAAGGGAGGAGTAGGTCGCGAGAGATGACTTCTCGTTGTATAGAGTTTATTAGTAGGCAGGTGGACTGAGGTACCGTGGACTGAGGTAGGTACTGAGGTACATACACGAGCCAATGGTAGGTCGGTACCGTAGGACGTGATTATCCGCCTTATGTGCCACAGCAGTTGACAATGAGAACAGAAGAAACGGACCCGAAGGCGGAGATGTTTACAAAACGAACAGCGGAGCGACTGAGGCCAATGCCTCACATCTCAGACTCGAAGTCGAAGAAAACATTGCATTCCTCCGCACGTCGAGACAACGGGTATCTTCGCCCTGGGTTGGAGTCGAACTCGGAAAAACCTACAAAAGAGGTCGTCTGCAACGTTTTCCTTTTCTATCTGATGCTGGGCGAACGTTGAAAAAATTGTTACGTACCTGCACTCTACAATATTTGCTACAAAGACCTGCCTGGGTGGTTTGGAAAATCTTGTGTTACTATTGGATCCATCGTGTGTCGAGTCGGCGGAAAATGCGAGGAGAAAAGGAAAACTGCTCCAGAGAAAGGTTCACTCTTGCGAAAATGTCCTTTCTCGTTTTTTGGCGAGCTCGGTTTAGCGCTGGATGGAACACTGATAATCCGAATGATTTTAGAGGACAATTTTTTAAACTACCTAAATAGGTTATTCTCTCGACAACTGCATGCATGTTCGCTAGCTATCTCGAACTTTGCCAGCCGTCTCAAGACTCAAAAAACACAGATTCAACGGTCAAGCGCAAGCGATTCGCACCAGGTGCACCCATCGCAAATTGAAAATATCGCACCGGAGCCATAGCCGTTTGCGCTTTCCCTGATCGAATCGAGAATGAACTTTCGAAAACGAGGAGACGTACAAACGAACCGGTCAATACCTTAATGTTGAATCATTTTTCACGGAGCGTGGAGCTATTGTCAGGTGCTCGGATGAAAGAGTACCTGCCAATTATTGGCCTATAACGTTAGACACTGAGCAAAACTGAACGTACGTACTGTTTTAACGTGAATATTTGGTTTATGATAATAAACCATTGCAAAACCAATAATCGCCAATTATAAAACCCTAATAAACCATTGCAATCGCCCAAGAACTTTTTTTTACCTACCCTGAAAATTTCATGATTTACGTTTCAAAAGGTGTAGAATCCGAATCTGCAATAAAAAATATCGATCCGCCGTGAACACTTCTCCCAAACGGTTGGAGATTTTTTTTAATTTTCAGGAAAAATCAACCTTGTCCTGGGACAGCCCCGATTCTTTAGCCAAGACAATCGGCCAGGCCTTCTGATATAATTGTTAAAATCTTGAAAAAATTATGTTTTTCTAAAAATTTTCCGATTTCCAAGTGAATTGTTTCATTTGATAGCTTTTTTCATTCGAATCGAATGGGACCATTGCTGATTGGTAGCTTGCTTCGTTCAAAAGTTACAGGTTTTACAGTAGACTGCGATGACTTTTCGATTTCCTCATATTAATGAAGTATTGCGTTTCGGCGAACAGCAAATGTTTTCAAGCCACATTTCAACCGTAAAACCATTTTTGCCTAAAAATATTTTTATTTAATGAATGCTAAAGCAACATTATGGCAATTTGATGTTTTGGATGCTACACAAGATTTGCTTACGAAAAAAATTTTTTTTCTGGTTTAAATTGGAAGAATTGACAAAAAAAAAACGGGTTTCGAAAAAATGGCACTTAGGCCCTTTTGCAGGTTTCATGCTTCATTTCGCCTGCCATAATATGGCTTTCGTATATTATATAAAAATGACAAACTGGAAAAGCTCCCGTCTTTCGATATAGACATTTTTTTCAAAAGCATTTCGGGAAAAGTACAGCTGTACACTGACACGGCCGAAAAAGATAGACATGGCAAAGCAGCGAAGAGAGACAATGTGAGAATCTGGGTTATTAAGGGAAAGGTCGCTTTTGCCGGCATCGGAACAGATTTCTTCTTTTGGTCCGGTTGATTGAACACAACAGGAAAGTGCCAACTGTGAGTCTAAAAGGCTCGCCAAGGTGAGCACGGTCCGATGGAGATACCACTGATCCCTGGGAGAGGAATAGAAAAATGAAGTCCGACTCCAACAGGTGTACCAAATGAGAAGAAAGCACATTAACAGGGAAAATGGTGATCAGTCGGTAGAACTGGGATCAATCGTGATCGCGAGAATGATGAAAGTTCTTCATGGCTGCCGGCTGTGCCATATCTTACACCCTGTGCTTCAACCTACCCAAGAAGAGGGTTAGTTGAATTTTTTCAAAAATTTTGAACTGAGGATTTTTTTTTGTTAAATGGAATTTTTCGGTCAGAAGGAAATTTTTTGTCAAGAGGAATTTATTGCCAAGAGAAATTTTCGCGCCCAGAAGAATTTTTCATCAAAACAAATTTTCAGCCAGGAAGAATTTTTTCAAAAATTTTGGTCAGCTGTGGAACTGTTGATTTTTGGCCGAAATGAATTATTTGTCAGAGGGAATTTTTTGTCAAGAGGAATTCTTTCGTCGAAGAATTTTTTTATCAGGAGGAATTTTTCGTCTAAAGGTTTATTTTGTCAAGGGTTAATTTTTTTGTCAAGATGAATTTTTTAGCCTTGAGGATTTTTTTCTCAAGAGGAGTTTTTCGTCATCGATTTTTTTCGGGGTTTTTCTCATAATTTTGAGACCAGTATATTAGTATATTTCGGGCGTTTCCGGGTTGGCTCCCAAACGTCAAAATTGGATCACCTTTCATTTACGATTAGCCTTGCAATTAACCGTGCAGTTGGAGATGCTTCAAATATTAAAGGAAACCACCGTTCCAGGCGTTGGCTTTTCGCCAGATAACCGAAGTTGTCCCGGGCGTGCCCTGCCGCCCTCAAAGAGAAATAGGCTCACAATAGGCGCCTCTCACTTACAATTTACTCATCATCTTCAAGAACATTGATGGGTTTTCAATTTCGGTATTGTATGTAATAATTACTTTTATTTCTGACAGACCGAAAATCTTGAGTTGCGTCGGTGGCTTGCGTGACATTCTTTGATTTGCTTTTAGTTAATTTTACCACCGGCTTAAGAGGCTTTAGGAATAGTAGGTATACCTCTAGTAATTACAGGCATTGCTCATTTAATTCAACCAGCTGGAGGCTGATATTTCAAAAGTGAAAGAACACGACAAAAATTGAACGCGTCGTGGGAAGCAGGTCTACTAATGTCGTTTGATAGTTATCTCCATTATTAACCTGGCGCTGTTTCCCTGCTGGAGATCATCAGGCGCTGGTCTTTCCTTCGTCACTGTGAAAAGTGACTGCATTATGCCAGCTGTTTTCTCTTTAAGATTTTCCGAAGATTTCGCCGGATGCCTAATGAAATTAGGGGAATTTGCTAAGGGGGAAAAGGCCAGCAAAATAAGGGGTTAATCCTTCGGGCCAGATACGAAGGGAATAAGACCTCGGTAGATTTTAGGCTGCAAAATTTTAATTATGAATTTTTTGAAAAATTGTACGGAAACAATGCTGAAAACTGAGGCCATCCGGAGACACTATCTTAATCGTTAATTTTATTATTTCAATTCATTTTAATTTCCTTCACACTATTTTTTTTAATTGATTTATTATTTGTTTACAAGGTACAATTTCCTGTTTAATAACATTGTACAGACGTACAAATTTATTGAACTCATTTGATTGTTTATTTTGAAAGACCGACCCATTGATTGGTAATTTTGAATTCTAGGCTTAATTTTTATTTATTTACAGTTAATTTATTTTTATTTCTTTTAAATCATTTCAATTACTTAAGCGAATGATTTATTTTAGTGCAGAGCACAATTTATTTATTTTAGGATAGGTACTTAATAAATTGTTATTTATATATATTTTTCATAGGTGAATAATTGGATATTTCAACACACGCAGTTACCAATTTAGATTGTACGATAACATAATTTGAGTGCTAGTAGATTGCTATATCAAAACGCATAAATGTGCGTGAGGTGGATTGTAATTCCTGTTGCGCGCCTGTTTCTTCCGGGCACAGTTGGCGCTGCGGAAGTGTTACGCCGCATCGACCTTACATACGAGCAAGTACCTAATATAAAGATTTCCAGTTCCTGTAAGCAATTGCCAGCGCCGATATTAACCGGGTATGGGAAAGCAGGGAAATTTGCGGTCGACCTCTTCCTTTCTCGAGCATGTTCGGGTATGACCCAGGATGGACATGAAGGTCCAGTTCGTGGAACTTTCAAGACGTTTTCGGAGGTTGGCCGCAAAACGTTGGAATCTGTTCTCACCTTTCCGCACTGCACTGTACATTTTCCGCTCGAAAAACCGAATTGATAAGCGGTCGAATATTGGACTTGGTTTACAACGGCATAAGGCGATTATGGGAAGGAAGCTTCTCACTTATATGGGAAAATGTACCTTCAAAACAGAGTCCAACAGTTTTCTCTTCCAGGCCAGTTTTGAGCCTTACAGATCAGTCTATTAGGTAACTACAGGTGTTTTTCTATACTTTTTCCAAGGCTCTTGGAGAGTGTCGGAGTTCCATAATTTCAACTCTATTTTCAGCACTCTGGAGAGCTCCCCAGAGCTTAGAGTTTCACTCTTATTCCACAATATTGGTACTTATCCTGAATTTTTGGCACCTGGATAAAATGGAAAAATTAATAAATTTGGCTTTTTTTTTGTGAAAAATATAGAAAACTTTATTGTACAAAATAATAATAAATACATTTTAGTTTTGATCACAACATTAATTCAACAATTGTAGCGAGAAATCGCTAACAGGAACCTGTTGCGAGCTCCTGCCCTATGGCAGGCCTCGCTACAAATTTGGCTTTACGTCAAGATTTATGGCCTCAAAGGGGCGTAACATGACGAAGGCGCTTTTCTCGCAAGATAATACTGAAAGGATGGGCCTGGGTCACTAATACCATTGGGCTCCCAGCCCAGGAGGATTCGAACCTCCGACATCTCTGCTTTGGAACGATATAGGATAGCGCCTTAGACAGCACGGCCACTCCGGACTTCCATTTTTTGGTACCAGTATACCTGATTACGAAAAGAAATGTCTGAATGCCGACTTTTCCAGAGCACCTAATGAGAGCCATCGATGCACGGAAATTCATCAATTAGGTGTGGCCATCCACTTCAAATATATGGATTACCAAACCTTTTTGAAATGCTTCCAGATGCCAAAATGTTGCAAACATTCCATGATCTGGAGCATCTGCTACCGATTGCTGCTTTCCATAGGGCAGAAATGGGACTGACGGGGAGGGGGTCCCTGGGGCCCGGAGTCACTTGTGGGGGAGGGCGCCTGCTTTCGTACCAACGGCTGTTCCTGTCCGAAAGCGGCACCGGAGTCAGTTGTTGTTGCCGGCAGCCGTCGTCTTGTAGTCCTCCAGTTCTTCTGACTTTGGATCGCCCGGTAACGCCGCGCTCACATTACCGCTCGGAGTTTTTAGTTCTCGGTAACCCTCGCGAATCTGATTATTTTCAACGACAATGTAAGTGAACACGATAACTACGTTATTTATTTTTTATAAATTTAATAACTTGCCATGAAGCAAAATTTGAAAAATTAGTACCTTGGTGTACCTACCTTAAATTTTAAATTTAAAAATTTAACCAAGACTTTGAATTTGAAAATCTCTAATAACTTGTAAAACAGTGGAATTACAGAACTTGTTTGAGCGTAAATTTCATAAATTTAAAAAAAATGCATTATTAAAGGTCCTATAATTCTCAATTTTTTCAAATTTCTGAATTGTACGCTCAAACAAGTTGCGTAATTTCCCTCTTTTACCATTGATTTGAATGCAAATTTAAATTTTTTCAACCTGACATCTTAGATAAATTTAAAATTTTACCCACCCAGGAATATCTTGGAGGGCTCATTGATCAAAATTTTTGTTATTTATGGATGTTGCGTTTGACATTGAGATTTGTCTACGTTTTGAGTAAATTAATTTCATACCTCACTAATACTCCCCAAGGCTTAGAGATAATGCCAACCAAGGTTTATCGATTATGTTGCCATTTTATGGACCTGTCCAAAAGTTAATTTGATACCTCCGTTTGTAAAAAAATAACTCGGAAAGTAACAGCCAAACAAATGGCAAGCATTTTTTCGATTATCTGAGACTCGTATGTCCATATATGGCGTAAATTGCAAGCCCCCCATAGGCGGACCTACTTCACATACCTATAAAAAATATGGTTCTGTACTTGAACCGAATTCCTTGAGCAGACACCAAGGTATACTTGATATGATAGAGGTACACTTGATATAATAGGTATGCTTGGCATAATAGAGTCAAGATGGACCTTAATCTGCGTTGCGGGCACTGTAGCCTCATATTTTGCTGTATTTCTCGCAAGTAACAACTTGCATGCCATCTCTCGCCATTTCGTTTTTTTCCGGAAAAAGTCTCTCGTGAACTGAATGCTACTTCTCTCCCTATTGCACTCTCAATTCTAATATTGAGCGAACGTGATTCCCATCGTTATCATAATGATAGACTGTTCTTAGGGCATACAATAACCGAAACCAGACCGTCCCAGTGTAAATGAGGGTAACCAGCAGGGCCGGAATAAAAATGAAAACAGAGATGCCGATTTTGTGCCAGACAAAAACAGCGAAGAATAAAAGGGCAACACAACTTTTTTACACATAAATAGCCTATCTAATTGACTTTTTTGTAAGTCGTTTTTGAAAATCCATAGCCTTAAAAATCTCTGTACCTATACAAAATGTAAGATTTGACGATGATTGTCAGCAGGTCGAGGGTAGGCAGGGTTCAAAAACCGAAGCAGCCAAATCTGCGAAAAAAATCTTCATAAATAAATAAATTGCTTTAAAAAAATGGGTTTCTGGTTTAATTCACCGTATTGTTTACACTGGTTACGCTACCCTTATTTGGCAGGATTGGTCTCAGATTAAAAAAGTTCATGCGCCCCTCAATGTGGTTTGCGTTTCTTTGGTTGGCGTCCAAATTGGCGGGGGATGGGGTTGCGAGTTGTCAAAAATATCAAGTAAGGGGTCTTACATCTGTGCGTAGGATCCGAATTTGGCATAAAAAACCTCCGGATGAAAATGACCAATTTTAACGAACTTAGTTTAAAAACATTGAATTCTCAGCTATAATTTCCTCACAATAAATTAAGAATAGGAACCCCAAATAGAATTGTCAGCGGTTGAAAATGAGATTTTAGCGTTCGTGAAATATCCTGTGCCCTGTGTTAGTAGTAGGTATGTCTATAAATAGTCTAATAGTAAATCGTCGTATAGTATTTTGGTAGAAACGGCTGTATTTTGCTGCTATTTCTCTGTCGAAACTTCAGATGAAAACCAGAACTATTCAATTTCCAATTTCTGCCCAATCTATTTACCAAAAGTGATGCGGTTAGCGTACAAATGAGAGAATCTAACCAGTACCCGGCGTTACTACGTGTCCTTCCTATCCAAGTTCTTCGATTCGCCTAATAGCAAAAAAAAATGACTTTTGGTTTCAGTAATGATGTCCTCATACATCTCCATTTTTTGAGGTAACCATACGTCATGGTCGTTATTGCTTTTTCCGATTGTGAAACGGGCATCAATTTCGCGATCATTGAGGACGGATAATGGCTCCTGCCCAGTGTAGGTACCTAACAATGAGACGTGAGCGATTTCGTGAGATAGTTTGTTCCAGGATTTCCTACCGTCTTTGTTTACAGCATTCCTCCGGTAATGCTGGCAATAAAACGAGCGAGTTTCCGTCCGTTCTCCTCCGCAATTGCTGAAGTACCTGCCTAATACAGCAAAAGAAACCGCAGCCACCGGACAATCTGTTTATTGTTTCTCATCCCGACATTTTACGGTGTTTGCTCTCCGCCCGTTGCAGTTTCTACAATACCAATCGAATTGCAGTCTAGCCCTTGGAATGCATTCCTCTCCAACCTCTCCTTTTCGCACGAAAATTTTTCCTTTGAAGCCAATTATTTACAAAAATGGGAAATGTATAGTAAATTTTCCATTCTTTTTCTTCAAAACACAAAATTTTTCCTTTGAAGCACAATATTCACAAAAATGAGCATTTTATAGTCAATTTTCCATCCTTTTTCAAATTTCTTCAAAAAACCTTGAAAAACGCTGCAAAGTATTTGGCTTGAGTTTTTCATTTTTTTTGATTACAGTAGCTCTAGTAGTGGCAGAAATCAGAAGTTTCTCATTAAAAACGGTGTAACTCTTAACCGGTTAAAGCTACCGTTTCGGGAGTGGTTTTGTTGAAATCAGCATCTAAAAATCTATGGGATATGACACCTTACACGACGTTTCAAATTTTTTCTATCTAGGTATGTACCTGATAGAACGTATTTTTCAAAAAATAGGTCATACCTTATGAAGATTGTTAGGTAGTAACCTAAGGTAGGAACTTGCCTAGAAATTTGGATCTTTCCAGGACCAAGTTGGATTTTTCCTGAAGATTTAAAAAATTCATACCAAGAATTAATGACCCTAGAATTTTTGGTTCATTTTTCTAACAAAAATAAACTTATATAATCGGTCAGGTAAAAAGTTTTCCAATGCCCCTGAAAATGTGTTGGTTTTATATCAAGAGGTGTGAAAAATCACATTTTTAGTGGGGGTGAAAGAATCTTGGGCGATTACAAAGGTTTATAATTTAATTGGAAATTGAAAAGAAAAAAATACGTTCTCAACAAAGGTGGTCATTTTGCTCGCTGAGAAATGGGATAAACTTTGGTCGTCAATAACTGGATTTGCGAGAGCGAATTTTTTTGGTTACTTCGGTACCCGAATGTAGGTAAGGGAGCAAAATCAAGTCGAAGTTGTATAATTAAGCCCAGTTGTGTATAGAAGAGGTTTTTATAATATTCGCAATTCATTTCCTGAAATAATAGAAGACTACCCTTGAGAAAATGTATGTCGGAAGGCCCCTGCAATCTAAGCCACCTGATGAGTCCAATTTCACCTACTCGGCGGGACTTGAGGTCCCATGTCCAACTTGCACGTCCCCTTTTGGCCTGCCGGGTATTCCATGCTCAGGACCTTTCTAAGGCTTTTCTGTCCCGTCATTGCGACCCGAGTCTTTTAATCAGCTCTCTTGTGTCATCTCTGTTCATCTTGTTCGGTGAACATCTTCTTTCTTCCAAAAGGACAACGGGCGAGAGTTAGACGGTCACAAAGTCCAAATGTTGCCACACGTGTCGTTGTTAACTTTCGCTTTTCAATAAAAATATAACAAGTCATCCCCTCGAGACTGAAGCCCTTGCATTCAAATGATTGTTTAATTTGACTGGTTTGGGAAGGCCTTTTTCCTCCATTTAAAATTCCAAGTTTCTATGCTCGTTGAAACTTAACTGAGCTTTCACTGAAATTCGAACGTGCCTCCGTTTCAAAAAAATCAAGTACCACTTAAAGAGAGAGTGAAAGTATAATAAAGCCCGGCTAACAATCAAGTTAACAGTTCTGTTTGTTTTGCTGTAGGACGGTCAAGTGAAGTAGGCACCACATTTTTCAGATAAAGGCAATTAGAATGCATCAATGTGGTATAAAGCGACTGATTTTATTATTTCCATAAGAGTAGATAGGAGTAGGCATGGGCGATTCTCGAAAAATCTCAATTTCAGGGCCAAAAATCCGAAAGGTTTCTCGTAACAGAGAATGCCAAAAAAAAATCATGGGGCTTCTTATGGCCATATAGGATTGCAGGATAGAGCTCAATTCACGATTTATCATGTTGAATTTCGATATAGAAAATTTATTGGTTGACCACGTCGATCACTCATCATCATTACACGAAGTGTTATTTTTACTTCCATATTTACGAAGCGATTGGAATTATTGTAATCGTCCTAAAATCAAAAATCTGACCGGAGCTTCAGAAACAACTTTTACTCATACTTACTATTACTCAAAATTATTCCTGAACAAGTCTGTGCGTCCGTCTGTGAGCATATTCGAAAATGGCCACATCTTTCTCAATTCTCAACCATTTTTCAAATTTCTTGGACTGTAATGTTCGTTTTGGGACTTTTAAAATTTTTTTGCCACAAAAATACGCCATTTAGAGAGCTTGATAGGAAATGATGCTTATGTTACAAATTTTCTGAAAAACAAAATTCAATTTGTCCAGTTAAGTTGAAATAACAAAATTGTCAAAACCCTACAAAAACTCCTTCCCCCTGAAAACCCCCAACGGCGTACGGCGAAAGGTTAAACATTTTATTGCAAATTTGGGCTCTACACCCCTTGAAACGTAAACCGACAAAATTTTAGGTTGTTTAAAAAATTTTTCCCCCCGACCGATTACGTATGTTTATTTTTTAAGAAAAATGAACCGAAAAATATATTTTTCGTAAATGCTTCGTAAATGTTTTGTCGTTGGTATCAAAACGTTTCTCGTTATTCGAGTCGTGCCATTTCAGAGCGAAGTCGCTGGCCCAATTCGGAATCCTCCGTTTAAGGTTTCGTACTACTTGTTAGCCGCTTTTGCCTTTCCGCCTTCCGGCCGGCGCGGCAGACAACGGCGCGTCTCATTTGCTTTTCAATGGGACCCCACCTCCGGCTGGTGCGTCGATTCATCATCCGAACTGAACTCATCTGGAAGGGACTTGACGGAGGAATTTGCATTTTGCGTTTTTGATAAGACGCGTCCGTTCGGCCCGTCCGCATTCATCTCAAAACTGGGCTGGGACGGGCAGTATTTTTACAAACGAAGTTGTTGTCATCAAGATCGAGGCCGCGTCCCACACTGGCCCCAACTGGACGGACATTTTTTTTTTGGGTTCGACCGTCCTTACAGGCCTAGAACTCCGAACAGGTGTCACGTCCGGGTTTTGGGTTTACAGGTGAGTAATCCAAAAATATATACGACTCATGTTTTCGGACAGTGAAGGGCATAAGAAAAACACGAGGACATGGATTTCCTTATACCTAAGCTCTAAAAGCTCAGAATTCTTTAAAATCTGCACCTTAGATCCGAAATTCTGATATAACGTAAATCGCGCAATACCTTTGGAAAATGCTATTTTTTTTCTTTTTCTCCAACTATTTTTTCCCGTCTAAAAAAATCGATTTCAATTAAAAATATATCAATTTTTTTCTAGGCACGATAGGGTATAACTGACTACTGTACGTCCAGTAATTCCTGAGTTATATCGATTAGAACATGCAAAAAACTAATTAGATCGCGAGTTGGAAACGTTTGACTATCTGCCCAGAGGGAGTATCTTTCACCTTGAACATGATTTCTGAGTTCATACGAGTTCTCAGCATCCTACAGAACAAAAACCAAGGAAAAAAATAAAATTCAAAAATACTAAATTTTCAGGTCACTTTTAGTAGGTACTGTAACATCGCCGGAATAGTCGGTACCTGCTTGTACGTATTTTGTGAGTACGGGAGTAGAACAAACATATTTTGAGATTTGGTCTTCAAAAAATCTCAAAAAAAATTTACCAGAAGCTTCTTTTAAATTTTTGGCTCTATGTCGAGCAATCCAGAAGGTGCGAAATAATTTTCATTCCTTTTTTGATTTGTGAAATGCTCTATTATAATTTATTTTAGTTTATTTTTTCTACTTAAAGAAATATTGTTGGATAGTCTTAATGATGCCAACCCTTGTAATGCCCTTGAGGCGACTACAAATAAAATTCTATTGATTGATTGATTGATTGAAATCTCAAAAATCAGCACCGACGAGGAGTATTTTAGGAAAATGATCCTGGGAAGGCTCGCCGGAAAGAACTTTCAATTTTCCCTCAGTTGCCTGTAATTACGTGAGCATGTTACGATGGTAAATTACGATTCATTGCAACGAGACCGCAAAGAAAGGAAAACCTCTTCGACTAAAAAAGCTCGTCGGCCCCTGGATGAAAATAACGAAGATCTCATCTCGGGTTTTCTGATCGGGCAAAACCATCAAGTTACGAGCCTATCTGACGACTTTAAAATCACCTTGCTATAGGTACATGCGCCATGTGATACGAAAGGAACGTCTTCCTACGCACTCATTTATGGAAGCCCGAAGCGTTCACGTTTTGGAGCTTTCTCGTTTTAAATCACCTTTCGCCATTAATGTCGAACGCCTTACGCAGTTTGAAAGGAGTAAAAGCCTTTTTCGGCCTAGTAAGTTAGCTAGGTGTCTATCGAAAGCTATGGCTAAGACATCTTGACTTATCGGGGTACTTTTCTAGTATGCCTCAACATTAAGTTTAATTTTTAACTCAGTGCAAGTTTTTTTTTCATTTTGTTGCGTTTGATTTGCTCTCACGCAGCCATTTTGATCCGATTTAAAAAATTATTTTCGAAATGTTGAAACAGTCTGCCATTTGGTACATAGGCGTCTTTTTTAGTGTTGGTTTTTAATGATTTTTTTTGTTTAAATTTTATTCCTGAAAATTGAAAAATCTCTATCCTTTTGGGAGAATACGTGATGACGGCCGAAATTGTTCGTATTGCAAATTCGAATTCTACACCCTGTGAAACGTAAACCATGAAAATTTTCAGAGAGGGGTAGAATAATGTGTCTTGCTATGGTTTATGATTGAACAACCAACCGATACAATTACAATGGCATACTATTGAATTAACAACCTTAGTTATTAGTAGGTAGGTACGAGGTAGGTCCAGATTGTAAAAAACTGGTACGCTGGCTGCCCGTTATGGTCCGGGGAAAGGAAGAGGTTTGATTTTGTTGTAAATTAGACCATTTGCGGAAAATTGCTTCGTATCATTTTCACAATGGGATGAAGGCAATTCGTGTTGAGGTGTTTCGGGTCGGCTATTGACTTGGGGCCTTATAGGAGATCTATACTATTATCGCTCAGCTCGGGCCTGGCCTACTAAACGGGACCGAACGTTTTTCTATGGGCTGCAGATTGGCCCTAGCGCCTCCGGTATCTCGCCAGCTACGTCTCATCGTGAGACGTACTGCGAACTACCGGTGGCTTCCACACGTGGGAGTCGGATGCCTACTTTTTCGAAAAGGTCACTTCCTTACCAAGAGCTCTTGTATTGAGGGGAACAAATTTTTTAGAACATCCGCCAGCGCTGCGAATTACCAATATAATTTAGTATTTGTAATCGTATTAGTACCTATATAATTTAGTATTAGTAATTTGTAGGTACCATAGTTTTTCGATTTTGTGCTTATTACTGCCGACCTGACTTGTCTCAATTTATCTCTCAAGAAAATAAGCAGTAGGTAGGTACAATTTTTTAGGAACTCAAGAATAAAATGAATTTTTTGTTTGGAGGAAAATGTTTGTAGTGAATTGGTCTCTACAGCTACAGTAGATATTTTCCACTCAGTCTAAGAAAGAATTAGAGGCATCAGAACTCAAGAACTCACAATTTTCCACTTTATAGCCAGACCTGTCTGTCACTGGTGTCTCTGCCTACTGCTGGCCCATGAGGCGTTTTTTGGAGCTTGGAGCTAGAAAAATTCAATGCGCTGTTTTAGATTGATAAACTTCGTAAACACGATGCCCAAAGACTGCATTTTTCCTCTTATTTGGCAGTTTTATTAGTGTATTAGTGTTCGCGTGCATTGGAGTGTCCTGGTGTCTTGGAGTGCTCTGGTGTATTGGAGGCTTTGGTGTATACGAGTGTTCGGGTGTACTGGCTGGTTCTCTCGCCGATGTAGGCTCATCCGTTATTTCACATGGTTAGGCGGCTAAAAAATCAAATCGACGATACGGATCGCCGAAAAATGAAGAATAACCGCGAGCTATGAATCGACGTTGCCTGCGGTCGACTAACTGTGAGAGACATCTCTCAGAAACTGGCACCGAGACATGAAAACCTAGGACAACCGTTCGCTCTACTGACCGAACAGAACAACGGTGTTCGTCGACCTCCGATTGTTTTTGAGATAAATCACCATAAAGAAGAAATGGGCGAAGAAATAAATCCCAGTTCCGTCCAGTCCAGTTTCCGATTGACTGATATCGATTGTTTTTGCTAATCATTCGATCAATCTCAGTCTTGCTTCGTTTCGTGACTGGTCGCAAAACCGGGTGACCCGAACTGGAAAAACAAACTGAAGATTCCAGCTCATTTCATCCAGTACTGGAGCGTCACAGCGTGGAATAATTTATTCTGGAACCGGAATAGTGGGTTTGAATTTTAACTTCCTCTGGAACGAGTGGAATCATAAGCACCTCCTAAACCAGCGATATAGTTTACCTGTATATTTATACAGGTATATTATAATATATTATATCTCTATATTATACACCACACAATAATGCTTCCACATTTGGTAGGTGCCTACATTTTTGAACCACAGTAAATTTTGTTTTGAATTCTTTGAAGAATAAAAGGGTGAAAAATGGCAAAAAATTGGGAATCAATTGTAAATAAAATGCCAACCGATAAGTGTGTTCAGTTGCTTGGCTTTGGCTTTTTGTCAATAATAGATAATATTATTATGGTAATAATAATTTAGTACCTAATAAATAAAGGCAGTAAATCTAGTAAGGGTAGTCTCGAGTTTATTCTGAAATAAATGTATATAAAATTCCCCGCACTCATAACAAATTGTCCAGAAAAAGCATACTAAGGTACCAGTGCAGAAAAACATGTTCGGAAAATTATGTGCGGAAAATCGTGATGCATTCGTGCGAACGTTTAGTTAAACTGAGCTTGAAATGAAAATATAATTTTTGAGTATGGCAGACGAACCTCTCACACGCAAGCGATTCAAGTCAGACGGTAGCTGCCATTACAGACATTCAATGGGGTATGCGTGCAGGGAGACAATGTCTGCATGTCATGCAGGATCGGGTGGCACGTTTCTTGTCCAAGAGCAAAAGCATGTTTTACCGTTCAACACTAATTCTGAACGATTGACGGTATCTAAAAAACGGTATACGGAAACGATCCTCGCGGGCTAAACGTTTTTTATATCAACCACCGTTGCATGTCCTATTACTTAGCGTAGATACTCTTTATCTCCGGCTCTTTATCAGGTGTGAAGTTAACAATTAACAAGCACGTTTGATTCTAGATTTCCTTAGTCTACTGGCACAAGTTATTTTTAAACGGCTTCGAATAAGTTTTTCGGTTTTTTTCGAAACGTATGTTTCGCTCTCACGCAGCCAATTTTGATACGACTTGAAAAATTCTTTCACTGAAATTTCGAGAAAGTTCGATGTTCGAAGTACACTATTTTTACCATTTCTTTGGGGAAAAATATAGATTAATATCGGTGGCGCTACAGCAAAAAATGTCTTCAGCATTTTCGAAAAAACGATATTTTTAAAATTTTTAGTTTTGTTGGTTGTTTTTGTAAAAAACTAAAATATTTTAACCAAAAAAAGAATGACCCATAAAAATACACATGAAAAACTAAGAATTATTGAAACATAAAAATTAGTGAGTTTGAGTTTGTATGTTGAATTTGAGAGTTGTGTACGAGAGTTGAGTTTGAGCTAGGTTTGAGTTGGAGTTGATTCTGTGAGCTGAATAAGCTAGTTGAGTTTGAGTGTTAAGTTTGAGAGTTGAGTTTATGAGTTGAATTTGAGAGTCAAGTTTGTGGGTTGAGTTAGTGAGTTGAGCTTGTGAGTTAAGTTTGAGTGTTGAGTTTGTGAGTTGAGTTCGAGGGTTGAGTTGTGGGTCAAGTTTGAGAGTTAAGTTTATGAGTGGATTTTGAGAGTTAAGTTCGAGAGTTGAGATTGGGGGTTGAGTTGTGGGTTAAGTTAGTGAGTTGAGTTTGATAGTCAAGTTAGAGGGTTGAGTTTGTAAGTTGAGTTTTGAGTTGAGTATGTGACTTGAGTTTGTGATAAAAGTGAATTAGTAACGTAATCGACTTCAGTACAAGCCCACAAAGTCATTTCCATGAAATAATGATCAGCTGAAACTAGCAAAATCATTCGCGCAATTCGGTTTGGATCAAAATGAGCATTTTCATGCTTCAATACCGTACAAGACCTTGACGTTTTAAAGTTTATCCCTATCAGGACTTATAACAAAGTTTATAGCTATTAGGATGCCCATGATATGCAGTAATGATAATTTGCCACCCATCAAAATAGGAACGAGTACTTAGTTGATCCTTAAACCCACTGATTTTAATCTGCAGTTGGTAAGGCTTACAATTAATTGCAAAGAGCGGAAATCGCCGTTCCGCCTAATCCACCCAGTAACCAGGCAAAGGCAATTTCTTCCTTTCGCGTTATCTTCCGTCTCCTTCATACCTGCATGACTATCCTTTCTAATATCATCATCAACCACAACGATTCCGTCCAAGGTCGTGAGTCTTCTAGTTCGCACCCCATCAGCGGATGTTCTCGCCTGTCATCATCTTGGCTCGTTACCCGACAGCAACCGTTGCATATCACGCGAATTCCCTGGAAATGGTACCTAGACAAACAAGGATAGTCCTTCTGACGGGTTTTTACTATCCTCAAAAAACTCAAACTAAACCAGCACTAACCAGTCAAGGATAGATGTGAAATGCCAATTTCGGTCCAAGGCAAATTAGTAAAAATGCCATGAATTTGATCCGAAATTTAGGTATTGGTTTCCTTGCGCTCAAACACCTATAAATAGCCACCCAAAAAGCCATAACCAAAAAGGTATCTGTACAAAATCAATTTTTTTCAAACAAAATGTAAGTGGAATTTAGTTAAAATACCTAAGTTAAACTCAACACTCCAATAAATCGGGCGAAATCAAGAAATCCTCGCTGTCTGCTCTATACAGATGCTCACTGAAACGGCCATTTACGGAGTTATAACTCCAAAATGGTGAAGCAAAAAAAAATCTATCAAATCGATCAAAATCTCAAATTTATCTTCGCCTACTCTTACGAAATAAGTGGAAAACTAATTTCTTGTACTCCCTGGCCTTACATCTAATCGAAAGTATCGTCGGCGTGCCCAGCCTCTCCAATGAATAAAGTACAAACTAGTAAATTGAGAAATTATTATAATGAGTATCTTTGTTCAAGAATAATGTTCTTCAACGGGGAAACGTTGATGAACTCATACAACTGACACGTTTTTTCGCACGTTCGCGGTGATTTAGCGGCAACCGGTTCGTATCAGGTAGTTGATGACGATTGCTCCAGGCAGACCAGTTCTACCATTTATGAAGGGGCTGATGAAAACGAGAGTGTAATGATCTTTTCCCCGTTCGCGTAATAACTTTTGATTGCTAGAAAGTGAGCGTGGAGAAAATTATCGGTTGGAGGAAAGCGAAGTTTGCCAATCGTCGCTCGATGGTATCGACAATTTTATTTCGTAATATCGATCATCCCGTTACGCATACGATTCACGACCGTGGGCTTAGGGGATAAACAATTCATTGCTTAGCACGAACTGGAATAGTGAACCTTTTTTTGGTAGGTATATGGACAATCTTCTTCACTATTATTCATTTTGATATCCATTTGTGCTCAAAATGTTGAACCAAATCTATGATATTCGCGTCGAGACATGTATTTTGATTCCTATTGCGTCGGAAATACAGAAAAATGATATACATGGTTTGGAAATGTTTAAAACCTCTTGAGAAAATAGGGGTACCTAAGTAGATTAGTAGATAAATACCAGCTAATATATTAGCTAATATATTAGCTAATATATATCTATAGATAAGTATATTGGTATATAAGACCATGTAGTTGGTACATAAATATATACCTACGTCATTTTTCCAATTATAAAACTATCACCTATCTTAGATCTTTGAGTGGTCATAAAAGTCGAATTTGGTCTTGGTATCTTGAGTTAGCTCAAATTTCGCTTGTTACCTGTATAGGTACCTATCTACTTATTTCCACAAGTATGTGATGGTTCAAATAATTCAAAACACGGTTAATGGAATTTTCGAATTTATTGCGAAATTCCAAATTATATTATTATAATTATCATCATGTCAAAATAATTTCCTATCCTACACAAAATGTTTTTTTGCGAGAAATTCGAATTTTAAGTTTTAGGAATAGTGATAGTTTATATAATAAATTTAGTTTATATAATGAAAATAGTTTATATAGGTAGGTAATAATATAGTATTCGTTTCTCTCGTTTGTTGAAATACCTAAAAATAATAGGATAAATAGTATAAAAAAAAATAGCCAAATCCTAATAAAAATATGTACTTATGTTACTATCAAACACGAGTATTTTGCGCGAAGTCAGAATTCAGGTTAGGAACTGGAGAAACGTGCAATTGCAATTGGCAACAATTATTAGGGCAATGTACTCGATCGTGCCCGCATATCAGGTCGTCAGGGTCTTTATAGGTAACTTCAGGTACGTATATTAGCCAGCCTGCGGGTTCTTGGGAAGAATCATTTTACCTACCTATACGATAACGACCTTGCAACTGCGAATGGATAGGATAACAGTAATTTGGAATACCTATTTCAAAATTTATAGTTCCTCTTACCGTCGGAGCCCTTTCGTTATAACGGGTTTAAATATTAATGGCCTATCTGGACTGTTATGGAAATGAAATGTGGTATCCTTTGATTCTAGGGGACAACATAGATACTATTGCGATTCCCCTGCTCGATTTTCCATTAATTTATTATCTACGGCATCCTAATTGAATCCAAAAACAAAAAATTCTTCGAACGCTGCATTTTTGGGAAATAAATTAACTTCTTTAGATATCAGGTAAAATTCACCCTTTCTTCTCTCATGAAACAGATTGATAAAAAAACCAAATCGATACAACTTTGTGCTACCCCTGTTAGCTCTTCACTGATACTTTTTTAAATTTTATTTATTTACTTAATTTTTTTTTTTTTTGAAAAAATCTAAATTAGTTGGGCCCTCACGTTACGACGAGTGGAAAGTGAGTTGGAAAGCTTCTGGCCTGTGAAAGCGATAGCATCCTCCGGCCATCTATCACCAGGTGGGCTCTTACCTACACCTAATCGACACCTAATGTACCATTGAAGAGTTTTCTTCAGCTCGGGCGCCCTTGTCCGTTTACTTTGTCGACTGACTCCCCCGTCTTGGAACGCCCTCCTTGATCCTCAGCCCGTGACGAGCTGACCTGAGTTTGGTACCTCGAGTTCGAGCCTGCGTCTGGTGGTGCGGATCCTGGAAAGATCGTATCCAATGAGCCTCGATTGTTGAAAAAGTAGGGGGCGTACTCAGCCCAATAATTAAAACTTGTGTTGTATTTTGGCAAAATTGGTAGAGATACCCAATGATAAATTTTTAAAAATTTTTTTGTTGCCTATCGGTTTTTCTGTCTGTCTGTTCCCACATAGGTCACGACCCAGGCGTCCAATTACCTTTAATTGGGTTAGCTTTAAGCTCGTATCACACGTCAGACTGTTCCCGACCCCATCCCACAGACCGTCTGTACAGACAAATTCTTTGGTAATGTTGACTCGCGAATTCATTACTAGAGAAATTACTAATAAAATATCAGACGACGTCGTGGATTCTAAAATTCTTCATAAAATTTCCATTTTTTCTCTGCATTAATGAACTTCATTTATGAATTGAGGCGTTGATAGCCAGAGTGGACCATTCCACACAGGTGTTGAACTGAGAAAATCGCATTTGAAAATTTCGACTAATTTCTTGTAATTGATTAAGGGCCTTGTTATGGTGTTTTGAAGAAAAAAATACAAGCATTCTTGGGTGAACAGATGACTCATGAACCATAGGGACATTTCTACAAGCCACAAAGTCCACTCTGGCCATCAAAATCGGCGGCCAATTTGCAGACGGACCATTTGAAAAGTTGCGCTCTCTCTTAGCACATTCGAGAACGAGTCAAATTTTAAAAATAATTCGATAGATAGAGCAACCACAGACCCATTGCACTGTATAACTCATTTTTGGACAGTTTGTGGAATGGTCCACTCTGGCTATCAACGCCTCAATTTGGGATTCACGATAAACTAATAATTTCCAAAGGAGGTCATATGAATAAATAATTTGGCTTTTAGACTTAACTTTTTTTTGCCTTATCTTAGTGCACATTGTGAGGGCAATTCGATGAGGCCGTAACCTGCGAAAGCGCTCGATAAATGGATAATCAAATTACGGATGTACATTTCCCCACAGAATTTCCGCTCGTCGGGTAGGAACTTTGAAAATTACAATTTTCACTTTTCCCATTTTGTCACGCAGTTTTCTATTCTCGTTGAACCATTTTCGCAAAAATTCACGGTCAAATGGTTCTTTTAGCGAAGTCGTGTCTAAATAACAGTTAATTGCGCGCGACTAAACGGCTGCGGCGTCGATCGTTTAAAAAGAAAACTTGGGCGTGAAAAAACAGTTGGAAAGAGTTGAAGAGAACAGTGATAACGGTTTCAACTGGACGGACCTACGTTAAAGAATTCCCGCTGATGGTTTCATGACGGACTGGTGTTTTTTGCCACAGTTTTGCCTACCGTTTTATTCCGGGGGTGGATTCACACTATAACAAACTCAACTCTGTCCCGACTCTTTTCAGATGTTTCGAAGGTTTTTTTTGGGAAACCTTTCGTAATAATGAGAGTTAAGCTGGGTTCACATGTGCGTTTTTGTCTGCGTCATCTGCGTCTGCGTACAGTGCGTAATGAGATTAATTGATATGTAGGTTGATAGGTAGGTACGTGCTATGAATACCGGTGGTGCAAGATAGCTCACATACTTCCATATTATTTTGTTCCGCACATTTTTCAAATTGATTGTATTTTGAGTACTTTGTAGGCTATAAGATTATATTAGGATATTAGGGAGGATATAAGGTAATAAGTAAATAATGGATAAATAAATTATGGAACATTAGGTAATTACGGAATAATAAATTAGGGATATTAGAATTATTCAAACCCCTATATTAGAAAAACCCGAGGGATATTAGAAAAATTATGGATATTGAATAATTATTATTTACTCAGTAATACATTTTAAGCGGAAGTTATACATAACTTATAAATTTATACATTATAAATTTATAATTTTTATAATTAATAATTTATAATATACTAGAATTATAATAATAATTAAAATTAATAGATATAATTATAAAAATATTTTATAATTAATAATTTTATTTTTATAAAAATAAAATTGTTCGGGGTTTGAGGGTGATTGACTGAGGTTCTCGTGTTAGTTCTGTATTCCGTTCGGCCATCCTCAGGAGAATTTCACTTCAATATTTACAGAGTAAATGAAAGTATCGTAATTTGAAAGTGGGTTCATGATGGAAATCGGTCCTGAATCGAACTTTTTTTATGTAATAATATATTATCAAGAAATTTATTTCAAATTATACGATTTTCAACGTAGGTTGTGTGAACTGTCCTGGGTCGGAACTTTACTAGCACTGCCTAGGATGAGCTGGCCAGATTTGGTAACGGAATGCAAAATATAGAGGGACCCCGTAATGCCGAAGAATCTTCCGCACTATGGTACCTTCCTGTTTCTAGGCCTCCCGAACTAACAACTGTCTTTCTCGCTTCAGGCAACTGTGAGCGTCTTTTAGACGGCCCCTTTGAGGAAATTGTCAACTATTATGGCACTTGGAAACCGAGTAGACGTACCTATTCAGATTTTGAAAAAGTCGCAAACCTCAGGGAAAAATCCGTTGTCACATGATGTGACTCACATCCATATTTTTACAAAGTAGGTTGGTATAATTGGTTTGCTTAATCCACCAAAAATTGTAAAATCGGATCGGAGGTTCAGAAAAAGAACTACCCGAATTTGGATTACTCACAGTCCTTCCGATATGGCACTTTTAGTGTTTCCTGTTTTTTTTTCTAGCCTCAAAAATGAATCGATTTTAGCGTTCTTGTTATTAAAATCTTTGTTGTACCTTGCACAATACGTGGATGTTTTATGTTCCAATAACATGACGTATTCTTATTTTAAGAGGATTTTAAAATTTGCATAAGTTTTCTTACTGTGTTTTTAGACATTTTTGATGATCTTAATACCCTTCAAAGTAGTCAAAATATACACCTATTGGTTTCACTAATATAAGTACGTAGGTATCTACTATAATATGGATGTATTGTGTGCTATTTACTCATTGCCCGAATCCAAAAAATCCTTGATCCAATATTATATCTTAAAATAAAATAAGAAGCCCATCCTGCTGTGCATCAAAACACTATGGTACTTTCAAAAGAGACGAAATTATTTAATGAGTGCCTATTTCAAATTTTGAACTTCAAAACAAATAATCAAAACTAGATTCAAAAGCAATTGTTCAAATCGTGGTCAAAAAATTCAAAAATGGCTCAATGGTTCAAAACTAGATTTGTCCTTTAGTTCTGGTGTACCTATTCTGTAGATAAAAGTGAAAATTTAAAAAACAGTATTCTCAAGCCTGAAAGATAGGTGCCCTTAAAGAGACTTTTTTCCGGAGTAGTTTTAATAGTAAAATCGCCAACTGTCATCGGATGCCTGCTCCAGTTCCTGTCAGTTGTATGGAAAAGTTAAACGGGAGCGGACAGCGCTCATTATAGCCGAGCCTACACTTGTAATTAGTGCGAGTCCTTATTCCTGCAGGGTAAGGTAGGGATATAAGATATTCATGTGTCGACATTTCCGTGACTCGACATGCAATTAACGGTATATGGGTGCTCGCTGAAACGGCTATCATCACTCCGCACTATCGGCCATCTCGATCACGGAAAGTTGGACCTGACCATTTAGCTGGAGTGGTATCCATGATCACATCTTCAAGACATAACATCTTCAATTAGTTTAAATGTGAAAGCTACTGGAAGAGAACAGGCTGATTATTAATTTGCCGCGATTCAGTTTAGTCCGATAAAATCGTTAAACCGGTTCCTAGGATTTTGCTTCGCATTGCACAAGTTTACAGAAAAAAGTTCCAATCAATTGCCGCGGAAAAAGCCTTCAATCTCTTTGTTTATTTATCCAAATTTTCGAGTTATTGGTGATTTTCCGTTTTTTCGGTTCGGCCAATTTTAGGTATAGGTACGTACAGATGGCCCAAAAATGCCACAAAAACTCACCTCTTACAGGAAATTTAAGATTCCAAATATATAAATGTCTTGGGGTCTAAACGCACAAAAACAAGTGATTTGGCAAAAAAAAAATCGACTTTAAAAAATTAGGTACGTTTTTCTCACTATTTATCTTCTAGCGTGAAAACTACCCGTTAAAAAATAATTCCCATGGAGGTCTCATAGATAGCTCATCTATGCGTCGAATGAGACCAACCGCAAGCTTCTATATTTTACAGTTAGGGAGCTACGATTTATTGAAGTTTTCACCAACTTTGGCCATATTGCAGAACATCAACTTCTGGAGCTTTCCTGAAAACTTGATCGTACCTACCTAAACGTTTTCCATGAAACATATTTTTTGGCAATGAGGCATAAATTCATCCTAATTGGAAGATGTTTTCATTTGTGATTAATTAAGTCTTGCGTTCAAAATTAGCCCTGATATACCAAAACGGACAAATTTTGAAAAATCTAAGCTCCTTCATTATGTTAGGTACAGAGTTTCGGGTTGGTCTAATTCGACGCATAAATAAGCTGCCTGCGAGACCTCGCTAGAAAACAATTTTAATGGGCTTTGCTTATACGCTAGAGAATAAAAAAGCAAAAATAAAAAACTTGCCTTTTTTAGAAAAACTACGTTTTATCAGCATTCTTTAGCGAAATCACATAGGTAGTTTTTGGGGTTTTATACAATAATCGTTTCTTACCCTATCCAAATATTTTATATTCGTCACGTTTTATGCTTCAGAGTGGCGAAGCGGCAAATGGCTAAATGAATTCCGCATACGTGTGACGCCACAATCGATGCGAACGAAAGGTGACGAACGAGAGCTGAGCGCGATGTGGACGCTCGCGCTCGTTACAATAGTTTACGCGGCAGGGCCCGTCCACGGCGTCCATGGGCGAACGTCGCGGTCAGCCGAGCCCAAAGAATCGACGGCGGTCCCGTCATCGTTATCGTCACCTCTCGCCAACGATACGTCGTCGTCCGAAACGCCGACGCTGGCCAATACTTACCTTCCGAGCCGACGAGAGCGGCCTCCAACACCATACGTGAAGTCGACGACCACAGTATCGACGACGACTGATACGGAGGTGAGTTCGTCTTTCCTACTTCTCAGAAAAAGGGTTCGAAGATTTCCAAATTATGGAGTTTTTAAGAAACGTTAAAACTATGTTTACAAAAAAAAAAAAAGAAAATGCTGAAAAGTGCGCATTGAGGATTTATCGTAAACGTACCAAACAAATCCTCATCCAATTAACCATATAAGAATCGGGCCGAAGATGTAATTGCGACGCTATGCATTAGAAATAGTTCACTCATACTTCAGCTATGCTGGAAGAAACTTGATTCAACCCTTGTTAAAGTAAAATGAAAGTTCCTGTATTCTAATTTAACCGGCACTCAACCAGAAATAGAATTGCAAATCTCGACAGGAAATAGTTAGTGCCAAACCTTATGGAAATGTCGATGGCCCGTGTACATCCTCGTTGACGTCAAGATCGACATCATCCATGAATCAAATGGAGTCAGTGAGTCAATGTAAGGCGCGGTGCGCGAGTCAGGAACATTTCGGTTCGGTCCGGAATTTGCATTTTCGAAGGGCACTCCTTACGATCTACTTCGGAAATCAGCCTATTCCCACCGAATAGTCTGTATCTGACGTCTCAATGCCAGTTCAAGATATTTGAGTTCGAAATTTTCTTACGCGAATCCGCCAAAAAAATAATACAACATGGGTTGAGGCCCTACAACCAAACTATCAAACTCAAACTCAAACTCATCCTCATAATCCCAATGAAACTAGTCGAACTTAAATTGGACCATAATCACAAACACGAGCTCATACTCATAATCAAACTCAAACTGAAACTCGAACTCAATTTCTAACTCATACTCATAATCCCACACTCGCAATCAAACACAAACTGAATCTTAAACTCGAACTTGTACTAATAATCACGCTCAAATTGAACTCGAACTCAATCCCAAACTGAATATCAAACAACCTCATAATTCCACTCAAACTCATAATCGAACTCAATCTCGAACTCGAACTTGAACTTGAACTGAAACTGAACTTATACTCAAATTCAAACTCGAACTCATGATCAAATTATAACTGAAACTCAATCTGATCTCAAAATCAAACTTGAACTTGAACTGAAACTCATACTGAAACTGAAACTCATAGTGACAATCGAATTCAAACTGAAACTTATAGTCAAATTCAAACTCGAGCTCACAACCAAACTGAAACTCAAACGTGAATTTAAACTTGAACGTGAACTGAAACTGAACTCGAAATCATAATCAAACTGAAACTGAAATTCAAACACAATTTCGATCTCGAACTTGAAGTTGAACTGAAACTAAAACTCAAACTCATGATCGAACTCGAAGTGAACACGAAGTGAAACTTATAGTTCAAACTCAAACTTGATCTCGAACTTGAACATGAACTCAAACTGAAACGCAAATTCAAACTCAAACTGTAACTGAAAATCATACATCTGATCGATCTTAAACTGAAACTTGATCTTGAAATAAAACTCAAACTGAAACTTGAACTTGAGATGAAACTCAAACTGAAACTTAAACTCGAATTCAAACTCAAACTTGAACTGAAACTGAACTCGATCTCATAATCAAACTGAGACTGAAAGTCAAACTCAATCTCAAACTCGATCTCGATCTCGAACTTGAACTCAAACTGAAACTCGAAAGCGAATTCAAACTCAATCTCAAACTGAAACTCAGAGCGAAACTTGAACTTGAAATGAAACTAAAATTGAAACTTAAACTTGACTTAAACTTGACTTAAATTGAAACTGAAACTAACTTAAAATGAAACTTGAACTCAAACTTGAACTGAAACTTAACTCGATTACTCATGATCGAACTCAAAGTGAAACTGATAGTTCAAATTCAATTTTGAACTCAAACTAGAACTTGAACTCATACTGAAACTTGAAATGAAACTCAAATTGAAACTTAAACCCAAATTCAAAGTCGAATTCAAACTTTAACTTGAACTGAACTCGATCTCATAATCAAACTAAATCTCAAACTCGAACTTGAACTCAAACTGAAACTCAACTTCGAAAATCGAACTCATGATCAAACTGAAACTGAAACCCAATCTGATCTCATACTCAAAACTTGAACTTGAACTGAAACTGAGGTTTCATAATATGGCATATTATGCGTTTGAGTTGAGTTTGATTATGAGTATAAGTTTTACTGTGAGTTTGAATTTCTGTGCGGTTGGATTCGGCCAGTTTTATGAGTTTGAGTTTGAGTTTCAGTTCGATTATGAGTTTGAATTACAGTTTGATTTTGAGTCTGAATTCGACTTTGAGTTTCAGTTTGATTTATGAGCATCAGTTTGATTATGAGTGAAGTGTGAGTTTGATTATGGGTATGCGTTTGTGTTTGAGTTTCAATTTGAGTTTGATCATGGCATGGGTATGAGTTTTCAAAGTAAGTTCGAGTATTATTATGAGTTTTTGTTTTAGTTTAAGTTTGAGTTCCAGTTAAAGTTCGATTATGGGCTAGAGTTTGAGTTTGATTATGAGTTTGGGTTTCAATTTCGGTTTGACTTTGAGTTTGATCAAGGGTATGAGTTTTTAAAGTAAGTTTGAGTATATTTTGAGTATGAGTTTGAGTTTGAGTTCTAGTTTGTGTGAGTCTGCTAGGGTGAGTTTGACTTTGGATTCGAGTTAGAGTTTCATTTTGACTTATGAGTTTGATTATAAGTATGAGTTTCAGTTTTAGTGTTAGTTAGAGGTCCGGTTTGAGTTTGACGTTGAGTTTCAGTTTGATCATGAATATGAGTATAAGTTTTAGTTTCAGTTTTAATTTTCGTTTGACTTTGAGTTTTCTATGGGTTTGAGTATGATTATGAGTTTGAGTTTTTGGATCACTGTTTGTTGCTGTATGAGTTCCAGTTTCCGTAACGTGCTTGAAAGCGTACAGCTATAATATAGGATTTCAGGCAACAATTAATGGTAAAGAAAGGGTATGGCACTAGTGTGTTAGCGGCGTTTTAGGCAACCCAAAACTCAATTGGGCCTCTTTTACCATGTTACCCGGGCCGGATAAATCCATGTACAGCTGTCTCCGGCGGACTGTCTAAAAAATAAGTTAATTTAGGTACCATGAATGAGCTTCAGCCACTCTCTGGAGTAAAACTGAAGTCAAGAAGAACGACATGTGCCAGGCTACTTACTTTCCCATTTCATCCGAGGAAAAAGACCGAAGCTCTCAAGGCTCCCGACGAGGGGTCAGATTGAGTCTACGAAGTGACACCTCTCGTATCCTGATGCACTGCTGCCATAACAGTTGGATACCTTCCAAACTACCTTGGCACGACTCTCTCTTCAAACTTCACTTCAAATGAGATTAGGGTGTCTATCTCTCAACTAACCTATTTCCAAATTACTCCACTCGAATCTTTTACAACTGTGTCGCTGACTCAGAAATCCGAAGTTAATAGGTATCAGATAGTTTTATAATCTACTTTTCCAAGGGAAAATATTTCGCCCCTGGGGTCAATTCTGGGAGTTTGATAGCGGCCGACTACCATTGTTTGAAATTTCCTCTCCGGCAGTATTCGAACCTGGCACCTCCTGCTCTCTGGGCAGACCTCGAGCCTGGGGTCTGACAGTCTGGGAGGTGCCGTTCAATGGGACTACAACTAAAATTTTAGGTATTTTCGTACTCCCACCACCACCCATTGGATTTGTACGGCCGACTTGCAGAAACAGGTTTTTTGTGAAGTCAGGTACCTACCAAAATATAATAAATTTACCTATTGCGCTCTAAAAAAATCATTTTACAAAAACTTCAGAAAACCATACAGTACCATCGAGAGAAAATATTGAAAAAGTCAAAATGAGTGAAAGCAACTTTCAACACTGTTGTACACGCTCACACACCTATTAGTCAATCGTACACATCAGGTTTCGGCACTATTATCTTCCGGTGGAGCTCAATGTTGTTTCTCTGTGTCAAACGTGAGACAGTGGAACGTGTCAAATAAAAGTGTGACATTCCCTTCGGTTCGTACAACAAAAAGTAGGCTTGTTGTTTGCACGCACTGTTTTCGGATCTTCGGTCCGCGCAGATGTTTGCTCGCATTGGGGTCACTTTTCCGTAGGAGCTTTGTGTTCACGTTACTTGCCTCATCTCTACTTTTTGCACTCGTATTGACGATCTTGTAAAAAAGCGTATACAGGCTATTTCACCAAATTGCATCAATTTTTTTACGCGAGAATGTACCAAAGTTTATGGTCGGATCAAAAACTTATAAGCTAAAGCTAAGTCGCATCAAAATCATCTGAGTTTTCAAATTAAACTGTGAAGTTTCCGACCCAAATTGAGAATTTTCGTAAGAAATTTAAATCTAGATTTATCCAAGGACACTTGCATTAAGTTACTAAGTAATTTTCTGCATGACGATCATTGAAATCCAAGGTGGAATTTAATTCAAGCGTCCTTTTATAAATCTAGATTTAAGTGAATTGATAAACCTGAACGTTTTGGAGCACTATTTGCACTATTTGAAGCAATAGCAGCCTTGAAATCAGTCCAGCATGGAAAAGGATAGTATTATAACAACAATTATTGATTGTCATAGGTATAACCTGCTTAGAATTATATTACCTAGCTGACGTTCGATTAAAGTTCGTTGAAATAGGGCTTGAAACCGCTATAGAACTCTGTAGTAACGACAAATTACGATATTACCCCCTCGTTTAACCGCTTCAGAAAATTCTGGACGATAAAAGTTCGTGCGCTTTGCAGTAGTACGAAAATAGGTACGAGTATGCGATTTCAAGTGCGAGAAAGCGAAACCGAAGTACTCGTAACTCTGTATTACTCGTAAAAGTCATTTTTCCACGGATCACCGGTCACACGTTACACGTCGGTTCGTTTACGAGCTATGTGAATGGACCCTTTCACCTGCCTTGTAGTAGATAGGCACTCAAACTTGAGATGAAATGAGCTCACGCATAGGTGCACTTTGTACAATCGTATTAAACCCATCTGTATGGTATAATGAATGTACCAACAAAGAAAAATTACAAATATTTTAACAAAGTTCGAATTACAGATAAGGAAGCCCATTTGATGTTGAGCGATTTAAAAAGTCTACTTTTATCGATGTTTCACAAAAATCTAATTACTAAACTGTAGGTTAAGTATGGCTACTGTAGAGGCTATAAGGGTGAAAAAATGCCAAAAATACACAAATTTTTAAAATCCTCATGACAAAATTCAAGTTTTAAGATATCAGAATACGTCAAGTTCCCTGAAAGAAATATCGACTTATTTAACTAGAAAAAAAAAGAGTTTAAGACCGAGAAAGCTAAAAAACTTTTTGAAATCTGAAAGTATGGAGATAGGTTTTTGAGGAATACCTACGAGAAAAACGCGTGAAAATTAGATATGATAGTTGTATTATTTTTGTCTTGAGCCAACGTTGCACGCACTCTTACGACAGAGCTCTTCAAACGACTAGACTTTGAGGATCTGATTTAAAGATACACTATACTGTATTTTGACACCATAGCATCTCAAATTTCATGTTTTCACTCATTCACTCCTCCCGAGCCCGTGAACATCAAGTCTCCTGACCAAAACACTCAAGAGGCACAATTTTTGGTTTGGACGAATTTGATTTACGACATTTCCACGAAATTCGTCGAATTAATCGATTTTGGGAGGAGAAAACGCCAAAGTGGAAATGTCGACGATTTTCTAATGGACGAAGAAAAAAGCAAAGAACTTTCAGATGTATGAAAAGCGAAGAACTTTCAGATGTATGAAAAGCAGAGAACTTTCAGATGCATGAAAAATGATTACATGGTAGGCCATGATGGTCAACAAAGAGATAATCATGAAAACGAATGTGAGACTCAAGAAGCACGTATACCTTCTTACTGATGGATCGTTCTTTGAACTTTGCCCAGGAAGTATAAGAGGTACTTATTTCGCGGCGGTTCTCACAGAACATGCCTTTACTTCAAGTAAAGAAATAAAACCATTCCTCAGAAGAGCTCATGTTTTTGCGAAGAGAATCAATCGTGTGAGCAATTCGTGACCGGGGTATAATTTTTAGAAAGGACTCTGTAACAAACCGCTTGTTAACTAAACACTGAAAGTCGTCATCTAAATTGCATGCAAGTTGATTGGCCCTCCAAGGTATTCGCAGGTTCCTCAGTCCTCGATTCAGGAGAGAACACGGAGAGATCGAGATTTGAAAATGCCAACGTTCTAAAAGCGTTCGAGAGGTTGATGAGGGACGTCGTTTTAAAAACGAGGTTTGAAAATGTTCAGTTACACGCGGATGAAAGACATTTATCCAACCTGGAATGACTAGGGATTGAACCCAAGTTAACTTTCTAGCCGAGAGAAGTATCAAGTATACAAACTGAGGAAAGTTCCAATCGAACTCACCCTAGGTTCTAAAAAAGAAAAACCAGCGCGTAGACAACACGGAATACTTTCATATTTTGAAGTAAATTTTTGACCCAATTCAATATATTAGTATATCGACGATGAAACTGCAATACTGCCCAATTCAAAGCATCGTGTCTTTTGGGGGCGTCTGCGTTGCCTACTTTTCAAAACTTGGATTGGTGGCAACTTGGCAAATCACGCGTCCATGGATTGCATGGCAAACGAATTGGGCAGTATTGATTCTACACCGTCGATATATAGAATAATATTGGATATATTCAATATATTTAGTATATTTTTATATGCAATCATATGCTCATTATGCAAATTCTAAAACCCGCCTATAATCAAAATTTTTCTAGTTAGCGGAAAGTAAAAAATATTCACGCATTCGGCAAGGTAAAAATAAGATTTCGAAAGGAAGAACGCCCAAATTTTCATTGACCGTCATATTGAAGATTTCTTGGAAATTAGTTAATGCAAGCGTCCTTGGATAAATATAGCTTTAAATAAATTGATACACCGGACCTAAAATGGTGATATCGTAAAATCGACCATTTATGAGCTTTGTTGTGACAAGTTGACTGACATTTTTCGCAAATTGTTTTTTTCAGGAAACTTCAGCGCTTTCATTATCATAAATTCTAAAACCGACACGTAATGGTTATCACGCCAAACGAGTTTTCAACTTACATTAATTTACGGTCAAATCCCCGCATTATTGTCAACAAATCAAGTGTTTTATCTCATAAAATCGTGCGCCGCCTCGAATGAGAAAAACTTTTTTGCGAAGTGACCAAATGTATAACAGTAGAAAGCTGTTGGAGTGAAATTCGACGTCTTTGGACCACCCCAAAGTAGAACTATAAACATAATTAGATACCTCCAAAGCGTTCGTTCCGTTTCATTTCTCAAGTCCGTGTCACACGACGGACTTTTCCACGTTTCGAGCACTGGTTCTTCCTAGGTCAACATTAATATCAACACAATAGGTATAATCACAACATAATGTTTATAAATCACAACATATTATGTTGTAACATATTGATAGCGAAGTGATCATTATAAATCAACGTTCATCAATTTTTTTAATGATTGAACAATTGAACACTTTCACAAGAATTAATCATGCAGCGTTATTTGATCTTTTTCATCATCAATTCCTGTTCAATCATTCATTCAATCATTCAATTTCATCAACAATTATTGTTCAATAATTTTCTTCTTCAAGACTTCTATAATTTTACATCAGTTCAATGTTCAATTATTCATTCTGCGAAAAATTATCCTTCATCATGTTTATGTAGAACGCAAAGGAATCCAAGCTCAAAAAGAGTAGGCTATAGCGTCCGTATGAATTTCAACTGGATTCATTCCTGCTGGGTTTTTTTCGGCGAACCTAACAGGCACGTGATGGAACTACCAGAGCGTCAGAACGCCATACTTGACAGTGTCAGATGGGAAGACGTGTAACTATGAGAATAGGCGTCTCGAGCTGGAATCCAGACCGATGAATGTTTCCCTTTCGTCGGCAACTGTGAAGCAGGTGTGTGCACGAGAGAGAGATGGTGTACCTAGTAACACACATACGGGTACCGGCCTGGAGAAATAAGGCATACTTAGTTTTTGTCCCTGTTCAAACAGAGGATACTGGCTGTTGAAGCTGAGGGTACATTTGGCAGAGTTGACAGTTTTTTATTTAATATTTTTATTTTATTATTTTTATATTTTCACCCTGCCAGAATTCTTACTATAGGTACTTTTTTACAATTCATAATTTTTCCAGTATTTATATGTACGTAAAATACGTATACGTACCTGTGTAGGTACTTTATTTCATACTTTTACATAAATATTTACAGAGTGAAATGAAACTATTGGAATCGTCCTAAAATGATGAAAATGTCTGTATGCCTGATTCCTATATGTCTACGAGACTGTTGGTCCGTATTTCTGTAGGTTTGTAAGTCTGTGTATCCGTACGTCCGTATGTGAGTACGTCTTTATGTCGTTTTGTCCGTATGTCTGTATGCCTGTATGTCGTTTTGTCCGTATGTCTGTATGCCTGAATGTCTGCATGTCTGTGTGTCTGTATTACTGTATTTTTACTAGACTGAAAGTCCGTATTTCTGTATATTTGTACATTTGTGTGTCCATATGTGCGTATGTCGGTTTGTCCGTACGTCTGTATGTCTATATGTCGGTTGGCCGTATGTCTGCATGTCTGTTTGTTTGCATGCCTGCAAGTCCGTATTTTTGTATGTTTGTAAGTCTGAGTGTTCGTATGTCTGTGTGCCTGTACGTCTGTATGCCAGTCTGTCCGTCTGTGAGCTTTTACGGCCAGCAGTGGTGCGTAGACAAAACACAATACTTTCGTGTTTTGGTACTCACATTTATGAAACAAATTGATTGTTTTTGGAATAATTACATTGAACTCTGTACATAGATTAACGAATTAACAATATTCATAGAATTAATGACATAAATGATTGGCAAAGAGTTCTTGTCCAAGATTTCCGTTGACGGTATTCTCCCGGTATGTCAAAGATAAATGCATGGTCAGTACCCGATTAAGGTCCTCAGTGCAGACAAAGAACAAGGGTCAAAAGTAACTAGGAAAGGTCGCAAGATCGGCACTCAGGGATCCATGTTGAGCCTGGAAATGGTCATTACTGGTAATTCATGTTCCGGACGAGTGGCCCGCGCAATCAGGCTGTTCCTGTTCGCTCAGCTGCCGCCTCGCAGATGGCACCGAATGCCAGGTGGAAAATCTGCGGCCTCTTTTCTGGAAATACGAGTGCAGGATGGATACCTACTTTTTCAGATTGGCTTTGGAAATCCCGCAAATAGCCTCCCTCTCCATTTTATAGATATCTACCAATTTTTGAAGTTCGATAAAGTTTTAGAATTTTACAAATATTTTGCATACCTACCTATAACCTATTTTACAATTTTTCCACACTTTTTCCATTTCACAATTTTTCCATGACTAGGACTGTAAAAAATGATATATTAACAATAATTGATTTGCCACATTAATCCACCCGTTTTGAATTTTTGAAATTTGCGTACACTCTTTTTAAGGACATCAAATTTTGCAAATGATGCTCACTTTTATGCAATTTTCACAAGTTTTTTTTGCAGGCAGCAATTTTTATAGCGAGTGGCATCATTTTTTGAGTTTTTGGTGGAAATAAAAAATGAATTATTCGTCTGATAATTTGGCAATATTGCCTCGTATGAGAGCATAGTATTTTCAAGCATTAACCCCAAAACGAACAGTCTCAAGACCAAAGGTTATCTTGGAATTGGGAAGCTTTTTACGCTGGTGGCGTCTCCTTCCGCGGATTTCCCCTCAACTCTTGAGATTTCTCTAGAGTCGGACATTCTCGGAATCTCACGGTCCTCGTTAGATAGCCGAGAGATGGCTATTTTCCCATTAGAATCTGAATAATTCACGCACCGTTCCCACCTACTAAATTAGCCGCTGACCGAGGTCACTGTGCCAAGACTGTAGATGGTAGTGTAGTTACCATAATGCACATAAGCTGATCACTAGGAATTAGTTCTGAATTTGAAAAAAAAATTGGATAGTCAAAAAAAAAGAAATAAATATCAGGAAGGTGATTGAAGAGATCGTCCTACTGGACTTGAACTAACGGAAAAAAACAGAGTTTTTTCGGTTTTGTTAATTTGAATTGCGTTATACAGAGTTGGAGGAGAGGGGGGAGGAGGTGGTGGAGGAGGAAAGAGGTGCTTTAGAAAAGTGGCAAAAAACGGCGTTTTTGAAAAAGGTACTTTTGGTTTTTGGCGATTTTTGTCCATCGGGGTTGAACTTTCGTTTTGACCAGAGATAGGCTTTTATGCAGCCAGGTAATTTCCTACATTTTGGTGTGTTTATTTGGAAGTTTCGAATGCAATTTCATTCTTGGAGCAAGTGACTAATTCTGGGTTTTTGGAGGAATTTTTTGGAGTGTTTCGCTTATATTTTTAGAACGGTCGAAATACACAAGTTGTGAAACAAAAATTCCTGTTTTTCATAAAATTGCTTACATTTCTACGCCATACGAGAAATTTTAGCGATTTATAATTGGAAAATGAATCATAATTAATGAAATTGAGTCTGTTTGGTTACGAAAGAATTCTTAGAAAGTATGTTACCATCAAGAAAGTTCGGCTGAAGACCATCCTGGGGTCTACCTAATGACCGTTTGAAGACGTTGTCCACCCCTTGACTTAGGACCACACGCTTATGACACGGACTTGAAAAACTACAACTCGTGAAGTCACCTTTCAAGCCCGGCTTGAGTTAAAAAGATTGAGCTTTTCAAGTCAGGCTGTAAGACTAGACATGCCGAAATAATCGGATCAACCGGCCGGCTATAACCTGTCAAGCATATGTAATGACGCGTTCAGACTCGACGGATTCATTATACAGAATTTCCGTTACATCGATCATTTTTATCGCATAATACCGCTAGGGAACTATGGCTTTCATTAATAATTATTAAAACTTCACAAAAATTATTTACTCGGCATCCATTCAAATTTTGAACTAGAAATAAAGGGTTTGGGTGAGGGGGTGGTGTTACTGGTGTTAAGGATGCTGATATAGTTGATATATTTAAGAAAATAAATTTATGAATTTAATTTCATGAGATTCCATTTTGGGCTTTTCGGGAGCATGATTTAGGAGTACGGGAGGCGATTTTGTATCTGTACCGTAAACCGTTAAAATGTGAACGTGTCTTCAGCTGGTGGACCTAGGGCCGTCAGTGATACCCAGCCAGCATGACACGGCGATCACTCAGGTTCATTAAAGAAAGCGGTGAAAGGACGTGCCCATAGTTGGCTCATGTTGACGAATGGTTTCAGAATGTTCTGCGCTTCTGTGGCACCGCAGGATACAAATTCCTTCTACCATATCAGATTTCCGTTCAGATCCTAGAAAAAATTCGACCTACCGATTCGATTGAATTCGAAATTTGAAAATTCGATTGAACATTACCAACTTAATAGGTAATGAAAAAATTATCAAAAAATAAAATGAAATATAGGGAAGCAACAACAAATAGCAGTTCCAATATATTTAATAATCTTAATAAATACATATTTCGTAAAATATGGAAAAATTAATATTAATAAATTACATCCAATAATATTTAATAAAATATAATTGAATCAATGGACTAAAAAATAAACTAAAAATTAATAATCAATAATACCTATCTATAAGAAAACAGCGTCAACAGAACAAAAGTTACAGCTCGATAGAACCAAACTAATTTGTCAAAAGTACATTTAAAAATCTTTGATCGATATTTACAGGAGGTTGAAACGTATCATTTTTCAAAATCAAAAATTACCGACAAAGTCCCTTTAGATAATTTTTGTAACCCAAAACCCGCTAGTCATTCAGATTCTCCGGGCATTATGGGAGCAAATCCAAAATGAAGAAGCCAGTCGATAGCAGGGCCTATTACATTGAACAGAGGCCGGTACCTACTCGTTGCGCATTAGTTATGGCTCGTTGATTCCGAAATATTCGACACCCGCCGGCTCTTCCCATCTGACACCCGCACACCCATACCGAAGAATTTTTACTATCGACTTCGTCATGCTAACCTCAGCAACGTTACGTCCAACGGAAGGACCGTTCCTCACTTTTTCACAAGATGGGCGACGGTTGTGCCGTTAACCGTAAAAGAAACACCAATCTCGCACGATAACACTAGAGCACTGGACTCTGACATGAAAACTGGAAATGCGGATTTTGAAATTATTGTTTCCAAAAGTGGATTAGGAATAGGTAGGTACCTAGTTTTTCAACAACACTTATACCATACATACTTATACTTCACATACATCATAATTATGTATATAATTTTCTCTGGCCTTAAAATATACCTACCTACCATCAATACCTATCTTCAAAATACATAATTCAATCAAAATAAACAAACTCTTTCTTTTTAGAATTTTTTTTAAATATTAGACTACGCCTAAACGTAGGTACCTATAAATATTTTTGACATAGTTGCATAAAAATAATTATTGAAGTTCATCCTGTTTTACATTTCAATGGCTACGATATAGGGCAAAAATATCAGCATAATATGCTATTATGATATTATCATTTCGTAATATTGTTTTGCGGTGTTATGCGATAGTTACAACTCTTTCTCCACACCGGAAAACCGAACAAATAATTTCCGCCTGGTCGTCCTGTTGCGTCATAAAAATTATTTGCTAACCAATCGGTCATTTCTTTTTATCAAAATACTGGGTCGAGGTCCCTTAATAATGAAATCGGTTAATAACGACACGAATGTAAACAACAGAAGGACGTCCGCTCATAAAAGCTAGACGGTTCATCGCCGGAGATGACCGACATTGATATAATTTTTGGCTACGTGAACCCGGAATGTTTCCACGGTAAAAAGCAACGTTTCGGGTGTTGCTTTTCGCCCGATAACCGAAACTGTCCCGGGCGTGCCCTGCCGCCCTCGAGGAGAGGGTCGTCTCTCGTCAGGGCATGTCGTTTTACTTACTTTACCTACGAGTGCAGCTATAGGGTGTTAACCTGAGGAACCTGCCAAGGTCAAGGAATCGATTTTACAACTAATTTCCAACAAAAGTTACTCTAATGATATTATATAAATTTTTTTTCTCGCTTCCTATTGGCACTTTTTCACGATTTAGGATTTTTTCGTGATTCACTAAAACGACCGTAACTTCCTTAGATTTTTGAGAAAATTCAATTTGACTATACCGTTGGAAAGAGCGTTAAATTTCCAAAGACCCAAGAGTATCAAAACGAATTTTTGAGGTAGTTCAAGTCGAAAATCAATCGGAAAAGTGAATTTGGTCAAATATCGAGGATCTCCTTTTTCTATTCCGTGAGCCTAATACACGCGTCAATTTTCATTCAGGAAAAGTGCCACATACGACTCTTTTTCTTTATGGAAAAGTTGATCAGCACGACACACAAATCTGCGGAATGTGCTGGGGCGCCGGAATTTTTTCCATCAGTGTTGTAAACCTAAAGATTCTGGCCGGTACTGGTGTTAACAGAAAAGGATCCCGATAAACCTAGATCCCCGTTACTTGCTGGTTGCCCAGGTAGCTAATGGGAGCACGTTTTTCCCTTTTAGTAGCTCATTTGACTGTTAAGGGGCAATTAGCGGACGATCTAAACTCCGTTTAGACCGGTTAACTAGCGGTTCGCGGACTTCCCATTCATAGCCGAAAAAAGTATTCGAAGTGGAACAAAGCAAGGACGAATTTGGCTCGGCCCAACGGCTTCCCTTAAATGGAAACTCAGTTCAGCATTGCTATTCGAGATCTCATATCGTCGTTTAAGAGGCAACATAGCCAAGCCCACTTATTCCAATTTTTCAAGAGAACCGAAAAACCGTTCTAATACTCCGGGATATTTTTCACGGATGTTACGTATTTCACTCTCTACACAGGGTGTTAACCTGATGAATATGCCACCGGCTAGGGATCGATTCTACAACTAATTTCCAGCAAAAATCATTCCATACCTAACATTTTTTTTGCTCGCTTCTAAATGCAACTTTTTTGACTTCTAAGATTTTTTCCGTGAATTCGATCTTGATTCACGAAAACGGCCATAACATCCTGAATTTATCAAGAAAAATCAATTTTGACTATGCCGCTGGAAAGAGCGATAAATTTCCAATCACCCTTCAGTACCAGTAAATTTTTGTGAGATGGTTCAATTGGTTAAAATCTGGTCAGAAAAGTGAATTTGGTCGAATCTCGAAAATTTTCGCTTTCTTCAGCTCCGTGGGCTTTATATAATTGCGCTGGTTCAATTTAGCCTGTAGTCCTAAAAAATGCGCCAAGATGTCAGCTTTCCAACGGTATAGTCGAAATTGCTCTTACACCGATATTTAGTGGAGAAAATTCCACTTGAATGCGAAAAAACGTGGATTTTTCAATGAAAATCGACGTTATTGGGAAAAATTGCTTCTCAATGCAAAAATGTATTTGAGCGTTTAAGAGTGCAAAAAGAGACTGGTGTTCAAATTTACCCTCATATACATCCTCATGCGTTCGTGCAGGAGAATCCCCATGGCACCATTTTCTCAAATAACGTCGATTTTCATTGAAAAATCCTCGTTTTTCGCATTCAATTGGGATTTCCTCCACTAAATTGTTGCTAATTTTGAAAAGGTGTGTTGAGCGGTGTTCCCGGAAGGTAAATCTCGATCATTTTTGGTTGAGGTGGTTTTGCCCGGCTAAACAAAGAAAATTGATTAGGCGGTTTTGGCATTTTTGCGAGTTTGGCGCCTGTAGAGGGCGATAATGAAGTTTTTAACCACTCCACGATGTCGGGCATGAAATTTTGAATAAGACAGTGTCCTCAACTCATTTCGGCCAAAAAGTGGTTTAGGTTATATTGCTATTCGATCTCATATTCCAATCTTCCGAGATGCTCCTCCGCTTCCGAACCGTTCGGCCGATGGCAGTGAACTCGAGATTAAACTTCGCGGTCAGCCCCGGAACTCAAACCAGCGTTAAACTCAGCGGGTACAATGGCCAATGCACCCGGTGCATACAATTTACGAGCCGCCAGTGCTAAAGCAGAGATTCCAATGCAAGTTCGTGATCCGAATGCAGGTCCTATGCATACAACAGCATAAAATAAATTGATCTTCATTCTGTCCGCATAAGCAGTGCATGTTCACGCATGGCGGCTTGTTTAACTACTACTACCTACTTATATATACAATAATAATTCATGAACCAATCGTCAAGTACGGAATTCATGTTGATCGTTCTGGTGAAAGGTACTTTGAGATTGGAACTTTATTACAGATCGCGTTACTGTTTATGGGGCCTCGTGCTCCAGTGTGAAAATTCCTCGTAAAAAGTTGGATTACCTACTCAATAATCAACTTTCTTAGCCACCCAAGAAAATTAGTGGTGCATAGAAAACATACGACGGTACTTCCATATTTTGATACGTACATTTTTGAACCGCAGCATAGTATGCAAAGATATCTTTATATTGTTACTTATATAAATATACAAAGTTATATCGTCACTTAAGTTCTAACACCACCTAACTCAATTTTCCCAAGTTTTCAGGAGGCACAAAAAACTAATTATTTCAACTTGGAAATACATTAGGCGGTCGTCTCTTCTCCATAATAATCCGACAGTAAGTATATAGACTTTTTGATCTTACACCTCAAAATATATGCGTCAAGTTGAACAAACCGGAAATTTTATGGGCTAGCCCATAAAGCGTTGCTGCGCATTGTTGTTGCGCATCTATGATGGCGACATACTCTACCTCATAAGTGGACCTACTTTCTCAAGAGGTCCTTACGTTCAAAGTTTCAACAGGTCCTAACAATACCCATCAACCGACACAGACACAGACACCGACACCGACACCGACACCGACACCGACACCGACACCGACACCGACACCGACACCGACACCGACACCGACACCGACACCGACACCGACACCGACACCGACACCGACACCGACACCGACACCGACACCGACACCGACACCGACACCGACACCGACACCGACACCGACACCGACACCGACACCGACACCGACACCGACACCGACACCGACACCGACACCGACACCGACACCGACACCGACACCGACACCGACACCGACACCGACACCGACACCGAGGATTTGAGCGTTTTTGGTCTCAAAATCTTGGTTTTACCTTGCAGAATATGTAGATATTTTTTATATTCCAAAAATGCAGCGATTTTTTTTTTTTGCGAATTTTAAAATTTGCATAGTGAATTTTTTGACATTTTTGACCTAAACACACTTAAAAACAGTCAAAATATGATCAATTTTTTTCATTTATGTACGTTTCAACAGGTCCTAACAATACCCATCAACCGACACAGACACAGACACCGACACCGACACCGACACCGACACCGAGGATTTGAGCGTTTTTGGTCTCAAAATCTTGGTTTTACCTTACAGAATATGTAGATATTTTTTATATTCCAAAAATGCAGCGAATTTCTTTTTGCGAATTTTAAAATTTGCATAGTGAATTTTTTGACATTTTTGACCTAAACACACTTAAAAACAGTCAAAATATGATCAAATTTTTTCATTTATGTACGTTTCAAAATATGGAAGTATTGTGTGTTATCTACGCACCACTGGTTTTAAAGGTTCGTTCAGAAAACCACTCTATAAAAGCCCGCTTTTTCCGATTTGAAATGAATTTTTTCAACATGGGGACATTTCTGGGTTCATCGTTAAATTTCCTATAGGCATAGCTTACATTCATAAGCATGATATGCTTATAATAAGCATATATTCAGCAGGCAGCTTACATTCATAAGCATGATATGCTTATAATAAGCATATTATGCTATCCCCTAAAAGCCGCAGTCAAATTTAAACACCGAAAAAAATATTTTATGACTGAGGGTGGGTTCATTAATTTAGTTTATTCGTCAAACATACATTTTTCTCCGGAAAAGTAGTTTCTCGGAAAATTTCCATTAAATCCAGACTGTATATTCGATGAATAAACTTCATTGATGACCCCACCCTGAAGAAACGCGAACTGCATTTTGGAACCATGGGTTCGTAAATTGCAGCAAAACAGAAGCAGAAATATTGTATAGTAAGCACGGATATCCGCCTGCCAATTGATGTGATTACAAATTTTTATTACCAACCGCTGGACCGAACTTCAAGTCATCTTGTCGGAACGCCTGAGGCCCAGAGAAGTAAAACCCCTCAAACCAGCCGCAAGGAGATCTGGTTCGGCAGTAAACAAGAAGTTATGAGTCAATAACCATCCCCGAGATTCCGCGACAGGAAACCATCGCCGGCCATTCCGGTTTCCGGCACCTAGTCCCACCAGGCCGTGGTGAAAACTTGGGGTCAATTTCTTCTTTTTAAGACGCGTTTCGCAATTCGTTTTTTCCTGCCATTATTTTTTAGCAGTTCTCTCCGAGGAAGGCGCGATTGGAAATGCCGGGGAAACCATTTGCCGCCTCTCGCCCACAATTCTCAATAATAGCAGTCCAAGGTAAAAGACTCGACAAAAACCTCTTTCAACACCACCGCCTCCTGATTCAAACTTCCGGCTATTCGATGGCTAGTGTTACATATAGGTGGTAACTACCTAACAAAATCTGTTCTCGTTCGGTGAAGGATAATTTCACCCGGAAGGCCAAAGCAACGACGTTCATCAGGATCGATGATCAATATCGAATGTGATCAATTTTGAGGCGTGAAAAAATCCTGTGCCTGAAGAAACGTGATCCCCCAACAAGATTTTATCGTGCCTGTGAATTCATCACAGGCGAAAATTCATCTCTGATCGTAATGAAGCCAAAAATAATTATTCAGTCCCTGGATATATTAGGGAACCAAAATTAGATCGATGAGTGACTCGCAGCATTTTGTTCAGGCCATTGCACGCGAGGTTTGTCGTAAAAGATTAACAACGTCGCACCTTGGCACTTGCTACGCCAGGCCTGTCAGCCAGGTTCGGCTAATTAGAAGATGACAGGATTTTTGGTTTTTGCGAAATCACTTATTAGGACGTATCTACTCAACCGATTTGGATCGAACTGAGGGCGAACGCTCTTTTGAGAGCCAGAGCAGATAAATAATAAAATGTTCAATTCCTATCAATCCTACGCCAAAATGGGGAACAGTAAGTTTCTACAAGGCCAAAATCGATCCGTAGCTCAGATACAGTTTGAATGAATTTCTTCGAAAATATTTTTTTGCTTTTGAAACTAAATTGGGGACGTCGCTTCGGTTTTTTCTAGTTCTCGTTCGAATCAACGAAAGAAACAGACTCAGTTCATGCTCGTGATCAAAGGATTGTCGGGTACCCCAACAGGGGATAGGAGGACCGGGGGATAAAAGCGAGGGAGTTCGTGCCTGAGGATCGAATGTGGATCGGAGAGCTGTGGTCGGTTCCGTTAGTCCGGCGCAGGGGGCACACGAGTTCTATCTGCATCCATGGGCTGCTTGCCCCCCGAGGTTGACACGATTCGCGACGGAAACGAAGGAAAGACTATGCTCATCCGCGCCCTCGTCCTCGGGCTGTAGCCTCCAGGTCGGCGTTTCTGTCTGTCTGTGATTACCTGAGGGCGGGCCTGCGGTGCCCACCTACCAAAAGACGTGATGGGTCCAGTCATGCTCCAGTTTTATTCGGATTTCCTATTGTCCGAGTACACCCAGGAGGTCTATTATAGATAAAACCGTCCTAAGATAAAACGTCCTGAGTCGCCTGCAATTTGAATGGACTTAGGACGTTTTATCTTAGGGCGGCAGTATAGCTCTGGTCTAGCAACGCATGAAAAATGCGCTTTTCGAAGAATGAATTATTTTTTTTTTTGTTATTGACAGAACTCCATAGTTATGGAATTGAAAAATGACTTCAGTTTTGAGTTCATTTGGATTTATTAAATAAATAAAAGTAAATTTAAATAAACAAATTTTAATTATTAATATAATAAATTTGAGAAATATGTTTTTTAAATAAATGGTCACATTTTGAGGTCTTTGTACTGCTACTTTTTCTTCTTTTTTTTTAAACAAACCTAGGTAATCGGTTGGAAAAAATTTTTTTATTTGAATTTTTTAAATTTTTTATTTTTAATTTTTTTTCCATGACTCGGACTTTTAACTGGTATTTCACAAGCATGAAAATATTTTCACAACTATTTTCCTCGTCCGATTCCTTCGCATGTTACATGGTAGCAAATTTACCGCGAAATGCACCATGAGCAATGTCAGCTTTGCTTCGCAGATCGAGGCGACTGACCTGAGGAAGAAAAGGTGACTCGACGCAGCGCAATTTGCACGGTCGCGTCTCGCTTTTGACGCAGACGAAGAAGGAAATAGGCGAAGAACGAGAAAACAGATAGAATACTTTGAAAATCAATGATGCGCATCTTGCGTTTTGAATTTTCGTGCAGTTGAACAAACTCAGAATGGACAAGTCAAATGTTAACATTGGTAATATAACTGTGGGTCCTTCGAATTTTACGCAATAGGCATTCACGTATAACATGGCACGGGTTATTGTTTATTATATTACCTTTTATAGGCCTCAAATGAAATGGTTTTCAAAAATTTTCAAGCGCGTTTTCCGAGTTTTCAATCTTGGTTTGCACAAATACGATAAATTTGATCCTCCTGACCAAAAGATCAAAACTTTGGTACAGATACCGATGCCTATGGTGACCAGACGTAGTACTTAGGAAGAACATGTACCTACTTAGGTACTACTTATGGGTTCAACGTACTGCCACTGATCATGTACTACCAAGCGTACCTACTTCCAGAAATTTAAAAAAATTGAAAAACTACAAAAATAGTTGTGAAATTAGGTGCTTCAATGCCCTCATTTCTATAGAAACGAATTTACTAAAAAAATCCACAGTGCTAAAATATTGACTCGTTAGTAATTTTCAGGGCCACTCTTACCAAACGTTTACCGAAGTGAGGTGGTCATTGTCTTTCTAGGCGTTCATTATACTAGTACCCGTAGTTACCAAGTTATTACGGAGATCACAAGAGTAGGTATTAGTCAGATTTCATAATTCGGGGGTCTTATAACGAATCGTGTTTCTGCCATAATATCGTCTATGTCAGTAACTCGATTTTGAAGTTTAATAAAATTGAAAACGAAAAAATATTTCAAAAATCAAAACCATGATAAATAAGATAAGCCAGTTAGCAAATAGGTGCTTTTACTATATTACATTGGTGATATGTATTTTAATTTGGATAATATACTGCTTTTTAGAGAGAAAAAATCTGGTCAGCTTACCACTAAAACCAGCTTCCTCGAAAATCATTTTCATGCTCATCGTAGTTTTCTATCAAAAATTATTTATGAATTTAAACGTAATACTGCCAATAAAGCTTTTCAATGTACCTATTCGTTTGATCTGTTTCAGGAAGCCGCCCTGCGGTTGCCGAGCGCGGTGGGGAATGCGAAACCCACAAAATACCACTACTTCCCCCACAATCAGCACATTTATCTTCTGCCGGAGTGCGCGATACAACAGGTAAAACAATGGATCGTTAATCAAAATAAGTGCCCGTTTCATCGAAATTTCTCGCCTCTACTTTCAAGCGAGGAGAAGACTCGGAAAAGTGTCCTATAATATACTTTAGGTACATATTTTAGGTAGGTACATACTTTAGGTAGTCCTTGAACCAGACATTACTAACGACATGCTAGTTGCGCTGTCCTATTTAGCCAAAATTTATTGGATACTCATGCTTACCTATATAAGCCTAATCATGGCATGATTATCATGCTTACCTACCTATAAGCACGAACGGGCCAAGTAAATTTTAACTTTTTCAGCCAGAACCACAGCATGACTGGCAATAACATAAGTGTAGATTTTTCAAAAAACTATTTTCCCTGCTCCCAGAATGTCAAAATTTTGAAGAAAAGAACGTGCTTTAAGCCAAAAATTGGGTTTTTTGCACAATTCAGAGAAAAATCCGTTGATCGATTAAATATTTAATGTAAGTATCCATACAATAATATGAAGACCTCAAAAAGTATAATGATGTAGCCCAATTTCATCGTCATGTTGTTGAATAGGCATAGACCATCTTGGAAGGTTTGAGCATGACTAGTGTATCCCTACATCACAATCGGATGGGCATACCAACTCGAACATAATTGTTAACAAGCCGATTTCGGATTTTTCTAGGTATGCAATGCAGTTTACGTCCGATTGAATTACACGCAACCCTTGTGCGCATGCCCGTCGCGGTACCGCGAGCCGTGTTCTGCATCGCTGAATGCGGACGATCTCCACACGACAGAATTGGCGACCTCACCCAACGGCAAGGTCTGTAATGGAAATACCTATTCGTATCTGCTGATTTTGGATAATAACAATAGTGTGATGAAACCAGAAAGAAAGAAAAAGAAATTTGCTCTATTAATTTTATTACAAAAATATTATCATTATTTTAACGGTCATCATTCTGCTCATTAGGTCCTCACGTTGGTGAAAACATGTGAACCCGTGGCTGACATGAGGATCTGCCGGTCTCCCAGAGATTGGTCGCTTCTAGCTCTGCAGAACATCAGGACTGGAAAAAGCCACTATCTCGTCATATGCCGCTGCCCTCCAGAAACCAGCGATTTAGGTAACCAAAAACTGTTTCTATTACAAAATCCTTTTTTCTGTTTTTCCCCCTATAATAACTAAAAGAGAGAGGGTTGAACGGGCAAAGTTACCCCATTCGAAATGAAAGTTTACCTATTCAATCTTCTAAAAATTGTAATTAATACTTCCTTTTTTTGAAAAATATAGAGAAATTATTTATTTTGAAGGTTGCAAAATGAGTAAACGATCCATGAAAAAAATGGGGAAAACTTTTATTTTCATGAATCCTTTTGTTTTCAGAGGGCCCAATGAGCCACGACCAACCTACGTATGCGAGCGTCCCAGGGATCCGAGTCTACGGGATGATGTGCGTCAGTAACCATGGTTACGAAAAGTCACCCGGCCCAAGCTACGAGAAATCTGCTAGCACTCCAGCCAGCGCAGCGAACAGCAATCGAAGAGCGCGGCCAATGCGGACGCCGAGAAGCATAAGTAGGTGTACACCTAAATTTTAGATAAATGGAAATTAAATTTTGTTTTTTGAATTTTTTCGGGAAAAACGTTTGTTTCGACCTGTTACCTATCAACAGGATAAATCGTCGATTTTCATTATAGTTTTTCAATAAATACTACCAAAAAATTGGGGGAAACGTCGTTTCTGAAAAAATTGTTTAGGTTTTTGACGATTTTCGTCCGAAAGAATTAAACATTTGTTTAGACCAGGAATAGGATTTAGCCAGCTAAATTTCGAACATTTTAGTGTATTTGAAAGTGTAAAATAAAATTTCAATCCTGGAGTAACTTTTTTTAAGGGGTTGTTTGTATTATAAGAACGGTTAAAAATTAAAGCTTGGAAAACAGCTAATTCGTGTTTCTCATGAAATTTCCTGCATTTTTTGTCTCGTGTAAAATTTTTGTCAGACGACTCCTTCATACCAAAAATCCGCCCTAGACACCTTTGGAAATGTTAATCGCTAGGATCGTGATGAACTTTTCTGTTTTTGGAAACAAATTATCATTTCAGACGTCTGACCTGAGAATCAAATTTTCATCGTTTTTACCACTTTCCTTGCTATTTATTGCTTATTACTCTGACATTTCAGAAGCAGAAGATCCACCTTTCCCCTGGGATAAAGTCCTCGAACTGGTGTCCAGTGGTGCCGTATAAAAATGGAAAACCGTGGAACCATTTTCCTTACAACAATGGCTGCCTTCGACTGTATGGGCTACAATACCATTTTTCAATTTCGAAAATGGCATTCAAGATTACGTATACCTTCGGTATACGGGCAAAAAATGAAAAGATGTCGTTCTTTTAAAATCTAGATGAAATTCACAAATTGTTTGAAATAAAAACCAACCCACCCGTCCTATCCAAAAATTTTATTTAGGTTCATATTTGCGATGAAAAATGTGATGTTGAGTATTTGTTAAGAAAGGTAACCTACCTACTTGACTTAGTTATAAGCGATGCTTCCTTATTTATTGAAAAAGCTGTAAATATTTTTAGCCTAAGATTTCTAGAATAGTCCAGTCACTTGAGCGGGTTTAATTGTAGATTATTCTCTTCAATAAAATGATACTCATGTACCTATATCCATGTTTTTGCAATACTCTTCACTTACAACTAAATCGGTATGTGCAATATCTGTAACTGGAAATGAAAACTCGGAATCAACTAATTGATTTTTTGATTTAGTTTGTGTGATGAAATTAGACGTGCTACATTTTAATGTTTTATCTACCCTCCTTTCCCTTCCGACCTTTGGTATCACTCGATATAATCACTTCTAAGTTCCAACTCATGAAAGAGACGATGGGGTCATACACGAATTCTAACTGAAACACAAACTGTAACCCTAACTGAAACGCCAACTCAAACTGAAACTCAGACGGACAATCAAACTCGAGCTGATACTCAAACTGATTCTGAAACACTAGATCAAACTCAAAATGAAACTAACACTCAATTTGATACTGATACAGAAACTCACACTGATACTCAAATTCAAATGTCTAAAGAAAGGTAAACTCAAACTGAGACTGGAACTCAAACTGACACTGATACTGATTCTCTGAAGTATTAAGTAATTCATCGAGTATTCACTGAACTTGGAGGTAGATTTCTGTAGTGAGCATTATGACAAAAACTGGGCTTGATTTAGAGCACATGATTTCGGAACACGAAGAAAGCAGAGGCCACACAGGTAAGTTGTAGAAATCACAAAATAATGTTGTAGTAAAAAAATTTATTCGCACAGTTAAATCAAAAGTAATTCTGGGTTAGCTCGAAGTCCCCACAGTTTGTTTAACTTTTTCAAACAACAGCTGCATCCTTCCCTTCATCAAAGGTTGTCCTCTTTTTGTCTTCTTGTTTAACACTTTGTTTGTCTCTAATTTTTTCAAACGGTAATTCTGCAGCGCCTGGGCAATCTCCTCTTTCTTTTTTAACCTCTGCTCCCTCATCTTCTGTTTCGTTTCCTGTTTCTTCTTATACTCAAGCTGGGCCATCTTGATTTGCGACAACCTAGAAAGAAATTGAACGAATATAATGTGGAAATTTTGCCAAGTCGATAAACCTGTCTCTTGGTATAACCTAGTGATCGACAAAACAACTCACTTTCTAGGTTTTTCCTGATAACTGCTCTCCGCCCCAGATCGTAGGTCATCAGGATTGAAAAGCGGGTAGGCCGATGGATTCTCTTTCTTCAGCTGCCTCTGCAGCTTCTGTTTCAGTATGAACTTCTGTTTATCCTCGCGATCTTTCGCTGGAAATTGGAAAGTTGGTTAGTAACTATTCTTAGCAACACTAGAACGTGTTCGGCGCTTTCGGCCACAATTACGAGCTGTTGGAAGTGCAAATTTGCCTCTTCTACCAGGTCATTTTACTAGCCAACTTACCTTGAACCTTTCTGTCGTATTTCTTTTCCCTCCATTTCTTCTTATCGAATTTGGGCTTCGACTGCTGATCCATCAGTAGAAATCAGGACAAACTTGCAGCACGGAATTTTCAGGAGAAGTAAGAATAGTGAACCATTAGAAAAACGTCAGGCATTAGCTGATAGGAGCTCTTAGAGGAACTTCAGTGGCTTAAGTAATTCTAGAATTAACTATACCCATCAAGCTCTGAATCTGCTTCAATTACAAGGCCCTTGCTCAAACTCCTGAATTTACTTCAAACTTCATGCACAACGCACGTGTCATTCGCGTATCCGTACGTAAACATAAACACAAAAGTAGTTCCTCGATAAGAGCGATGATAAAAACACAAATGACAAATGACTGGGTGATAACATCGATCAGCTCAACATCGATATAAATCTAACGTCTCAAAATAGATGGTAACCGAAGACCCATCGCTACGCAACCGCTGACCATCTCGTGCATGCACGCCCATGCATGGACCCGCCCCGTTGTGCGGCTCTTGGCCGACATGAAAGGGGGGGGGAACTTGCGGCACTCGGCCAATTAGAGACGCAATCGCCACAGTTGGACCCGCCCACCGACTGCTCCAGCCGCCGGCTGAGTAGGATTCAATTTTCGAACGTTTCAGGATGGCCATCCCATCGCATTGCGGGTTGAGCCGTTCGTCTGATTCTGCCTAAAGGTCGTATGTGCCGCTTTTATCAACATAAAACCAGGGCGGCACTCACAGTAATGGTTAGCTGAATGATTGGTATTGTACATTGTAACCCTCAAGGTTTGGAATTCAATATACGGCGGCAGAACGTTAATTTTGCCCATTATTCTTGGGTCTTTGTGAGTCTTCCTGAAACGCTTGCCCCCATGTAAACTGTGGTACACTGCTAACCATTGCCTTACCATCGAGATATTATTATGGTTGTTCATATTATGGTGGTTCAGTGCTAAAATGCTAGCCTGCCATCTCATGGCAGTAGTTCGCCATGGAAGAAGACAAATATTGGCCCTGGATTTCGAGAGTGTTTGAGAGTTTCTGGAAGAATTTTCCTCTATTGGTTAAATTCGTTCAAACTCTTCCTCTTGGAATACCTTACACACAGGTAGATCTTCTTTCAAGCTCTTTCCATTCAACAAACTTGTCCACTATCGATAGAATCATGAACTCGATTGTGGCCGTCCACTTCTGTCGTTCCGTCAGGGCTGCTGTTGCGTTATCTATCTGGTTAACCATTGTAGATTGTATTAAATTTCGATCAAAGTAAAATACTTAGGTACAGGAACCAACTTTTATCTCCCTTTCCCTGAAGTGAAATTAGTTTTTAAGAATATGATTTTCTGATGAGCTTACGTAAGTAAAGAATAACTATGAATCATTTCGATTGATGAATAAACTCAGTTGAGTAGTGCGGAGACATCAAGATTGAATTGATCCTTCGAGATTCCATCTGCTCCCATTCAATCATGATCAAAGCTATTCTGGTATTTAACAACCACGGGAAGCCGCGGCTCACCAAGTTCTACCAGTATTTCGTGAGTATTCGTCCAATTTATCTCTTGTTAAGTCAAGAAACAAGTTACACTTCTGACAGCCTAGCCTGGAAGATATCAAGAGAGATCCTTTCATTTGCCATTTCTTTCGTAAGAGCGAGCCAGATGTCTGACGAAATCTGTGGCTTCCTGGCCCCACCGCAAATCACGTTGGTTTCCCCCCTCAAAAGTGCTAAGATGCATTCCGCCTCCGAAGGGTAGACGGTTGGGTCGAATGACTCTTCAGCCTGCTGTACAGAATTCCGACCGTAAAACTGGGACGTTTCTATTGCAGGTCGAAGAACTTCAACAGCAAATAATCAAAGAAACGTTTCAATTAGTTTCGAAACGGGACGACAATGTGTGCAATTTTCTAGAGGGTGGAAGGTATGTGTTTCAAAATGAATAAAAACCATGTATTTATCAATTTTTATGGGAATTATGGATGGAAGAAGCTTTCCACGATAGTTTACCAAATGAACCTGTCATTGACCTCTGTAATTGCTAGCGTTGTACTGACGATGGCCTCAATGCCGAAATTGCTTAGCTCTGCAGGAAAAGAATCCAATTCTTTGGTGTCGATTTTGAGTATCTGTCCATTATTCCTTTGGTGAAAACTTTGGTTACTCACACAATGGAAACTGGTTAGAGCTATCTTATCTACTCAATTTCACCCTAATTCCAGCCTTATCGGAGGCTCAGACTATAAGCTCATCTATCGCCATTACGCCACGCTCTACTTTGTTTTCTGCGTGGACTCGTCCGAATCCGAGCTCGGGATATTAGATCTCATCCAAGTTTTCGTCGAAACGTTGGATAAGTGTTTCGAAAACGTCTGCGAATTGGATCTCATTTTCCACGTTGACAAAGTGAGTATGATGAATACTAGGCAGATCCAGAAATCCTGGGAATTTCAGGACAACGTCGAATCCGCTTCGGCTTCCTCTTATTAGTTTCGTATTAGTATTCATTTCAGTGAACATTGACTTCCTTCCAGGTACACTACATCCTCAACGAGCTGGTGATGGGTGGAATGGTTCTAGAAACCAACATGTCCGAAATTCTGTCCAGAATATCCGAACAGAACAAACTTGAAAAACAAGAGGTAATACATGCGAGAATCGTCCTACGTCCTGTAACGTACTTGACTTTTTGGCAACAGTCCGAAGTGTGTGCAAGTGTTGTATTCGATGAAACACATATTTTCTCACTTGTCCTACATGCATGTACAGTAAGCATGCCAATGTATCTGTACCGATTACATGCTGGGGTAGGGAGCAATCGATCCAGGCCAAGAACAACAGATGCGGATTGGAATGAATAAACGGGGTGGGCATACTGGAGCAACATGTATGAAGTTTTTCTCAACTTTTCAACCTCCATAAGTGTAGTACACAAATCTATCCGTCTTGAAAAACTGAATCGATTCGTGGATATGACATTTTGGTACATGCCTCCGTATGACATGTTGAGGACACGCTTTAACATACTCAGTGTTGTTTTGGTACAATCAATTTCTATCAGCACCGGCACTAATGGCAGATTTCAGCAACCTCGGATTAATCTGGACATAGCTACTATTGGTAACTCTGTTTTAACATAAGTCATATGTCCAGATTAACTCTAATATGAGGTTGGTGAAATCGGTCATAAATGTACTTTACCAATCGATCCGTCTTGACACTGTAAAAAACTGAATAGATTGGTACAATAATCCGACATATGGCTTGTTGGTACATACGACATGTGGCTCTATCATGCGCGATTTGTGTTCAAGTATGGCATCGTTGCGCTGTTTTGAAATACTCGTTTATCGTTTGACTTTGGTACACTGGTATACGGTAAATCAGTCTCATATAACATATCAGCACCTTCCCCCCGAAAATCTGAAATTTAGACAAAAATGTGTAACAATTTCCTTCGAGGACTCTCTTGTCTGATTGAAATGTTTAACAATTGCAGACCGGTCTGGCCGCAGCTCGGGCAGTTAGTGCAGTGAAAAACATGAATTTGCCCGCTCAACTGAAAGACATGAAACTACCCGATCTGCCTCAGGCGATCAAGGACCTTAAATTTTGACCCTTGACCCCAGAGGGCGAAGCTATCCTCTCCCCTGTCCTCAGCAACAGGTGTGTCTCTTGTCTGTAGTTAAGCCTTGTATCGTATCCGCTTGGAGGGTCCATGGTGCTTAGTCCGTGAAAGTTTACTGTCATATTTATTGCGTTATCGTTGATGATTTTTCAGCTGTGATTTTATGTTTTACTCAATCGATTGCAGGGGTTACGATCCTGTATGAAATACTGGTAGAGGCCAAGAACCCAGCACACAACCCCGGATGTAGGAAACTGGTATTGAACGCGCGAATGGTGTACATAAATATGCATATCCCTAAAAAATTAGAGTCGCTCCGACTTTTTCTATCTTCAATTCTGTCCATCAATGAGTAAAAAATTTATGCGAGGAGTAAACCACATTCCAGTAAATATATTTATTTGAATCGCATCTGTTGACTTTCTAATTGGCTGTGCAGCTTCAACCCTCTCACATCAAATCCCCTAACCTGTTGACGGAAGCTTATCCACGTTACCGTTAACACGCAAAGTAACGTCGCTAATCGTCAATTCTCAAAATTTGACAGATAATTTCTTTGAGGAAGGCAACTGGTACTACTGAACAAAGAAATGACATTGACTTGGTTGTATTTGATTCACATACATGGTTTAAGCGTTGAGTAATTTTCAGTGTTACAAGCACATTAATTATTTAATTTTAATTTCATTATGTACCATCTTACAACTAGGGTATGGGTGGATTGCACCGTTGCACCTTACGTCACAGACGAGATCTCAAATCGTCAAAACATGCAGGCCATTTTGTAACTTGTAAACTGATTTTTCGTTCGCAAACATAGCTTGGTAGGCATATCCGGGACTGCCTGCAGTAACACACCTAGGGTCAATCTCCAAATAATCGATAAAGTAGGTAGCATGCGATAAAAAGGTACAAGCCACCCATAAGTGGTAACCATCAAGAATCCATCAATATTTTATCACAACGACCTTGAAATAGAAAGTGGGAATAAGAAATTATTTTCTACACAACCAGTGCCGTCCTATAAAGTCTGTTAGTTGCGGTGACTCATTTTTCTTACCTAAAATAATTTTTTTAAATTAATAATTAATTAAATAATAATGCCTAAGCTAGAGCTAGCACCTGCGTAATGCTGAAATGTTTTACCATAAAATTTTATGCTGCTACTTAGTAATTAGCCTGGGAACGTTTGTACGTGAATGCGTTTTTTATCAGTAGCAAAATTTACAATTGTAAAAGAAACTCAAGTTTTGAAAGATGTTAAGTTAACAGCTTGATGTAACAGTTGAAAGTGTTCAATTGGAAAAGTGTCAATTGACATCATACTCTGAAACAATAATACTCATTTATTCAAATACAAGAAATTAATACATTAAATTTATACATATTGAAAAGTGCCAATTGACATTATACACCAAAAACAATATTTTTCTTCCACACAAAAATTAATAATTTTACTCACTTGTTGACATTGCTTTTTGGCTAGTTGGCTTGCTAGGCCTACAAATCTAATTGAGCAAAAAATTAGATCGCGTCCAACGATTTAAAAATTCAAACTTTATCGAGTAACTACCGACGCCAAACCAATCCAAGCCCTGTGGTAGGGTGAATTTGCTTGGCGTCGTTAGTAACCAGTCCGGGACTGCCCTGGACTGTCCTAACCGAACAGACCCGAAATGCTCTATCCCAAAAGAAAATTCCATTGGCAGGGAAAAAAAGCTGAACTGATTTGTGCTGATAGTCCAACAGAAATTCCCTCATCGTGAAGGTTATCATAAAGGTGGCTAATTAGCCACAGCGTCACATGCCGTTTTGATCTAAAATAATTGAAAAATAGTCGCTCTCGGTCTTGGTTACTAAAATTAGACAGGAGAGACATCAAATTGCTGGAGAAACGTCATCAAGCTTCCCCGGAATTTGATCAGTTCACTGAGAGTTGACAGCTGATGATCATCGAACTTGCGTAAATTTAAAATGTGTACGAACGTGGGAAAAGCTCGTTCAGACACTGACTGCCAATAATACTCATTTTGCGGAAAATACTGTAGTATAATAGCACAGACATTATAGCCATGTTAGTGGCGACTAGAAATAATTCTTAACCCAACCAATTACATTAATAAATAGATTACCATATGAAATAATTCTGTAATTCGACGAGTTAGTTACTGTAAGTACCTACATACAAAATACCAAGCGCATTTCAAAAGCACCTAGAAGATAAGTGTTTTCAGAACATTTGTGCTTTTCCATCAATGTTTGCATTTTCAATAAAGCCTCAATTTCAAAAATCAAACGAGAGTTGTTTCTCTTGGTTCTTGAGGGATGAAGAAATGAATCCATCTTACGGTCGCCAATCTTATAACCAATACTTGTTCGTATAGGTTATGGCAGCACAAAAATTAGTAAAATCACAGAATTTGAGGAAAATTTTTTCCTGCAGTCGTCCAACTTTTTAAGGGAGAGAAAATTTGCTCGTCTGTGCGATTTTGAGATTGCAAAAATTACGGGTGGCTGAGCCAAAGGCCCGAGTTTACGAACAATCTCAAGTCAAAGACGAAGGCAGGTTGCCGAAGTCCAAGATTGAAAAAATCCTCAAGATACATATATTTGTAGCTGTGTAAGTTGTCTTGCTGGCAGTGGCGGAAAATGAGAATCGCTGACGGAATGTTGAATTACTCGGCCCTATCCCTCGATTGCTCCGATACACCAGGATCGCCGTTTCCGGCCAAACGAGATTGCTGACGACGTTGAATGCGACGCCACACTATAGCGCAGATATTCTGCACGAACGCGAGCGATATCAAGAAGAGCGACGTCGTGACCATTTTGACGATCACGTTGGTCTTTTCGGACATGATTACAGCATGGAGCAGAAGCGAACCGTAGATCAACCTGACTGAGAGAAACATGGCTGGAAAAGGAAAACCGATCTTGTAAGATATCACAAGAGCCCAAGTCGAAAAACAACCGTAGGTGAGAGTTTCAAGCGTCGATCTGCAGGATTATGCACTGTTTCATTTCATGCAGAAAGCATAAAATAGATTGACGGGATGTTCCCTTTTTGGAGCCCCCTGTTGCCCAGAGTAACGCCTGAGGTGCCCACTCACTATCCTGGCTGCAAGCTGGATTACCCCATGTTGAGGTAACTGGGGAAGGGCAACGATATTTATTGGATTTATGCCGGCACCACCTCGACTAATCACAGCAATGCATTTTTACCCCCTCCATTTCGGATAGTGTATGGCCACCTTCGAGAAGGCGAATACTTGATCGCGATAAAATGTCAAGTTGAAAACTTACCGAAGAATGAGTATTCGACAAAGATGAAAAGGTAGGTATTTTTCTTGTCGTAGTACCTCAGGAACCATCGTGCTTGGAGAACCGGGTTGGTTATTTCCATACTGCACAGTCCACCGATCGCTTCAGCCCCTGAAATAGGAAAGTGGGGGAAATATTGTTAGCGGAATAGGGGGAGAACTTTTTCTTCCGTGAGGTTCCAGATCTTCTACTTTTTTGTACCCTTCAACTCAGGGTCATTTTTTTTTCAATTTTTATTTGAACTTTAAAATGTTGGGTGCTTGGTAACGTCAACATAACCTTAAAAATTCTCATTACGCGTTCAACACCGCCATGTAGGAGAAAATGTCGCAAAATTCTCACCGGATCTTCCGAGGACGATGATGTAGCACATGGCGAAAATACTGGCCAGATGGTGAACCAGCATAATTTTAGGCTCCGGCTGGTACTTGACGCACCACAGGAAGTCGTAAACGAAATAGCCCACGCTGATTTGCATCGTTATTATTTCCATCCATGTATTCGGTTCGCCTATTGTCAATGAAGAAATTCTAGGAATTCATGATAGTCTATCACATCAAATTGAATTGGAAATTATTTGTCAAGTTTTCTTCTGAGATAAAAATCGTTGATAGGCTAACGCTGGGTCAAATCCAAAAACGTGCATTTTTTCGTACTTATAATTCTTTTAAACGACTCCTTTTATAAAAACAGGTAGTTCATCTCTCTTCAGAAAGATGTTAGAATGTCTAAAAATTGTTTTCAGTAACTTTTCAAAATATAACTTTTTTCCGGAAATTTCCTAAAAATTTTTAAATTATTGAAAATGCAGGATTAAACGAGATGAGGCAACCTACCGGGTCTTTGCAGCGGATTCAGGCCCCTTGACATGCATGCGAACGCCAGCAGCACGCAGAGGGCGCCGTGAAAACCGGCAATAATTCGCGTGGTGTACTCGCCATCGAGGTTGAACCTGGTTTTCAATGTTTGGTAAAGACTGTACCAAACTGCTGTCATTACACTTGTGGAGGTGATCACGTAAAAAACGGCGAGCAAAGTTGACACGGTCATCTTGAGTTGCTGAATTCAGTTATTTCAGAGGAGAATATTTGAGCACCACGGATCGAAATTTTTCAAGACTGGATCCCCGGCTTAGGAGGAATCAGGGTCGTGATAAGATCATTGTTAGTAAACCGGCTCGTCATGAATTCAAGCGATATTGAATAACTTCGAGATGAGGGCTGTCATCTCAAGTGCAGAACAAATACTTAAGCAGAAGAAACTCTTGAAGAAAACACGCCACCGTCAATTATTGCCTTCACCAGTCAACGGAACGACAACCGCGTCAAGCAATTCGAAACGAACTTCCATCCCTTAATTTTGGCATCTACCCTAACAGTAAATTACTATAAATGAAATTTTGTCAATTGTATATCAAGAAAAAAGAAAATGTCCATAAGAAAGTAGAAAATTAAATTTTAAGTAGATTCAAATGAAAGTAAGTCTGTCATTCTGTAATCAATACTATCAGAATTGTTAAAGAGATAAAACTGGAAAAGAATTGTTGTTGTTATCCATTGCGAATTGTTTGACCATTAAAGTTGACTTTGATCTCAAAGTTGAAATTGAACACGAAGACAAGTTTGAACTCGAAGTTGACTTTGAACTCGAAGTTGACTTTGAACTCCAAGTTGACTTTGATCTCGAAGTTGAGTTTAATCTCGAAGTTGACTTTGAACTCGAAGTTGAGTTTGATCTCGAAGTTGACTTTGACCTCGAAGTTGATTTTGATCTCGAAGTTGACTTTGATCTCGAAGTTGACTTTGATCTCGAAGTTGACTTTGATCTCGAAGTTGACTTTGATCTCGAAGTTGAGTTTGATCTCGAAGTTGACTTTGATCTCGAAGTTGACTTTGATCTCGAAGTTGAGTTTGATCTCGAAGTTGACTTTGATCTCGAAGTTGACTTTGATCTCGAAGTTGACTTTGATCTCGAAGTTGACTTTGATCTCGAAGTTGACTTTGATCTCGAAGTTGACTTTGATCTCGAAGTTGAGTTTGATCTCGAAGTTGACTTTGATCTCGAAGTTGAGTTTGATCTCGAAGTTGACTTTGATCTCGAAGTTGACTTTGAACTCGAAGTTGAGTTTGATCTCGAAGTTGACTTTGATCTCGAAGTTGACTTTGATCTCGAAGTTGAGTTTGAACTCGAAGTTGAGTTTGATCTCGAAGTTGACTTTGATCTCGAAGTTGACTTTGATCTCGAAGTTGAGTTTTATCTCGAAGTTGACTTTGATATCGAAGTTGACTTTGATCTCAAAGTTGACTTTGATCTCGAAGTTGAGTTTGATCTCGAAGTTGACTTCGAACTCGAAGTTGACATTTCACTCGAAGTTGAGTTTGATCTCGAAGTCAAAGCTAACTTCTACTTGCATTAGTTGAAGTCGGGTAAAGAAGTGGAAATGAAAATATTTTTCCCATTCTGAGGGAATCCAATGTCAAATAGGGCTCTTGTGGGGGGGGGTTTCGATTCAAAGTGGGCTAACTTTATGGCAGTCTGTAACTCAAGAAAAACTCCTTCATTAGTAACTTTATAGAGTTATTGTTTATAAATTTATGATTGATTGTAATCATTTTTGTTCAACAAGAACTTCGAAGTATTCGACAAAATGAGGGTATTAGATGTTATCCTATTAAGACGAGAGGTTTAAAAATCGACACAATGATAAAAAATGAAATTTTTATGGGGTGCAGCACTCCCTGCTCTCTCACGCTCTAGGCTCCATGGTCTCGAGCCTGCTGCGTCCTCGTGCCTCGTGGTCACGAACATCAGTTTCCCATGAGGCTTTTTCATCCTCTTCGCCTTCATGTTTCTGGCATCTTCGTTCTTTCCTCGTGCGCGTGCGGTCGTCTTGGTTTGTCAGAGAAATCCCGCGTTACTGTTATTAGTTGTTCGCTGTAAATAGTTAACTTCGTTTTACTCAATTGTCTCAAATTATAATTAACCAAGATGACGAGCATGTTTTGGGGTGAGTTCGTCGATATATTTTTCCGAAATTTTGCATTCGTAGTACAGTCTAGTACGTTCTGGTTAGCGTGGTCAGCTGACGACCCATGTTTCCCGCATGCCGCTACTATTGAGCATTGCGATTTCATGAACCATTTTACTTCCCATGGTATTTTACTGAGGTTTCCTATCGATGGATGGTTCAATTTTGAATTCTGTTGGCTCTTTCTTCCTTTTTAATGCTGAGCTGTCGTACTGTGCAAATCACAGGTGGTTGGTTCAACTTGCACACGTTGCACCACCGGCAACATGTTCACTCGTTTCATCTTCCAGAACTCCTGAAAAGGGATTAATCATTCGTTTATTCGATCTGAACCCCGGATTTGGACGCCTGTGTTCACACGTTTCTCAACTATTATTTCTGTTGAGGTTTTCAAACCGAATTGGTTCAATTTACCTTCCTGGTAGCGCCCATACCGAGCCCCCTGGCACATGCAAGGTGGAGGGGGGCCAAACTCAATTTCTCGGATTGTACACAAGAAACCATACGAATTTGAAGTTCTTATTTTTTTCCTGTTGTATTCCGCGGAAATCGCTGGTTTCTTCGACTCAGTCACTGTCCTTTTCATTTTTAGTTTTATTTAATTTTTAGTCATAATCCAGAACCTTTGAAGCAGGATTACCTAGTTAGTTATACCTTCAAAAAAATTAATTAAGAAAATGTGTGAAACATTTATCAAAAGAATCAGATCAAATTAAAATACCTATGAATAAGAATTAAGAGTATTAATAACATAAAAATTGAAATGGAATAAAATTTATTCATCTACTTTTTCAAAAGATTCATTTAATGACAATCTTTTGAAAAAGTAAATGATTACGCACATGTGAATCCAGCTTAATGGAATCGCTAGCAAAGTGCACCATATGATCTTGAGAGTATGGGCAATCATCCGTTTTGCTCAATAGATTATTTTTGCGTGATCAAAACAAAATCTCAAATCAAAGTCAAAAGACTATCTGAGGGTGCCAAAACGGCCCAAGGCTGATAGTACCCCGTGAACCGCTCGTCTCAACTCAGCTTATCGAGTTATGGGGGGGATGATGGGCTTTCCCCTTTCAAGGTATGAAAAATTTTGAAATTTTGACAAATCTGTCTACCAGGTTTGCGGATGGAGCCGGGAAAGCGGTACTCCACCACTGTCGGCCGGTCGTTCCACGTTTCAATGGCTTCGTTGGACTGTTCATCCATCAAACAAGGTAGGTACAAGTACCGAATTGGTGAACGTATTTTTGGATGGCCTCTAGAATCAGGTCCAGACGAATGCGAGGTCAGATTTGAGTTATTGTGCTTGGACGATGTAATTGCAAGGCGAATTGGATTCGTGGATGAGAAATTGCCTTAACGTGAATAATTATTTTCAGATAACGAAATCAACAGCGTCATGTTGGAAGAGGGTGCATCCAAGGTGCCTTTCATATTGTGCAACCTGAATAAACCTAAGATCCTTCAGTGCCCCCTCGATCTCAACTTTATGACCGGCGATCGAGTGACGTTTTTCTGCCTTGGGAGTGGCGTGATTCACCTTTCAGGTAAGAAAATGTGTCTCCAAATGCGAGAATTTTGAGAAAATCGAAGAAAAATCCGGATGACGAGCGAATCATCTCTTCAAATCATAATTCCGAACATGTGCTGATGATGTCCCGGAAGGTTTTCTAGTCTGATCATCTGTTACAGGATACATCCATGATGATCCCGAGGATGACGATTTGAACCTCCTGGGAGAAGAAGAAGAGGAGGAGGAAGACGAGGACGAAGCCGAAGAAGCGGAGGATGAATCGACTTCCCCCGAAAGTATGTTGCCAACGATTGACCGTATTGTCATTTTTATGTCGCAAATTTATGGCACAACGGTTTCCTGGTGACTTCCATTGATTTCTTATTTGATTCTTTTATGGCAGGCGAGAAGAAAAAAGAGAACCGCCTACAGCTGAAAAGGAAAAAGGAAGCTCTGGCCAAGAAAGTCAAAATGTCCAAACTCGATGAAGGTAAATGAATGTAGGCATTGAAATTCGATTAATATATTCGTTAGTTATGTTTCGCTCAATTGGAACATCTATAACTTCCAGGTGTGGACGATGACGAAGACGATGAGATGGAAATGGATGGTAAGAATCTCAATGGAAAGATTCAATACGGACATATCTTTAACTGTTTAGGTGGTAAATCGAAATTCCATTTTTCAGGAAGTGACGACGAAGCAGAAGATGAGGAAGGATCCGAAGATGAGGATGACGAGGGAGACGAAAGTGAAGACGACGATGAAGTCGAAGAAGAGGAAGCCGAACCTCCTAAAAAGATGCAACAAAAGATGAAAGAATTGAAAGCTAAACTGCAGAAAAACGCGCAAAAAACTAACGTAAGCTGTTTTATTAAAAATTAATTCGTTCATTTAAAAAGAAAAGTTTATAAAAACATTTTTCAGTTTTTTTAAAAATGTAGTTTATTTAGACAGTTTTGATTTAGCAAAAAAATTTCGGACTTTTTTTATAATTATTTTTTTGTTGTTTTTGAAATAATTTTCTGATCGTTTTCGATTTACGTGTTCCAGGGCATCAGCACGACGCAGCCCTCGAAAAATGACAAGTCGAAGAGCGACGCCAGCGTAACGCCGCAAAGTCAGAAAGAAGCCCAGAAACAGAAGGCAGCCGCCGGCACGCCTGGAAAAAAGACCATCGAAGGGGGCGTCCAAATTAAAGACATTAAAGTTGGAACGGGCAAAGTTTGCACGCCCGGAAAGCGAGTGAGTTGGTTTTTCAGTCCTGTTTTTTAGACCAAAAACTTATCCCGGGTTACTGGCATTCGCCTCATCGTCATTAGCCCCCTGCGCATTTCCCCCAATTTCGGTACATTCCATACATTCGGTACATTTGTTCTTCCCTTTTCCCTGGGTTAGAGCCGTTTTTGGTATATTCAAAGGTTTTTTGGGCGGTTTCGAATTATTCTTAGAGTTTTTAGGAGTGATTTAGCATTTTGCATAATTTGTCACTCCTGAAAATTTTATTTTCAAGCGTTTTTCGATAAAGGTGGCCGCAGTGTTGAGATGTATGCAGAAATGCATTGATTAATTTTGTTCTCGTATTGCAGGCGTCCGTCTACTATATCGGCCGTTTCAGGGACAACAATAAAGTTTTCGATTCGGCCAGAAAAGGCAACGGTTTCACATTCAGCGTCGGCAAAGGCGAAGTCATCAAAGGCTGGGACGTCGGCGTCGTCGGTATGAAAGTCGGCGGAAAGCGTACCATCGTCTGCCCACCTAACATGGCGTAAGTTGATATTTAAAAAAGTGTTACTGCTCAAAAACGTATGACAGAATACTGCAAAATGCTTGAAACGACGAGAAAAAACCGAATTTTGCAAATTTGGACAACATTTTACAAACACATGTTACACGAACTGATCCGATTTTGCAGAAATTAGTCTGAAAAGTTGTGTTTTGCCCTATCTTATTGATATTTTTTGGGGAATCCCATCGAATAAGATTAACAGGTCCAAATCAACATTAATGTGGTCAGTTGAAAAAAAAAAGGAAACAGTCGATCTTGAAGGTGATGCGGTGGGTTTAGCGTTTTTTTAGTATTTTCCCCAGATTTCTCACTTGGTTTACCATAGAATAAGGCTTTTTCCCAGAATTTTAGAAAAAACCGTTTATTTAAACCGTTGCTTTATTTTTCCCAGGTACGGCAAGAAAGGTTCACCCCCCACCATCCCGGCCAACAGCACGCTAGTTTTTGAAGTCGAACTGAAAAACGTCAACTGAACCCGTTCCTGTTTCGGTTTTATTTTTTACAATTTACCTGACGTAGGTGCAGCACAGAAGGCGCGCCATTTTCCGGCGTTGCGACCTGATCGACAAGGAATCGATTGGATCGCGGCTGACTGTCCGATTTTACATTCGATCGTATATTTCTTTCCTGGATTTTTTTCAACGGAAGTCTGACACTAATATTTTTACAGCTGAATTTCTTCATTAGTTCTTCTAGAAATTTTTCTACGTGAGAAATTTTTCATTAGTTCTTGAATTTGCGTTCCGCTCGTATTATTTTCATGTTGTATGTTTACCTAGCGTATGTTCGGTGATATTTTGATGTAACTACTTCCATTTTACGTAATTCGCGAATTCTCAATAAAGTGGCGACTCGTTACGACTGTCTTTGATTTCCCGTATTGAAGGGCAAACATTTGATTTTGATCGGAAGAATTTGAGTTTGGGAAGTATCCTCCGGAACATCTGATTTTCATTTTTCACCTAGGTACTTCAATAAATTACCTTATATTGCAAAAAAACAAATCTGATTCACTGCGCGTTGCTAAGGACATAAAAATTTTAATTTATTTGTTTATGAATCATTTTCAGAAAACCGGAATTCGGATCTAATTCCAGATACATAGGAATACATTGCTAGCTGTTACGCCACCTGTGGCCCAAAATACGCGATACAGGAAACGACGGCCTTTTTGACCCCTCTGATACAATTCTGAAATTTCCCAAAATACTTTATGGTTGGTATGCACGACTGCAAAAATTGCAAATTATCAATAATTCTCCAAAGTAAATTCCAAATTAGAGTTTTTTTGAAGCTCCGTTCCTATTCTCGATTTTAGGACAATTCCAATACTTCGATTTACTTTGTAATTACGGAAGTAAAAACCTCTTTTTTGAAATGAATTTTTAGGTATAGACACAGAAAACGTGCATTTCAAAGATCAAAATAGGGACCAGTCAATATCCTGAATCGGACTCGCTCTTCCGTCCTCAAAGCAGCCCTGTTTTTTGCAGGTACCTCGCAAAACTGTCGATTTTCAAACGGATTTTGGAGCTGTCAAACTCTAACAACCGGACAGAGGTTCGCAAAGCTTGCGGGATGAATCAAAAGGCTAGGGTAACCACAAAACAAAAAAATCATGTATTTCAAGGGAGCGGAAAAATCAAAGTAGTATTTTATAACATTTCCAGGCCGATTTGAAAATTTACCCAATCGATTAGAGAATTTTTTTAACCGATTTTAGAATTTTCCAAACCATTTTCCTATCCTGTTGGAAAAATTCTGAATTCGGTTCGAAAAATTGTCAATCTTGTTGGAAAATTCCCGATCCGTTTCGGAAATGCTATAAATCGCATTATTATTGTCAAAATGAAACAATAACCGGACCTTTTTGACGCCGGAAATTCAGAAACGGAGGGTGGAAAATAAACAATAACTAGAAACGCGAAATTAACCCCGACATTCGGCAATTTCCGATAAGTTTCACATTGAAGGTAGTAAAAATCGAAAGAAAATTGCACTAGAATGGAATAATCGTGGTTTTGTACAGTACACTTAAACATTACTGTAGGTAGTTCATACGCATCCGAACGTTTAAAATAACACCTCCCGTGTAACTAAGTCGTTTCATGCAGAAATAGGACGACGAATAAAATCTACCCAAATGGTAAAAACGAAAAAATCTTCACAATATACACATTTTCCATTCTCATCTTGTGCATTTGCCAGTATAAACTAGGATTTTTTTATTTACGGGTAACACAAATAATTTGACTCAGGGCCAGCAAGGCTTGGTTCGCTGTCATCGATGAATGCAAGGTTTTTTTCTTGTAAAAATGGATCGCATTTGTACTTTTTGGAAGAAATCTCGACATTGGTACAATTTCAAAATGGAAAAAAAATTTATGAAAAAAAAAAAATTTTCGAGCAAGCGGTTGAAATATGTTTTTGAGCATCGGGGGATAGGCCGATAATTGTAATACTGAAACACAAGCGTGTAACGTCAGAAACAGCGAAAAAAACGGCAATTCGAACCAATCAGTGATCGTTGCGGTCTTTTTACAGAAAAAAACAAAACATAAGTCGACCGCAGCGTTAAGCGCCTTACTGGCTCAAAAAAGATTTGCATTGAGAAATAGCCAAGCGGAAAACCAGCACTTGGGAACACTTCGAGTTTTTGAACCCTTATACAACTTGTCACTTGAGATATGCTATATAAGGTGAAGAAAAATACATAGAATTCCCACTGTTCACTGCTGCCTTGGACGTTTTCGATTGCTTTTGAGAGGAGTCGCTTCGGCAGCCGCGGACCGCCTGGAAATTTGGAAAAAAAATTTCAGCTGAAGGATTTTTAGGTGGTGAATCCGAAAGTAAATTCAACGACCGACATTTTCTTTTCCAATAGGTTTTTGCCTAAAACCCATATTTTGGCAGTAAAGTGTAAAAAAAACCGGTTTAGCAGAATATTGTCTGATTGGAAAAATAGCTGCTTACTGGAAGCCAAAAAAAGTTTTTCCGGAATTCCCGGATAAGCATTGTATCCAACGGCAAGCGAAACACGCTATACTTCCAGATTTTAATACATACGTACATTTTCGACACAAATTTATTAGATTTATTGAGATTTTTTGGGAAAAAATATCAAAAAACTCACTACGCCAATTTTAAAACCCGCCTAAAATCAAAATACGTCAAGTTATCGGAATATAACAAAACATCCACGTATTTTGCAAGGTAAAAAAAAAGATTTTAAGACCGAGAAAACGGGTGAAATATTCGAAAAATTCCAAACTCACGGCATAGAAATTAACGTTTTTGTTTTTACCCCAACAGATTTACCAGAAACCTTTGTGTCGTCGTTTTTGGAGCTCAATTTTATTCATTTTTTTGTTGATTAAAAACGTTTAAATTAATAATGAAAGGTTCTCACTTTCGCCTTGAGCTGGACGCGGGTGTCGACTCTTCGTCCTCCATGGGCTCATCTTCAGCGGCTGTCGATTCGCCGCCTTTCCGTACGCTTTTCCTTGACCCCCTCCTGCAAATGCAATTCCTCAATCTCTTATCAACAAATGGTGCGAATCTAATTTCATTGCAACTTGGCCCCAGGAGCAGTGTAACCAGTAGTAACCTCCCAATGATGCGCATGAGTGGAATTCCCAGTGCGCATGAGTGGATTTCCTCTGTTTTCCGGTTCAACCAAAATCTGCAAGCTCCGATACTCGATATCAGAAGATAACCAACCTTGGAGAGTCCAACAGTTCGTCCGTCTCGTCTTTATTGGTTCCGATTCTGATTCTTCGCCCGCTGACAAGATTGTCTGGAAATCAGACGCACATTATCCGATAGGAGCGAGATGCAAAAACATACAATATCCTGTACGAAATCAAATTCATTTATGACGGCCACAATTTGAGATGAAGGCGAGAAAATCTGAAATTTCCTCACTCACCCAGGGAGACCATATGCATTTTTCGAGGTGCGACATCGGCCGATGGTTCGAGCAGCGTCTTTATGGATTTCATATGTATCGCTTTTATGGCCAATTTGTTGAAACTTGCGTCGACTTTGGTTCCAGCGTCGTCCTTCAGCGCCATCGTGAACTCGACGTTGTTATCGTCGAGGCTGAAATCAATTTTTGGCTACAGTCAATTCAAAATGATAATTATTGAGTAATAATAAAATTTATTATTAGTATTTGATACTCAATTAGAGTGATTATTACTCTATGATGGACTTACAACTGCCAACGTTAAGGGTGGGTTCATCAATTCAGTTTATTCATCAAATATCCGTTATTCTCCAAATAAAATTCTCCATGGGTATTTTCACGTGGAAATTCATAGTCTACATTTCCAAGAAACTATTTATACGAAGAATAATGTTTATTCGATGGATAAATTGATGGATGAACCCACCCTAATGAGGAAAACAGCCCTAAACTGTAGAGCACCTTTTAATCGAATCGACGATCATCTCCGTCTCGTCGTCCAGGTCGCAAAGTATGACGCCCGGAGGGATCAAGTTGGCAGGGAGTATGTTGATGTTTTTCATTTCACGGACCAGACCGTCGTAGAATGTGACGGTAACGTTTGTGTTCTCTTTCCAATCGACGGGCAGGAGGCCTTCCACCACGCCGGGGTAGTACCAGCCGCTGTTGGGCCATTTTGCAAAAACGGCCAACCCTTTGATATCTGGAAAAATAATTTTTGGGCATTAGCGACTTTTACCTTTTTTTTGAAATATAGGTAAGACCACAAAAAAAGGATTTCTTCACAAAAAAAAAAAAAAAAAAAAATCAATGCTGGTACCTACACCAAATTTTGGAAAACCCACCCAAAATTAGCAGCGGAACTCACCTTTGAAATCGACCACTCTTTCAGGTGGCTTAGGAGTGGCCGTTTCTCTCGACTTTTTCTCAGCCCGCTTTTGAGGCGTTGGCGTTTCGAATTTGGCACGAGATTCTGACTTCTTTTTCCGGTCCTGGAAATTCGAAGGCAATTCACTAACCGCTGATTTTTCAAGTGACTCGAACCACTTGACGGTAAAGTAAATGGTACAGATTTCATGGTCAGTGACCTTAACAGCCTCAAAAATAGTCAAAATTTAATCAAATCAAGTCAAAATTTTACGTATCAAAATATGGGTGTATTATCTGTTATCTAGGCACCGCTGGTTTAATTTTTTTGCATTTATTTCTAGTAGTAACTAATGGTCCATTTGACGGAATATGAAAAACAACTTACCGCGGCATTGCTAGCGTAGAAAATCCCCTCCGGCTCAGGTTCGGACATAGCTTCGGGCTTGTTCTCGACGATGGACTCAATGCCGGTCAGCAGCGACAGCAGATTGGCCAGATCCGGATTTTCAACTCGGCGTTTCAATTTGATGAAGTCGCCCAGCTGTTGGCACACGGTGTTCAGACGTTGTGAAACCGTGTGCACGCGGTAGTGACAGCTCTGAAAGAGTAAAAAAAGTGAAGTAAACCATAACTCCGCCCGATAACCGAAGCTGTTCCGGGCGTGCCCTGCCGCCCTCTAGGAGAGGGTGGGAGCTAGCTCCGAAGCACTTATGGATTATTCAAATATTTAACAGTTACCACTGTTATGGGAAAAGGGGTAGTTTTGCATGAAAATGTCCAACATGAGCCTTACCGGTTCGCAGGTACAAGGAGCGGAAGGATCCGGTGACGGATTTGCAGGAGACGTGGCAGCGGTTTGAACATCCTCCTGGAAAGGAAATTGAAATAAAAGTTATCATCGGAACTTCGCAGGAACGAGGCCCACCAATAAAATGACGATGGCACAAAAAAATTGGTACCTCAGTATCCTTGGCAGACTCTTCCTCTTCCGCTTTGGGTTCAGCAGATTCTGATGGCACATCGGGTTTATCTTCGGCTACTTCGTTTTCCTCTTTTTCCTCGTCCTCTTTGTCGTGGACCTCTTTCGTCTCGTTTTCTACCTTTTCTTCCTCTTTCTTCTCTGAAGAAGCGTCTGACATGGAGAACAGATTATTCATTAGACCGTACCCAGTGATTCGGATGAAGAACGACTAGCGAATTAAAGGTTTTACATACCATTCGATAAATCGTCGTTATCTGCAGGTCCAAAAAACTGAGATTCGGTCACGTTGAGGGAAAAGGAATTTTGCGATTCTTCCATAACGGTATTTTCATTGCTTTTGGAAGGATCGCTGGAAAAGCAAGAACATTATGACATAAATATTTGTGTTAGCATTTTGGAGAAGCGAGGCCGACGTAGCCGCAAATAATAAATATTAATTTGTTGTTGGAGTAAAAAAATCAATCTTCAAAAATTCGAGAAACGTCTTACTTTTTGTCCTCGCCTCTGGTTTCAAACAGGTCCTGGCTTTCATCTAAAAACAGCAAAAGACCAGCGATGAAATTCGTTCATTTTTCCAATCGTCGTTGGAGAATACGAGAGTAATTTACAGAGATACGCAAGGATGTAAAGTTAAAATTGATAAAATAGGTAATCATAAAGAAATAAGAATAAGTATAACTCACCAACTATGATCTTCTTTTCTGGTATCGGGTCCCTGCAGAAAGAACAGAATATTTTTTAGCAAAACTTCAGCGCTGAGGAACCGTTTAGATGATTTACAATAATTCGTAGCAGTTACAACAATTTTTTACTTTTTCACTTCTGTATCCTTGGCGGCAGCATCCGAAACGGGATTTTCAGGATCTTTGCCGTCCGAGTCTTTGGTCTCTGCAACACATCAACCAAAATGCAACTTACAAGGGTTAAGACGTTTCAAGTTCAATACAACAATTATTTTCAGAAACAACAAAATCACCTTTTGGAGAGTCGAGAGAATTCGATACATCGCCATCATCCATTGGTTCGCTGAAACATTTGTAGAAGTTATAGCAGCGGTGAATGCAAAGTAGGAACTCTAGACTTTATAGTTTTATTGGAAAATTGTTGGAGCTATGGTCAATTGGGGCAACTAGGCCATGTCGACCCCATTGCCCCAACTGACCATACCATACAAAATAAAAAAAACGTAAATACCTGGCGTCCACACCCGACGATTCGCCATTGTGCCCGTTGGGCAACTCTTCTTGGGCCTCTTGAGAGCCGTCCAATTTTTTTGGAATCGAGAGGGACAAACTTGGAGTTCCCGCTGATTTAGTGTCCCCTGACCTGATGCGACAAGTTCGATTATTTATCTGTGCCTCAAAATCATGTGTATCGATAAAATTACAATATTCCGTAATATTTCCTTCGTCTTACCCATCGATTGGATCGACGGTCTTTCCGTTTAGAGGACGTGAGGATTCGAGGCCAGCCGCCCATGACAAACCCTCGTTTTGACTCATTCTATTGGACAAAAAAGTTCTTACTTCCTTTTTGTTTGTGATTTTCAACAAGAAGAACATGCACTTTACGAATCGATATTTGGAGAAAAATTCATTGTCAGAACATTAAGTAACAAGACCTCGGGCGACACTGTTGCTTGCTAACGTGTATTAATCGTCGGCTCACGTAAAGCTTTGGGGCTCTACCGGGAGCTACGGGTTCGATTCCTATGAGTGGCATGGAAAATTTGGCCCAAAGCCTTAGAATTTATGCCGATACCTTAATGCACAGAGGGCACATGCCCATTATTTCGATTTTGAGATATTGGTATCACTGGATTTCGGGTTTTGCCAAAAATCAGCTTTTTGGTTTGTAGTATCAATTTTAAATCTTGGGCTTTTTAGCGGCAAGGAGAGATTCAAAAGGGTGAAACCAAAGAAACTTATAATTTCCTGTGCAAAGCCATTAACCAGTAATAAAACCCATCAATATGCGTCAGAGTTGTTGTAATACGAAGTTATAGATAGCCCTGATGAAGATAATATAATACCTATCGGAAGCTGATGTGTCCCTATCCCACAATAGACGACAACAGTTATAAAACCGTTCGGTCACACCATCTAGGTACAATAATGTACCGAAAATTGAAAATCAGGAAATTGAGGCAGTTGGAAAGCACAAATCCAGAGGAATGATCGGTATGTTCTCTACCGTCTATCCTAATTAAATTCCACCTTCCTGTACCCACAGCCACTTCAAAGTCAATGCGAATAAAACTGAATTTTGGAAATTCAACACCTAGTTTTCTCAAGAAGCGAACTTTGAAAAATTATCAACGTGCCGATAATATTTTTATGCACCTCCCCACTCCCCCCACCCAGGCCTAAGAGCCTACGAATGGATGGGACGCAACTACAAAAATGACCTTGACGTTGGCCGGGCGATTGTCCTTGAAAATTTCGGCGTCGCGATTCTTCGAAAGTTTATTTTTCTTTGTTCCGAAAACCAAATTAAGAATTCTCGCAATTCATAATACAATTCAGGATTCCTCAAAGGCAGAACGATTCTGAAGTATTGGGTCTTCATGGCCTCGTCATCAAGTTGAATGCCCTAAGGTTCAATAGATTTATCTCATGTTCTGAACAAAGTAAGCCCGAATGAAGATTGAATAATGCAAATCTTCAAAGTCAAGCGGCTTGGTACACGGAGTGGAAATACGGAGAAACAACGAAGTAAAATAGCAGAAATAAAATGTGAAAGTTAAGAAACAATGATGAAGTAGCAGCCGGTTCGATAACGAATCGCGCGCGATTTTCGACCTGGTTTCATCGATTGAAGGATGGTATGAGAAATACAAATATTTTGTATTTTAAAGTTAAGCAATGGATCCTATTATCGATAGAATACACTTCATTCATCAGAATTAAACATTTTAGGAGAGCAGATCTGTTTTTAGGGACATGATACGCGTTTTAGAGAAACTTCCTGGGAGATGGGTGAGTGATGGTTTCAAGAAATGGTCATACGCCATAAAAGTGAATGAAATTCGAGTATCAGAATAGCTCATTATGCCGAATCATCAGACTTGAAGCGAAATAAGCAAAACAACGAATGTAGAGGATAATGAGCTCAGCAAAAGTGCTACAGCTTCGAAAAGCAATCCGAAGATAAGGGATTCCTTTAGCATAATAAATCTTTCTTTCCCTTTCGAACCGAGAGCCGTTAAACTGGTTATACGTTTCTAGTTGAAGACGGATCAATTCCTAAAAGTTTAGCTGAGTGAATTTTCCAAACAAGAGCAGAAAAGGCGGAAATTACCAGAAAATCAGTGATTAAGCTAGACCTAACCTCCGCGGAAGCAACCGAATATCGCACAGAAGGATCTTCAAGGGCCAAGCAAAACAAAAAGCCAAGTACAACGTGGAAGGAGATTAGCTAGGTAAATGGTCAACTCACATAATACGAATAAATGCGAAGAAAAATCGGCAATAATAAAAATAACGATGCTACGATACGATGCTAGGGCTCACACTGCCAGCCAGCCAAACACACCACACAATCGCAAGCGTACAACACCAACATGGAACACGTAGATAGGAAGACAGTGTCCAGTGTGCGGCCTAAGGTGTATTGGTACACAAGTACGCTCTCTACAGGGGATTAGTTTCAAATACACCCGATAGGAGCCGCTACGCTCGGCTAACAACTCAAAAGTCAAACGAGTCAAGAAAAAACTTGACTGCAACACTTTTGTGAATCCAAGTAATTTACACGGTCTTTTATTTAGGCCTATTCTTGACCTAACACGAAAACCTAATCGATAATGTGGTAGAGTCAAGAAGAAGAGGACGATCAAGACAACCAGGAACATCTGCCCGCCAAAATTCAAAATCCGGGATCCGCTCAGGTCAGATCGACGGTTGCGTCCCGTCAGGTCATGTCCCTGTCCAGTTATCGACATTGATGCCTCCAAAAATATGAATATCTCAACGAAAGCTATCACAGCATCATGAATCAATTTGGTCCAAAACCCTTGGCGGAAACAGAGCATTTTGTGAATGTGATCTCATCGAGGAGTCTTCTCAGTCTACCCCATATTTAGCCCTGCACGCTCACTAAAACGGCTATACCTTCAATTGAAACACAATTTTTTCAAGATTTCAACAATGAAAAAAAAACTATTTTCAGAGATGCCGGAGGCGTGTGTGAGAAAGCAATGAAGAGTTATTTTCGGTGGGATCGGGAACCAGGAGATTCCTGTTCTTTGCCGAGCTTTCGGTGTTTATTTCACCTTCATCAGGGTTCATCAGGGAAGGGATTCATCTTGGTAATAGTTTTTACGCATATGACGAACAGAACGTTTAGAATCTCCTCCGCTAAGCCACTGGTTGCATCTAAGTCAAATCTGCAGTATGCTAATACTGCCGTCCGAGGCTAAAACGTCCTGATTCCATTTTTTCACTTTCTGAGATAGGGACACGATCGTGTAGAGCTCGATCAGCCACATTGTTTGGGTTAGCCTAGAACGTCATAATTCCATGGGAAAGTAGAGAAAAATCACTTTGTCCCAAGTCCATTACGCGAGTTTTGCTCGTCATCCCAGGCTAGAATGTCCTGAGTAAGGCATACCAGGCTAAAATGTCCTTCGAGGAAGAAATTTATGGACATAGGACGGTCTAGTTTAGTAGAAGTGGAACATAGGACGTTATAGCTATGTACGAATCATTTAGGCAACTTCACAAAATCTCGTTTTTCTCAAAATGAAAAAAGTGGACTCAGGACGTTTTACCTTTGGACGGCAGGATACCAATCTGCTATACTGCAATGGTACGCTCTGGGAATCGCGGCGTACAATCGTTGGCAGATAACCCTATCTACAACCCTGCGGGCGAACCCGATCCGTCCAACTTCTCAATTCTGCAAGTCGGCTAGTGCATAACGAGGGCGTGGTCTACGTCGGGTGAATCTCGTTCGGAAAGGGTAGTACATCGGCTGAGCGCCTAGGGATGGAAAAGCACCCTTTTTGTAGATAGCCGGGAACCCCGAGCGTTTCCCTGGCAACTACCCCCCTCCGACATCGATTAGGCGGCGCCTCGCCACCCGCGGGGCTCCCAGTCTGAAGCCGACATCGGCCCACGATACGTCCTGACCGCCGATCCCGTACGATCCACAGGTAAACCCAATCACACTGCTATGGAACACTAAGCATGTGCAGCAACAACAACAAAATAAAATAACGGCCGTAAATTGACGATAAAACGTAGAAATATTCGACGGCTGAAAATAGGAAAATCGAAAAGAACATAAGCCAGAAAATTAAGAGAATTGCATTCCTAACCTTCTGTAAGGATTTTTTTCGCACTGGTGGGTCGCCATTCTTGGAACACTGACCCTGTTAACGGATTCCCGGATCTACAACTCGGTTTTGCGATAATTGAAAATGCCAATACCCGATGTCATGTTTCGTACTCAATTAATGTCAGGTCTGCCGCACCTATTCGAAATTCAGCCCATGGTAACAGATTCAAGTAGTAAATGGGAATCGTTGATGCACACCACCGCAAACCGCAACACATTGCATACATATAGGATGTATTGTATATCCGCTTGATGTATTCACGAAGAGCCTCGGTACCTACATCCACGGAAGTTAGCATGCTGATCATCAGCAAAGTCAACATTTTTCCTGTATCGTGGGTTTATTCACTTTCTGGACATGAATATGCTTGTCTACCTCGATCCATTTGTCGGCTAGAACGTCTTTTCACTTCGTATCTTACAACCATTTTCCAAGGAGCTCTACAAAATGTTAAAATAATTAACCGGATGGTAGGTTTTTAGGTAAATTCACTGTAGTTATCTACCGATCACTTTTTTATGCCCTGAGAGTAAACACTTTCTGTAATTAGTTCAATTTTATTAATTATTTACTAACGTTTTATTACTAGTTATTAAATTTATTCTTAATTATTTAAATTAATTGATTAATAATTATTAATTAACGGAACTCAAACATGTTATGAAAAATTCTCGATTATGCAATTATTAAACATTAAAACGCCAACATATATTTAGATGCTTAATGAAAGCACTGTAAGTAATCGTCGTAAAATTGAAAATCTGAACTGGAGCTCATAAGAAATTTTTTTTTACATAAGTACCTATGTACCATTTCTTATGAACATCAGGTAGTGACAAAAAGTGATTTTTTTGGCCGGTTTGAAAATTTGCATAGTCCGTCTTTTAGGATTTTTGCCTCAATTCGCCCATTATTTCTCTTGATGTTCAATCCTCTTCCCAATGACGACCAAAATCTCTTGTAAGGAGGGCCTAGCGACCGAAAGCGCTCGAGCTTTTTCCCCCTCGGTGATAGTGCAATAGTGGCTCGATGTTAGAAGTAGAATCTGATTCAAATTTGATATTCAAACTTCGAATATTGTGTATTCTTTTCAGCTTTCGAAACTTATCTGACCGGCTTTGGCTCTTATTTGTATTCTGTTCCCATTAATTTCATCCTTCTCCACTGTTGAAGGATCGATTTTAGTTAGGGCTACCTCAGCTTCAGGGTTTGCGTTTCTCGCCTTTTGATGGATCTTCTCAACCCGATAGTGATAAATCATTTTTTATTCTGGCCCACCCCTTCAAACGTTTTCCTTCGCCCTTAGCATCATTTGTACCTGTCAGGTGTCTCCCACTTTTCAGTTTTCCTGCGGTAGGTAAATATACGATTTCTCAGCGAACCAACCCTTGAAGTTGATGTTATTCAAATGCTTTTTTTCCACGAGACGAAAGCTTCTGGAAGATGTATCTTTCACGACGTTGACTATCCGAATTGTCATTCATGTATAGGCACGTATTCTGACTGAGTATTCGTCGTGTGCAGCGAACAGAGTAATAATACAATAATAAATCGGAAAAATAACGTACACCACTGATTCTTCACATTTTAGGCAAGAATAGCTCTTGAGGAAGGCCGTACGAGCGAAAGCGCTCAGGTTACAGGTTAGGGCTAATAATATCAACATGGATGATATCATCTGACCTTTCACAACTTCTACCCCTCTTTAGAAATCACGAAACCACATGTTTTAGGTATTCTGTTCCTATGATAGGTGCCTCATGTTTTCCCGCATTCAAATTTGAATTTCTCCACGAAATCGGAAGATAATCGCAAAAGCGGCCATATCAGTGGATAGGTGATTGAATGGGCAGGTTTTTCTGATATTTGAAAACTTCCAAAACGTTTTCTCAAAGTGCAGCTAGCGTATAAGTATTTTCAGAATTTTTTTCGATCTTCAAAATTTGAACTGCGGAACTTGGGAGCCAGTTTTTTATCAAGCGAGTACACTGGGCGTATAGAAAATTTAACGCCGATCCCAGAAATGTCCTCAAAAGCAGAAAAAAGTCGTTTTGGGCCGGAGAACATGGTTTTTCTTTTAAAAGGATTAGTTAATTGAAAAATAAAATAGTTTTACCTACGAGTTGAGGCGGTAAAATTCGGTTGGTGGCGTTTTAATCCAATTTCGGTCCCAATTTTCACCCAATTGTTTTTATTTCAAGTCTATGTCCAAATTGCCCAGTATGACAAACAAAATGCAGCTAACAGAGCTCTGAAACTAGAATCACCCCTCAGGCGCTGTAACATTTTATTGCCCAGCTTATCGGCCTTTCGTGATATTATGCACTGCATATTTCAACGTCTCGTTGCTGCATAAAATGCTACCGAGGACGAATCCGCTAGTAATCGAAAACGTAACATGCGCAGAGCCTACGGAGAAAGTGGACATGGAAAGGGGTGTAAGCGGAAGTAAATGGAAACTGGCGAGGAAACTAAGATGATTTGTTATGCATTAAGTTGAATGTTGCATAGCGCTCTGCGTTAACTCGGCATGATGGATTGAAACAGTTGAGACCCTATACGCATAATTGATAAAGCCTGAGTTGCATTCATGGGCTTTTCTTGACCATAATTCAGGTAAAGTAAGCTAGTGATATCTTACACTAATTTTTGAGTGCCCTTCCAACCCCTATTTTATTCTTAAATTGGGGGTGTTTCACTATTTTTAAAGAGACTTTTCCCACATTTAAAATTTGCCACATATTATAAATTGTAAAACGCCTAGGATGAATTGGCGACCTTCTGTTGTCCCTCTTCCAGGCGCTCAAAAAAATGGCCCAAGAGAAAGAATCCCCCGGAAAATGTATCTACCGGCCGTAGATATGTCAAAAACTGTACCGCAAGCGGGAAAATTTTATTTTAAAATAAATGAGAGGAAATGTTGATTTATGTGCTTTCGAGCCCATTTTTCTTCAGCGCCTTCTCAATGGTGAACAGTTGAGAGAACGCGGCCTGAGCATAGAAGCGTCGGTCTATTCATTCATTCATTTGAAGGCTCTTTCGCTCATTAACTCTGGTCTGGCGAGCTCTTCCCCTTAGCCCTTCACAACTCAAAGCTTTCAGAAGCACACTCCCCTTTTTGGCATTATTCTCGCCAATTGACTCGCCTCCAAAGGATGGCTGATTACCAAATGAGAAAAAAGAAGAAAAAGTGTAGGTATGCCATTCTTCCAGTTAGACGCCAAGAGCGAACTCGAGATGGAGTACAAATGTGACATTACGGTCTCTTTAGGGCTCAAAGAAGCTTGGGAGAATCAGTAAGGCAATTGTGGCCGAAGGGGGAAGGGGGGTAAAAAAACGTTTGTCAATTCGTTGCTAATAATTAATTAAATTGATCACAATTTTTTGGATGGAACATCACGCAGTTAACGTGTTTTGCAGTGGATATCTATATTCTAGGCAAAAGTACCAAACTCTAGGTACATACACATACACTGAGAAAAAAATAGGGCAAAAGTCGGTTGCGGGAATGCGGTTAATGGCTAGCAACCGCATTGCAACTTGGTTAATGTCAAAAGTCGGTTAATACAAATGCCGCCCCCGGAGTTGGTTAATGTAGGGCCGCCCCCAGCCAAAGTCGGTTAATACAAAAGTCGGTTAATTTACGTGAATGCGGTTAATGGCTAGCAACCGCCTAATAGTCGGTTAAACCCTAAGAAAAGTCGGTAAAACCTGCATTGCATCTAATCGGTTAAAGCAGTACATTAGCCGTATATTTAGTCGGTTGTAGTCCTACATTGACCGCATGCCTAATCGGTCATGGTACTTCATTGACCGTATGCGTAGTCGGTTATAGTTCTACTTTAACCGCATGCCTAGTCGGTCATGGTACTTCATTGACCGCATACCTATTCGGTTATATTCGTACATTGACCGCATGCCTAATCGGTCATGGTACTTCATTGACCGTATGCCTAGTCGGTCATGGTACTTCATTGACCGCATACCTATTCGGTTATATTTCTACATTGACCGCATGCCTAATCGGTCATGGTGCTTCATTGACCGTATGCGTAGTCGGTTATACTTCTACTTTAACCGCATACCTAGTCGGTCAAGGTACTTCATTGACCGCATACCTATTCGGTTATATTCGTACATTGACCGCATGCCTAATCGGTCATGGTACTTCATTGACCGTATGCGTAGTCGGTCACTGTACTACATTGACCGCATTCCACAGTGGAGTACATCAACCGACCAGAAATACGGTTAATGTAGCCCACTTGAAATGGAATTTCAAACATGTGATCTTAAAATGAAATTTGAGTAACATTTTGGTAATATATTGTTTAATAAAAACGAATTAGGTATACATATTATTAGAATGATAATGAGAAAGTGGGCCTGATTCTTCATGGTACATAACTGTTTTCCAAATATGCGACCTAAAAATAAAATTTGACAAGCATAACAGGAACATCTCAACATTTTAAGTTATAAATGTGATGGATGCAGTTGTTAACATACGTTTACTAACAAAAAATTTTAAACCTGTATGATACAGTCAATAGGTACCTACATATGTTTTTTTTATTTGTACAAATTCTTACAATAATGGTAACTATAAGTGAGCCTCAATATAGCGTTTTTCAACTTGGCGACGTTCTTCGGCAGGGCGGTACTGTCAAGTGCCGGGTATAGTTGTTGGAAATCAAGGGATAGCTGAGAAACCAAACACGAAACACTGTTAATACATCTGAGGGCTGAAAATTACAACCGAGCAAGTACCACTCAAAAAAAAAAAAAATTAGTTTCTCACCAGCTTATGGCCGATTATGGGAAGTCCGATAATTATCACCGTGTCGAGGTAGTCTTCAAAACTCGCGACCTTTGCGTAAGCTATTCGCTTACCGGCCGTTTTCTTCCAAGATTCGAGGAATGTAGATGATTCAGCGCCGCCCTGCACCCCTCTTGCCGCTCTTGCACTATTTGAGAATCGGGGTCGTCGAGAAGAGCCGTTTTTATTTCTGGGAAAAACGTTTGTTAGATCGTGAAAAAAATGCTCAATGCACAATGAACCTGACAATCAATCTCTCTTCATTCAATAGTATTTACCCTCAACGTCGATCACGTCTTCAATCTTCCTTTTTTTTATTGCTGGCTGCAGGCGTCGTCCGTCAGTTCCTCAGAACTAAATGGAAAAAAATCAGAAAGACAGCCTGATGCACACACAGCCTCAACCAATATACTGCAAATCATCCACCGAACGTACACAATTACTTACCATTTTCTTGTCCAAAAATAGGCGTACCCGTGTTAGCCAGGAAGTAGGAAGAATCAAGAGAAGAGCCGAGGTCAAGCCGAAGTGAGAAATATCCGATCCGTGAGAGCCGATTGCCGAGAAACGCGCGAGTCAAAGCCGGAATAAATGACGGATAAGTTGCTGATGAAGCAGAGGTGATGGGAGTAGATCTCTCAAAAACTGTGGACGCACAAACGTTTTAACTACGACCGAGGTTGAAAGAGGAATGATCCCTACTTCTCCTTACAGCCAAGTAGAGGCTACAAGTTGGAGGGGGAGCACATGCGCAGGGCGCCTCTCTACTCTGTTACTGCTATGTTTCAACGGTATTGCATACGGTGAAAGTAGTGCAATAACCGACTATAAGCTGGAGGAGTGGGGAAAGGTCCTAGTTAATGTCAATCGGCCAGACCTGTGTTGGTACGAATTCGGTCAAAACTATGCGTTAACCGACTATACACGAGTATGCTTTAACCGACTCACCTTATGTAAAACAACCGGCTTCTTGTAGTGGTTTGACCGTTATTGACGGAAATGGGGTGCAATAACAGACTTATACGGTCAAAAGTATGGGTTAACCGACTGGGCTCCAGTACGCTTTAACCGACTTAACTTATGTAAAACAACTGACTTGGTTTCTTTAACCGTGTTCACGGCACATTAACCAACTTGAACGGTCAATTGAACAACCCATACGCGGTTGAAGTATGAACAGTAACCGACTTCTGGTTTCCTAACCTCACCTATTCTTAGTTTCGGCGCAAATATTTTCCACTTTGACAGACCTTTGTATACGGTTAGTGTTTCAAGGTCATCCTTAGACCGCATTTTACGGTTGCCGCGAGACAAACGTCGGTCAAATCTGTAGGATAGTTGGTTAAAATGGCCTGGGGGGCGGCATTTTCAACATTTCGGCATTTCTCGGTTTTTCGTAGTCTGTTGATGTCGGAAATTTGACCGCATTTCGTCATTAACCGCATATTTTCAAAATTTTTAACCGACGATTTTTCTCAGTGTAGGTACCTATATTATTTACTGCCTGAAAATGAGAAAAGTTCAACTTTGTAGTTATATGGTGTCGCTGATCCACCGTCTCGAATTCGATCAAAATTCGCTAGTTTGTTGGTCTGATATTCTACGCATGGTCAAGATTTTTGTAAAATCAAATAAGTCGACTCGAGTTCTGGGAATTCAGCCATAACAGTTAGCGCCTCCGTTGTGCTAAAAAAGAGGGAACTCGGCGGAATTTTCGGGGCCTAAGATCGTTTGTCACCAGTTGATAACATCTTCTAACTTTACTTGGCAGTCTTTTCAGGCAGAGTAAAAAATCGAACCCGAAACTTCTTTCCCCTTCACAATGTTTGCCAGGTTCATTTACTTTTGGTGCGCGTTACGCTTCCAGTTTTTCTCAGCATTTGCTCTCATCGCGATAAAACGCGCCATTCCCGCACCCAACACATCGCGGCGATTAAACCACTTATTTAACGTCCGAGCATTTTCCGTGGCTTCATTTTATTTTACTGGGCTAAAAACTCGGAAAACGAAACTTTCTGCTGAGTTTCCCCAGCTTGGACCATTCGCATCTCAAACCTCAAACTCCTGCCTCAAACTCAAACCTCAAACTCAACACCTAACACTCACTGTTCAAACTCAAACTCAAACTTAACGCTCACACCCTACAGGCAAACTCAAATCTCAAAGACAAACCTCAAACTTAAATCTCAAACACAAACCTGACATTCAAACCTTAGACTCAAACCTAACTCTTCCACCTCACTCTCAAACTTAAATCTCAAAAACAAACCTAGCACTCACACCTCAAACTCAAACCTAACCCTCGCACCTCAAACTCGAACCTTACACTTAAACTCAAATCTCAAAATCAAACCTAACACTCACACCTCAAACTCGAACCTTACACTTAAACTCAAATCTCAAAATCAAACCTAACACTCACACCTCAAACTAAAACCTAACACTCACACCCTTCAGTCAAACTCAAACCTCAAACTTGAATCTCAAACTCAAACCTCAAACTCAACACCTAAAACTCACAGCTTAAACTCAAACTCAAACTTAACGCTCACACCCTACAGTCAAACTCAAATCTCAAAGACAAAGCTCAAACTTAAATCTCAAACACAACCTGGCACTCAAACCTTAGACTCAAACCTAACTCTCTCACCTCACTCTCAAACTTAAATCTCAAAAACAAACCTAACACTCGCACCTTAAACTCAAACCTAGCACTCACACCTCAAACTCGAACCTTGCACTCAAATCTCAAAATCAAACCTAACACTCACACCTCAAACTCGAACCTTGCACTCAAATCTCAAAATCAAACCTAACACTCACACATCAAACTAAAACCTAACACTCACATCCTTCAGTCAAACTCAAACCTCAAAGTCAAACCTCAAACTTGAATCTCAAACACAAACCTGACATTCAAACCTTAGACTCAAACCTTAAACTCAAACTTTAAACTGAAACCTAACACTCACACCCTACACTCAAACTCAAATCTCGAAGTCAAACCTCTAACTTAAACCTAAAACTTAAACCTGACACTCAAATCTTGGACTCAAACCTTTAACTCAAACTCAAGCTCAACACTGACACCTCAACCTCAAACTCAAACCTCAAAATCAAACCTAACAGTCACACTTCAAACTCAAACCTAACACCTCAAAGCACGCGCCTTACACTCAGAATCACATTTTTCAATCTCATAACTCAAATCTCAAACTCAAACCTAAAACTTAAATTTCGAACTTAAACCTCGAACTTAAATCTCAAACTCAAACCCAACTTTTTCACCTTGAACTTCAGAATCAAACCTAACACTCACACCTTAAACGCAAATCTCAAACTTGAATCTCAAACTCAAAACTTCAACTTCAATTTCAAAGTCAAACCTAACACCCACACCTCACACTCAAACTCAAACCTCGAACTTTCGTTCACACTCGAACTCAAACCTCACCCGAAGTCAAAGTCAAACTCAAACTTGAAGTCAAACTGAACCTCGAAGTCAAACTCGAACTTGAACTCAATGTCGAACTGGCACTCGAACTCAAACTTAAAGTCAAACTTCATCTTGAAGTCAAACTCAACTTCGAAGTCAAACTTGAACTGAAACTCAATGTCAAACTGAAACTCAAACTCGAACTGAAACATAAACAATTGTAACTCAATGTCAAACTGAAACTCGAACTCAAACTTAAAGTCTAAATCAATCTCGAACTTGAAGTCAAACTGAAACTCAAAGTCAAATTCAAACTGAAACTCAAAGTCAAACTTGAAGTCAAGCTCGAACTAAAACTCTAACTCAATGCCAAACTCGAACTGAAAATGACTGAAGATCGAGTTCAGTTTCAGTTCAAGTTTGAGTTTCAGTTTGACATTGAATATCAGTTCGAGTTTGACTTCGAGGTTCAGTTTGACTTCAAGTTGGAGTTTGACTTTGAGTTTGAGTTCGAGTTTCAGTTTGACATTGAGTTACAATTCAAGTTTATGTTTCAGTTCGAGTTTGAGTTTCAGTTTGACATTGAGTTTGAGTTCGAGTTTCAGTTTGACATTTTCAGTTTTGACAGTTTCAGTTTGTCAGTTAAAATTCAAGTATGTGTTCAAAGTTTGAGTTTCAGTTTGACATTGTTTCAGTTCGAGTTTGACTTCAAGTTGGAGTTTGACTTTGAGTTAAAGATCGAGTTTCAGTTTTTCATTGAGTTTCATTTCGCGTTTGACGTCGAGGTTGAGTTTGACTTCAAGTTCGAGTTTCAGTTCGAGTTTGAGTTTCGGTTCGACATTGAGTTACAATTCAAGTTTGTGTTTCAGTTCGAGTTTGACTTTGAGTTTCAGTTTGACGTTCAGTTTCAGTTCGAGTTTAACTTCGAGGTTGAGTTTTACTTCAAGTTCGAGTTTGACTTTATATGTTTTGAGACTTTAAGTTTGAGTTCGAGTTTCAGTTCGGTGTAAAGGTAGTTAAAAGAGCAAAGATGTGCATGTTTTGGTTTGATTTTGAGGTGTGACTGTTAGGTTTGATTTTGAGACTTAAGTTTGAGAGTGAGGTGAGAGGTTTGAGTTTGAGGTGTGAGTGTTAGGTTTGAGTCTAAGGTTTGAGTGTCAGGTTTGTGTTTGAGATTTAAGTTTGAGGTCTGAGTGTATGATGTGAGTGTTAGCTTTGAGTTTAAGGTGAGAGTGTTAGGTTTGATATTGAGATTTAAGTTTGAGAGTCAGGTGAGAGTGTTAGGTTTGAGTTTAATTTTTGAGTGTCAGGTTTGTGTTTGATATTTGCGTTTGAGTGTAAGGTTTGAGTGTCAGGTTTGAGTGTCAGGTTTGAGTTTGAGATTCAAGTTACAGGATGGAAAATTTTGAGTCTCAGTGCGTGTTTCAGGTTTGAGTTTGAGGTGTGACTGTTAGGTTGGAGAGTGTTTGGTTTGACATTGAGTTTGAGATTTAAGTTCGAGGTTTGAGCTCAAGATTTGAGTTGGAGATTAGAGTGGAGGTTCAAGGTAGAAGTTTGAGGTTCAAATTCATAGATCAAGTATTAAGATTCATGTGCGAGGTTTAAGTTTAGGGTTCAGGTTTGAGGCTCGAGTTTGAGTTCAAGTTTCGAGTTTGTGGTTTGAGTTTGAGGTTTAAGCTTGACGGTTTAGTTGTCAAACCTGACACTGAGGTCACAAAACGGAGATTCCTGCTCTTTTGCCGAGCTTTCCCAGCGAAAAAGTGTCTACTCGGAAAATGCTGGAGACTTTTTCGAGTATCGGAATAAGGGATTTTTCTGTTGCCCTGGTGTTCAATAGTTCATAGTCAGAATCGCATTCGCTGGTAAAAGAGCAAATCCTGAGAACTTTCGGCCGTGGGAATCGAGTCTGAAAACAGATACCGCATGAACTAAGTGGCGGAGATCCAGCTCGGGTTTCATTTACATTTCACATCCCGAACGTCACACTTCCACAATCAGAAAAAGACCCTCGTTGAGCGAACAGGCTTTTTATTCACGCTCCCCGACGAATAAATTTGCACATTACATTTCCTGGGTGCGCAGCTCATGAAGAAGAGGCATCCAATGTTCCTGGAGCCCAACACGCGAGAAAGTTTTTCATTCTTGCCTTTTCCGAGGCCCGTGTTAAAATTTATGTTGCGCCTATTCAAAATGTATCGCTGAATACATTCAGCTCACAACGTGGGTGTAGGCTAGCTCGTCATTGGAAGCTGTGATTGGAAGGTTAATAATATATTCAGTGGATAATTTCACAAAATCGAAATTTGAAAGTACGGCGCGTCTACTCGGACGATTAGTCAATTTTCTTCGCCAATGACTGAAGCTCGAAGGTCAGAATTATCTCGGCCTACTGTTTTACAGCTTAATCGCGTTACCAGCAGATGGTAACCGGAAATGAGAAAGGCGGTAACCGAATAACCTGGCGGGAACAGTATTGAGTTTGCCGTAACGGAGACAGAAGATAGAAGCGAGGGTTGTCACGGGAGAGATAGTGTTAAATACTGCCAGTACAAAGGAGGGTGTTATAGATCGACCGCGGTCTAAACAGAGAGGGCAATAGGCTCGGCTCGCGGTGATGGAACGAGACTGAGCGAGACGGAACGAGAATGCGGATAATCCTCTGAACCTGCCTATAACCCGGAACCCTCGGCGTTCCTGTTTTCGGTTCACATTCGGGCCGAACTTGTTTGTTAGATAAACTGGCCTTTCTGCGGAGAAATCGTAGCAGAATTTTTTGGAAATTTTGCTCTATGATGTTTATTATTCATCAATGAAATCATTACGTTACCTACAATTTCAGTTTGCCGCTGCCCATGGGCCAAAAAAATTGGAAAGTTCGTATTTACCTATTCGACTTACCTGTTCTACGAATTTCTGATGACCCAGTTTCTAAAATTGGACGATGCCACAGAAGAATCATTCAGCAAAAGGTTATAAGGTTAACCGTTGTTCATTTGTGATTTTGACCCCGCCGTGTTAACTCTACTATGATAATTACTGAACTCACACTCCACCGATCCGCATAGTTCACAATAATCTAATCAAACCAACTCTGCATCTGATCTGGCGTGAAAATGTGGATCAGATCTGTGAAGATCTCGGAATATGCCAGTAGTCTGACAGCCTCTGAAGAGATATGGCCTCAATAATTCAGGCACTCAGAGAACCACTCATAAAAGGCATGGAAAGATCTGGAAAAGTTCTTCCCGAGTCTGCAGTCCAATTCCAATTTTACTAGATCTGACAAAATCAAGAAAACTTCGGAGTCTGCTCCATACGGGCGCTATTGGAGAGCCTATAACTCCCAAACGGTGAAAGCTATTGAAGTAGAAGTGATTTTATCGAATTCAGCATGAAAAAATGTAAAGTGAGACATCTTCCTTGCGTTATGGAAAACACAATTGTCTCAAGATTTTAACAATTTTCAACCGACAAGTCTCGATAAGTGAAATATTGGCTTGTAAGAATGAAATATTGGCTAAATAATTTGGGCTGTGGTGGGTCGCAAGGTTGATTTTCCAAGAAATTTAATTTCCAATTTTAACTCTAGCCGTTTGGGAGAAAAAATGTTGACGGTAGGAGGCGCACGGACGAAAATTTTTGCCGTTAGCAGATTCGCACTCTGCGCTCTTTGAAGCGTAAACCATAACATTTTCAGGGAGGTTAACATTTTTTCTAGAGCTAATACAAATCTTTAAATGCAAGTGTGGAAGTTCGGTGTGTTACCCAGTTCACTATTCTCCGAAGAGGAAACCCAAGGCAGAAACTTAGCTCGCTTCCTGAGCTCTCCGTCTGAACAGCAATGATTGAGATAGGGGATGGAATGAGACAAAGAACGAGACGAGACAGGAGACGTCTCAACGAGGGGAACAAAGAGGGAAAATGACGTCTCTCCATCGGAGGCAATAACCCGAGCGCGCATAGCGGCCTCACCTGAACATCCCCTTCCGCCTTCACGTTCACCCCCGGCCCTTCATCCCTAATCTTCTTTCTTATTTCTCGGTGTTCATCTTCAACCCCCACATATCTTTGCACTCCTCGCGAATCCTTACTTCATTCACTCATTCGAAAAACTCGCTGAAACGTACCGACTTTATTAAATTCCTCATTTCGAGCCGCTACGTCTTCTTCTGAGTTTTGGGTGAACGTGCCTCAAATTTGAAAATTGCACTAAAAAATAAGGTATTTTCAATGAAGGTCGCCAAATCAGTTTTCGTCGGGAAAGCTTGGAATGTGGAGACTGGAGGCCTAAAAACTGAGACATGGAAATTTTGGCCCTACATTTTCTACATATACATATAAATAAATATAAATTTTCAACATCTTGAACTTGAATATTCAATATTATGAAAATCTAGAATGTAGGATAGAGAAAGTCTAGAATATTATGAAGTTCGAATATTCAATGAGACGAAAATGATGGAATTTTAATCAAACATTATAAAGAAGCTCAGATTCTTGATGCTATGGAATTGCAAAGGCCTATGTGGAGAACTAATAATTGAGGGAAAGAAGGTACGTTTGGAAATTTTTACCCGATAATATCTGATGTCACTGGTATTTTTGGGAAGCTAGATTCTTTGCCTTTCTCTCGAAAATGTGTATACCTAGCCATCACGACCGTTTTGAGTTGAAGTACATTGCATACTTTGGGAACCGTATAAGACAAAATTAATTTTCGGTTTCGATCATTATAATTAGTTATATTATTATTATATCATTATTATTATATTACTATTTAATAATCCGTTCAAAATGTTCGGAAAACTCGAACCTTTTTTCGTAAATGGCCTGACTCTGATATGGCTTTTCTAACTCATGACTACAGCTGCGTTTTTAGCATCGGAATTATAGGTATCGTTACCATTGGAAATGCATAACCGCAAGTACCTCCTCGAGCGATATTGGTTGAACGGCCTCAGTCGAACGGGTAGCAGGTGAACGTTGAAACCGGCGGCTTAACCCTCCAATCTGAATTCACAATGATGGATGATTCATTGATCGTTTCCTCCTACTCATATCCTCAACTGATGGAGATTCCAGTCAAACTTACGACCAGACGCACAATTCTGATTTCCGTTTACCTGAATCTATAACCTTAATCAGCAGTTGAACTTTAGATGGTTTCAGTTTTCTCCTGTTTCGACTTCCTGGCCTGTTATCAATGGAGATCATTTTCATCAAATTTGTGTCAAAAATTTGTTGTTGGATGCCAGTTATACGAATTGGCGGATCTTTTACATTTTTTGGAAAACCCCATTCGACAAACAACCTGATAAAACGACCTCTCTCGTAATCAAAACAGGTTTAACTCTAATGCGATTGCCTCCAGAAAGCACGGTCGTCTGGTTGAAGATAAGGCCCGTGCCTGGACCCGTATTGAACAAGTTCCGTTGCCATAGCATGGACTTATCTCGCCTGACTCAACACTGTCCTCAACAGACGAACGTCAGATTTGCCGTCTTGAAAGAAAAAGTCCGAGAAAGAGAGAAAACACAGCCGAGAGAACCGAGGAAAGAAAGAATAATAGAAAAAAGGTCAAGTAAAAAATATAAAAAATGTGTCATAGGTTGATGATGAATCTTTATTCTTGAGGTGAGGGAGAGTCTTGTTGTGTCATTGAAAAACAGTTGCGTATTTGTTGAAAAATCTCTTTTATATATTTTTGTTGGAAGATTAACGAATCCCCCTCAGGGTAAGAACTGTAGAGAAAATTGGCCCCTTGTGTGGGAAAAGCCCGAAAAAAATGCCTGAAGAGGCCCAGAGGGACGAAAGCGCTAGGAAGAATAGAGAATATGAGAGTGCGATGGCCTACCACTCTCTCCCTCACCTCAACAATAAATATGAACAATTTAAAAACACGAGAACAGGACAGTAAAAACATAAAAACAAACAATTGAACAAAAAATTTCAAAATCCTACAAAGATCGACACAATGGTGGGACCTGGGGAGGGGGGGGGGGTGGAAATGGATTTTTCTTGAGCAATTACAATGATTTATTGAATTCCACGATTTTCGATTTTTCAAAATCGGAAAAATGGAATTCAAACTTTGGCGATGAAGATATTCTACGCGCCTTTCAATCTACAGTCATTGATTTAAACCTTTCGCAACTCAAAGCCAACGAATGTGAAGATGCATACGATTTGAATTCGGGTCTGACACTATCCTTCGGTTTAACATAGTCCCAATCACAGTTTTGCCCTTATGTGTGTTGATATTGCAAGATTTGTAAGTCAATGTGGTTACCCACGTTACCACACCCGACGGCGCATAACTTTATGTATAGCCGCTTTCAAAGGGCACATAATCAACAATCCACTATCCATAAACATTTCTGAGCGGCACGATCGACTATTCAAAATTTACATTGTGAAACCATAATGATGATTCCAGGCACAGATGAGCATATCGACGGTGTAGATTCAACAATACCTTTTGGCATGCTATCTATGAACGCGTGTTATGCCAAGTTGCCACCAATCCAAGTTTTGATAAGTAGATGACCCCCAGACGCCCCCAAAAAGATACGATGCTTTGAATTGAGGCGCTTTCGCCGACGTTGGCCTCATCATGCTGGACCAGTGCTGGTAGATTTTGATTGAAGAGGTAAAGAAAGCTGAAATCATCAAGTGGTGTCTGGCGATTTTCAACGATAAAAATAATCAAAAATTAAACGAAATAACGATTTATCATAGAATTAATCTCTAACGCATTCAATTCACAATATTGCTGTATCGAATAATAATATAAGTTTTTGTATCCCAACCTGCCTCGCTTAAGGTAAATAATCCAATCGGTTGGTGTTTTTAAGGTAAATAATCCAAGTTTTTGTATTCCAATCTGCCTCGCTTCTTACGCAATCATCGAAAAACCACGCCATTTTTGCACTTTTTTTGGTTTTTCACCTGTATCTCTTTCCCATTGCGTTTTTCGGCTTTTAGAATTCTTAGCAAACTTGTAGATCAATAAATACCCAACAAAGTTGATCCCATGACTTTTGTTCGTAGGATCCGTAGTTTTCGAGCTACGGTCCGGCTAAAAAAGGAATCTAGGTTTTTGTGATTTTCTCTACAGTAACAAAAATTTTAGGGAATTCGGCCGTGCTGCCGATTGTCAAATTGATTCCTAGAAGTAGGTATATTCTTGAAGCCGATGGTCGGAACCGTAGGTGAAGCAGCAGACTGATACGCGTCTTTTCGCTTAAGACTTCCAAGATTGAAAGAAAGTTGTGTTGAATCACAACGGTACAAAAGGAGAGAACACAGGACTGGAAACGTTCTCGTCAAGGTGGGACCGACTGAACAGGAAAGGAGAATGAGTCCTTTGTGCGACCTAATCTGATTGACTTTATGGAAAAGCGGGTCGGTAGATTCAAAGCAGATCTGAAAGCGGAACGCCAAGGGAGGATCGTGGGAAGAGGAAATGCAAATAGGAAGGGAATTGATCTGAATATAAGATCAAGGAAAAGGGAACGAAGCTTGGCAGTTTTTGGGGGATGGGATCCTTTGCAGTTGCGGATCATTCCTGCGAATCGCTCAAGCCTCCAACTGAGTGGTATAGACGGCAGAAAAATTATCCAACATGCGAATTCTTCGACAAGACGTTAGTATCATTTAAATTATATTAAACTAGCGTATTGGCAAGCATTTACTAAATGATTCCTTATTTTGGTACGTACTTAGGAGGCTACAGGGCTAAAAAATGTCGAAAAGCACACAATACAAATTGTAAAACCTGCCTAAAATAAAAAAAAACATCGATTAGGATTGCAATTTATTCGTGGTAAATCTATGTTTTACTTATATACGCTCACAACCTCATAGGATAGAGCAAATTCAGGTGCAACACGTATAAATGTTTGTGAACATTGTTTGGCGCGGCTTGGGGGTTCCACAACCCTTCGCAATACCTAAGCTCTGCTTTGCACGAACGCACCTTATGGCTTAATAACCTCCAAAAGGATTTCGGCGGCGAACCTTGGCTTAGTAAAATGGATAGGCCGGCTTTTCTTACCACGACGATTGGGTTTGTTCCACGAGCGTGTAGGCACATGTAAGTGCCTTGAGTATGCGCGTTGAAAACTTTTATTGAGGCCTTGCCTATTAAACTTGGCAATAAAAGTTACAAACCTTACAATGCGCATGCGCAATGCACCTGCACGTGCCCACATTCGCGCTTCTGGAACAAGCCAAGTCCCCCGAAATTCTCAGTCTTTTTTCAAATTTCACAACTACACGATTTGTGCGTGTTAATCCGATAACCTGAACATCGATTGCTTACAGTATTCATAAGATATTGGCATTTTTTATTTTCCCTAGTTTTTTTTACAGGCGTTTTCCCGTTCAGGAGGGCTAAAAAATTTTCAGTGTTTTTTGCATTAGCAAATTTTACTAGGGTTATTATCCTTCTTAGAATATTTATTTATTATTAGGGTTACTAGGTTTTATTTATTACCATTTACTAGGGTTATTATTTACTATTTACCATTTACAGTTACCATTTTCTAGGTTTCATTTATTACCTTTTACTGGGGTTATTATCATTCTACAAAAATTCATTTATTGCTTGGGTTACTAGGTTTTATTTATTACCATTTACTAGAGTTATTATTTACTATTTACCATTTACAGTTACCATTTACTAGGGTTATTATTCACTAGGTTTTATTTATTACCATTCACTAGGGTTAAAATCCTTCTAAAAAAATTGGATTTTATTTTATCCTTCTAAAAAATGTTTAGTGTTTTATGCATTTACTAGGGTTATTGTCCTTCTAATTAGCAATATAATTTGGCCCAAATTTTTAAACAAATTATGGAAGTATTGTGTGTTATTTTCGCCCGGAAGGGTTTTGTGTCAGTTTTCTGTTGTTGGGTCTCGGGAAACGCACATAGGACGCTATAATAATACCGCCTGATGAGCTTGTTAATTCACCACACGTCCGTAAAAATTTATAATTCAGGTAGCCCCCAAAAGTTTGTGGCTCACTCTGGGTGAGAATTTACTTAGGCCTCCTACGGCTCGTTAACGCTTAGGCGCATCAGCTCGGGAAGGATATAATCTCGACTTGGTTACTAATAGCTTCATTATGATTTTCAATGAGTTCCTCTTGAATGAAGTTCTAAGTGCTTTAGGAACCTCAATCAACCGCAGAGGGGATAGCGAAGGTGCCATTAACAAATGGGGGTTTGAATTTGATCTTGGCAGCAGATTTGTGTTGTTATTCAGGCGCTGAACTACCTTTGATAACAACCAATTAGATTTTCGCAGAGAGGTGCAGACGAGCACATTAATTACGGTGGAGCTTGAATGTAGAACTAAGATTTTTACTTTTTGATACTTCAGTCGAAGAGTAATAAATTTTTCAAAAATTTACGTACCGAAATATGGACGTGTGTAATTCGTGTTATCTACTCACAAATAATTTTCGTAAATGCAATTGAAGCGTATTCCTGTTTCGGAAAAATGTGAAAACTTGGAAACCCATTAAACTTACCCCTGCATATCACAAATGGCGTAAGCGATCTCCTCCGTAGGGCACACAGTGGAATAACAAGACTAATCCTGCAGCAGGATCGTATTTCAGCAATAACACGCAGTACTTTCGTGTGATGACTATTTTTATGTTAATTTAAATTATAGTTTAAATGTATACCTTTCGTTCGAGGAATTTCTTCGGTGATAAATTATTCCCTAAACTCATTTCGAATAAAAACATCCTCACCGTTGTTAGGGAATTTTCTAAAACGCACCTACCTATCCTTCACTCGGATTTTCCACACTCCATTTTCCGCCCCAGCTTTGTATACGGGTTTCCTTTTCGTGAGCACAACTCGGCTTAAAGGATTCAACCTCGTGCGTGCTCTGGCCGCTACATCCCGCGCTTTAGCAAAGTTTCGGTCCTGTTTTCCGACACAACAGAAGCCCAACTTAGCCCATCCCGAACCCAGCGTTTCGCAGATAAAACTTCAGCTCCTCGGCCCTCTCCTCGGCTTATCCTCCGATAAATTAATTATCGGCTTAATGGAAAACTTGGTCTGAAACCGGGGTTGGCAACCGCCGAGGAATTCAATCCTGTTTATGAACGCCGACGCCAAACATCAAGTTTGCTACACCTCCTCGATCCACGAAGTTTCCGTGGGAGGGTGGAATCGATTGGTGAACTTATGGGACCTCGTATACCTCAAAAGCGTGTTCGAGCAAGTGTACTTTATACCGCGACAATAATAAATTGTGTTTGAGCGAGAATTTAACATAGTCTTGGCTTCAACGTAGAAAAAGGGAAGTTAAGCGTAGTAGTCGCCTAGGAATACCTGACCATTATATCGATGGCGTCATATGATGACCTCGTATCTCAAAAAACCAAACTTTTCAGGAGAGACAAAACAAACCCTACCATTGATACAGGAGCTATGTCAAAATCGAAATACGAGGTTCTCAAAAAGGGCGCTAGAGAGCAGAAAAATGTATTTTCCGGCAAAATTCGAATACTGGCCAATGAGATACGAGGATTTTAGTCAGAAAATGCAATAAAAAATGCCCGAAATTCCAGATACGAGGATATATGACGCCATCGATATGAGTTCTCAAGAGACGCACCCCATCGAAACGTTCACGGATGTGAAAAATTCTCATTACGGATAGGAGCCCATTTATTTTCCATTGCTCTACTGCCATTTTTTCTCTTCCTGTTCATCCCGCAACGCCCGACGACGCGACAGGGCGGCCGACCCGAAAGATTCGACATTCGAATATTCCACGGCCGGCGGTTTGAACCGTCGCTGGGCGCGTCCCTGGCGGTCCCTGATTGGCTGAGGGTCGCACGTCCGGGGACGACGGACCCGCCAAGGCGGCTCAGTGCCGCACAACGGGGCGGCTCCGCAGTGGGCGGTCTAAGTTGAGCCGTTTTTGCGATTTCCACTTGAAAGCTGTTCGTGCGGGCGGCCTGATGAGCGGCAGGGGTTTCAAAAGTGTCCCAAAACGTATTCCTGGGTGATCCAAAAAAATCTCGGCTACTGTCCAAATACCATGGCTTCTGAATGAAGTTTTTCCGGTTGAAATTAAATTTTTTTTCTCAATTTGAATTATTCACAAGCAATGTAGGTACAAAAATCTATAAACTTGACTTGTTGAGAGTTTTTCACTAACAATTCGCACGGGCGTTTTGGAAATGAAACAATTAAGTCCTGTCCGCTATGTTGACATATTTTTCAACTTCCCTCTCTTCTTCCTTTTCAACTTCAGCCGTGACATTCGAATATACCCGGTGAGAAGGAAAATGAGAAAAAAGAGCTCTTTGTCGATTTTGTTGAAATTTTTATTTCTCCAAGAAAGGATAGCAATTCTCCAGTATATACCTATTTCCAGCCCGATTCGTTCCTTTCTCTCCAGTGCCCCTAATGAAGCTCTTTCTCTTTGTTCGAGTACTTCCTACAAGAGTTCTAAACAACCGAAAAAACACCAACCTCCGCACACTTTGTTCTTCGGTTTCTAAACCGTTTCGGCCCTTCCGTCCGCTTCTTACCTTTTCACAAATAGCTCCCTCATTCTTAACTTTAGTACAAAACTTTTTTCTCCCTCTCCCTTGGCCTCAGGACTTTCACGGGTTCGCCCTGTTCCACCCCTTCACTTCAGTCCTGGGGTGACCCCGCCGCGCCACTTCTGATGCCCTGGCTCGTTCAGAACAGGCTTACAACCTACCCTCTTGCCTTTTATGGCCACCCTGGGTCCTTACCCAACCTAGAATAGCTCGAGTTTTCTTCGGGACGTCTTCTCACTTCTCTTTGTTCCACACGTAGAAGGAGTTTCAAGTGAAAACACAAGCATTCTCTGCTCGATCCACTTTGTCTTTGTCTTCGGGTCTCTTCCTCTTCGTTGTTTCAGTTCCCTTTTCTCGGTGCTCAAGACAAATCTCGCCATTTTCTCACCGCCGTCCCCTTTGCGGATCCATTCACGAGCTCCCCCAATGTTCTACTGCCGATTCCTTACCGAGTTTCTCCGCGCCCGTTAGCCCAATTTCGAGTTGGGCTCCTATTGAAAAGGAGCAAGTTGTCAAGGAAATTCCGAGTCTACGGACCAGTTGAGGAATAACAACGGCTATTTGAAATATCGAAGAAAAACTCTATTCTCCAATTTACCAATTCGCATTGATCCTTGAACGACCTTTTTTGGGGTAACAAAATCAGTGGTTATCTACGTAACAAATATTGTTGGAGGATAAGTAATTGCCGTGGAAAAAGCAGTACATAAAACGAAAAGGTAAAATGTCTCTGAATTCTCGGAATATACCTACCCAACTTAAGCATGATAAAATATCCTTCGGAATCTTATACCTAACTAACAACATTGATCCTCGAGTAAAAGTTGTAAAACATTACTTTCCCCGGAGAGAATTCGTTCTGAAACGAATTCAAAATAAGAAAAATTGCCGGAACCGCTGAGGGGGGAAAAATAGTAAATAAAACAAATAGCAGACCATTCTAAAAATCTTCTCAGCGCTAAGGAAATCAAAGAGGAGCGGGAACCTTTTCATTACTTTCTTTCCATCGCAAAAGAGGACTAATTAGCCGAATCTTTTCATCTGTCGAACAGAAATAAAAGGGTTCTGAGAAAACAAAAGAAAAAAGTGGAAGGGGATTTCTTTTCAAGAGATGCGGCTGTTTGTGCTTTCATCGACGATTCGCTAAAATTGGGTACTACCGATGGAGCTTCATTTTTGTTGAGGCGGATTTTCGATGGGACAGCGATGGGTTTTGGGGAACCTTCGTCAGATTTTTTCTGAGGCGTAAAAAAGACGCGTAATTAGCGAAAATATCGGCAGAGGTCTGGAAACGAGCTTTGTTACCATCGTCTTCTGTTACCAGAAAAATTGGTAGGTAATAATTATATCACATAAGCATAGCCATATCGCATATATTGTATACATCACATATCAGATATATTAGATACTAGCTGTACCCGCCCGGCGTTGCCCGTGCAAAAAAATTAGGAAATGCAGATAAGTGAATAGCGCAGGAATCTCTCTCCCCCCCCCACACACACAACATAGCTGTACCCGCCCGTGTCCCCGTGTTGTCACTTTTTTCACTTAATTCACTTTTTTCACGTTTAAAACTCACTTTTTTCACTTTTTTTAAACTTAAAAACTCACTTTTTTTAAATTCACTTTTTTCACTTTTTTAAAATTAAAAAATTTTTTTTTTCAAAAATTGAAAATTGGGCTTTGAAATTTGGATAACGCACAGTACTTCTGATATATTTGCATTTCTAGTGTTTTCTATTTTATTTTTTCCGGAAACAAAAATGAACCGATTTGAGCGATCTTGGTCTAAAAACCTTTGTTTTACTTTGCAGAATATGTGGATATTTTTTATATTCCGATAATGCATTGTATTTTTATTTTGGGCGAATTTTAAAATTTCAATAGTGAATTTTTTGATATTTTTGGCCTAAACACCCTTGAACGCAGTCAAAATATGATCAAATTGTGTCACAATTTCACGTTTCAAAATATGGAAGTATTGTGTGTTATCAACCACTGGTTGTAAATTACCACAGACGGGCATACGGACACATCTATGTGTGTCTATAGACACTTGCTCGGGAGGTGATTCTGAGTGAATGTGTAGGTTTTCCTATAGTTCCTATAGTATCCTACTAACCTATAGGTTTTCTTAAAAGTTTTTTCTGAAGCTCCGTTCCGATTCTTGATTTTAGAATGATTTTATTTACCCTGTAAATATGGGAGTAAAAGCGACTTCCGAAGAAAAGGTTCAAATTCAAGAAGAGAATTACGACTGTTGTTGGCTCGAATCGGTAAATTATAATTTAGCGGACCTCTCCACGAAAATCTGCATCCCCTAATGATTTAAAGTTCCACTCGAAAAATAAAAGACTAAAAATGAAATTACGGCGGGGCGATTAATTTGTTTTAATAAAGCTCCTAACTGCTGTGCGAATAATTTGTCCGCACAGAAGAGAAGTCTCCCGCTATCTGTCGAGTTGGGCAAAAACTAGGAAAAGCCCCGTCGGGGTATTAGCCTAACTGGCTGGTTACGTGGGGCAATTAAACCCAAGGGCTGAAGGGGAATGTGATGGGAACGTTGAGGTGCCCGGGAAAGGGCGAGGGTCGTAAATATATCAGAAACAGCGGGGGCAAGGGAAGCGGCGGGGCATGCGGCATTACTTGGTGCGGTCTGCAGCGATGCTACGGGCGAGAAAGACATAGAAAGTGAGGGGAATATGTGCCATATCTCATATACGTATCTCCATTTCTCTCCAACGTGTACCGGATAGGTGACCTGCAGGGTTAACTACCAGTATACCCATCAGAGGCTCAGTTGCATGGAAGCCATGAACTACGACCGGTTTACAAGGCAAAACACCGGATTAGTCGGTAAGGAGTCAAGTTGGTTAAGGGTTGTTCACCCCCGGCCGATTTCCGACCCTCCAAATTTCGAGGTTCGATTCCTGCTCGAAAAAATTGTTCAAAAATAACGCCGCTTTAGCCCAATAAGTATGCAGTGTTGCGAACGTGAGGGAATCAAAAACCCCAGAGACAAAGCCCAACAACCCCCAAAAAACCAGGAAAACCAGTGGTGCGTAGATAACACACAATACTTCCATACTTCGATACGAACATTTTTGACACAATTTGATTATGTTTTGACTGCTTTTGAGGGTGTTTAAGGTCAAAAATATCAAAAAAACTCACAATGCAAATTTAAAAACTCGCCTAAAATAAAAATACGCCAAGTTATCGGAGCATAGTAGGTAGATTTCGATTTTTTTGATCCCTACGGCCTCCAAAGTTGTGAAATGTAATTTAAAATTCTCAGAAATTTAACAAAATATTGAATTATTGTATACCATGGTCCCTGGTTCCAGTTTCCTCCCGAATATGTGCTCGTCATCAATACGATTTCCCTCGTACGTGAGGTGCACGTATGAGCCTAATCGATATACAATAAGGAAAGTGGAACTCACCTGAACGAGAAAGGATTGCGACGGTAAAAACGTGCGATTTATTTGCGAGCTGAGGGTGAAAATAATGTTTTATTCATGCCATTTCATTCGATATCGGATTCAACCTATGCGACTGATGCGAGTCAACGCCAACAGATTGCTTCGTCTCAAGTCGGGCATTATACGGTCGTGGATAAAAAGAGACGACCCATATCTTTTTCCGTCACCTACGCCTTATCCTTAGCTTCCATGGAGAAGATACATCGATGTTTTTCAAGCATGTTTTGGCAGGTTGCAGAGGTTGGAAAACAAGTTTGTTGGAATAATTTATTTCGACATAAAATGACTAAATACATAAATGATTATAGCGAGAATATATTTCATTATATTCATTCGTGTTGCGTCCGGTGCGGCCGAGCGGTCTGCGGGTATCGGACGAACAACTCGTCGTGCAACCGCCAACCGCCACGTCCATGGAGCCGCCCGTTGTACGGCACTCAGCCCGCCCGGCGGGCTCGTTGTAAACGGTTTTGGCCGTGCGGCACTCAACCAATCAGAGCGTGATCGCCATGCTGGAACCGCCCACCAACGGCTCAAGCCACCGGCCGGGAAGGATTCGATTATCGAATGTTTCGGGCTGGCGACGGCCGCCCCCTCGCGTTGCGCAATGAAAGAAAAACATTCATATTGCAATTTATTTATCAATTTGCAAAACTTACTGTCGATTTACCCAAACTTCTAGCCACTCGTTTTCATTCCGATTACAAACTTTATTGATAGGTATTCAACAAGGACGAACTAAACTTCGTTCAATTTATACTAGACGTTAAAAGTTGATCAAAAAATTTCCATTTCGTAATCTTAACGTAAAGGTGTTAATTTCGTATAATATTAAATTTTTTAGCCCTCGTTAATTTCTGCGTCTCATCAATTGCAATAGCCTAAAGAGGCACTTGGTGAAAGTGGCGCCTACCTCTGGCCTACCCACTTTTACCTAGCGCTTAAACTTTCTACAATATGTTGTAACCTTACGTTCTGGTTTTTAGATGACCTCGCTTATGGGTGTAATAACTTTTTATGTCCCGTTGGTTACGGCATCAATGTTCTGGAATAATCGATTGATCGGATTCCCATTTTCTGCCCTCTTTTTCTCCTCCTCGTATTTATTTTCATCTCCAGTAAGTATACAAGTCCAGAGGTGGGGGAGACGCGATGAATCATCGATAGGAACCCATGTTTGTCAGGTTTTCCATCAGCTGGAGAAGATACAGTGAAAAAACTTAGGCATGGCCTAGAAACGCCGGTAAAGACACGAGGAAAAAAGGACGATAAAGGCGTCGCAAATACTGAAATAGGATGGGATATCGGTGTATATATCATCGACTCTCTCCCATACGCGCGCATTCGAGTCTTCGATGATGCCGAAGTGGCAAAAACGGCATTTTCCGCACTGCGGACTGAAGAAAAGAAGAAAACTGAAGGGAAAGCAGCAGTCGGTTGAAGAAAGATGCGAGCAGAGAACAGCAAGTCGGGTAAAAAGGAGCGAACCTGGGGGAGGGGGGCCGAACTGACAGAGGCCACTTTTCCGAGTTCCGCAAACCCGAGGAACGGGTAATAGTGTTCAGCAGCCGGCCAACCTTCAGCCCTCGAGGGTAGTTAGGATTTTTTTTTGCTTTTTTCCAATCTCGACTGACGCTAATGCTTTTTTTCGGTCATGATATTAGAGAATTTTCGGTCATTTCGTGTTTCCTGTCACTTGTAGTACGAAGTAGTCACCGGGCAAACCCTGAGAATGATTGGAAAATGTAGACAGGTAAGCGACAAAAATGGATTTTTCCCAAAAGTCCGAGTTTGAGCTGTTTTGTTTTTCCTGCGTGGCAACGCCCACTGCTACAAATTCGTCTCCAAATTTCTAAACTCGTGTACGAACTTTCTTCTCCTAATTCGTACACAAATCGTGCCAATTCGTATTACGAAGTTGTTGGCATCAACGTAACTAATGCTAACAAAATCAAATCCGAACTTTTTGTTGACTGTTGAACGAGAGCTAAGAGTTTTCATAGTTTCTTGACTAGCCAGGTGACTACATCGTACAAACTACCAATTTCGTACTACGAAGTTTCCAAAAACTCCCTATTTTTCATCAGCAGCGCTTTTTCGTCCTGATATCGATACCTTAAAGCACATAGGGGATATGTCCCAAAATATCGATTTTGAGATTTCGGTACCGAAAGAATCTACTCATCAGGACCTATCGATCGCTCCAAGAATCATGATCCTCTTATCTATTTTTGGGGCCAAAAAACGATAAAATAGAAAAATGACAAATATTTAAAGAGCGTTTATCTTGGAAGTGTAAAGTGCTACCAATGTTCTGGCTAAACAAGGTTGTAGATCTTGGCCAGACAAACATTTTTTATTGGGCGAATTTTTTTATGAAATTGAAAACTAAGGGAGAAAGCTTTATTTTTGTGAATTGATCAAAAACTTATTTTGCATTTTTCTCATTATGCCATTTTTGGACATATCCCCTTTGTGCTTTAAGGTATCGATATGTAGTTTCAAGTCTGCGCTCATTATCCCGGTGCAAGATTTTCAAAATTCGCCTACCTGGGGTTGTCGTGGGTGCTAGATTTTTATTCGCCCCCGTCTAAACGATCGGAGCATTGTTGGCGTAAAATTACAAGCTCTCTATTCGCAATATCCGCCGTATATTTATTCCGTTTCCGTTTGATTTCGAGGGCAATCGAAATATATCGTTGCGACCGTCTGTCACGCGAACAGAAATTGATTCCAATAGCCGTTCGATCATTCGAGCTTTATCCGCCCGTGTTCGGCTTTAGTGAACGTCCAGTAAGAGTTGCTGTTTGACAGTATTTCTCTTTCATTGGTCCGATATTCTCTACGCTTCGACAGCATCACACGATGGCCTTTTTCCAATTACATTGCCGCACGTTACGGATGGGAAACCCATACCCTGTCTTACAGTCCAATTCGCACATGAGTTGTTTTCGATAAGTCAACGGACCAAATAACGCATCAATTCCGGATGGACGTGATTTCGTCGCGATTGGACGCGTGTTTTCGGCGATCATCTAGGTCAAAAAGTTCCTCCTTTGATGCTCTTGATTTTGTCTCCCTGGAATTATACCTTTGATACGGTGATACATGGCTTCATCAAAGGATTAACTGTTTTGCTGCATAACTGGGTAAAAGCATCACGAATCGACGGCTAAAAAGGGTAGAAAATGCTCCAGTCTTTGTATTTTCGGTCCCGCATGGAAATTTCAACGATCGATGGTAATAGAGAAAAAATACCATGTCAAATTACCTGAATGAAAACATCTCAAGTAAGGATCTCATGTTTTATAGAATAAAATAACTTTTTTTCAGAAATTAATCTAGTTCATCATGAATAGCGATTTCATTACTAACCACAGTGCTCGTAAAAAACTATTTTTGGATCCAACGTACTTTATTTTTGTAAACCATCCAATTTTCAGGAGGGAAGGGTAAATTCTCTCATTTGAGTGATTACAAAAGTTTATGGGTTCTCCGACCAAGAAGTAATGCAAAAACAAACTAGAAAAACAAAATAGGGCAAGGATGTAGGAACATGATAATATTGAATAGCAAGTTTTTTGAAAATATCAATATTATTTAAAAAAAATATTGTTTTTAAACTAAACAGCCTCACAAGTGGTCAAAATATAATCAAATTATATTTACGTACCTAAATATGGAAGTATTTTGTATTATCTGCGCACCACTGGTTCATTTTTCAGGGTAATCTTAGTTCGACTGTCAAGAGTTAAAATTAACTTTTAATTTGAGGCATATCGAATTAGCGGACGCATCCCACAATCAAAAGGCGTCATTTCAGATTTATCTGCTCCCATTATTACGGCCATTTCCACCCGGAAAGGTTTCCATTATCAAAATCAGGGCCCTCGTTGTCCCTTTTTGCCGGAAGGTTAAGAAAAGCCCAACCCAAGGGCAGGACCCTTGTCCTTGCCATATTTCAAACTTCCCCGATGGCTTCAAGTTTTTGTTCAAGCTGTTACCCGTCGTGGAAAGTGGAAGGGTATCCAGGGGACGTGAAGGTGTTTTCGGATCTCATAAGTCTAAAGCGTGACGTGGAAAACGTGATTTTCCTTTCGATCGATTGTCGTAGAACGGCAGGAACCTGGCGAAAGAACGACGGCGAGTACGTGGTTTTCATGTTTAATCGGCCGCCATAGGAAGGTGTTGTAACTTTTATGAAAATCTATGTTGGTGATCATCTTGCTGAAAGGCAGAGTATCCGTCAGGTATTTAACATCAAATGTGAGTACGTATTAGTGGGTATTAATTTTCTTCTCAATAAATGATTCCTTCATTAGACAAAGGGGGTGTGTCCGTCTGTGGCCATTTACAACCAGTGGTGCGTAGATAACACACAATACTTCCATATTTTGAAACGTAAAATTGTGACACAATTTGATCATATTTTGACTGCTTTTGTAAGTGTTTAGGTCAAAAATATCAAAAAATTCAGTATTAAAATTTTAAAATTCGCCCAAAATGAAAAAACGCCACATTTTCGGAATGTAAAAAATATCCACATATTCTGCAAGGTAAAACAAAGATTTTAAGACCAAGAACGCTCAAATCGGTTCATTTTTGCGGCCGGAAAAAAATAAAATAGAAAACACTAAAAATGCAAATATCTTGAAAGTACTGTGCGTTATCCGAATTCCGATTAAACAGGTTGTTAGGTCTTGCCGAGACAAACATTTCAGTTCAAGAAATTTGAAAAAATGTTGAGAAATGAAGGAGTTATGGCTATTTTTGTAAAAGACCACAGACGGACAGACGGACAGACGGACAGACGGACACACGGACAGACGGACAGACGGACAGACGGACACACAGACACTTGTTCAGGAAGTGATTCTGAGTAAATGTGTATAAGAAAAAGTTTTTTCTGAAGCTCCGTTCCGATTCTCGATTTTAGGACGATCACAATACTTCCATTTACTCTGTAAATATGGAAGTAAAAATGGCCGTAGCTCTCTCAATTGTCAACTTTTTTTCAAATTTCTTGAACTGAAATGTTTGTCTCGGCAAGATCTAACACCCTGTTCAATCGGAATTCGAATAACTAACATTGCTTCAGATTTATTAGCATTTTAAATTTGCATAGTGAGATATTTGATATTTTTGGCCTAATCACCCTCAAAAGCACTTAAAATATGATAAAATTGTGTCACATTTTCACATTATTGTAGCCACCTAATTTGACAAAATGAAATTGCCTTGGTTTAAACATTTACTTTTCAAAATATGGATCTATTGTGTATTATATTCGCACCACTGGTTCCTTTTATCAATCGATGCAATTCACACCTACGTGTACTGATATTTAGAAGAGTTGGTCGGTGATTTTGAGCATTTCATTAAAAATGAACGCCGGCTTCTACTGTTGAGGAACAGAGAGGATACGCGTCCATCATTATTGTCGAGCATCCACTCGAAATATGATTGAACCGGAAAAAATGCACACGGATTTTTTAAACCCTCCGTTTGCTTATGCAAAGGGGAAATCCACGAAGCTGTTTCTTATTGTAATTCAACGGAAAAATCAACCAGTGGTGCGTAGATAACACACAATACTTCCATATTTTGGAACGTAAAATTGTGACACAATTTGATCATATTTTGACTGCTTTTAAAGGTGTTTAGGTCAAAAATATCAAAAAATTCACTATTCAAAAATTCAAAAATTCGCCCAAAATAAAAAACGCCAGTTTTTCGGAACATAAAAAATATCCACATAATATGTTCATGATAAGTGGATGTCTTTCTTTGAGAATATTATTCTGCAAGGTAAAAGAAAGATTTTAAGACCAAGAACGCTCAAATCGGTTCATTTTTGTGACCGGAAAAAAATAAAATAGAAAACACCGCTGGTGCGGTTGGTCCTAAAAGTTGTGGTTTGCTCCAACTTGAGGCATATTGTCAGGGGAATCCGATCAAAAAATGTTAAGGGGACGTGAAAACGCAAGAATTGTCAATCGAAATTTTTAATAAAAATCTTAATAGTGACCAATAAAGACTTATCACTGGTTTTCAACACAATGGACTTTTTTCTATACAATCTGCCTCCTTTGATGCTGAAGGTAATCCTCGAGTGTAGGAGGTGTCACGGTAGATTGGAATCTTTGGCAGTGGTACATCTTGTGCCCTGAGGGAAAAAGACATTACATAGGAAAATATAGGAAACCGTTTGAGAATATAAGAATTAAAACAGACAAACTAACAAATGTCGATTGAGTAGAAAGTAACGCCTCGCTGCCGTGCGGCGATTCATATTGCATCTATATAGACCATGATCTCACCATGAATTGGAATACCGACGATATGACGGCCGACGACATTCCAAAAAACCGCTCCAACTCTGAGAAGCGATTGGGATACGCCAGTCTTTTAAGCAGTAGGTATAGCGAGGGCGGTCATCCCAGGTACTCTGTACCGTCTGCCAGGAATGTACACATCGTCAGGGATCTGTGAAAACAAAGGCCAATTGAAGAAACGACGTTGGTGTCGGTGTCGCATAGTTGTGGATTCATATTTGAAATCCTTCGGAAGAATAATGAAGCTACAAAGAAAAAGAGGTTTTTAATACGCCAGAAATAGCGGTAGGGATAGGGGGTTCCCCCTGGATTAACGAATCATTTACATTTACACCTGCCTATATAAAATGCAAATCAACACCTTGCGTTACCTATAATTTTATTAATCACACTTACCTCCAAACATCTCTTTAGCCGAGGCAAATCTTCTCGTCGGAATCGAAAATTTTTTAAAATTTCTTCGTCGCTCAGGCGGTCGAATGTGAACGCGTGGTAGCGCCGCCTCAGTGCCCGTTGCCAGTTGCCCGTTAGTGGCTTGCAAAAACTCTCTACTAACACTTTATTATATTTTTATAGGAAATAGGCATATTGTTGGTCCGGGTTCAGGCTAATCTAACCAATTTTATACGTAACAACTGCCAAAAATTAAAATTAAATAATGAATTTTGATTTAATTGAAAAATGTTTTTGTTCATACATAGGTACCTATTGAGTTTGATGATAAAATCTAGAAGGAAATCGCAGGTGTACAGATAACACGCAATAAGCTCTAGAAGAAAAACTGAAAATTTTTATGTTTAGCTCATGTGAAAAAAATCTTTGGCGATTACAATGGTTTATTACTTATTGAATAATTGAGAAAAAATAATGAAAAATAACTCTTTGTTACTAAAAATGTATTGAAAAATGGTCAAACTTAGAAATTGAATTAAATGAGGTACTTTTAAGTCTTTTAAGGTAATTTAAAAAATAGATTTTAAATGTTTTTGACCTACTTTCTGTGAGCCCTTAATTGATCGGTTCAAGTATTTTTTAATGTAACAATAACATAACTGCATTGTTGAGAGAGCTACGAAAGCTGGGACAATTATCAGAGCATACCACATACTTACTCATTCAGGAGATGGAATTCCATACGAGCTCCATTCATCTCGTCTCACTTACACGTCTCGTTCAACTCTTTCCAACAAGGTCGCGAGAATGAACTTTCTGAAACAAATGTGGACCCTGGCCAAATATTCGATGTTTTCTTGCCGACAAATGGTACCAGAGATTGCTCGGTGCCATCGTTTACAAAAACAAGCCCTTTCAACTTGAAACCGCCTTATAGTTTTACCTTCTCGAATTGGAGCCGCACCAGTGGTCACCGATAGCGGAGAAAAAATCAAGATTTTCACCCTCCGGCGCCAGACAGTGTGAAATATGACTTGAAGTTGTCGGAAACATTGGAGAATCCCAAAAAGGAGCACCTTGCTTTGACTTTTCCTTATCGCATAATCTGCAATACAAGTATAAATATTATTATAACTAATATTGTTTAAAATAAATACTTTTTATTATTTATTTAAATAAATATTAATTAATACTTTTTAAAAAATAAATTTTTCTTATTATTCATTTAAATAAATATTATATAACAAAAATCAAAAATTTCAAAAAATTGAGGTACTCATACTCATAGGTACTTATACTCATAGTAATATAATATGATGATTTTAATAAACTGACGACCAATCGAACTTACCTGAAGTTCGGTCGAAATTATATGAATCCTCAGCCCGAAGATGTTACGGATAGTTGTAGTATTGTCCATCACTGCAATGACATTCTGTGAAAACAAATAGTGAATTTCCGATCGAGTTACAGCCTAATTTCTGATCGATGGCCGTAACATGATTACGAACAGTGGATATTCAAAGCACAAAAAATTATTCAAGGTAATTTTTGTATCTAATAATTGGCTTTTTTTTTAATGAATCGTACTTACCTATTCCCACGACTTAATTGAACGCTCGAACATCAGGAGAAACCCGAGTCACAATAAATCGAGAAGACTTTTCGAGAAACACTTCAGAAATGTCAAGAAAAACTGGACAGGACACGGGATAATAAAAAACGCGAAATTCTAGTTTATGGGAATGTAACGGGTCGATAAAGTGCCAAAATGTGGGGATCCTTCACTACAATACCTACCTATTTACCTATTTTTCCTTCGTAAGCCATGCATCTCTTCGATTTCAAATGAAAAACTCTTACCTTTGGACCAAACGCAGACAAGTTCGGACATACCTGTAACAAAAAAATGGAAAATCCGTTAAAGCTTCATTTGCTTCAGGGAAGCAAAAATAATAGAAATAGTGTGATATAAATCATAAATTTATCAAAAATGATAAAATTTATCATTTAATGGTAACTTACGTTTGGCCGCGTCGCTCCTCGTTGGCCGATGTCCTCCGGCTGCATACTCCGAGGTGTTGCACTTCTCGAACCACCGAATGTTTCCACAGCACGACACTTTTTTTGTCAAAATAAAACTTGATTTTAGGAGAAAAAATCCATAAAACAGTTCAATATACTAATTTAAGGGATTTTGAATTTTTCTAACAACTAGGTTTTACTCAAAGCTTTTGTGTCGAATTGCTTTCTATGGTGAAAATTTAAAGCAAAGAAATACCTACCGACTCAATTGTCAAAGGCTCCAGTCAGGAATTGAAACTTTTTGAACTTTGAAGTTTGATCAGATGAACACCAAACCGAAATTTTCAAACCTAACGTAATCATCTACTAATATTGATCAAATGTTTGGAATTGCACTCCCCTGAGAATAAACACGGCACTTGATCACACCTGCAACAAAAAAGAAGAAGCATTGCGGTTAGACGTCAAATTTTGAATAAAATCGAGAGAAAGAAATATTGCTTACTACACTGGATTAGCTGTAGACTACAGCGAGGACGAGTTCATAAAAATGTAAGATGAAAATCTCAATCATAAAAAAATCTGAATTTCCAAGTTGATTATGAAAACGACAGCCACGAGCATAGGAATGCGCCAGAACGAGCATAGGATGAATGATTTTCGACACTATTCTAGCACTTACTTTCATCGAACCGATGGAATCTTGACTTGTGGCGTTACCAGGGCGGCAGACAAAGTCCAAAGCGAATCCACCACACAACACAACACAGCGACACAACACAGAACCATTTAAAAATTGTTGTTCCCTCAACCGGCACGAGAAATCGGACGGACGCGAATCGGAACGAGCGAAACGGGACGGTAAGAAAATGAAATGAGTATTTTGCAAAAAATTGTCGGTTATATTAATCGAATCCGAGATTTCGTGGAATTATTATTACGGAATAGTGCTGGCTTAATATCGATAGTACGGTGCTATCGATAGTTCCGTGTTATCGATAGGTCGACAGAATAATATATTTGAACCTGAAAATTTTTACTCAACCTAAAAAACGAAAAACGCTCTTCAAGTCCCTACTATGATAACCTGAAGTCCTGAAAAATAAAAATAAATCAAGAAGACAGCATTTACGCTGATTAATGGGTCTTAATAATGATGCTGATTAATTATCTTATTAAATTTCCAAATTATTTGGAATCTTTTATTGAAAAAATGTATTTGTCCTCATTCCGGATCTGGATGACCCAAAAAACCATGCTAGATACCAAATCTTACCATAGATATCAGTACACCGAGCTAGAGACACAATAATTAACTAAGTATTGAACTATTAATTAATAATAAAATAATAGATAGGTTGGCAATAATAAAAATAATAATATAATAGGTAATGTATATAAGTAATGATACAATGTATTATCTGTATTGTGCCATAACAATATAAAACAATATATACCTAATATAATAATAATGTATAAATAATAATAATAATAAAATAATCAAATTCTACTTTACAGTTACAGTTGAATGCGAAAAAAGGTAAAATTTCTTGAAACTTGGACGATTACGAAGATTTATTAATACTGAATGATAAACCAAAACTATCACTACGTCAACGGTAGTCCAAATTAGCAAGGGAGTCGGTGTGAAAAAAGAAATTTACCGAAACTGTCTTTATTTTCCAAGAAATAAACCAAAACTATCAATAGGTCAACAAAAGTCCAAGAAATTTACCAAAACAATCTTTATTTACCTTTATTTTTATACTAGCTGTAACCGCCCGGCGTTGCCCGTGTCAAAAAAATTGTGATTAATTGATTAAGTAATTAGGTAGACTGTCTCTCTCTCTCTTCCCCCCCCCCCCCCAACACACATAACATTCCCCGTCGATAAAAAGAACCAATCTGTTAAAAAATTAGTTTAAATAAGAACGGGTAATTTTTTTAAATTTATAAAAGAAATGTTGAGTTGAGTTGAGTTGAGTTGAGGGTTGGGTTGAGTTGAGTTGAGTTGAGTTGAGGGTTGGGTTGAGTTGAGTTGAGTTGAGGGTTGGGTTGAGTTGAGTTGAGTTGAGGGTTGGGTTGAGTTGAATTGAGTTGAGTTGAGTTGAGGGTTGGGTTGAGTTGAGTTGAGTTGAGTTGAGGGTTGGGTTGGGTTGGGTCGGGTCGGGTCGGGTCGGGTCGGGTCGGGTCGGGTCGGGTCGGGTCGGGTCGGGTTGGGTTGGGTTGGGTTGGGTTGGGTTGGGTTGGGTTGGGTTGGGTTTGGGTTTGGGTTTGGGTTTGGGTTTGGGTTTGGGTTTGGGTTTGGGTTGTGTTGGTTTGGGTTGGGTTGGGTTGGGTTGTGTTGTGTGGTGTTGTGTTGTGTTGGGTTGGGTTGGGTTGGGTTGGGTTGGGTTGGGTTGGGTTGGGTTGGGTTGGGTTGGGTTGGGTTGGGTTGGGTTGGGTTGGGTTGGGTTGGTTTGGGTTGGGTTGGTTTGGGTTGGGTTGGGTTGGGTTGGGTTGGGTTGGGTTGGGTTGGGTTGGGTTGGGTTGGGTTGGGTTGGGTTGGGTTGGGTTGGGTTGGGTTGGGTTGGGTTGGGTTGGGTTGGGTTGGGTTGGGTTGGGTTGGGTTGGGTTGGGTTGGGTTGGGTTGGGTTGGGTTGGGTTGGGTTGGGTTGGGTTGGGTTGGGTTGGGTTGGGTTGGGTTGGGTTGGGTTGGGTTGGGTTGGGTTGGGTTGGGTTGGGTTGGGTTGGGTTGGGTTGGGTTGGGTTGGGTTGGGTTGGGTTGGGTTGGGTTGGGTTGGGTTGGGTTGGGTTGGGTTGGGTTGGGTTGGGTTGGGTTGGGTTGGGTTGGGTTGGGTTGGGTTGGGTTGGGTTGGGTTGGGTTGGGTTGGGTTGGGTTGGGTTGGGTTGGGTTGGGTTGGGTTGGGTTGAGTTGAGTTGAGTTCCCCGTCGATAGAAAGAAACAATCCGTTGAAAAATTAGTTTAAATAAGAACAGGTCATTTTTTTTTAAATTAAAAAAAAAATTCAAATTTATCTAATTTAAAAATCGAAAAACGGGCTTCGAGGTCTGGTGGCCAGCCCCTTTGTGCTTCCGTGTAAAAAATTCCAGTTCCCTGCGTGCGATAGATTTGGCTGGAGAGCTCGGTCAGACATACAGACACATTACACTATGGTTAAGTCTTGCTTTTATTATTATAGATTATATTTATAAATATTTGTATTATTTATCTTAATTTACCAAAACTATCTTTATTTATCAAAACTTTACCAAAACTATCTTAATTCACCTTTATTTATATTATTTATCTTTATTTACCAACGAAAGTCCAAGAAATTAACCAATACTATCGATAGGTCAACGAAAGTTCAAGAAATTTACCAAGACTATCTTTATTTACCTTTATTTATGTATTTATATTTTATTTATATTTATATTATTCATCTTTATTAATATTATTTTTATTTTTTATCAAATTGACCAGTGTATCTTTACCTATTTATATTATATTTACATTTATATTATTTATCTTTATTAGCAACAAAAGTCCAAGAAATTTACCAAAACTATCTTTTCTTACCAAGAAATAAACCAGTCGGAGTGAGAGAAATTTTCGGATAATGAGAAATAATCGTGAGAGTACCTACCTACAGAAAATTTAAAAATTATTTGAAACTTGGGCGATTACAAAGATTTGTTGTTGAATAACAAACACAAACTATCGATAGCACGATTAGCGAGGGCACAATTCAATTTACACGGCCCCGCTCCACTGGGCACTGAATTACCCGCCGTACTTCCGATAAACTGGCACTTTTAGCGTTTTCAATTTTATTTTTTTCCTGAACACAAAATTGAACCGATTTCAGCGTTCCTAGTCTTAAAATCGTCGGTTTAGACTGCAGAATACGTTGGTATTTTTCATGTTCCGATAACGTTTCCTATTTTCAGGCGAGTTTTAAAATTTGC